>CAXIVR010000001.1:177923172-178523172 GCA_964035755.1 Teleogryllus oceanicus
CCACATATCGATATGGCGACGTTGAGACCGCGCCCTGGCGGCCTGGACCCAGGACCCAAACGATGGCGCGACTTCCGCGACTCCTAGCGGCGGATGCCCAAAAGTGTGCCCATCAGCGCTCCCTAGCGGAGCGGCTGCGTCGATGACTGCCGAACTGGCGGGAAATTCAAATCCAAACACGGAAATGAATGGAAACGAGAAGACGAATCAACAAGCACCGGAAGAGGTAATTCTACTGGTTAATAATGAAGGCCAGGGTAATCTCCCTGCGAAGTTGACTGCCGCTCCGACGGGAAATCCTGAGGTAAACCGTGAAATGGACGGAACCTCGAGCTCGGCGGCACGAGAATTGGCAGAAGGAGACCTGATTGTAAATAACGGAGACGGGGATAATCTTTCTGCCATCCTAGAGATCTTAAAGGATATGAAAAGTGCAATGACGAAAAATACTTGCACTAGAACTGGAGCGTAGGAATTATCGAAATTGAAGACCTAATTGAAGACGCGCTGGAAAAAAGGAAACTCCGAGCGGATCTGGCCGACAACAGCCCGCCATTAATAACTCAGAACAGTGGCGATAGAAGCGACCGCACACCGGGTTGGGGCGAAACGGAGATTACTTGATTTCCAGGAAGGGTACACCGGAACATCCACTGTGAAAGTGCTTTGAGGCCATGAGCAGGGGAGTGGGTTACCGTCCAACGGAAAAAGAAGAATAAGAAGAAGGGAAATCAAAGAAGCAATGTTCCCGTAGCAGCCGCGTCCAAGGGAGAACCGAAGACGAGGAAACGCAGCGGAAACGGAGTTGTAAACCCAGCTGATATAGTAGTTATCAGGGCCTGCTGAAGGCGCGTCAGCTTCGGGCCCAGGTGCTGTCAAAGCTCAGGGTGGACTCGGAAATAAACCCCGAGGACTCTAAAACGGAGGTGAAGTGCATCCGACAGGACCTGATCGGGAAATGTACTACCAGGAGCTAGGGAATAACTCGGAAGGCGGCAAGGCTTTCTACGAACACCCTGAAGTCAGCCTCGGGCGAGTCAGGAGAAGTGAAATATGTGTACTCCTGTCGACCCTTTTTGAAATAAGAGACCTGGGACTGCGTCACCTCAACTGGGCGATATGAGACAAGCATCAGGAAAGTCCTGAAAGCCCTGAGAGGGGAATTGAAAATATCGGTATCTAGAGCGAACAGCAGGATGCAAAAATTGCTGTCATCGAACTAGATGAACGCGACGCAAGAACACTTTGGTGAAAGGGACAATCCAGGCAGGATGGATTGCAACTGCAGAATCCTACGGAGGGCTTTGGTCACTTCGCCGCTACAGATGCATCGGTCGGGCTGGTTACTGCCAGAAATCCCGTAAATGACCGGACAGAAAGGAGGTCGCTTCAGATGTGAGAGAAAGGCCACAAGGCAGCCTCCTACATCTGAGATGAGATGTGCCTCTGCGCTGGCACTGGAGGAGCACAATGTCATCACTCCTGGGAACACGCGCCTGTGCAGTCTTCCCGTGCAGAGCTAAAGGAGACGCCAAGACCCAACAATGGTTCAGGTCTTACAATGCAATAAACAGAAGCAAGACGGCGATGACCTTCTTCCAACTGAAGGCGGAGAAGCGGCCTCTCATTGTAATGATTTCAGTGAGCCACAATTCGCACATACAAAATGCGTGGGTGGCGGATAACCTTGGTACTGCGGCCATGGATACCCGTTGATGCGGGAAAAGAATAATCGGGAAACAGGAAGGTGATTTGGGGCTTTGTTTGGGTGAAGAGCAGAAATGTCAACTACGTAAGCTGCTACTTCACTCCAAACGAAAGAATGGACCAATCTAAGCAAAAAGCTAGAAAAAACTGGAAGACAATAAATGACATGAATGAAGAAACATTAGTCGCAGGTGACTTTAACGGGAAAGCACTGGAATGGGGAATGCTGTCTACGGATACCTGATGCAGACCACTCTAGACATGGCAGCAAGGTTGAACCCCGTCGTTCTCAATAAGGGCGATACACTCCACGTTCGAACGACCAGGCGGCAGAGGAACTATTCCTGACATCACTCTAACGAGCGAGAAGCTAGCGACCTCATCTCCGACTGAGAGTCTCGGGTGAATATACGTAAGCGACCACCAATATATCACCTCAGGGTAATGAAGAGGGAAACGGGCCACAGGAAGCACGCAACCTTAGGCTGGAACCCGCAAAATAGACAAGAGGAAGCCCAACCACGCTGGATGAGGGTATCACAGAGCAAGAGACAAGCGCAACAACGAGGTTAGCCACGCTGAGAAGCTAGCTAATGCACCATGGCCGCCATCACAAGAGGGCATGTGATGCCTGATGCCCTGCAAGAAAGCATCCCTAACCGAAACGCAGTCTACTGGTGGAATGAAGAGATTGCGAATCGCAGGAAGGAATGCCAACGACTCAGACGCAAAGCGCCCAGAGCCAGGTGAAGAGACTCAAGAGATACGGAGGCAAAAACGGCAGAATATAAAGAGGCCAAAAACACCCCAGGAGGGCCAGTAGCAGAAAGCAAGAGGAAGAAGTGGGATGAGCTACACAGGAGGTGGGAAGATGACCCGTGGGGAAGAGGATATAAGATCGTCAACAGGAAGCCAGGGGCCATCTCACCCATGAAAAACCCTGGAAGCACACGTCGTTGACATCGTGGACGCCCTATTCTCGTACCCGGTGAGACAATACCAACATATATGAAGTGGCAGATGAAGAGATCCTCTCTTCACTGCTAAAGAACTAACGACGGCGGTAAACTCATTGAAGAACTGCAAAGCGCCAGCTCCAGACGGCATACCGACAGAGGCTCTAAAAGCAGTGGCAGAACCATCCAACTTCTACTTGACATGTTTAATGGTGTCTGAGAGAAGGCAGGTTTTGTGCGAGATGGAAACGGGCACCGCCTCTCCTTGATAAGTTAAGGGCGCGGACCTGCGCACGCCCCTCGACGGCTAGACCACTTGCATGCTGATACAACGGGGAAATTATGAGAAGATGCTCAACCCCATCCAACAAAGGCCATTGAGGCGCAGGGGGACTCTCTGCACGGCACTGGCTTCAGGAAAGGGAGAGCACAACGGACGCTGTTAAAGAAATAATTGACACGGTGAACCGGGCGGGAGACGGGCAACCACCGTTCACGGCCACTATGCATGGTGGTGACTCGACGTCTAGAACGCTTTTAACACGGCAAACTGGGTAGATATCAAGAGCGCCTTAGCAATTCATAGAGTGCCCAATTATTTACTTCGTGTCATCGATGACTACCTCCACCGGAGGGTGGTTATCTATGATACGGAGTGAAGGCAGAAAATAAAAGATATGATAGCAGGAGCGGCCCAGGGTCAATACTTGGTCCAGATCTCTTGGAACAAGCCATTTATGACGGAGTGCTCCAACTAGGAATGCCGGACGACACCTTCCTGGTCGGATATGTGGACGACCTGGCGGCTGTAATTGACAGCACGATTCCTGAAGGCCTGCAAATCCGCCTGAACCAGACAACAGACGGGTCCAACTGATGAATGCACACGCTTTAAAGCTAGCTTGTGCAAAAATAGAGATAGCATTGATCGAAGAAACGCATCAACTACAGCAGAGATGGTGATATTAGGCGAAACCATTCAGGCGGCAAAAGCAGTGAATTATCTAGGCTTCATGCTGATAATGCTTTCCTTTGTGGAACAAATTAAGAGAGTGAACTGACAAAGCTGCCAGAATGACAACAATACTGGAGTAGACTAATGGCAAAACGTCCGGGGCCCCAGTGCGGGAAAGAGGAAACTGCTAACAATGATAGTCACGCAGCTAATCCTCTTATATGGGTGCAGATCTGGGCAACATCGCTAAACACATGGAAATACAGGAGAAGAAAGAAGTGGTCCAGAGAAGAGGAGCCCTTAGAATCTGCAAGTGCCTACTGCAATTGTCCTTCAGATGCAGCAATACTCTGTAATCGCTGGAATAATCCCCATCGACCTTCCGCCCATGAGCGGAAACGCTTGCGGAAAGAAACGTGGGCGAAGACAGAAAAGAAGAAGAGGGAAGAAAGGGACAATGCACTCTTAATGTGGTAAGAAAGATGAAGAACGATAGACGAGGGAGATGGACAGCCTGACTCATCCCCAACATCGAACTACGGCTAAACAGGAAGCAGCACGGCGATACCGATTACTACCTGACACAATTTCTGTCCGGCCGCGCTTCTTCCGGGCTTTTCCTAAACAAAATAGGTGCTGGCGCGCTATCTGCGTATACTGCGGATACAGCGACGATGACGCGCATCATTAATAATTTCTCTTCTTTCGAGTGCGATAGCAGGTACAGCGACTAGAACTGAGATCACAATTGGCGAAATTACACCTGGAAATGTCGTAAATAAAATGCTGAAGAATCAAGAACACTGACGGCTGCAGTAGCATTCGCCAGGAAAAGCGCTGACCCTGGAAGAAACGGGAAGAGGACGCGAAACGTGACGTGACTACACAGACTGATAGTCGACCATCAAGATGAAGAGACAAAACGCGCATAAGAAAGCTAACCAGCTTAGAAAACGGTCCCGCTCTGAAGACTGCTGAAGAAGCGTGCCGGAGCGGATCACCAAGATGAAAGGGGTTTTGGTTTTTAGTGGGTGCGAGCCTCACACTACCTGGAGAAATGGCCGCTAGGCTCTCCAGGTGTCTGTTAGAGATTTTCCAGTTTTCCCCTCAAGTCAAAAAAAAAAAAAAAAAAAACTACTACTACTACTACTACTACTACTACTAATAATAATAACAACAACAAACATTTGTTATGCTATTCTCAATTTATAATTTTTTAATATTTATTTAAAACAGAAAAGCATAAAACATACATTTTTGGAGCGTATGTATCTTGTCATGAAAATAAAAAACAAAATTTACTATTAAATTTACCTCAGTGTATATTTCACATTGCAAGTTTTTGTCACTTTTAAAAGTCACATTGTCACTTTTAAACAATCTAGGAAGGAATCGTTGTTCCTGACAATTCAATTTTCTTTCGACGCCAAACAAGCAGGCACGCGTCCTTCTCTTTGAATTCGGTGGTCACCTGCTCTCCTCCTCAGGGTTACGTTAGTGGGAGAAGGGATTAAGCATACTTCCTGTCAGTTGAAACCACCAGCCGCTATCCGATCCGCTCAGACATGGTTGCCAGTACATTTCGCTCTGCCTGCTGTGGGTTTCGTTTTATACTGATCACCCGGTATATGGCCGTGCGAGAAACATTTCTTGGCACATATATTTAAATGATTTTGCTTACAAAATCGCTATTTTTAGTTTCACTTAATTAACGTTTCGAAATTGAGACGCACATACACGGTTTCTAAATAGCACTGGATTTGTTAACATGAAGCTATTCAAGGTTAAATTTTAGGAGAACACTAACTGATTTTCGAACTTCGAGTTAATCACAAATATTATTTCAAGACATTTCTTGCAAAACATAATATACTCCATCATTCGAGGTATCCCTGCGTGACACAAGATCCTCAATTGCCTTCATTTCATCACGAATCCAAATGAGCATGGATAACTTCCGTACCTAACCTCACAATGGCCCGCCACTCGACTGCACTGACGCGATCGTCAGTGCAGTTTAGGGCGCCCCGAGTGCTCCCTGGTTCCGTGATTGTGCGAATGGAACATGCGCTTCTTTGCACTGGTGCGTCCTAGCGGTCGAATGGAACTCGAAAGATGCCCTGACTGCACAGTGGGTGCGCACCAGTGCGGCGAATGGAAAACGCTATGAGTTGCACAATTTTTGCAATTACTCGTGTATAGAGCTTCCATGAAAACTCTCGTAAATACAGTTCGCAAGTGACATGCTGCTCTTACACCTTAGCTTTACTGTTCGGAAATGAAAAGCATATATTTCGCTGGCCGTGGGGCAAGCAAATATTTCTTTTTACTTTCTCGAAGAAACGTCTTAAGAGAAAGGCGGGGAAAAGCGGCGAATTTTCGGCAGAAAAAAAACTTATTGCAGGGCCTTGGTAACGAAAAAGTGAATAAATCCAATTGCTAAATTTAAAAAAAGAAATCATCTAAAACGTGTAGACAGAATTCGTGTTTTGTGAGTCCTTGATACCGAAAAATCGATTGACGTCAAAACGTCAGCTCGTCTGTGAACAATGCTAGCGGCTAACACGTTTAGGTAATTTTCTCCAAAACCGATGGTCCACAATCGATCTGGCTGATGTCACGGCCCCTGGAATTTGAAACTGAAATTTTCATTTTGGGGGTACTTTACACGAAGTATCCGGATATTTTCAAAATTTTCAAAGAAAAGGTTGCGTTTTTCATTTAACTTACTTTTTGGATAGGAAAGAACGTTAAAGAAGTAAATTACATTTAAGACAGAGCACGTCTCATGTTCGTTGAAAACACTGGTTTTTCGAAAATTCAAAAACTTTTCGGCGTCTTCCTACAACTACAATTATGAAAATAATTTTTCCCTTAGTGGAATGTGTTCATGAAAAACAGATCTAAAAATGTCATGTTTAATTTTTCGAAAACATGAATATTTTGTGTGAAATTGTGTGACAAACATAGATAAATTTCATTTTCTTTCATCCTTTTTTTTCTTAAAAACGGCACACAAAAAAATTATTATTTTTATTTATTTTACGTAAAAAAACAGTTAAAAACTGCGTATGACGTGCTATGGGGAAAAGTGAATTGTGTGCACATTTTCAAATTTCTGTGATCCCTACACTAAGTCATATACTACTTAAATTTTGAAATTTGAAAGGGAGAAAAAAACAAAAAACTCCCATGTAATAAAATCTATTTTCATGGATAAATAAGCAAAGTAATAAAATCTATTTTCAGGGCATTTATGTCCAGAAGCAAACAAGGGCCATCTCAGCATTTGCTCAATGGATCAGGAAACTGGACGAAAACCTGATCGAGATGGGGGTAATTGACCCGGAAGCTGTATTACAATAGTTGTTACAGGTTGTTTATACTCATTTATACAGTCCAAATGGTAAATAATGCCTTATGTATCATTGTTAAAATTAATGTTACATTTCTCGTGATGCTCAGTATACTCTCTAATTGTATAGAAACAGTTATGCAGCAGAAACGATTTCACTTGGGATTTAAACTTTTCTATTGAATTTAATCGTTTAATGTCATCTGGCAAAGTGTTGTAAAATAATGTACATGTATTGTATGTGAATGCTTTGTAATACAGCTGTCGATACTGTCACCTGATGAATATGATTTCTACGTCGAGTGTTATAGTAATAGACTTCGGCATTTTCTGAAAATATATTCCCGCCCTTGAGCAAGTCATTTTTCACAAAAACCACTGATTCGTAAATAAAAAGACACGGTAATGGTAGAAATCCTAGATTAATGAAGAGAGGCTTACATGAATCACCTGGGTGGGATTTGGTTATTATTCGTACAATTCGTTTTTGTAATCTAAAAGTCTGGGAGCTATAAGATGTATTTCCCCAGAATATTATGCCATAACTCAGGCGGGAATGAACATTCGCGAAATATACACAACGAGCAGTATGAAGGCTGACTGAATTTGCAATAATTCTGAACGCGTAGCATAATGAACTTAATTTTGTGTTCAATTCATTTAAATGGACGTTCCATTTAAGGTTTGACTGAATTGAGAGACCTAAAAATTTTGTTGCCTTATCTTTGTTGTCAATGGTACACTGTTCATTTTCAATGGAGCACAGAATTGTTTATTTGAAATGGAAAACTGCATTAAAACCGTTTTCTTTTCGTTTACTATTAATTTGTTATTTCGGAACCAATTTGAAACATCTGATATTGCACTATTTACGGTTTCTTTATTGCAAAGGATGTTCGTATCCTCTGCAAAGAGAACCGTTCTTCCGTTTCGAATCGTCGAGGGCATATCGTTTACGTAAAAAAGGAACAGAATAGGGCCTAAAATCGATCCTTGAGGAACTCCATATGCAACGGGCAAAGAGTCGGAAAGGTGCGTACGTAATGTTCCATCATTCCAGTAAGGTCAACTCTGAGATCGTTGTTTAAGGTACGAACATAACCAATCTAGAGCAATTCCAATCTAGATTAGATTTGGACTTTCGACAGCGTATAGGACGCTTACGAGAATGGTGTTGGTCTCATGTTCGTTGAAACGCCTGATTTTTCGAATACTGAATGCAACAATGGCATTCCCCGTCGCAAATTTCTGTGAATTACGTCTCTTTGTTGTGGCAATATTTAGGTTATGAAAAGCACTTACAATTCTTTGGGGGTATATTTGCTTGAAAACATTTAGTATTCGCACCAAATTTTCTAAGATTTGTAATGAGTTTTACAAAAAAATGAATAAGATATGTTAAGTCGGAGAGAAATTGTGGTAAAAATAGTATTACATAACCATTTCTAAATGCGAGAAAGTACGTGCTGTTTTAGCACCACTAGTCTTTAGTTGGCGTCAGTCCAACCGGTCCACTATTTTTTCTGGGATCCGATTCTGTGACCAAAATGCAATTTTTCAACTTTCATAAATGAACTCTTTGGGTACCGTAATGTGAAGAACACACTCCAAAGTTATTTGTTTTACATCCACTTTGTTAATTGTTACCCCGCCCCCTGTCGGGAGGCACGCTTGTAAACTTGGTACTTCCCCGTTCGGTCTCTGCGCCGTAGTGCGAGCCGTCAAATCAAGGTGAAATTTTATGCGTGTTTATTTAATTGGTCATTTTGTTATATGCCAGTTAAGTATTTTTCATAGCATTAGGTTTTAATGAACAATTAAATTCACAGTTCCTAGAAACTGCCACTTATTGCTGTGAATTTTAGATCTATTGACAACGTTAAAATTTGAATTGGCTTTTAAAAAATTGACGGGGTTTTATGGGCTTGGGGCACGGCTTATTTTGTTAGAAGGGAATCATCTGAACAAAGTGTAACTCTTGACAAATGATTGTTTTTCTTTAGATATGCGTCGTTTCAGAAATGAAGACATTCGATTTGTGGCGTACAGTTCGTGACCGAGATGCACAGATTAGGCTAATTAGGGACTATAATTGAGGTTAAAAATAAAGCAAATTAATTGAATGAACAGAAAATTTGGTACAAAATTTGCCATTTATATAAAATTTTCGAAAAAAGTGAAATAAAGATAAACGTCGAGAATATTTTTTCAGAAAAAATTGTTTTGGCTCAAGGCTAACTTCATTATCACGGTAAAACTAATGCTATCATTTTCATCGTCTGATCAAAATCATCTTCCGATTCGCAACAAATCAATTAGGACAAAAAGGCGGGAACCTTTCTATTGGTCACACGTAAGGTGTCTGGTTTAATTACGTACGCGGCAACTGTTGCAGCACATTATGAAAGAAGGCGAAAGAAACATTTGTTTTAAAACAATGTAGACAAACATAAAACGTGGGGAGACTGTATTTTAAGAGAAAAAAAATTGTGCACATTTGAAGAAGCACTGGCGCGTATGTTAGCTAATTTAAGAAATAACGTATGTTAGATAATTAAGATATAACATAAATAAGATAAAACTATCTTGACAACAAATAAATTCTTTCTATATTTCTCGTCTCTCTTCTATTTTCTGGTTCTGGCGGCCGTGGAGTGCAGACGCCCCTTTCGAGAGCATCTGCGGATTAGGACGTATCTGCAAGAGTACTCGGCGCGTGGGCGTGCGCCTTTCCTCGTACCGGGGTCTGGCCACGAGGCGCGGCGACTGTGCGCTGGGCACGGTTTCCTCGAGTGCCACGGTGATCGTTGTGTTGCTAGTGTTCGGAGGGATCGAAGAAAATCCCGGTCCAGTGGTCAGCGCTGCAGTTAGTGCTTGTGATCAAGTCATCAAAATCGTGTGTCGTGGATGCGGTAAGAATCTCTCTTCTGCAAATCCTGCAGTGACTGGTTTCGTAAACGTTATGGCAATGTTAAAAGAGAACAAGGTGAAGGATGGATTTGCCTCAAGTGCAAGGAACATAGTGAGCAGCGCCTGGAAGACGAGCTGCGATCCGCGCGAAGCGAAATCGCAGACCCTGAAGATGGTTAATAAAGCCGTTAATGAGCAACTGGCGAACTTGAGGACCAAAACTGCGACTCCATCGTGACAATTGCTAAATGAGAACGCTAGTGACTCCTGTCTTGTTTTAGGCGACACGAGGCAAAGCAAGACAGTAAGTGGTGCATGGAATGTTTACCGGGCATCCGTACGGACCAATTGCAGCATTTTGTAGAAAACCACAATCTTTAAAATCCTAATAAAATAGTTCACGTAGGCACTAAGGATTTGAAGGCAAATCTAATGAATTTATTATGGGGGAAATTCAAGATCTCGTTTACGCAACGAAGAAAAAGTTTCCACGCGCTGCTATTATGGTAAGTGGTGTTTTACGGCGCATCGGCCACATGAACGATTTAATGAGCTGGGTTGCCAAAGCACATAAGGTAACAATGTTGATCCCAACTGTTGGTTGCAAGACTCCGACTTAAGTCGCGACGGGCTTCTCTTAAATCGAAGAGGAGCAGGCAGTTTCGGACGGCTCTATTCGCGTGTCTGCAACTCCATGCCCAAAACTGAAAGCGGTGGCGGAGACGACGCACTGTGGAAAATTTTCCCGAAAACGTGGCCAAAAGTCGAAAAATCGAATTTCGGAAAATCGACGTTTGCTTCACAGGGATAGAAAATTCTGCATTAAATACCGTTAAAATGAATACTGTAACTCTATTATATTCATGACACTGTCGGCACAAACCTACCCTTATTTTGTGTCTCCCGCGCTGCGTTTGAGAACCTGCCGCGTGGCTTCCGTTTCAGCACAAATAACTTCCTTGTATACAAACCAAACGGTGTTAGACGACATGGACAGTGTTCCTGGAGGTATGCACTATACGTTGCATATAAAATTATTATAAATATGTCATATGTGTGCTTACAATCGCAAGCTGAATGTTGGATTTTGAGTGACACATTTTTCAAACAATCTTCGCGTAGGGTTAAAGTTATACTTCCCACGAGATCCCGCGATGATTTTTGTTGTATATTATACTTTAATATACCAAGAAGTTAGCTGCAAAAAAATTAGCTGCGGATATCTGCCGATTTAGTTTTTATGAGAGATAATGTAAAATGAGAACGGGAATTTTAACACGACGAATTTTAAATTTCAGGATATCGGAGGTATCAACCACAATAAGGCAATATAAATTTACTACGCAGAAAATTTTGCTGTCACGTGTTTCGGTAATTTTTCCCCATCATCAGTGGCTCTACAATATTAAAATTGAATTAACAAATTTTTCAGTTCCACGATCTGAGATGTTTATTGAGTCTATAGGAAAACTTCCTACCTGTTTGTTGCATTTTAATAAATATAGTCCCCTTTTCCCCATTACGGGTACAAAGGATTTTTATTGTTGGGAAAAATGTTTGTAGGGTGTTGTTAAAAAAGGAATGTTAGCCTTCCACGTACACAAACAATGCTTTTATTCCACTAATGGTATCTGGGAAGGATGTCGATAAACTTCTTATAGAGATAATTATGAGATAGAGATTCTTATAGAGATATTATGCGTAGTGTCGCCATACCCTGAAAAAACTCTTAGTGCCTGTTTGATAGAATTCAACATGCGGCTACTGGATGGCGTATAGAACGGTGTTTTTGTATAATTGATAAAAATGAAACTTAAATATAATAAAAAAAATAATTAAAAACTTAAATATAATAAAATCTTCAAAATGGTTTGCAACTAATTATTTACGTATCCTTCCATGGTATATGCAATTATAATATAAGCACAGATATATAAGAAAAATGTATACATTATGTTAATGAGAAAAATAAACTCCTTAATAGTTGTGTAGGACGGAGTCCAACGCGCGAGTATTACGAATGGCCGCGCGAGTGACGGAATGTTAATGGGTTATTTTATGAGCCATAACCAAAAATATTGAATTATTTCTTAATATAAATAACTTACAAATTATCAAAATTTTTGAATTTGGGCATAGCTAATTTTATACCCCAAGCAATATTTTTGGATACCATCAGTCTTAATCACATTATAATAACATACAGAAGCAATATTTTAGAAAATATTTTACTTTTTGAATATTTAGCTTTTCAAAAATTTTTTAATTTTTCATTTCAGGATCGGATGATTTATATTTTACACGCGCGGGAAATATTTCTATTGCTTCAAAATGTTGGAAATAAAGCTAATTCTTCTGAAAAATTGTTATTCATAGAGGCTGAATTATCAAAAATGAATGGCTGCAGTGTTAGAGCTACATCTGACACGAAGATAGATTTTCCTAAGTTACTTTTTAAATTTAAAGACAAAGGCAAGCAGTGAAGAGAAAATTAATACATTCTTGACAAAAAACGAAAAGTGGCTCGAGTAAATGTACCTTTTTATAAGAGTGTTGGTCCTCGAACGTCAACTTCTGTTACTAGGGTGGTCCAAAAGTGGATTTTACTGTTTCCAGTGAACGTACTAAACGTAGGAAAACTGAAGAAATGAGAATACTATATTCACCAGAAGAACTGTCGTATGGGACGCAAATGAGTTTACGATCTGTAGGAAAAAGGGATGCTGCGAAAGTGGTTAAAGATGTTACATTAACTTCCCCCACAAGGGCATTAAAATATAAACGGGCATTTAAAAGAGAAAAAGAAGAAACCATTTCAGGAGAACAGGCTCTTTCAATAGTGGTACAAGCCAAGCTGTCCAAAACTCAATATAATGTGATAAGACAATCAATGAAAGAAGGAAATGTACACTGGCTATCGGAGACGTGCTCAGGGCACAGTGCAGTTCGTGCCATTCTGCGACCTTCCTCAGGGCGTAGTACTGCGCTCTGAGGAAGGTCGCAGAATGGCGACCGAAACGTTGGCACCTGTGCCCTGGACGCGGCGTCTCCCGGATAGCCAAGTTAATCATGACTCCGGCCGCGGAAGCCTACGCTCTCAAGGAAAATGCAAATTATATTCCAGTTATGTGGAAGTGCAGAAGGCTAAACAGAAATGTTATCCAACACATGAATTCATTACGATTACGGACAATAGTGCAGAAGTTCAATTACAAGCATTATTGGACCACACATCGGAACGCATTTTACAGGTTCAAAGGGAAGTTTTGAAATCTCCTTCATTACAGAATGTGGATGAATTATATCTTATAATTAAATGGGGATGCGATGGAAGCTCGGGCCAGAGTGAATATAAACAAACATTTAGCAATGAAGACGATTCTGATTCCAGTGTATTTGTTATTTCACTGGTGCCATTGCAACTGAAAGGACCAAACAAAAATGAGAGTGTGTTGTTTGGAAAAATCCTAGACCGTCTCAGAGGTTTTGCCGACCAATTAAATTGAAATTTATTCGGGAGTCTTCTGCATTAGTTGTAAGGGAAGTTAATCAAATTGAGAATCAGATATCCTCACTTGTACCGTACAAAACCACAATAGATGGGAGACTTTTTGTTGTACATTACAAACTTGCACTTACCATGATCGACGGAAAAATCAGTAACGTGTTAACCTCCACTGCATCATCCCAACGTTATTTATGCAACAGCACATCTAAAGATTTCAATAATATTGAAAAAATGATTTCGTTGCCGTGTAAAGAAGAAAACCTAAAATTTGGACTTTCAATATTGCACGCTTGGATTCGGAGTTTTGAATGTGTACTCCATGTATCTTATAAGCTTGATCTCAGGAAATGGCAAGTACGCGCAGAGCAAGAAAAACAAGTTGCAGAAAGGAAAAAAAAGATACAAAGTGAGCTAAAAACAAAATTGGGCCTTTTAGTTGATCATCCGAAAGTTGGTTTTGGGAGCAGTAATGATGGCAACACTGCCAGGAGATTTTTTCAAGCTGAATTACTGCCTCACAATATTACGGGTGTAGATCTGGATATAATACACAGATTTCACACAATATTGTAAGTGATATCAAGTGGCTATGAAATAAAAATTCCTGAATTCAATAAATACTGCTTGGAAACTGCATACAAATTTGTTGACCTTTATCCCTGGTACTATATGCCACCTTCCATTCACAAACTTTTGATCCACGGTTCCAAGATAATTCAATTTGCTATTCTGCCCATTGGTCAGTTATCTGACGAGGCTCAAGAAGCAAAAAATTTCAAAAGTTACCGGGAAAGATATTCAAGAAAATGTTCCCGCGAGAAAACAATGGAAGATGTCTTCCATTGGTTGCTGGTGTCATCAGACCCTCTGATTACAAGCCAAAGAAAACTTCCGAGAAAGAATACAAGCGCGCTCTCACCTGATACTATTAAACTTCTGGATTGTCCTCTGCCTGAATTATCTGATGAAGACCTCGATTGTAATGAAGGTTTTTTTTTGATATTTTAGTCCTTGCTCTAAATGTAACATGTTTGTTCTTTTACTTTAGAGTCATCATTTTGGAATGACGTTTTGTACAATTTTATCACTATTATTTTCTTTTACGTTTATGTTTATGTATTTTATTTTCTGTAAGAAAAATGATTATTAAGCAATATTCCACACATTTAAATTTTTTATTTGTATTATTTGATATAAATTAAACACATTCCTAATCTTATATTTTAGAAATAAAAACTTATGTGTAATAATTTCATAATTAGCCTCCATTTTGAACTTTTTTGAAAATTAGCATTAGATCCTTATTTCTAAACATTAACTAAGTATCCATACCAAATTTGGTATAAATCGATTGATATTTAGACTTATGGCCAGGTTTTCGGTCATTTTTTCCACTGTGCGACGGCGCACAGTGTGTAATTTTGGCCATCTACGGGGCCGAAAGTATAAAAGCAAAAATTAAAGCCCTGAATTGAATTAAATCATGTTATAATTTACTAAATTAACCAAAAGTTAAAATTTTACAAATTTTATACAATGCGAGTCATTGTAGCAACATTTTAAATATTTTAAGTAAGTTAAAATAAAATAGAATTGTACATTAATTTTGCTGAACAAACATTAAAGAAATATGCTTTATTTACAGAACTGAGACACAATTGCAATTTTACCCTTAAGAACAATGAAAGAACAATTAAAACTGAGACACAAATTATTTATTTATTCAGAATCACTGAAGGCATCAGAAGAATCTGCTTCATCATCTCGTCTGCTGTTAATGGATCCATTTCTAGCAAATCAAACACTTTTGTTGATATTTTTCTTTTGGTTTTGAAGGAACTCGTAAACTAGCTATAAATGGATCAGGCGTAATGAGCAATCTGTTCAGCAGGTCTGTATTGAGTGTCAATTCTGGAGGTCTTCCTAGTGAAGAATTCTCTGTACTGCCTATTATGTTTATTTCTGGCCTCTTGGGCTTCTTCTGAATATTGTCCAATAGGCAATATACATGTACCAATAATGTCTCTCCTGAAACAAAATTTTGTGTAAGGTTACAGGCATTGGATACCAGCTGTAGTTTTCCAGATAGAGATTGTAAATATATTTAGTGAATTTTCAAATTTATCTACATTAATTCTTTGACCAGAATTTATACATTCCAGGATAATTCCTAAACCCTTAATTAATTCCAGATTAACTCCAGTTATTTCTGCAGCCTTCTCAGGGTTTCTAAAAATCTGCAGAATTCCCATCGTTTGTATTTCCACTTTGCTGTTTAGGCATATCCACTAAAATGCCTAACTCACTTCTGAATTTCTCCTGAATATATTTCTTCTTCTCAGAAATCTTTTTTATTTTCAAATCCTTGCCTGCCAGGTCTTAATTTCTAACCTGTACGAGATGTCAGAATACATTCGAACAGCCTGATCCATGAATGAAGGGGTGATATGCCAAAAGCAAGGAATTCTTTTTCACTTCTTTTTAATAGGACATTTAAATTATTCATTTCAGTGGGTTTTGCCCACATAAATAACATGTCTGGGTAGAGGAACAACACGATACGGCATTACAAACTTTACCGTCGACCATGCAAAATACCAAAGTAGTAGTTACAGAAATTTCTACATTGTCAAGAACAAATATTGTGGGACTAAGGTTATTAATTTGATAATTAATTTTGTTCACTTCTGTAGTAATTAAACTTGCTGACTCTTTTGCAAATACAAATTTCAATGGCCTGCAATACTTAGTGGAAGATGGAACCGGTTTTTCCAAATAATGTCTTTTGAATTGGTCGAACAGCAGTGCATTTCCAAAGGAACAACAGAAATACTAAAAAACTTTCATCACTGAAATGTTGCTGAGAAAACTTCTGCTTATATTGATTTTGCTCCATACCATCCAACTCCCATTTCATGATTATGTCAAAATTGCATTTTTGTCAAACGCAATTTCTTGCAGACCTCTTCGGTTTGACATAATCGATGGATTGTGTGGTTAATTAGTGACTGCAAGGTATTTCTGCTGAGATTTCTGTAATCACAGCACCTTGTGGATAACATAGCATTTTACATTGTTTCACTTTATAATATGGTGGATAAAATTTACAATTAAATATTTCTGCTTGCTGACGCAGTATTTTGTACTGCGACTAGACATAGAGACATCTACCATTAACGCCAGCGCTTGTTCTGGTGTAAGCTCTGATTTCTGGAGTAAGGATCTTGAGCCTTCTTAATAACAGTTCCCTGTTTGGTGAGGCAGAGGATAATTCTTTGACTATTGCTGCTGAATCTCTTTTTCCTTCATTCATTAATTGAATGCCTGTGGCAATACTCAGTTCTTCGCTGGTGGAATTCAGGAGGTGTTTAACTTGCGCTCTTAGTTCTAGGAGCACAATCAATAAAACTCTTTCTGGCCGACCAATTGCAGTAAGAGAAGTTACTGACACTGATGCATTGTTGGAAACATTTTCAAATACTATTTCCCATCGAGCCAAGAAGCGTTGTAACGAAGAAAACGTTCTTTTGCCTCCTATTTTTCCCATCTAATACTAAGTGTTTGACAAAATTTTTACTTTAACTTTTACACACTGTAAATCACTATCAGAATATGATGCAGTTTTCATTTCATGCAAAATATGTGCAAATAAAGCATCTGTCTTGGAGTCTTTAGGTTTTGTCACCCATATTTCGAAGAGCGCCCTCCGGGAAAACGAATGCGACATTCTGTAAAGAATGAAATAATTAATAGATTCTGCAAATTTTTTTTCATTGATAGACTTCACAAAACTACATGCTTTAATACCAATTTGGTCCCAAAGTAGTACTCGTGGTACTCTAAACTAAAACCCTTGATAAACTTTTCGAAATATTTTTCTGTTGCATAAAAGTACATACCTTTCAAGACGCTTTTCAAGCTCTTCGAAGCTGGATTTTAAACAAAACGCCACCAGTGAAAAGAAAAAACTATTTAGATTGCACTGTTTAAGAACTTGAGACTTTGAACATCATCAGAGACGCGCAAAGGACAAGCGAACACACAGCACTGATATGAATGAATGACAGCGGCGTCGTCGCGGGCAAGTTGAAACATGTTTAGACAATCATTTCCCGTACCTCCGCGAATTTCTAGTGATACCAATACCGATACCATGTGGTCTGAACATCCTTCTACTGATATATAGCACAAGTTACACGTTTTGGAAAAATAGAAAGGTTGACTTTCGGCCCCGTAGATGGCCAAAATTACACACTGTGCGGCGGCGGAGACGGTGGCGGCGATGCGGGAGAAGACGGACACTATGGCGATGCGGGACGGAAGAGTGGACACCGTAAATGACCAGGTGAGAAAAAGCTTCAAGGCTGTTGAAGGTGAACTCTCAGTATAAAAAATAAAGAAATCGAGTTTTGGAATTTAGTAGATGCTTGTGATCCTGATGTAATAATAGGAACAGAATCCTGGCTAACGGAAGAGATAGTTAACTCCGAAATTTTTCGTCGGAATAACAGATATTTTAGGAGGGATAGAAATACTATAGTAAAGAATTTGAGATAATGGGGATAGAAATATGTGATTCAGGAAGTGTATTAGAAATGATTGCTTGCTGTAGGCTACTGAATGAAAATTACGCGATTTTGGAAGCCATTTCTGAGAAAATAGAAAACGCCAATAGTCATCCTATAGTTATTACTAGTGATTTAAATATTCCAGACGCAAATTGGAAAGGCACCGTGATGAAGTATAACAGTTAGTGAACAGACCCGCCTGGGAAGGAGGATTAGTAGATAGACCAACGCGGCGGGAGGCGCTTCTAGATGTGTTCTAAATTAGGCAGCGAGAGTTTTTCTCATCTTGCGACGTCGTTGATGGCATGGGCACTTAGACATAAATATTTCACAGAAAAGAATTCCTAACAGATCAAAAATATGGCAGTCCAAGAACGCTAGTACAGAGACTTCACCACTACCTGAGAGAACACTACGATTGTTTTCTGGGAATGGACGGGGGTATGGAGGAAATTTGGAACGCGTTTAAGAGCATTCTAGATAATGCATTGCAAACGTTTGTGCCGGGCAAATACTTAAAACGTAACACAGATCCAGAATATTACAATGTGAAAATTGTAATTTAGAAAGAGAAAAACTAGAAAGGCTTTCAATAAAGACATCTTAGTGAAAATCATAAGATACATTTTCGTAATTGTTCGAAAGAATTTGAGCAGGAAAAGAAAATTTTTTTAAAGCATATTCTCGCAGGGAGGGAATAATTGGTCGGCGATTTTCAAATATGTTTGTAGAAGAAAATTAAATAAAGAAGAAATGCCTATCGTTAGAGATACCAAGAACACGTTACTAATGGATGATTGGGAAAAAGGAAACGCATTTAATGCCTACTTCAGTTCCGGTTTTAAAACAAAATCTCACCACACATATCGAGAGAGGCTGTACCAACCCAGATTAAGTAGATTGCGAAAACGAATTAAATCTACGAAAAATGGAAAGTCGCAGGGTCCTGATAACATTTCAAGTGACATAATAAAACTCGGTGGAGAGACAATACTACCGTATCTAACAAGATTCCAAAAATTCGAACAACATTATTCCAAGCGTGCCCGACGATTGGAAGCGTTCCGATTTTTAAGAGTAATGACAGAAGTTTTAGCCAATTATAGACCAGTAAGTCTCATGTCAGTGGTATGTAAGCTAACGGAACACTTGATACCTAGCTATATTCGACAATGGGGAAAAAAAGAATGGTTCTTTCAGGGACAGCATGGTTTTAGGTAAGGTTTCTCTTACGAGAGTCAGAGTATCATTGTTTCAGGATATAGCAGATGAAGTTGATGATAGTGAGGGGGTGGAAGCCGTAATAGATTTTGCGAAGGCATTTGATGTTGTCCCACACGATATACTGGTTCATAAATTAATGCAATCGGGTGTTGACACAAGAGTTGTGGCGTGGATTGATGAGCTTCTTCGAGATAAGAAACACAAAGTCCGAGTTGGACAACAATTTTCTACTCGAGTAAAGGTATCTTCAGGAATACCTGAAGGAAGCGTTATTGGACCTCTCCTGTTTCTCGCAATTGTGAATGACCTTTCCAGATAATTTATATTCAAAGGTACGGATATTTGCAGATGACTGATATTGACAGATCGAGTTATTCAATCAAAAGAAGACTAGGATATTTTGCAGGGTGATCTAGAGAGATTACATTTATGGGCAGAAAAAAATGCATCACAATAAATAGTTCGAAAAGCAAACCCATCACGTTTGGTAGGGGGCCGCAAGTATAGTGAAACTCAATATCATTTAGGCAACGAAAATATTCCAAGAGTCTTGTCTTGTAAGTTTGGAAACCGGCCTTGCATTTTACTATGCGAATACTAAAAACGAGTACTGCGAAAGCGAGGGAATTAGTTTACTTATCTGTAGTTCATCCATTAATGGAATACGGGGTGATTTGTTGGGACCCTTACAGAAATTCACAAAAGGATTTTTGATGATATTTAAATGGAGAACTGAGAAGAGCGTATGAATTTACTTTCCGAATCAATTGGAAGAATGTAGTATGGGAGTCTCTAGAAATCAGGAGGGTTAAGGCAAGACGCTGTGCCCTGTACGAAGAGTATGCCGGTTATCCAGCTTGGAAAGATATCTACATCAGACTCGGTAGACCCTCGTACTTTAGTAGAGGGGATCACAAGCACAAAATTAAGTTTATGTCACAGAAAACAGTTGGAAAATTTTCATTTACAAATAGAACAACGGACTGGAATAAGTTGCCTGCGACAGTCTTGGAACCCTTTTTTCCTAGGTGTCAAAGTTTTAAAAGTAAATTAATAAATATTTGTAACCTTTACTAATTTAGTAAATTAGGTTTATTATAACAAACATTTATTATTATATTATAAATGTAATTTTTGCTATTGTTATTAGTAGTGATAATTACTACTAAATATTTTGCTTTATATATTTATGTATTTTACGTCAAAAAACCGTTAAAACTGTGTATGATGTGCTATGGGGAGAAGTGAATTCTGTGCACGTTCTCAAAATTCTGTGATCCCTACACTTAAGTCATATACTACTTGAATTTTGAATTATTTTATTAATTTTTAAACAAAACGTCCATGCAATAAAATTTGGGCTCGTATCCATGATTCGGCAAGGAATAATACATCCTGCCGCGACAGCATGGAAACAATAATTTGAATAACTATATTTCCCACTGATTCTAGAAGTCGTGCAAAGATAATGAAGTTACATTTATGTCAATTCCGTCAATATTGTAACGAATATTGCGTCATCCCCCGGCGCCACTCCGAGGTGCCTGTGATCGCGGGTTACGTCATCTGCCGGCGACCACGAGCTGCCGGTGAGCACAGGTTGCATCACCTGCCGGCGGATTACCCAGAAAGTGCGCGATGTCCGGAGGGTTCTGGATTGTCTTGGCGAGTATAAATACGCGAGGGGCTGGCGACCGCGAGCGTCCTGAGTCCGCAGGGGAAGCTGAACTATGAAGTGGTACATCGCGGTGAATAAAGTGCAGTGATTGTGCTTGTGACGTGAACCGTGGTCAGTGCATCGTACTGTGGTCGTGACGTGAACTGTGACCAGTGCATCGAACTGTGATCAGTGCAGTGAACTGTGGCAGGCTTAGGACTGTGCGAGTGCAAGAGAGTGTAGAGTAAATAAATCAAGAGAAGTGTAGTGTAAATAACGAAGAAAGTGTAAATAACGAAAGAAGTGTAGTGTAAATAAAGGAAGAGAAGTGTAGTGTAAATAAATAATCAAGTGTTTTCATGATTGTGTTAAGAAACAAAATAAACGTTTTTGTTAAAATAATACGAGACTTTAATTCACCACCTAGAAACGTAACAATTGGTGTCAGGGGTATAACAGTGGTGAATTAAAACATTAATCAAGATGAGTTTCACAAAGTTTTACGGGATCTGAAAGTGGCTGAGTTGAAGACAGAGTTAGAAAAAGGAAACAAGACATTTCCCGGGAACGAAAGCAATATTACAAGAACGTCTTGCAAACGCGATGAAGGCAGCGGCAAGGATCCAGACTTTTCTCTTCGAAACAACGGGAACTTTTCGGACCTGTCCAGAATTTTAAAAGGAGAATGAGGGAAAAATTTTGAATTTTAGAAGGAAAGAACAGAAAATTCCAGAATTTTAAAAGGAAAGTTAAAGAAAATTCCAGAATTTTAGAAGAACTGACTGAAAACTCCAAAGCTTTAGAAGAAAGTTGGTCAAAAATTTCCCAAAGATTTTAAGAAAAATTGATCGAAAATTCCAGGATTTTGAAGAAAAGATGGATGAGAAAATTTTGAAGAAGGGAAAAAAAAATGGAAAAGAAATTGAGAAGATGGATGAGAAAATTTTGAAGAATGAGGAAATTACAAATCTGTAGAAGAGAAGCTAAGGTTTACTTCCTCAACAGAAAAATCTAATATAAACATCGTACGGGAACCACTGGAAAGGGCGAGTGGCAACCGAGGAACCACTGGGAAAAGCACAAGTAAAACCACCTACCTTGATGGCATTCTTCATGGTCGAATCTATTTTACAATTCAAGGCTGCAACGGTAAATGGCTGGTGCGCAAAAAGATTGTGCTAGGCCCCGATTTTTGGGTTTCGTGGTAAGCCGTCCATATTCTAGAGACAATACGACCGATGAACAATCAAACTTTGAGCAAATTGTCAAGAGGCTCGAAAACATGGGAGGCAAGCGCACCTAGAAGACAGTATTTACCCAGTGGTGCGGTCGAAGCCTGGGGAAAAGTCTTCAAGAACTGAAGCTGATATTTCTCGCCTGCGCCTTGCGCCTTTCGGGCCCTGATGCCTCAGAAAAATTTCCCTGCAACGCACAGCCGTCCGGTGCTTTATTGAAGCGCTACATGATGCAGAGACACAAGCATTAAGACTGGCAATACCGAAAACCTTAGCTGACGCATTAAGTCAAGCATAGACTTCCCGGTTGCAAAAAGAGCATCGAAACGTGACGACAGTGAGAATTGCAAACCGGCGTCATACCGACGAAAAATATTTGGAGGCAATGGTGAGAGGTTGGTAAGCAAATTTTAGTGGCAAAGGCGACAACTTCGATGTTGAATGAGGGGAAATTAGGCACGGAAAAGTCGATGTGACCGTCCACTGAAGCAACAAGAGAGCAGAGTCTGTTGGAAACCTAGCAGCCAGCAGGGAAACCAAAGCAGGTTTATGAAGGGGCAAACCATCGACCAGCCAAACAAAGCCCCACCTACGAATACACGCCAAGTCAACGACACCGTTCTGACAGCATTTACGTAGATGCACTAGTAAATGGAAGACCATACGTCTCACTTTTGGATACTGGTGCAACCAAGAGCATTATACGAACCGATTTTCCAAATCATCTCATCTAATGCCGTCCAAATGGAAGCTTCGAACAGCCACTGGTGACTCGGCGAATGTTGAGGAGAGAGGGTGCCTCCTTGCCATTGGAACTGTTGTTTAGTCATCGTTTGTCGCTGACATAGAAGAAGCAATTTGAATGGAATTATGGGCATACGGGTGTCAGCTGGATTTACGACACGGTGTGCTGAGACTCAACGAAGTGGTTCTACATTACGAACAACATTGCCGTGAATGTGATTACGGCTGACAACGTAATCTTGAACGAGCGAGATGTTTATAGAAGGAGCCTGAGGGCGACGTTCCAGCTGGAGATTCATCCTGGAACCCAGAAGTCACGACGAAGACATTGGTCGCGGAATTCTAGTAGCCAAAGAACTCAGAGTGAACAGAACCATACATTTAGAATAATGAACATTAACCACTATCTGTTAAGTTGGAAAAGGAACAGTAATTGGTTATTGTTCTACGGTATCCTCGGTTTTGCAGAATGTGAACCGTACCGAACCACCCCCAAAAGGGAAAATTCCCCTGAACGACTGCAGAATCTGGTTACAAAAGGCCTTGGGGGCATCTGGGGAAAAGAGGGGTCATAAGGCTGAAGACCTAATACGGCGATACCGCATGTTTTTAAAGCAGTGATGGTGAAAAGGGAAAGACTGATATTGTTCGTCACAGAATAGACCCCGGAAACGCCACACCGATTCGAAGCTGCTGAAGATTACCTCTGTCTAGAAAGGAAGAATGAGATTATTAAAGAGATGAGGAAGGATGGCGTAATCAAACCCACCCCAAAGCAGCCCGTGGGCGTCTCCCGTCGTATTGGTAAAAAGAAAAAGACGGGTAAACCTGGTTTGTCGATTTCACAGCTCAACAATGTAACGAAGAAGGATAGCTATCCATTGCCCCGTATTGACATTTTGGGACACGCTCTCGGGGGCCAAGATTTTCCCTGGACATTGACCTAAAAAGTGGATACTGGCAAGTAAATTAGATCCCAGAGATCGAGAGAAGACTGCTTTTACCACCCGGATCAGGTTGTGGCAGTTTAAAAAATGCCTTTCGGACTTTTAATGCCCTGCAATTCGAAAGATTTGGGAAAGTTTTGGAAGGCCCTGTCGGGAGAATGTCAAATCTACCCCCAACGATATAATTGTTAAAAATCTTTCGAAGACACATCAATAACCTAAAAACAGGTGTTCAAGGGGTTTGGGAAGGAGCAACTTGAAAAAAGCCCAAAAGAAATGCCATTTATTTCGCAAGCAGGAAAATTCCCTTGGACATGAAATTATCTGGAAAGGGAGTAGAACCTGACCCGGGAAAGAAATTTACGGGCCGAAGGAATGGCCAGTCCCAAAGGATAAACATGAATTGAGAAGTTTCCGGGGTCTATGTTGCTATTTTTCGTCGCTATGTTTTGGGAGGCCAACATCGGGGAAACTCCCCACCTCACCCGACGAAAAAAAAGCGTTTGTTTCAAGGGATCAAGATTGCCAACGCGCTTTCAAAAAGTTTAAAAAAGCGCCATGCTGAGTCCCCCTTTTATATTGGGCAAATTCCACTACCTCAAGGGAATTATGTATTGATACGGCGCAAGTAACGTTGGTATTGGGGGTATTATCGCAGATACAAGATGGACGAGGGGGAGTAACCCGGTTATTATAGAAAAAATTCTATCAAAGCCTGAACCAACTATTTTTAAAACCCCAAGAAATTATTTCCCGGGTGAAATCCTTTTTTAACACTTCTACAAATATCTCAAGGTAAAGAATTTCTTTTGAGAACGGATCATGCGGGTTTTTGAAATGGCTCTAATTTAAGAATCCAAAAGGGGTCAAGTCCCCAAGATGGTTTGGGAAAGATTAAAAAATTAAATTTGGGGATAAAAATGAAGGGAAGTAGTCCCCGGAATCCGATGCTCTCGCCAGAAGCCCGTGCCCTGAAAACTGCAAGCATTGTTGTCATGGGGAAAAGAGAAGATTTTCCTCCCTTTGGTCACTGTCAGTAATGCCCAAATGGAAACCCAGAGAACTTCAAAAAAGATAAAGAAAGAGGACACAGAATTGAAACATGTTTGGAAAGGGGAAAAATAGCCGGACGGAGCCCCGTTGGCAAAAAAGCCCCTTGTTTTTTTTCAGCAGTAAAATTATTTTGGGGGCGCAGTGGGATTCGATTACTGAAGAGGAAGGTGTTTTAAACGAGTTCTGGAAAGTGAAGACGGCTCGCAGAAAGAGGACGAATATTGTTACCGAGAGTAAGGGCCCCGGGGAAATATTGAGAAAATTACATGATGGGAACTTCGGGAGAACATCTCGGTATAACGAAAACCTTAGAGAAAGTGCGCGGTTTTTTACTGGGTTAATTCCAAGCAAGATGTAAAAAATGTGGTGCACAAAGGTCAAGTTTGTGCTAATAATGGGCCACAAAAAAGAAGACAAGATGAGGCAATAAAATTTGGGAGTCCTTTCGAAGGGGTTCCATCGACTTGGTTTTGGCCCATTTCCAATGTCAAATGATGGAAATAAAACATACCGTGGCTATGGATTATTTCAGCAAGTGGGTTGAAGCATATCCTACCTAACCAAAAGGCCCGCATTCCCCAAATGGTTGGGGAAAGGGTGAGCCGAGGTGCCCCCCCGGGAAATTATTTTGATCAAGGACGGAATTTGAAACTGCAGTGTTTCAAGGGGGGTGGAACTTTTGGAATAAGAAAAACAAGAACCGGCCCCTCATCCGCAGTCAGATGGAATGGTGGAACGCATGAACAGAACAATGGGGAAAAAATTTAGGGAAAGGGCGTTCAGATCACCAACGCGACTGGGGGCCCAAACCCCTACATCTTTTCTTCAGCCTACCCCCTCATCTGTTCATTGGGGACAACTGGGGAAAAAACCCAAAAATCCCTTCGGCCGGGGAAATACGTCTACCATGTGATCTACAGTTTTTTTGTAAAAATAATGAAAAACAGCCGGGGAAGACTTTGAAATGACCAAAAAGGGAAAAAGGACGTAATTCATAACCAGGTGCGTGAAAGAATTCAAACTGCAAGGACAGGATGAAAAACCGGTTACCCGCTGAAGGAGGAGGTTATCAACCCCGGAATCATGTCTGGCTGTTTAACCCCCAACGACGCCGCGGTTTGTGTCCAAAATTACGGCAGTGGGGAAATACCGTACGAGGTGGGGAAAGGATAAAAAGATTTTGTCTACCGAATTAAAAAATTGCCGAATGGAAAAACCCCCAATCGTTCATTCGAAACGGCTGGTCCCCTTTCGCGGGGAAATAATAAAATGATGATGAAGAAAGACCGCACGAATTTGTGAGCTGGACATGCAAGAGTTCCCTTTCACGAGTTTATGTCTCATTATAATTTAAAAAACATAAAGCGCGTTTTGGTGTAACAATGGGGTGCAACGGGGGTCTGTTTTCGCCCCAGGGAAAATCTTGGGGCCAGAATAGCCCTTGTGTCGCCCAGGATTTAGATATGACCAGAGGTGTTGCTGCTGTATTCAAGAGAAAATCGAACTGTGGCCAGTGCTTAGGACTGTGCGAGTGTGCAAGAGGAGTATAGAGTAAATAAATCAAGAGAAGTGTGGGGTAAAATAACTGAAGAGAAGGAAATAACTGAAAAGAAGTGTAGTGTAAAAAAAAGGAAAGAAGTGTAGTGTAAATAAATAATCAAAATGTTTTTAGTGATTGTGTTAAGAAAAAAAATAAACTCTTTGTTAAAATAATACCGAGACTTTTTTAAATTACCACCCCAGAAACGTAACAATATTATTTCAAACGTAAATACAAGAACCCCCCATACTTTGGACCTATATGCGATCTCTCCGACAAAAATGCTGATTTATGCTGTCATATTTCGCTGATTTTTAGGTCATTAAAATCCGGCCCCCCTTTTATCAGTAAGGTGCCATTCCGGGGCCCATTTTCCCCAGGGGGAAACAAAATATGACCCTTGGCCGACAACATCTTTTTTTTCATGCTGCCTAGTGTTGGAATTTGGGGCACTGATGCGATTTATATAGTTGGTGTAAAAAGGGATCTGTTCACTTCACTAATGAACAACTCTGATTCGAGTTTTAGACGTCAAAAAATTAAGGGGAAAAGAAATTTATTGTAACTTGAGTGCTCTCTTCATTTACCAAACCCATCTTCTCATATGAGAGCTAGTTCTCAGCTTTTGGAACGAATGACCGGCATCTAGTGTGAAGATCTACATAAATATGACCTAAGAAAATTAAAAAAAGACGTTATACAAGTTTATTTTTTAAATTCCTTTTAATTTTTTACGTATAGCAAAAAACAAAAAAGCCTCAAAAATAATTGTGGGGTACGGTACATGCATTTTCAGTCTTTTAACTAACAAAATTTTAAAAATTGCTTGTGTCTGTAAAACCCAAACAAGTACAGTACAATAAAACCCATCCAAAAAAACGATTGCTTTACTACTCATTCTTGTTTGAAATAATCCTTCTCTTTTCCCAAAAAACCCTTTTGTATAATTTTGGGCGGGCAATATCATCCCCCTAAACATTGTCATGCGAGACATTTTCCCTTTTATTCTTGTTCCTTAAAAAAAACCTATGTATGCATTTGGGCCCAAAAACTGGGTAAAATATGACCCTTTTTTTAAAAAAGGTCCCCAAGAATATAAAAATATATCATTTTTGGGGAATTTTGGGCCCTTGATTTTCACTTTAAAAACACTGTAAATATGATGCACAATAAATTACGTTTTTCCCGATCGACCCAAAACCCTGAATTCGTGCGAAATTGTTTTAAAATTCACCCGAAGGTTCAGAAAAAATATATGACTTGTCATTAAAAACCGGGCCCTACTGATGAGCTTATGTCACCAAGTTTCATAGCAGAAACAAAGGCCGTGTCCAGCGTGTGCTACTACTGGCGACTGTGCAATAGCGCCTGGTGGCAGAGCAATAGCTTGCTTCAGTTTCAATCTTGATGTCACTCGATATTCCGTGGGATAAAGCGTATTGACTTCTACGTGGGCGACTGCCACAAGCCTGGCGATATCCGCCGTGCCGCGCGGAAAAGCAATCGGTTTCATTAGTGGCTTGCGCCATCCCGCCGCTGAAAGCATCTTATACGTTATTAGACGAGTAAACGGGCCTTCAGAGTGGTACTGTGTTCCAGCAGTGCAAGAGGCATTGAAGGGTGTCAAGACTGCATTACGATACTTAGTCGCAGGGGACAATACAGAATCAAGTACAGAGATAGCACGAACTCAACAATGAAAATAATTGTTTTAATAATAAACACGTAAAAATAATTAAATTTTCAGTTCGTGCTATTACAGTATTTTGCTGCATCTCTACATTCATAAAATCAGTCGTTTTGGACAAATTCTATTTAATTTTGACGTCATCGGATATAGTGAACCAAAACTATTAGTCCCCAGAAGTTCACTACAACCTGAGTCCACAGTATAGATAAAAATGTAAGCAATTCAAATTAATTAAAACTAAGTTACACAAAAGTATATATTAAAACATTACTAACGTAATTTTATGCGTCGTGTCCATGTCAAGTATATACACCTCCCGCGTACGTGGTTCTGGCTTTGATTTCCACTGGGCACTTAAGTTCGACTCCAGCACAATTGCAACAAGCACTATTGCTTCGACACGTTTCACACAAAATTGTTTTATTTCGTCAATACTGTAGTCGTGAGAAAACGCCAAGAAAAATTGAAACTTTTGTAACTTCCAAAAATACAAAGTTAACAGTAAATTCCAACTGTAAACAATTAAATTCAAAGTTAACATCGGACCTATCTTCAGAAGTTAATTTATATTTATTCTTACAAGAAGAAATTTATTCTTACTCGAAGAAAAAATTTGAAGCCATTTTTGAGAAATTGTTTAAAAATGTCCCAGGGGCATCATCGAAAGTATTCCAAAATTTAAAGAATCTTTTTCAAACTAGCAAAGCTTTGAGACAGGCCAGATCGACCGGAAAATATTCATTTTCAATTAAATTTTAGGAACGTTTCGAAAACAAAAACACAAGTTTCAATTTTAGGGGGTCCCAAATTTTAGGGGGAATTTTTTTCCGTTGAAATCCCGAAATCGTTTTTCCGCAGCATTACATCACTTTCTCTATATTACGTATATTACTCAGTATATACGTACGTATACGAGAATTTAAAACTAATGTTGGGGTGTGGAAAATAGCGAGAGCGTTATCTGACGAATCCCAACCGGGCCACAACGCTTGCTTGCCTGGCTCGCTCGCTCGCTCCCTCCCTCCTCCCTGCCGCTGCTTCTGTACCCGTTGCAGCCGCCCTAAGGGGACGGCGCGCCGACGCGCTAACAGTCCTGTCACTCAGAGAGTATTATATCAGAGACGGCACTTGACGTTATTCTCAACGCTTATTCAAATCTCTAATTCTCATGAAAGGGGAAGCATCCATCTGGACCTCACTTTTGAGCCAATAGCGTCGAAGGGTGCCAATGGAGATGGCAGTAACAACACTGAAAATTACATTACAAAGCAATTTTTGAAAATAGCGGCAAATTATAACAATATATTATTTTTATGTAAAATAAATACGCTAGGCAATTTAGAAGCCAATAATTATTAGGATTAGGAATTCTGAGTCGGTGAAAGGAATTGTAGTCCAGGGAGTGCAAAATAAAGTTATTTCATAAACACGATATTTATTTCTTAATTATGTAATCATCGCGCTATAATCTCACGTTTTTTTAAATTTCATCTCGGTACGATTAGAGCAATTTGTTTTTTAAGGGCTTCGTAGCGTAAATCCTATACTAAATACCGTTTCAAACGCCGTTTACTGATTGAAAATCGGACCATTTGTTTAGAAATTATCGTTAATGTAAATCCCCCTATGACAGGACTGCAATCTATTGAATTTTCATACAGATGTTTTTCGGTGCTTTTAGCCTTTAAGCATTACCTTAAAATATAAATATTTTCAGACGAAGAAAATATTGGGTGGCATTACGTATACAAAAAATATTGGGATAAAGAAATTGAACTATGGTCCAAGAAAATTAATTTTTGTCGATATCTTAAAAAATCTGACGCGACAGTGACAAACGGTTTTCAGATTTGAAATCAATATAAAAACAACATTGAAAAAAGTAAACGCAATGCTGCAATAAACAAGCTACATACACTGTATGTACACAAATGAGATACATCAAGGAATGGATGTGCAAAATTAGGAGTGAACAGCATACATACATACATACATACATATGCTGCATACATATGAATGTTTTAGCCACCAAATTAGACACCAACTTCTGCATATTATAGAAATACTTTACATGAGAATGTTGTTAAATGTTAATATATCTCCAATATGTATGTTTAATTTATTCCTTTGTTTTTTATACTACTCAAAAATGTTATGTTTATTGCCAACCGATTGTCAAATGCTTTGCTTATCGAATGCTTTTGAAAAGGCACATGCTAAATGTGCGAAACGTTAAGCAATAAATAAATGTATATGTCTTATATGAATTACACGTCTTAATTCCTGATATCTTCATTGATTGATCCTATTTGGTCCAATAAGTTTAAAAAGATCCATCTTTCTACTACAACAACAACAACAACAACAACAATAATAATAATAATAATAATAATAATAATAATAATAATAATAAGGCATTTTGCCAAACTTCTGAACTATATTATTATTAATAACAACTAACATCTAAAAAAATATTTCAAGCAGAAAGAGTACATCATTTCTGAGAACTGAAGCGTTATTTTTTGTGAAACTGAAAGAAGCAAAGCTTTCCGGAATTAAAACATTTAAGATTTTACTTGGAAAGCTTACTTTAGTTCTAAAGAGTTTTAGCAGAATTCTGTTTTGGCCAAATCCTTTTTTCCTTTTGACATGAAACGCAGGCCCGTTCCTTTCACTGAGAACTTTAACCAGGGCAACAGCTATCCGGCTCTTCAAATCTGGCTATCTTTGGGGGAGAGGGTCTTAAGTGTATTTCCCCACAAACTTCCTACTTGAAACTGTCAGCCCACTCCTACAGAATTGCCACTGCATCTATCCATGCCTACTGAGGAATTATTATTAAAATTACAGTAGTAGTACTTGTAGCTTCCAAAGGAACAGCAGCATTTCACTGAATCTGTAACTGCTCTAGGCAGATGATAAAAGTCCAGCTGACTCCAGACTATCACTATTTTAGACTGATTACAAAATAAAATATATTTGAAATTTATGAGCAAATATAAAGTTTCCCTTATATTTTTGTAATCAAAACAACTTCACTTTGGGAATCCTTTCACTCCAATGCCACTGCCAATGACTCGTCTCAAAATTGTAATATTATAATTTCAATATTTGCTATTGCTTGAAGAAGCACAATTTCTTTTTTGACTATGACAATTTTAAACTTTCCGATACTTCATTTTCGCATTAATTGTAAATTTTAATAATAAGGCATTTTCATTTATTATTTAATGTAAGATGATATTTTGATGACCAAAATTTAAAGATTTTTCCTTTTTCCTTCATGGGTTAAAGTAATTGCCAATACATGCAACATAAAATTCTTAGAAACTATGCTAACAAAATCTGAAAAACACTAAGTAATCATACCATTCCATTGCAGGTTCTACTCCCTGGTTTCCAGTGACTGCCAAGGCACGCTCCCTGAGAACAATATCAATAAATGAATAACATTCAATTGCAATTGTAGTTGAAATAAAAAGGGAATTATTTCTCATTAAGATAATTTTGTTTATTTGAATGGACTTTAAAGCCACAATTTGTTGAAATTTCCAATTTAAAATTTCAATACACCATCATCAAGGGACACTAATCAATTTAAGAAATTTCTGGTTAGTTTTACTTGCTATTAAAGGTAAAACTGATGACTCTCTAAGTGATCAATAACAATGATTGGTCTTCAAGACTTGTCAGTCACAAACCAAGTACCCCTTATATCTTTATTTATTACTACTATCTTTAAAAAAGGATTAGTTGTCACTCACTTGTGATGTCATTAATATTATTACAGAATGTTTATACAGGATGGTCATTCTTTTCCTGAAATAATTCCAACTTTCCCTGGTCTTTTAGATCATTTCTTAAATATTTCACTAATAAGATTTGTAGAATATTTCACACTATTTAAGACATATTAAAGCAAGCCTGAAACCAATTTGTCAGCTCTCTGATTTCTCTGCCATTAAGTACAAATTAAAACAAACTCAACAAACAGAAATTGAGCAAAAATAATGATGTACTATTTTTTTATGCATAAAATCTAGTTACATAACCATCTGAAATTTTTCCTGATTTCTAATGATTCTTCCACAAATTCTCTCATTCTCTCTTTGACTTTTCCAGAGCAATGAAGTTCCCTGATTTTTCATATTTTCCAGAAAGTGGCCTCCTGTTAAATCAACATATTGTCACCCAACACAATATAAATACCCTTGAATTCATGCATTCAAACCTGTTACAATATATTATCAAATTGACAGCCACTTATTCTTCTGATTTCCTCCAATTCAACAGAAGATTAAGTTTCTGAAGACATTCTGTCTCCTAAAAAAGTACCAATTAAAAAATTTCATAGCCCTTTTCTTATGTTGGGTCTATTCAAAAAATCTATTGGCCATTTTTTATACAAATTTTTCCCCGGGGCCCCAATTACAAATTTTTTTCCTTCTTCTCCTCATAATGTGTGCTTGAACCCCCTAAATAATTACGTAACGCTCACGACACCCCCCCTGTAAATGCAAGAAATGAAAATAAATTATAGCACAGAAGAAACATTTTATATTCATTTTATTTGTGTTATACATACATTAAAATTTATGCTAATTAAACTCAGAATTAGTTGATGATGCTGACTGCACCAAACAAGTTTGGGGCAAGTTTTGAGTGAGGAAAGGACGCATAGGTGGGAAAATTTCTTATCACAAGATGTCCACATGCCATTGTGGATGGAGCCTGGGTGAGAGTCTACTGAGCCAATTTAATTGGATTCAAGAATACACTACATATCAGTCTTGAATAACTCTTCACAATCTTACGATTAAAAAAAAAAAAATGATGATAAATATTTCCATTTACTGTAATTTTCAGCATGTTGAAAAATGTACAAAAATAATATATACAATACGTAACTTTCTAAGCTCACAAAACCTTTCTACATCTCTGAAGTACACAAGTCCTCCGAAATAATCAGGTTCCTTCCCAAACCTGCAGCATGTAAAGGGGACATATACACAATATGGAAAGGGAAAGTCTCCAATTATGGAAAGGTGCCAATTGAGTAGCAAAAAAATAAAAGATTCAGCAAGGCAAATTCATTCCAACAAAACAGAAAATAAAGAGGAGTGTGAAAAATCAAAAAGATGTTCTCCCAACTTCCAACACAAGAAACGATTAAGTCCTGTAACACAAGTCATGACAAAGCTTCTTTTCTTTCTTGTGGTAGGCTAAATCTATGATGATTTTCTAGATTTTTTACATTTATTTTCAGAAAATATGTTAAAATAGGAGGTAGTTGTATTTAAAAGAGGCAACTGTTATATTTTCTTACAACAAATTAAGTAAATACATTACTTTATTTATCTTTTCAATTTTGCTGTAACTGTTCTTAGGTCTATCACAATGATGTACTAAGGACACACAGACACACACAGATAGATAGAGAGAGAGACAGAGAGAGAGACAGAGAGAGAGAGAGACAGAGAGAGAGAGAGAGAGAGAGAGACAGAGAGAGAGAGAGAGAGAGACAGAGAGAGAGAGAGAGACAGAGAGAGAGAGAGAGAGAGAGAGAGAGAGATTATATTTGAGATGAGAATGCCCAAAAGTATTTAATACATTCGAATTCACTTTAAATGAACTGATGTAGACTCAGCAATCATTTATAGTTTTTTACTTTGCATCACTGGAGTATTCTCACATCAGGAATAATATAAATTTGGCACAATATTTCAGAACTATTTTTTGCAATTTAATTATATATATATATATATATATAGACACACACACACACACACACACACAAATAGAATCCAAAACAAAGATCCGACACATGTAACTGCATGACGAACTGCGAAACTGCATTGCGCAAAACGATCAAGAACTACCAAATAAATATTTGCATTAAAGCCACAAGAACTGGTAAAAGGAAGAACCATGAAAATCTAATTCTATCAGGAATAAACTAAAAGCATTTAATTATATTCAATTATACACTAACCTAAAACAAAGTAGATACTTATATTTATACTTATTATATATCATACATGAATCATATAGATTCAAGTTTTCATTGAAGTAAATTTAAAATATATATTCATGAATAGCCTATCCATGCACATGGATGCTCTGGTATCCCTACCCCTCCTTTTTACCATACAAAGTTGAAACTCTGGACAACAGATTGTAACGAGTGTTGCTGAGAACTGATAAAAAAATATATCCCTACCTTTTAATAGAAAGTAATTATGTTGAGAAATGAGCTAAGAATTTGAGAGAAAAAAATTCACAGATACACTGTACCACAAATCCAAATTTGAAAACTTTGGAGTTAAATGAGTTTATTCCTTGTAAATCATGCTACATTTCACAAATATCACTATATATGTCTGAATTTTATAAACATTCAATAATTCACAATATTTGATTTATTTCAGTTTGATGACTATGAATGCAATAAAGTGTGTAATTTGTGCAATTTATTTTACTTGGCTGACTATGAATGTAATAAAGTGTGATGTTAATTTACTCTATATTTTATAAAATCTAAATATTTCTTTCACATATGAATATAAATTACACTTCAAAAGATTCTCATGAGGTTTTAAAATAAATCATTCAAAACAATAATGAAGCACACATACACTAACCACACGAGAACAAACAGATAAACAAGCGGCTTATTTCCACAATTATAAAAATATGTTCAATTTGACAATTTTCATAAATTACTTTCAAATTCTCCCCTGCACATGTATTCTGAAAACTAGTTTTGTAATACAATGTGAAAATTATATCATAAGCCCATCACTCAATCAATTCCAATACACTATGACTTACATCACTTATGTTACCAACAACGTTTTAAAGAAACGCTCATATGCAAACAACCAAAGAATCAATGTAATGACAATAGTATTAAAGATATCAGTAAAAATAACAGTATTTTCTGGTAAAACAAAAATTACCCTTTATTTTATGCAAAATAAGATGTACACTAATTAACATAAAGTGTGTAATAAAGAAACGAACATAAGAGAAACACATCACTATTCACATCAACAAAGTCGATATTTAACAACACATGAAATAATAATGCCAAACAAATCAAAATGACAGCTCATCCAAAACGCAAACCTGTGTAATGACTTGTCATCTAGGTGACGAAACGTCGAACACGCCGGTAGAACTTAATAATCCTGTAACTTTCAATGCTGTCAACAAATGAAAATAAGATGCATTGACAACCAATGAATAAATTTATTAAAATAATAGAAAGAAGAAAATATTTTTATATTAATAAACATCGTTAGCTCAGCACTGCATGAGCAGTAACCTTAATAATTTTCTTATCCCATAAAAATATATTGCATAATCTAGCGTTATAGTAATACATACGCTCGCTTTCTTTCAAATCCCATATCCATAAGTGTCTTTAATTCTGGAGACGACATTGTTTATAAGTATTAAAATGCAACAAATTTTGTATTCAAGTCCACGGTTACGACAATTGCATTACCAGCGAAGGAACAAACGAATCTCGAAACGATGTTTCATTTATTCTTTGTCTTCAAAAGAAAGACTGTGTATACTCCGGAAGCGTATCGGCGAGTCGATACTTGTCAAAGACTTCGTAGTATCACAGTTTAGAGATGTGACATGACATCTCAGATGTCCACAATTACGTCACAACGTTTGGCGCGAAAGTGTTGAATGGCAACCTCTGTTGTGCACGGAATTCCTAGAGAATGCGGTTGCCGAGGTTTGTATTTCTTATCACGTTTGTTATTTACAATGATACTTGTTTTCTTTCTGTTTGTTTAGGTTCTAAATTTAATATCAAGAAGCACTATTCTATCAGACATACATCGTCACTATCTTTTCATTTTGAAAGTAGTTCGAAATAAGTAATATCATGATCTTAGCGATGATACTAAGGTATTAATTTGTAATAAAGTGTATGAAACATTTGGATACTGGTGCCCTTTCATCGTATATAAAAGTGACAACGAATTTCGGGCCTTTGTACTATTCGAGTAGAAATGAATCGTTCCTTATATTTTTATAAACTGTGGGCATTTTAAATATTTATTTTAGAAAATTATATTAATTATTATCACCGAGAAAAATACTACCTACATTTAACTTTAATAATTGTTCGGAAAAAATCAAGAATGCTCATAAACACAGTCCTAAAAATCTTCATAATTTTTCACAGAGTGGAGGAATTCTCAACACTAAGTTAACCGAATGATATAATTGAACAATTAATTCTTCAATGTATTAATTATAATAACCATATGGTTATTCAAAAATATAAGTAGATATTACACTTTTTACATATTGTAAAGAAATGTTTGCAGTTTCCTGTTGTTCCAAGTTCTGATTTTAATTTTTAAGGGGTTTAAAATATTGTTATTCCTAATGTTTAATATTAACTTTTTATCAAACTTTGTATGGTAAATATCTTTTGATAGCCAAATTTAAAATTAATATTTCTTGCTATACAATTTGGACATACCGGGAGATGTGGCTCAATGCATGAACAGAGCCTTTGACCGGGAGGTCCTAGGTTCGCGTCCCGACGGTTGTAGAATTTTCGACACTAGGTTGTCAGATCGAATTCAGTCGCTGTTTAGGGGAGAATTCTAGAGGTTGGCTGCTCGGATCGGTAGTTTTCCGTTGTTTCAACACCAGCCGAATGTCGGAGCAGTATCCTAACAAACGGCCACGGACCGCGCGCGATCTTTCCTTGTCCTATCCTTACCCCTTACACACACTAACATGCAAACACTACCACACATGCCGCGAGACCGGTCGACCTTAGAGCGTGTCACGACTGGGGTGGTCCCTCGCTGGTGGGAGATACCCGGTTGATGGGGAAACCCCAATAGCCGACGGTAGGTCGGCGGCGGATCCTGCTATCCAGCGGGGGGAAGAGCCGATGAAAAAATATGCACTTTACTTACGGGACTAATGACCTCTGTAGTTGACGCGCCCGGAATCACTAACAACCAGCCAATTGAGTCATGACTTGATAGACCTGGTGGCAGAAGCCAATCAGTTGATTTGGTGAACTATCTAATATATTTTTTATTGTACCTAATATTTTTTACACAAATAGTCTTAGCTTTTTACACAAATGAAGATCCACAACATTTTAGTGGCTCTTACATATGATGCTGTGTTTGTTCAACATGTTCAGGGAATGCATGTAATTGACAACTTACTAAAGATCTATGATATTTTTAATTGATTGTTTAAATTATTGCAAAACTGTGGTAAATCTTTATACGTTTACAGGCGAATCATCAAAAAATGAGAGGAAAATGTTTAGATTTTAGACGTGTGGTTTGCGAATTACCAAGATAATGGTAGTACCTGTAAGTCGATACAATAAGGTGACCAGATCCTAAAAAACAATTAAAAAGGGGCATTGTGGCAATATTCTTGACTAAAAAACGGATTCTGGCCATAAGTCGTACAGAAACAGAAGATTCGGATTACTGGTATTATCCGTTTTCCTTTCAAATAATACGGGACAGGGTTTCAAAAAAGTGTCTATCTCGGCCAATATGGGATGTCTGGTCTACATTGACTTAAAATAATCATTAACATTTCTCGCTTCAATGCAGAAATCCACTTTTCTCCCCTTTGGACAATACCACACCTCTTCAAGGGTGGTGGTCTATCCATTTTTAATCAAATGCCCCGGACATTTATACGCTCACTACCGAATGCTTCAATCTGCACCCCACTTTTAGCACTGTCCATTCCTCTAGGTGTTCCGAATTCATCATAAGAAACATACCAGTCACGACGGCTAGTAACATGATGTGTAGCACCACTGTTTATGCACCACTCATCACAGTTAAATTTATTCACATGGTGGGGTACATCCTTCGATCAGCATCGCGGAGTCTTGAACATAACAGTTCTTCGATACATATATATGCCAACCCCATAACGCCACCATCAGCTACGAAAAGAAGCCCACGAACAGAGAGGAGTAGGGTACGCGGTGGAGCGATGGCTGATAAACGTGCCATCTGCCCACAGCTTTTCGAACTATTACCACCGAACTTGTGAATAATGTTTTTCCGGGAGGTCACGAAAAGAGAATATTCACCCCTCCAAAATTTCCCCAGGCGAGTACCATAGGTATCGCGGCGCACCTCGGGGGAACCCTCTTTGATTGCAGCAGCGACGGTGACGACTGAACTCTCTATGACTGCAGCAGCGACGGCGACTAGACTGAGCGTCTTTGATTGCAGCAGCGACGACGACTATTGCTCGACCACTCTCAAAAAAACCTTCCACTGCGCATGCCCGAACGTGGCGTCTCCCTCCAAAGCTCCTAATATTTCCCCGCCTGCCTGCGCTCTTTGTCACAACATAGCTCTCCCTCTGTCTTTTTCTCGTGGGTCGCGCGGTAATTCAACACTGCGAGTTTGGTGATAACAAACTGATGAGTGAGGAGGATCACACGAAAGGCAGATTTCGTATTTCTACAGTAGGGGTTGTCCAAACGATCAACAGAAAATAAGGCGGGTCTTGAAGAGTTTCGGTCTCCAGTCCCTGTTTGACCGTGGCTAGTGAATAGTGACAGTGTGCTTTTACACAGTAGCTGCTGTTATTCACAAAAACCCAATTATTACAAATAATTCAAAGAATATCCACTGAAAATCGATAAGTCGTTGATCAAATAATCATTGAACACGGCCACATTCCTCTCCTTCTTCCACCGTACCATCCAGATCTAAATCCAATAGAACTTGTTTGGGGATTTATAAAAGGGCGTGAGGCAGCAGAAACAATTGGTGCATCCTTAAAAGAAAAGGAAACGTTTTGCAGAGAAGCGTTTGCACAATACAGTGCTGAACAATGGAAGAAATCCTGCGAGCAAGTGTAGGGAATAGAGGTGACAATAATTCACAATGTGATGGACCAACTAACGATGTATTCATTTCTTTGGACACTCCTAGGAGTGCGAGTTCCTCTTTTGACGAAGAGGGCAGTGATGACGAGTGGCGGTCAGCGCGATCGCTGCGTCTTGCAGTCGCCTCTCCTTGTCGCCTACGCGCTTCCTTATCGCCGAGAGGGGAAATCTCAGATGCCGCAGGGTGGGGGCAGCCTCCGAGACTTTACCAAAGGTACGTCCGCCATGATGGATTTTTTGCGAGCGGTTCAGCTATAGACTGAGCTCTCTTCGATTGCAGCAGCGACGGTGACTAGACTGAGTTCTGAAGGCGATTGTAACTTGATAGTGTGACGTACTAGAAGGGAATGACACAGACGACTGTTTCTGTTTGATATTTACAATTAATGTACAAATTTATTATACAAAATTTAACCCCTTGGCAACCTTTCAATTTCCTTGGCCGCGAAACCCCGCGACGGTCCCGAGGCCTAGCCCAGAACCACTGCTCGAAAGCAGGAAAAAGCAACGCGAGGTGCGAAGCTGTCAGACATAGAGTCCCGTAACTACAGAAGTTACATGGCCTGTCGCCAAACCGATCTTCGACCTGAAGATCACGTGCAAAGATAGCACTGGAGATACCCCTCGTCTTTCGACACTCTGCGTATCCCCCGAGGCGCATGTCGGCGCAGCTTTAAGTATCCGTCGGCTCGCCCCCACTCTACAAGCGGCGGGCGTCATTCGGCTCGCTGCCCCCCCCCCCCAGGGCTGCAACCGACTTCACCCAGAGTCGCATTCGCGCGCGTCCTTTTCTCCCAGTTATTTTCGTACCGGTATTTTCCGGCCGGCGTGGCGCCGCCGCCTTCCACCCCCATCCCACCTCCGGCTTAGGAGCGGGTTTCCCCGAAGCGGCCCGCTGCAGCGATGCCGTATGCCGCGACGCCACAATAGCATAAAAGTTTATTTTAACTTGGTAGTTAAAAGTTAGCTTGTGAAGCGTATCTGCGAAAGGAAGGTAATTAAAAAGTGGAGTGCACAAGCATTCTTCGCATTCACAATATTTGAGAGAGTTAGTGAAGTGACTGTTTGACGCCGAAATAATTTCAAATTTGTAAAAATCGCGCAGAAGGACATTAACTAAATCCAGCATCTCATATTGCACGCTGAGACCACACATGCTCAAAGTGTGGTAGGTAGGCCGAGCATTTAAAGCATACCTTCAGCAACATTAATTATTCGAGGCTGGAAGCGCGAACGTACTTGTACGAGGCGCGGTAGAAGAAGGACGACCACAGGAAGAGCGAAGCGTAGGTGAGAAAGATTTGGATAGGAGCGAGAATCGTACGAGTCCGGAGAACGGGAAAAAGGTGTCGAAATTGTAAGCGTAGCGGAGTCCAGAGTTCGAGAGAAGGAAACTGGAATCGTCGTGGGACAGCAAGCGGAGACGAGTAGCAACGCGGGGCGAGCGGCAGAAAATCCCCAAGGTTACCTACAGGCGAGCGATGCGGAGCTGTTGAGGTAAAAGAACTGGCAACTTTTATGTGGCGATCAGTTGGGAAAGATAATAGCCGTAAATACACGACAATTCATGTTAAAAGTGGGCGAAAAGTCCAGAATAGGTGGGAGAAGTATTCCGAACGATGTGAGTGGCAGTTTCAAGTTCATTTACTGCACGTGTCATTAAATTCATTCAAAGAGGCCATACCTTGTACAATTTTACGTAAATAATTCATGATTTTCACATGTTGTACAGTTGATGTTATCTGAAAAGTAACGTGTTTTACGTTTTATGTTTTCTCTTTAAAGTTCAGTGTTATAGTGAGTGCGAAGCCCAAGGACCTGTGAAGGGATTCCTTAAAACAAGTGAAAATTCATTTAAAACGTGCACGGAAAAACTAGAGGTTAAAAGTAAAATAATTTGGTAGATGAATATTCAGAAAGAGGAATGAGCAAATTGTAAATTGTAATTGGTGAAAGTGTGTTCAGGCATTCGAGGTGACGCCATTTTTTTGTTTGGCCTTGTTTTTTTCAGTGACCATCTACTTAAAGTGCATTATCCTGTTATAAAATTGCGTCACTGTAATTTCATTCATTGAATAAATGTTCATTTTGGAAGGGAATAGGTGGGTGTGTTAGAATATATATATCCTTTGCACTAAAAACAGACTTCAACTGTTTTTGCAGCCTCTGAAAATGTGGCCAAAATTACAAGAATAACACCTCTTTTCAACACTTGAACCCCTTCTGCCTGCTCCTTCATTATTCTTTGAAGTACATAACCTCGTGTTTGACATCATCGCGATGGCAACCTATCTCTTCCTAACCATCGTCTCTTCCTGCTATTCGAAATTCATAGTTCATCTACAGGCATACATTGTAGTTTTGCCCAAGTCTCCTCTTCTGCAGGTAAACCATGCCATGTCACATAAATATAATCAAATTATTTCGGAAGTATTTGCTGCAGTCGAGCACATGTCGACTCGTGGTGGCTGCTCCTTAAAGGCTCTAGGGTGGCGCCCTCCCCAGAAAAACCAACTTCGGGAAACGTTGCAGAAAGTTCTTGCAACAAATCGACCTTGCAGTAAATCGACTCGTTTAATTTGTGCATGCCACCAATGCAAGTTTTGAGGACGAATTTGTTTTAAGTGCTCAATCATACGAAAGATAAATGTTTTTGGAGTGGGTAGCATCGTGGACTGTCGGGAGTCCGTCCGTAGCTGGTGCATGCGAGTCAATGGAAGCTTGAGGAAGAGTCGGGGTACTGATGGTTGGGTGGGGACAGCTTACTCCTATGAGGGTTGTGTCGGGAGAGTCCGGGGCTATTAACTTAGCTAATGTGACGTGCCACCCTCGGAGCTGACTGACGTCGGCGTATTCCTGAGGCGGTGCGTCACTTGGAGATCTGTGGTTGATTTCGTAAGTTGTAAAGGTTGAAGGGAAGGTAGAGGGCAGCTGACTCAAAACGTCATGCACCTCTCACCGTCTCCTTCCCCTTTAGACGATAGACCAGGTGAGGGGACACGGGAGTCGAGCTTCAGAGATGGCGGCCTCTTACCCCAACAATCCTTGGCCGACGCGCTCCTGCAGTGGCGGCAGCAGCAGCGGAGGCAGAGCTCTGCGAGCGCGTCATCATCCAGAGGGCTCTTGACGTATCGTATGCACTTCACTGACTTCGGCTACCTCGCGTGTACCTCTGCTTCCCTCTGGCTCCGCCGGGCCCATTTATAACTGCGCCTCGCTTGCATTCGGCAGCGCTTTTAAAGGTCGCTGCCGGAATGTTTGCGTCGCTGCTTGCCGCTTGCCTCGAGAGTCGCCCCCGGCACGGTGTGATGCTTTAATGGCGGCTCGCTACACGAAGATTACCGACCCTTTCATCGGATTTGATTATTTACAGTTTTGTTTGCTGGAAATATTTTTTTAAAAAATCTATAATTTTCGCATATACCCAACTGTATAATCCGTTTTCAACGTAAAAGTTGTCTTAGACAAGGATTAAAATCCCGAAACGTGCTAATCGGTTGTACCCTATATGCCATAGTTTTATTCGTGCAAGAAATAATTTGAAGAGGTAAAATAAGGTATGTTACCACATACATACATTGCCGCCTCTCAGACGTACATGCCGCCTCTCCTAATTCGCGACCCACCAGCCGCCACTGAACATTCTGCGCATCTCCATAGAACCATCTGTTGCATCTCCATAGAACAGTTGCAAAGTTCGTCGAGTTGCAAACAAAAATGATTCTGCATATACTTGGGTTTTCGTAACGTGGCAGGTGAGGGCATTATCTTCAAGATGGAATATGGCACGGCTTTTCGCGTCTTTATCGGTCGTGCCGCTAGAGTCGCGTAATCTGCAGCACAATTCTATACGGTCGGATAATTTTGCGGCAGGATCAAGAAAGACGCAAAACGTCGTGTTATATTCCATCTTGAAGATTATACTCTCAGCTGCCACGTTACGAAAACTCAAGTATATGCAGAATCATTTTTGCTTGCAACTCGACGAACTTTGCAACTGTCTCTAGACACCCCCTGATCACAAGTTGCAACGCAAAGTAACGGCTTGCTATCGAGTACCAACATTAGTCGCTTCTTAGCCTTGCAGTTTACTTTTACCTTCGAACCAAATTGAGATGCAAAAACTCTTACACTTCAGGTTACTTTGCTGCTGATCAACTTCTCGGAAACTCAAGGACATCTTTCAAACAAATCTTATCGCCCATCGCACTCCTCATCTCCTCATCCAAACCCACGGAATCTAGCCCTTCGCAATGGGCCGCAAAACTCACGTCAAAAACCGGACAGACGTTTGCGCCGTTGGCAATGTTCATTGCTGTTGTTAAATTAATGGAAAGGCGACTGAAGAAACGTTTGTCTATGTTCGTTCTAGGTCTCGTATTCTGTTATTATTGAACATTCGAGTGTGGTAAAAAGCCATAAACTGAAAGAAATAGCTAAACAGTACGCAGAAGACGGAATTCTATTGCATGGTTCTGTGCTTAGGTGTGATGTTTGTGGCTGTGAAATAGGAGTGGCAAAGAAAAGCATATCTTATCTCACTTGTCAGGCAGAATTTGCAACAAAAAAGTATGCGAAAAACAAAGCCCTTATATCAAAAGATCGTAAAAGCTTCATTGGCAGCTGTTTTAAAAATGCGGATGAAATTTAGGCTAGGCGCAATGAATTTGCTCTTGACCTAACATCCACTCTTATACATCCACACAAAGAACACTTTCCGCTCCCTTAAAGATCCGTTCTCGAGGTCCGCGCGAGTGAATCGGCAGTATAAAAATCGACAGTTTTATAATACCGCCAACCGCAACTGATTTTGTCAGAAGGAACCAAACTTTTCCATTCAGCGATCATTAACTTGGAGGACCTTTATGAACATAACAAAATATTGGTATAATTTTCAATTATGAAGTCATCTCTCAGCCTGTTCGTGTATTTCATTTAAATTTGTCAGTTAGCCGTCGGGCGGCGGCGGCGGCCTGACGCGCTCGCTGGCTACCCCTCACCTGTGACGTCACGCACCCAGCCAGTCGGCCAGCGGCCCGGCCGCCGTTCACAATTAATTACTCGGAAGTTTGAAGAACAATTAATTTAATTTTACGTAATTAATTTGCCATTAAATAGCTCTATAAGATGGCGTATTTGGTTTTGTGGTAACTAATTGTGGTAGATCCAGAGTAATCTTCCGCTGGCTCACCATTAATTACGGAAAAAATTGAAGAGCAAGAAAATTATTTTTTGCGTAATTAATTAGCAATTAAATAGTTCTAAATGGTGGCATATGTGGTTTGGTGGTAACCGAGTGGTAGTGCCTGCGTAAGAGAGGTCACGAAGTTCGTGACCGGGAGGGGTAGCTTAGTGTATCAAATGATGTCACTGCAACGCCTCTGACCGGGAGGTCCTAGGTTCGAGTCCTGACGACGGCAGGATTTTCGACACTAGCTTTTTAGCTAGGTCAAATTCAGTCGCTGTCTGGAGGAGAATTCTAGCGGCCAGCTGGTCGGTTTCATCGGTAGTTTTCCGTGGTTTCTGCGATCAACACCAGGCGAATGCCGGAGCAGTACCCTACCAAACGGGCCACGGACCGCGCGCGATCTCTCCTTCCTCTTCCTTGTCCTATCCTCTCCCCCTTATACACACACACACTTACTGCACTACCTTATACACACATACACATGCACTACACTACCACACATTCCAGGAGATCGGTCGGGAACTTAAAGCTTGTCCCGGCTGGGGCGGTGCTCCGCTGGTGGGAGAGTCCAGGTTAGGGGGAAACCCCACTGGCCGACGGTAGGCCTTCACCGGATATCGCCATCCAGCGGGGGAAGATCACCGCCATCTCCCGAGAAAAACATGCACTACACTTATGTGGCTAATTACCAAAGCAGTTGACGCGCCCGGAAACACGAAAAAAACAATCAATCAAACGTAGATTGCATTCCCGAGCGCGCGCGACGCGTGGGCTGCCAGACTCCACGCGCCCAAAGGCGTCACACGCACTTCGCCGTTGCGTTGAATTCCTCTCGCGCCGAATCTTTCGCGCTTGTTTCTTGTGTTCCTGTCAGAGTAACGCAATGTTCTGTCGGCACTATACAGTTTTCAATATGACTGAATAAAGAACAAAGAACTTAGCTCGAAGTTTGATACTCCAACAAGAAGTACTCTGTGTATATAGCTGTCAAGTAGACAAATATTTTTCGCGTTCCAATTTTTGAAGTTAGTTTGCTGAAGGGTTTGTTTTGAATCCGTGAAAATATTTAAAATATCAGTAAATTGCAATGTTTTTGTACTGATGGAGTTGACACACGACCGAGTGAAATACAGGGAACAAAATCGAATTTGGGTGATATTCAGTTGACATTACCGCTGGTGCCCCCACGTTTATTGGATATTGACATAAGTGACGAAGAGATAACTCCACCCACAGATGTTCAGAATGGCTGTTCATTTCCATTGGGTATCAGCAGTGTTTTTCATGGAGAAATTTCTGAAGCAAACTACATGACATCAGGAGATGATGTAAAGAAAGTTATTTCTTGTTATGTACATGTAAAGGATTTGGATGTTTCATTCAAGCCTGGAGATGCAATTGCCATTTTACCCTGCAATTTAGATACAGAAGTGGAAAAATTCGCCACCTATTTGAAAGTGAAAGATGTATTAAATAAAAAATGCAATATTAATATTCAAGCCAGTGTGAAAAAGAAAACCAACTTTCAACATATTCCAACAATTGCCTCTCTAAACTATGTGTTAAAATATTGTGTTGATATCAGATCTGTACCTAAAAAGGCATTGCTTCTTATTCTATCAGAGAGTGCATCAGACCGTTTTGACAAAAGATGTCTTCAAGAACTTTGTAGCAAAGAGGGATCAACTCTGTATAATACTCATATTCTTGAACCTGGTGTGACTATTCAAGATGTTCTTGCCTCTTTTCCTTCATGTCAACCACCTTTGGGAAGCATTTGGGAACTTTTGCCTCGATTGTTGCCTCGACCATATTCGATTGCTTCCTCCCCATTGATATCTCCACAATCGGTACGCGTTGTCCTGTCAGTGGTGGAGCAACCAGTTTTCACTGGTTGTCTGGTCTATGTTCAGGATGGCTGCATGATGTTCTTGCTCCCTTGCTGGGAGCTTGTAAGGAGTCCTTTGAGAAGCAAATGGAGGAGCTCTCATTGAAGCCTAAACAGACCGTGCAGGTACCTGTGTCATTTCGGAAAACACACAATTTTAACTTACCTGATGACCTCTCAGTGCCTTTAATTTTAATTGGACCAGGTACTGGAATTGCTCCGTTCATTGGTTTCTTGCAACACCGAAGTGCTCAGAGAAGAATGTTACCTGATGTTTCTTTTGGAGAAATTTGGTTGTTTTATGGATGCAGGTATTCAGACAGAGATTTTCTATTTAGATCTGACATACATAAATTTATGGAAGAGGGGATTCTCAGTCGCTTTTTTATTTCATTTTCCCGTGAAACTACTAACAATGGGATAAAGTATGTTCAGGCATTCCTGAAGAAGAAGCGCTCTCTCTTCTTTTGAATATGCAGAAGGAGGGCACTTACAAACAAGATATTTGGCTGTGATTATGGAAAACTGAGTAATGAGATAAAAATAACTATGTCATCTTGACATGTGCAAGTGAGCAAGCATAAAAATTGTTAAATAAGGAATGTTTTTCAATGGTAACAACTTCTGATAATTTATTTAATCATTGTTAAAATTTTGACATTGTTTGTGAAACATGAAAAACAATAGGAGAAAAGATCCACAATTACTTGTCTTCCAGGAGAAATTCAACAATTGCTAACTAAATACAGAAAACAAGAAAAACAAAATACCATTCCTATGAAATCACAAAGCAAAAAAGAAAAATGTGCCAGTCCTGATACAAGGAAAAAATTGTCGCACAAAATATGCGTGTGTAAAATGTGATAATTTCTTATGTTTACATAAACGTGCAAAAATGATTTGTTTAAAGTAGATAATGTAAATACCATGCTAATATTCGGATTATGACTGAGAAATAAGTGTGAGTAACTGTTTAGTATTGATTTACACAATATTCTGTTTTCTTCTTCTACAGCATTATGTAAAATGAACCAGATACAAAGGAATGGTAATGGTTCTACTTTTTTACGTGGTATGTGGACGCACTTGATATATTATCGTGAGCCGTCCGCTGCCACCTCAAAATGGCTGTATCTGAATTAAAACGTAGGTACAAACGAAAATTCTGGTGGAAAAATCCTGTACAAACCGGGTACAAACGAGTGGTAAATGGTAAACACTTTTTACGAAGTATGGTGACGCTCACTTTTCAATGGCTGTGTCTTCATTAAAACTTTGGTATAAAAGAAAATTCTGGTGGAATAATCCGGAACAAAGCAGGTACAATCTAATGGTAGGGGTTTCACAGTTTTTTATGGGTGTAGTAATGTGCTTTGTGGTATGGTTAACGTGAGCCGCCCGCCGCCGACTTAAAATGGTGGTATCTTAATTAAAACTTTGGTACAAACAATAATTCTGGTGGTAGCAATCCGGTACAAACCAGGTACAAAGGAATGTTAAATGTTTCACATTTTTTACGAAGTATGGTGACGGACTTGGTGGTATGATTAACGTGAGACATCCGCCGCCAACTTGCAATGGCTGTATCTTATATAAAACTTTGGTACCAACGAATATTGGTTGGAACTATCTCGTACAAACGAATGGTTATGGTTTCGTAGTTTTTACGTGATATGGTGACGCGCTTGGTGATATGGTAAACATGAGCCGTCTGCTGCGACCTTAAAATGGTTGCATCCTAATTAAAATTTTGGTTCAACTTTTCTGACCTCTGCAGACATCTCGCCGCGTTCTTCGGCGGTCTGCGTGCTACACTAGGGCAATTCGATATGTCCAAGCGTAGGAAGAGGGCGGTGAGCAGTTTTCAGTGGGCGAGAACATTGTGCAATGACGAAGTGGAGATTATATCTACTTCTCTCTCTCTCTCTCTATATATATATATATATATATATATATATATATATATATATATATATATATATATTGAAACGCACCGCGTTTCCACCCAAAGAAACGGCGAGACATCAAGCAAGAACGCGGCAGAACGGTTGCAAGAGGGCGCTCGCTAGCCACGAAAAACGGTTACGGGCGGCGAGGTGTCGTCGGTTGGCCGACCGTGGGAACGAGGCCGCGAGGAGTCAGTGTCTGGCCGCCGGCGAGAAGGACGTATCTGGGGCTGCTCCGCGATCGAAAAGCAAACTAGTATCGCGAACGAACGAGTGCGGAAAGATTAATTGACGGACAATTTGTGCGTGATAACAATCAATAGTCGATCGGACATATGGCCAAAGTGATAGCTGCTATTTGGAGTAACACAGATCAAAAGACGTTGAGTGGATCGGAGAATTGGAAAGGAGAACGTACTCCGGAAGCGCAGCGCCTCACCTCGGCTGGTCCCAAGTGAAACGACCCCGGCAGGCAGCGAAGGAGCGCGAGGCAACCCGAGAGTCCCCGAAGCCGCCGACGCTCGTAAAGGAAGAAGTAACGGTAAATATTTCTTCGATCGATAAGATCGAGAGACTAACAGTGATTCTGGGTTATATGAAAGAAAAGGGTAGAGACCACCATAGATATTGTATCATTAGTGATTTGTATAGAATTAATAAATAGTTCAGTTTATTTTGTTCACGGAACAGTGGTGTTTGATTAATAATCCCGAGCCCATTCACGAGAAAGAATACCTGTCCCTTACAAATAAATTTACTGAGAACAAGCCCTACCTGGTACGTCACAGTTGGCGCCCGAACAGTATGGACTCGTGTATTTAAGAAATGTGGCTCAGGGGATTAATTTAACAAGGGTATTGACATAGTGTTGCAATAAATTGAAGACAGTACCGAGAATTCATATAATTGGAGGGGAATAAAACTAATGACTCTTGAATTAACAAACTTGTGTAATAATTTTAAGAAACATAACAGTTTGAACAGGAAATATTGAAATAAAACAGTGTGCATGTGCAGTTGTTTACTAGAAAAAAGTAGTAGAAATTTATTATTGTCATTTATGTAAAGGTAAATACTGTTGAGGAAATATAAAGCAATTATAGAAATATTGACAGGCAATGGTAATTGTGAATGTAAATGTTATTTAGTTAAATAAGTGGTCAGTCAATCCAGAAAACAGTATGCAGAGTACCTATTATGTATGTGTAAAGAGAAAACAGTGTATAAATATTGTGTTTGTTAGAATAATTATTTGTGTACATGATAACGTACCATAGTTAAGTGAATTGTTTTTCAATATTGTATAAAGCAAGGAAATTAGTAGAATTTGTAGGAAAGTGTAATGAATACAAGAGAAGTTAATGTCATTTTGGTGTAAATTGTATATGCTAATTATTTTGAGCATATGGGCATGAATCTTGCAAGATAACTGTCACAATCATCTAAAAGTAGAATAGCCCAGGTGTGGAGGGGCATTGTTTATTAGCAGTGAATGGAAGTAATTAATAGTGAAGGGAATTAATATTGATTTGTTGGAATGTTGGGGGTAATGTTTGAAAACTGCATACAGTATATGTTTTGTGTCATTATTGAGGGAAGCTGTAGGAGTGTGTGAAATGAGACTGTGGATTACTGTTGTGAATTTGAATTGAAGTTGTGTATGCCAATGTTTTCAGGAATTTTCCAGAAGTGTTATTTGTATTATTTTGATATGTGATGTGTTTTATGAAGGGTATTTTTGTGGTGAATTTATGTGCATAGGTGATGTTAACATTTGTTTGCAGAGAGTGGATATTTGTATGTCATATGTGGTAACTGTATAGTGAAAATTGGGTTGGTCATAGTAGACTATACAATTGTGGTTTTCATGCAAAATTTAAAACGAATAGTGTATTCAGCTAATGCCTAGAATCACTGATAGGTCATTGTTTCAATACAATTACTTGGGAATTAGACTAATTAGATCAGGGAACAATTGCAGTAGTATTGCGAGCGCAGACGAGCTGAGGGCGGTATTGCAAGCACGGAAGCACTGTAAAAGCGATTGAGAAAAATGAGTGAACGATACGAAGCAGTTGAAGACGAGAGATTGATTGACTGTAAAAAAAATTAGATGACACGTCGGGCGATTGTTCTGATGAAGAAGTAAAGCCACATCAACGCCGATGAACCAGGTAGCAGGAACCCAAGTCAGAGTACCAAGCAAAGACATCAGATTTGATGTTAATAATGAAAATGATCAACGACCGACTTGATAAAATGGCAGAGGAACAAGAAAAAAGATCGGAAAAGCAGCTTATGGCGATTGAAGAACGAATTGAGAAATCGGCAGAAGAACAGAGTAGGAAGATGATGGAAGAACAAAAGAAGGCAATCGAGGAACAAGAGAAAAGATCCGAAAAGCAGTTTATGGCGATTGAAGAACGAATTGAGAAATCGGCAGAAGAACAGAAGGAGGCGATTAAACGAATTGAGAAATCGGCAGAAGAACAGAACGGAAAGTTAATGGAGGAAATTAAAAACAAATAGGACCTCTTAACAAGCAAATCGAGGAAACCAGCAGAAAATGAAGAAGATAGCTGGAAAGGGTCGAGATTCAAAACCAATCCATCGCCAGTAAATTTGTAGAGCAGGATCAGAAGATAGAATCCCAGATTGACAAATTGGGCGGGATTTGAAACCGACCTACTTCAACAACTTGAGAAAATTACCGCACAAAGCAAGGAGGTACAAAACCAGATTCGGAATGAAATCCAGATGGCGAGAGCAAGAGGGCGAACATCCAGGATCAAGTCACGAACGAGGTGCGCAAAAGGGAAGAAGACACCAAAATGATGCAGCAATTAATTAAAGAAGAAATCAAGGGGGATATACGCATGTGCGAAGAAAGAGTATCATCCCTGCAATCTGACGTGGAGCTAATCAAAGAATGCCGGACGACGCCGATCATTGCGGGCGGAATACCCACTTTTACGCCTCCAAAATCATTGAGTTTTCGGAGATGGTCGAGAAAACCATGCGCATTCATGCGGCAGCGGAACGACACCTAGCCGTGATCAATACATCGGAAAGATGCAAGGTCCAGTTTTGTATTTGATGTTGAGGGAACGCCGGACGTGGGCCGACACATTTGATGTATTTCCGGAGACGCTGAAGGAATTTCAAGACCGGTTCTATGAGCGGTATTGGAACGATGAGATTCAAATGAATGTGAAGTTAAATCTAATGAATGGTTATTATACTCAGTCGATGGGAACTCTGCGGGAATATGCGACGCAACGTGTTGGAGATTGTAGGACACTACGTCCTCCAATGAATGATCAAGAAATTATGTGTTTATTGCACGTCAGTTTCCGTGTCGATCCAAAATAATTTGAGAAGTTCGAACCATACCAATTTAGAGAGCTTTATGAACGCCTTAGGAGGATATGACTTAACATTTGCCAATGCCCAAAGAATAAGAGGAAGGAAACGAAACCGCGTTAAGAACGGACCCAGTCAATAGACAAGGGAGTGGTGGTGGGGCAGGCACCCAGTGGACGCGACACGAGACAGGAGGCCGGTGGAATCGGAACTCGAGTAACCGAAGACCGGAGTGGGGTGGACAAGACCCAAACCGTCGAGAAGAAGAGAGAGAACGAACCGAGGTGCGCCCAATCAATCAACACGGCCTGGTCCAAGTGGAGGACAGGAACATCTTTAAACAGATAGAGTCCGTGATGACAGGCGACCCCATGACGGACACAAGGGAAGAAGAGCTGAATGTGGTCCCTATCAATACGATTCAGTCGGTGTCCTATGAATCACAACCGTGGCAGAGAAAAAAAAGTTCGGAAGTTCGCATGAGAAAATGTCCCACGATCAAAGTAGAATGCGAAGGGGTGGTAACGGAAGCACTGGTTGATACTGGATGATACAACAGTTATATCAGAGGAATTTATAATGAGTTGATTGCGAAAGGAAAGCTAAGTAATGCTTGCCCATGAATAGGGCGTACGTGATAGGAGCCACTCAGAAGAAGTCAAGCCTTCACACGAAACAAATAATGTTTAATGCTGAAATTGGCGATCAGAAGTAGAAGTGTAGCTCCAGTATAAAGAAGTTGTTGTATCCGATGATTATAGGACAGATTTTTATCCGAACGACGCGCGATTATTGATCTTGACCACAGAGTGGTAGAACTAGGAAGCCAGAGAATCGAGATGGATATGGGAATGGAGAGGAATTAGAAATATGTACGGGCGTGTTATCGGAGGAGGATGAAGAAAGACTGAAACAACAGGTTGACCAGATAGAAGTACTGGAAGCCCAGCACAGGAAGGCAAGTCAAAGAAGAAAACATATGAATGTCACGAGGAGCAGACAAATTGTTGCGTGATCCCAAAGTGTCTAACCCTAAACTAAGGTTATACTGCAAAATTTTTCCATTATATGAGGGCCACATCATTGAACAGATAACAAACCCGAACGTGGCTAAACTAGTCAACGATAACAGAGAAGTGGTGGGACATTATAATTTTTACAATTTAAGACCTTGCCCAACAAGAGAAGGCAATGCACAAGAATAGACCATTAAGTCATTGAATTTTCCGGAGAAAAATCCACAAAAAAGGGGGGAGGGGGTAATGAAACGCACCGCGTTTCACCCAAGAAACGGCGGACATCAAGCAAGAACGCGGCAGAACGGTTGCAGAGAGGGTCGCTAGCACGAAAAACGGTTACGGGCGGCGAGGTGTCGTCGGTTGGCCGACCGTGGGAACGAGGCCGCGAGGAGTCAGTGTCTGGCTGGCCGCCGGCGAGGAAGGACGTATCTGGGGCTGCTCCGCGATCGAAAAGCAAACTAGTATCGCGAACGAACGAGTGCGGAAAGATTAATTGACGGACAATTTGTGCGTGATAACAATCAATAGTCGATCGGACATATGGCCAAAGTGATAGCTGCTATTTGGAGTAACACAGATCAAAAGACGTTGAGTGGATCGGAGAATTGGAAAGGAGAACGTACTCCGGAAGCGCAGCGCCTCACCTCGGCTGGTCCCAAGTGAAACGACCCCGGCAGGCAGCGAAGGAGCGCGAGGCAACCTGAGAGTCCCCGAAGCCGCCGACGCTCGTAAAGGAAAAGTAACGGTAAATATTTCTTCGATCGATAAGATCGAGACTAACAGTGATTCTGGGTTATATGAAGAAAGGGTAGAGACCACCATAGATATTGTATCATTAGTGATTTGTATAGAATTAATAAATAGTTCAGTTTATTTTGTTCACGGAACAGTGGTGTTTGATTAATAATCCTGAGCCCATTCACGAGAAAGAATACCTGTCCCTTACAAATAAATTTACTGAGAACAAGCCGGCCTACCCGGTACGTCACAATATATATACATATATTATATATATATATATATATATATATATATATATATATATATATATATTGAAGAAGAAGAAGAAGAATTGCTATTCGTTTGTACCTGATGTCCTGGTAACGGACTGACCATATATAAAATTCCCAAAATACCGTCTTCGGCAGTTCGCAATTTGAACGGGCGAGAACCCGTCACTGTCTGAGGCCGCGGCCGCGTCGAGCTGAAACGCTTGTCCACGAGAAGAAAGATAAGCAAGAAATTCGAAAGATAAGCTTGGGAACGAGATCTTGTGATTGGCCGGTATCCGAAAACGAGGGAAGCCAACGGCAAGAAATTTTTCCGTTGAAAGTTGAAGGGTCTCAGAAAAATCTCGGAGGAGGACTGATCGCTGCGGAACGCGTCTCACAAATCACGTAAAACCGTTATAAGGGACGGTTAGTGAAGAGAAACTAGTCGCGAGTCGCTAGCAGTGAACTTCACGCGAGATTGTTTCATCCGAATACGGAAGGAACGAACATTGTGCTCGTTTTTGTTGATAACTCACAACGGAAAAGAAACATGTGTCAGTGAGAGCGAATTATGTGAATTCAGTGAGGGCTGAATCGACTTTTCCGGCGTACGCCGAACAATTTTCTGCATCGCCGCTATGTCACATCACCGAAGCAAGGAGCCAAGGCGATAACCATTCCTGAAAACACCGCCAGAGAAGCATTTGTGTTGGGAAGGAAGACAGGCGCAGAGGCGAGGCCGAGGCACTTCCGCGGAAAATTGGTCCGGAGACGCAGCAGAAGGAGGGCGGAGGATCGTGGAAGCCAGGCTACCCTGACACGTCGCCAGCACGAGCCGTCGCGGCAAGCGCAGCGAGAGCCCCGGAGGTCGCGTAGGGCGCGATCGTCACGTCCCCAAACGCCGAGTCGCCAAGGCGCCGCTCGCAGCACTCGACTAGGCCAGTTCGTAAAACCCCATTGAGAAGCGTGAGTACCCGTGCGACAGACGGTTGCAGAAACGAAAGAAATGTAATTGAACGATGCTAAACCACACTGTTTCTTAAAAGCTTCAAGATTAGGTATTTCAAGCCACATTTGTGAACGTTGATGTGTGAAACTCTGAATGAAAGCCATGTTAAGAACAGAAATGATTAATTCACTTTAAACAAGTCACCCAAATAATTAAGTGTTAAAAAGGTGTTGTAAATAGTTTGATTAATTTTGGTCTGTGTCGAGTTTTGTTTAAGAAGTAGTGATTGAAGTGTATTATGGATTAATAACCATTTGTCAGGAATGAAAGCAATTCAGAGTAGGAAGGTTCAACTTTGTATTCTTTGTGTCCTTAAGACCAAGGCACGCCTGCACCAAATGGTGTATAAAGTACAATTCATTAAATGAATCGTTCGAAATACCTAATTATTGTGAAGAGAGTGTAATAATTGCTCGAATATTCATTTCCGAGCACGAAGGTCGCGTTCTGTACGTGATTGTTTGTAAAGGGCTATTTTTGTTGAATTTGTGTGTGTGTTTTTTTTGTTTTTGTCATTCCTTGAGTGTAGAATATACAGCCTTGTATGCCAGAGCCACAAGTGTTTTGCTTTGAGTATAAACCTGCCCGTATTCCCCACCCAGGTGCATTTTCAGGCATAAGCCTCATCCAGGCAAGCGATTCGAAACAACTCGAGAGGTCTGACGTCGGGACGGCAGTGGACTGTCGAACGACGCCGGTAACGCCCAAGCGATCTCGCACATCCTTAGGGCTAACGACTCCTTCTCGCAACAGAGTTGTATTATGCGCGGCGCGTCGGAGGGAAGGCCACGACGTGTGTTCCGTCGCAATATATACATAACCCAGCTTGAGCGTAGTACTAAACAAAATTATAAATTAAACAATTAATAACAATTATGAAAGTATATTTGATTAATAAAAATTTTGTGAGATATTAACTAAAGTAACTTATTTTGTCAAGATGTATGGATGGTAAGCTATTGTTTTTCATTGAAAATACCGGTATAACGTTTATTGACGTCCATACCGGTAAAGATGTCCAATAGAGGTATTTTACTAGTATAAAACAATAAAGGTATTTGAGAAAGGTATGAAAAAATACCGGTATTTTTACCGGTATTCAATACCTTTTCGGTCCCTGTTCACTAGCAGAATCAAAGAAAACAAACTATCCTTGTATCTTCTCTTAATTTGTATTTACAGTATTTGAAGTAAAAGAAGTTTTTACATCTATTTTATGTATTTAAATGTATCTTCAAAATACATGCCCAAAAACTCAAAATAGAGTTTTAAATACAAAATACATGTTTCAAATACAACTATTTAAATATTGCTCAACCTCTCTATAAACTATTGCTCTACCACTCTCAAAACCTTCCACTGCGCATGCCCGAACGTGGCCTCCTCCAAAGCTCCTATATTTCCCCTGCCTGCGCTCTTTGTCACAACATAGCCTCCTCTGTCTTTTCTCGTGGTCGCGCGGTAATTCAACACTGCGAGCTTGGTGATAACAAACTGATGAGTGAGAAGGATCAGACGGAAGGCGGCTTACGTGTTTCTACAGTAGGGGTGTCCAAACCATCAACAGAAAATAGCCGTGTCTTGAGAGTTTCGGTCTTGAGTCCCTGGTTTACCGTGGCTAGTGAGCGGTGACAGTGTACTTTACACAATAGCTGCTGTTATTACAAAACCCAATATTACAAATAAGTCAAAGTATATCCGCTGAAAACGATAGGTCGTTGATCAAATAATCATTGAACATGACCGCATTCCTCTCGTCTTCCAACTACCATCCAGATCTAAGTCCAATAGAACTTGTTTGGGGATTTACAAGGGCGAGGCAGCAAAACTATTGGTCATCCTTAAAAGAAAAGGAAAGTTTTGCAGAGAAGCGTTTGGGAATAGAGGCATAATAATTCAGATAATGTGATGGACCAACACATCTATAAATTGTCATTTCTTGACACTCTGGGAGTGCGAGTTCCTCTTTGACGAAGAGGGTAGTGATGACGAGTGGCGGTCAGCGCGATCGCTGCGTCTCGCAGTCGCCTCCTTCTCGCCTACGCGCTTCCTTATCGCCGAGAGGAAATCTCAGATGCCGGAGGGTGGGGCAGCCTCGAGACTTTACCAAAGGTACGTCCGCCATGATGGTTTTGCGAGCGGTTCAGCTATAGTATGCGATCCGCAATGTACAATCTCAGTTCCCAGCTTGAGCGTAGTACTAATACATATGGCACGAGTAAGTCCGGAAAAATTGTAGAATGAAATTGCAAAATATGGACATAAATATATATGGATAACGCTAAATAAACGAAATGCAAAATCAGATTTTCCTGCAGTATGTAACATCAAATTTCATTAGAAATAATTTAGTACAATTACACTGTGTAAGTATCCTTACAATACAATTTCAAATAAAAGCTAGATGATAAAACATCACACACTTTCTAAATTTGCAATTTTCGAAAATTGATGGAGTTCAACGAAAATGGTAATTCTTTAAGCATTCTTCTATCCGTGAAAAAATTTGTGTGATTTTTGAGATTTTTTAGTATATACATCAATTTTATTCTTAAATTACTCTAAAGTACGCGGTTTTGCAATAAACTTACATGACCTTTGCAATCTTCGAAAATACGGTGGGGTGGGCGAAAATGAGACCACCATCATATTTTATATCGTCTTTAAACAAAAAAATTGGAGCTCTTTTTGAGAAAAAGTTACAATTGTTTTAATTGCCTATACTTCGCCTCAAATTGCACGAAAACTACTCAAATGTTTCAAAAATTAAATTTGATCTTATTTTCAGATCTGTCAGAACAGATTTCAGTAAGGAAAAAATATCATCAATATTATAGTTGAAGGAAGACTTCCTCAAAATTGCACATAAGCAATTTTCTAAAATAAGTGATGTCAACAAACACCATAAATCACATTTCTTGCGTTCTGTACGTAACACGAGGACAAAATTTAATCAAATAATTTGGTGACGGTTTGAGAAGCTTTTGAAAATGATTTTGAGGCTTAATGTAACGTACCCTCAAAATCCAAAATATCCGTTTGACCCTTCCAAAGGATCGAGTTCTTTCAGGTAGATTCGGGAATATCAATTTTGGAGAAAATTGGCAGAGCGGTTTGGGCGTTAGCGTTGACCATAAACGGACAGACATGTTTTGGCGTCAATCGATTTTTAAGTATCAAGGACACGTGTATTGTATTTTTTCGCTAGACCACGAGTTAGAAGAAATAATGTAATATTTAGCAAGAGGATTTATCCACTTTTACTTTAGCAGGACCCGACAATAAGAGTTTCGTCCTGATTTCATGATTTGTCGGAAAGTAGTTTTAAAATTAACAACAAAGAAAACAATTTTAAATTTAGCTTCCATGATTTTACTTGGGAAAACAGATTCATCAGGTGAAATCTATCAAGGAGACAAACGCTTTTGAGATCAAAATCGAACTGATGTAACACAAATCATAAATTCCCTATTTTTAAATGAAAGTACACCTTCAAAATTTTAAAATCATTGACAAATGAAGAATAAATTCTCAGCGGGTCTGGACAATATTCCAGATTTTCTTATCAAAGAAAGTTCATCATATATATTGCAATCATTCTCATATTTTAAGTTACTCTGTAAGAATAGGCATCTTCCCAAGCATATTCAAAATGGCAAAATATAAACCATTGTTTAAAAAGAGTAATACTTAGCCTTGGTTTGACAAAGTTTTAACTAACAAACTTGTGTTTTGCCTCTCTGCCTTACAACAAAGCAGTCTAGCTTTCAAATAAATTTCAGGTTCTAACAGTAAACTACTGCAGGATTTCGAGTTATTTTAATGGGAAGTAAACGTGAAATTTTATCATTTATATTATTAATAATGTTCAGTTCTATGTGAATAAGGTATTTAACTTTATTGCTCTTTGATCTTGAAAATGTAATTCTGTCCTAACACCAATATTAGATTTTTTCTACTCAAGAAAATTGAAAGTATACAATAGAACTGCATATTACACTGTTATTAAGAAAGTGTGTGGTACTATTTGGCCTGAGGTGATGGCAGGCCATGCAAGAAATGACATAGTGGGGGAAGAATACTACATGTAGGGGAATTGGTTGTAATGAAGGTAACTTTTTGTCTTTTCAATATAAATCAGTACGAACTGCTCCTGTGAACAAGTATGTGCTTTTATATCACAGATTTGTTATTAAGCTTGTGTTTTCACCACAAAAAATAATCAAAAATTCACTAAAAGCCTCTCAAACATCAAATTTCCAAAAATTTGCATTCGGCTCCCATTTAAACAGTATTTGTTTTGTTTATAATAATTGTAGGCGTCTAAAGTAATGTGACGCTTAAGGTTGTCAGAGATGAGAGCTCTGATTTTGGCTGTCCGGGATTAGCCGCGTCATGGTCGGGCTAATCCCGGACAGCCAAGAATTCAACGACTCCGGCCGCGGAAGCCTACGACTCTACGATGAGCTCTGTGTCCTGGACAGTTGGTCAAGTAAGACTTTTAAAGTGTTTGAGACATTTGATGAATTCTTCATCCGTCCAGCCATTCTTTCTACATATACATAGCATCGGGGGGCATTTAAACTCATTCAGATCAATAAATTATTTTGTTTGGGGCAAAGGCAGTCACCGTGTGATAATAAGAATCACTAACCGCCATTATTACACAAGCACATTTTTATTATAACTACTCATAAACTGTTATAGAATGTTTGAAATTACTCACATTTGGTATCAAATGATTTGCTGAAGTACTTCTCTTCCAACAAATTTTAATTTTTCCAGGAATCTCGAGGTTCACATGAGTTAGTTCACATTCTTATTTTCTAAGAGCATTCTCTAACATCAACCACTCACTTTCCAGGTACAAATGCAATAATCGTCAAAGTAAGCTTTTTGGCTCAGCAATCACCTGGCTATAGTTATCATGACTAAAGGTAGGTAGAAGCATTTGTTTCTTCCTTTCAATATGGTTTGATGGTTTGTTTACAATATTTATCAATAATTTACCACTGATTCCCATTGCCCCATTACCCCCATCACCCCTACTTCCCCTACTCAGAAAGGAGAATTATTTTAGTGAATTAGTAACTTGGTCAGACTCATGTATTCCTAAGGGCCAAAATTCCATGTCATATACAATGTTGGATTTTTAAGAGAGAACCGCAATGTCACATGAGTAACAATGAAATATGTGTCATGGCATTCAAGTGTCTAGGAAGTAGATAATGCCCATAGCGTTAACAGAGAAAGCAGTGGCTAAGATAACATTTTATTCACATATTGGACTAGTGTGATTGCTGAAACAAGTGAACCAATGGAATCCTTATAGAGTAATGCAGGTGCAAGAGAAGGATTTCAAAGATTTTGCAGTAACGTTAAATTACTCAAATTCAAGTCCGTACCATTACCATTCATTCAGGTAACATGTCTTAAATTTGCGATCAAATACTGCGTAAGGTGAGTTACATCACTCACAAGATCCTGAGTATATTGCATGCATTAAATACAGTGAGAGAAACATAGGACTTTTCTCATCAAACCATCAAGACATATTAGTTTGAAGTAAAGCCAAAGACACAAAAGAGGACATTGGAAATATCTCTTCTCAAGAATAAGGATATAAAATCTATGTTCCCTTTAATGCCTTTTGAGGATAGATTTTGAGGAAAACGTGAGATCATAGCATATTGTAACGTATTGTAGGGCTACACAGAGCGACCAGCGGGGCGTCACAATGTCGCTGCGTCAAAGGATTAGACGCCAGAGGCCAGGCAGGATGTGAGAACAATGATGTATTTGGAAACTCTAAGAGCTAGGCAGGATGCCCAAATGCGGGATACCGCATTTTTGCGCGTGCCGCGTGCAAAATTCTTAGAATCCAGGGAAATGGATGTCCAAAATGACTGGCAACGCGACTAACGCGGGCCGTGCGAAAAACCCAGTGACGTTTCAGGTCACGTGGGTGGGAGCTATATAAGAGCGAACGCAGAGCGCGGGGGGAGGGGGTTGTCGAGCTGAGTGGAACCCTCGTGCGAACGCACAAAACTTGCGCCCAGGGCGGTGCGGAGCCGAGCGAGGTCTCGTACGGCAACCCATGTGTTGGGACGCCGCTGTGGACAGTATTTCCACGGGTGACCTAGGTCGCCGGAGCTGAATGCTGTGCATAAGGCTCGCTGAGGAGTGGCGCGGGCCAGAGTCAGACACTTCATTTTAAGGATCGCCCATGCGATCAGGAGAGTAAACGTCTACCAGAGCTAAGAGTAACTTTAATTATTTACTGTACATATTGTGAATAAACCTGTACATATTTATCATTGAAGCTCGTGTCTGTGATTACTGTGTATTCCTAACGACATCACAATATTATGGAAACAGAACAGTCTTTCATTACTGTAATCCATTAATGATGTAAAATAGTTTTAATTTTAATGAAAGTTATTAATAATGATTGTCACACTGCATGGCTGAAGTATTTCTAATAAATTTACAAATTAGAAACATGTAAAAGAAGGATTGCTCTTTTCCTCTGCACTTTTTCACTCTGCCTTATCTGCACTTACAACTTTGTCTCATGCTGAAAATCTATAATGGAATGACAAAGTTCTAATTGACAATTAAATATTTAAAATGAAATTAATAAGAGGTGCAAATAAGTGATGAGCATATGCAAATATAAATATAAGCCTTTGTACAAAATTACTTGTAAGTCTAAGAAACAAAATCTTAATATTATAATAAATTTGAAGCTTTGTTTCAAAATCGTGTAAAGTCAGTAAGAACTTTATCAAAACAAAGCCATGAATAGTTATGATCCAATGAACTAAAGACTTACTGCTATCTGAATTTTCAAAATCCTGGAAAGACTTTTGAACGATAGACTCAAACAGTTTTTCAAAGCAAATAATGCCCTCATTAATGCTCAACATGACTTCAGGACTAATAGATCCATAGACCCAGATATCTTCTCCTTTTAAAATGTCATATTGTTACACTAAATCCGAAGGAAATTTCCATTGGCCTTTTCTTAGACTTGACAAAAGCCTTTGACATTATTGAGCAACAAATACCTTTAACAAAATAGAAATGCTAGGGATCTGAGGCATCACAGACCAATGGGTCAAATCATATTTATCAGTTCGCACCCAAGTAGTTACCCACCAGCACATTAAAGAAAACAAGATCTTCTACTACTCCTGCCCTCAGATGATATGTTTTAAAGAATGGTTTGTAAGACTCCAGCCTATGAGTGCTGGTCACTGTTCACAGAATACCTTTCTGGACAATAATGTGTAGAGCTTACAGGGCATTTCTCAAAAATATTATTCCATATTGTACGTGTGAGTGCACATTTACAAAATACATTGTGCCACATAGATCCATCCTGGGGCCAATACTATTCCTTGATTACATAAATGACATGTCTTTGGCTTTAAGAAATAAAAAAATAATTTTGTTTGCACATGACACAAACATAATATCATAGCAAAACATAACAATGATTAGAAAAAAACCCACAAAACCTGCACATGCCCATCATTGAAGACGTATTGAACTTGGACACTAAATTGCTTCTATGTAAGTAGTTAGAATGCTATAACGAGTGTCCAGGTTTGTCATCAATACTTTGCGCGAAACAAGGCCAAAAATGAACAAAGTACTTTTATTTAAGATTTTAAAATATTTTAAGTTATCCGTAAAAACGCGAATGCATATATATATATATATATATATATATATATATATATATATATATGTGTGTGTGTGTGTGTGTGTGTGTGTGTCTATAAAACTAGGCCTTAGAACCTACGCATCGCTGAAGGCACGTTCGACTTCAAAATATTAATTTTCTCTTGCACTTTATTAATTACCTAGTTTCCTTTTCCAATCAAATGTGAACAGATTTTCACGCGCTATATTTATTTGCATACAACTTCATTGGATATAAATGTAGTGAAGGAAGTTAAGTGGAGTTCCATTTTCACAGTAACATTCATGGATATTTTGCACCCTAACGCCAATACCATTGATCCTACAAGAAAACTGTACATTCACATTGTAGGCAATTTTAACCTCCTTCATTCCATAGCCGGTTAATACTTACGAAAAATTATAGTTTTAAGTTATATTGAGATAAAATAGGATAATTCCTGTTTTCATGTGTTTCGCTTACATGAAATTTCGTGGTGTTCTCAGGCTAAATCGTTTATCGGAGAAACAATTTACGGACATTAAATGTAGGTAATTTTATCTTCTTTCATTTTGTTTAGGACCATTAATTACGAAAAATGGATGGCTTTTGAGTTATTTTGTAAAAAACTGACAAAAGGCGTGGTATTTACTTATTTTTTGCTTAAAAACTTATTTCTAGACAAAACTTTTCTTGGCAAACCTGATATTCGTGATCAGCGACCCCAAAAATATAGGAATCAAATATCAAAACTATATCAAAACTTTCTCTTATTTTCTACCATTCGACTGGACTGGAAGCAAATGCTGGCGATCGTTCGTCAGGAAGACCCCGCAGTCGCCTGGGAAGCTCGGTGGCCGGGAGGGAGGGGGGCAGGTAGCGGGACCAGGCTGGGTCGGCCGACTACCCGAGAGCCTCCCGTCGGCATGGATACAACACCCCCTTTTCGTGTCCCTCTGCACCGCGGGATATTTCCTACAAATACCCCCACCAACAGCCAGTCCTGTTCTTCCCTGCACACTTCGCGACGTTGGCGCTTTCTATCGGCGGACGGGAAACTATTCAAAGGAGGTAGCTCGGAACAAGCCTCATGAGCTATCTTTACTCTATGCCCATGACTCAGCCGAGAGAGCTTGACCTTTTGGACTTCGTTCCCTTGGGCTCAGCAGTAGCGAGAGGGCGTCCGCGTCACATTATCGGTTACGGAGTGACACCGCTATGTATACAAGAAGGGAGGTCAATCATTCATTTCCAGAGATATTCTATTTCCGGACCTCAACAATACTTTTTCTAGTTAAAGTTAATAATTTTCTTCATAATTAAACTACTAGCATTATAACTGAATAATATTATTTTCGATTAACGTCTCATTGCCGTGAACGTTAATTTTAATTAATGTTTTGTCATCTTCAAAAAAGGCAACAAAAATGAAATTCAAAATTATCGGCCCATTTCTCTTCTATCAGTTTTTTCAAAATATTAGAGACTTTTTACATACGAATGGAAACCTTTCTACTAAACACGACGCGCTTTCAGATTGCCAACATGGATTTAGAAAAACAAAATCAACGGAAACAGCTATATTTTCTTTTCTTAAAGATGTCGCCTCAACATTGGATCAAAACGAGGCACCTATTGGATTATTTTTAGATCTCTCGAAAGCTTTTGACGTCATTGATCATGACATTTTACTTTCCAAATTACCTTCATATGGAATTCGTGGTATTGCTCTAGATTGGTTATGTTCGTACCTTAAACAACGATCTCAGAGAGTTGAAATACCTTACTGGAATGATGGAACATTACGTACGCACCTTTCCGACTCTTTGTCCGTTGCATGTGAGTTCCTCAAGGATCGATTTTAGGCCCTATTCTGTTCCTACTTTACGTAAACGATATGCCTCGACGATTCGAAACGGAAGAACGGTTCTCTTTGCAGAGGATACGAACATCCTTTGCAATAAAGAAACAGTAAATAGTGCAATATCAGATGTTTCAAATTGGTTCCGAAATAACAAATTAATAGTAAACGAAAAGAAAACGGTTTTAATGCAGTTTTCCATTTCAAATAAACAATTCTGTCTCCATTGAAAATGAACGGTGTACCATTGACTGATGTTAAGGCAACAAAATTTTAGGTCTCTCAATTCAGTCAAACCTTAAATGGAACGTCCATTTAAATGAATTGAACACAAAATTAAGTTCATTATGCTACGCGTTCAGAATTATTGCAAATTCAGTCAGCCTTCATACTGCTTGTTGTGTATACTTCATGAATGTTCATTCCCGCATGAGATATGGCATAATATTCTGGGAAATACATCTTATAGCTCCCAGACTTTTAGATTACAAAACGAATTGTACGAATAATAACCAAATCCCACCCACGTGATTCATGTAAGCCCTCTTCATTAATCTAGAATTCTACCATTACCGTGTCTTTTTATTTACGAATCAGTGGTTTTGTAAAAATGACTTGCTCAAGGGCGGAATATATTTTCAGAAAATGCCAAGTCTATTACTAACACTCGACGTAGAAATCATATTCATCAGGTGACAGTATCAACAGCTGATTACAAAATTCACATACAATACATGTACATTATTTTACAACACTTTGCCAGATGACATTAAACGATTAACTTCAATAGAAAGTTTAAATCCCAAGTGAAATCGTTTCTGCTGCATAACTGTTTCTATGCAATTAGAGACTATACTGAGCATCACAAGAAAAGTAACATTAATTTTAACAATGATACATATTGAATTATTTACCATTTGACTGTATAAATGAGTATAAACAACCTGTAACAACATTGTACTACAGCTTCCGGGTCAATGACCCCATCTCGATCAGGTTTTCGTCCAGTTTCCTGATCCATTGAGCAAATGCTGAGATGGCCCCTTGTTTTGCTTCTGGACATAAATGTAACTTCATTTTCTGTGCACGTCTTTTAGAATTCAGTGGAATACAATTCTTCAAATTATCGTTTCCATGTTTTCGGCAGGAAGTAATAAGAGCCAAAATTTATTGCTTATTTATCCTTGAAAATAGATTTTATTACATGGGAGTTTTTTGGTTTTTTTCCCCTTTCAAAATATAAAATTGATTGCTTATTTATCCTTGAAAATAGATTTTTACAGTCATACGCAGTTTTTAACTGCTTTTCTGACGTAAAATAAAATAAAATAGAAATAAATAAATCTTAAGAATAAAAATACAATATATTGAAAAGTGAATATATAAATATCGTTTGCGAAGATAAACCTTCAATTTAGAAAAATAAAATCTTCACAACAAAATCGATATATTTTTTCCTCACTCGGCACCCCCTAAATTATGGCCCTTTGTTAGAGAAGAGAAATTGTGACGCATAACGGGATGTAGAGGTTATGTTAATTTGCTTCGAGATACAGTCGAATAGAAATTGAACCATAATATGTGATCACCATGTAGCTGATACCTACATAGAAAATATAAACATTATACTAATTTCAAAAATTAGCTACTTCACCAAAATCGATATTACTTGCCAAAAAATTGTGTCATCGTGTTAATAACAATGGCGTTGTCGTGGCATCATTCAGCATATACATTTAACATTTTGCGATACTTAAGATATATGCACTTAACATTTAATATGTTCATATGGCTTAATTAATATTATTTGCATGATTATTTAATTCAAGTAATAAAATTGTATTGTATTATTTCTCATGTTCCCAAATATTTAAATTCTCTTCGTCCCGAAGTATAATATTACAGCAAGTGGACAAGAGACTTCACATGGAGTGTATAAGCACTATACACTCATGTTCTTAAACAAATTAATGCAATAATAAAAAGTTCATCAAATGATAATACACGTAATAAATACACCACCACCACCACTACTCCTACTGCCACTAATCCACTGCTACCACCCATTGCCACTACCCACCGCCCCTACATCCCACCCTACCGCCACCGCTGCTACCGCTACCGCTGCCACCGCTGCCACCGCGCCACCGCTACTGCTCGCTACGCCACGCACCGCCTACTCGCTGCCACCGCTGCCACCTGCCTACCTGCTGCCACTCGCCACCGCCACTGCCAGCCACCGCCTACCGCACCGCACACCTGCCACCGCCACACTCTGCACGCGCACCGCCGCTGCCGCTGCTACCGCTGCCTACGCCTGCCCTGCTCACCACCGCTACCACCACTACTCACCACACTGCCGCACTCGCTGACACTGCTACTCCTGGAGTTCCTTGGAGTGGTTGCCGCGTCAGGTGTACTGCACGTGCTGCTGAAAAACTAGCCGATTTCGGCAGTTACGAGCGTATGCCCTCCGAGGATGTAGCAAGTTGTAGCTTACAGTGCGGTGATGGTGTGTACGTGTGCGCATCGTGCGGGCTGGACGCTGTGCCGTGCAAATACTGAAACTGTGTGGGCTTAGGATAGTGTATTTTGGCTTGGGCGTGACCCGCCATCTTGCCTGGGTAGTCGCCGCAAGGCCAGAAGGAAATCGTCTGATCTGCCATCTAGCGGAATAGACGCCCAACAGGGCGCGTCTCGCGCTCTCCCTAGCGGGGCGGATGCTCAACAGGGTGCGTCTTGCGCGCCCCCTAGCGGAGGTGATGCACAGCTGGGTGTGTCTCGCGCATCTTAGTAAAGAGAATGAATGTTTCGAATCTCTGCTCAAAATCCTGAGCGAAATTAAAGCGCAATGTTAAAGAACACCTGCGTGAAGATCAAAGCTGGTGTATCTAAATTAGAAGACACCGTCGAGGGTATGCTTGCTGAAAGACGACTGAGGAGCACACCTTTTGAATACGATAGATCCGGCTTGGGAGCTGGATCGGATGATAAAGTAGGCCGGGAAAGTTCTCCAAACCGAGAAGCAGGAGTAAGTGTAACTCCCGAACCTCTACCAGAGACGATCGCTGATGAGGGAGTGAGCGACGAACCATGGACGGAGGTCAGAAAGAAGAAGCACCCGAAGAAGGGACCCAAAGACGCTTCATCTGCGACTTCTGGAGCGCAGAAAAGTGGTAGGCGCGACCCAAGAAAACCGGTAGAGCGCGACCCCATCGGAGGTCGTCGTAATACGACCGGCAGATGGCGTCACCTTCGCGGACGTGCTCTCAAAGATAAGAGTAGCAGCGCTAAACCCAGACGACAGCAACACTCAAGTAAGGGATATCCGCCAAACCCGGGCCGGAAATGTGCTGCAGAACTTGCGGACAAATCTGAAGCGCAGTCAAACCTTCAGCAACGCGCTGAAATCTGTACTGGGAGAGACCGCATCCGTTATGCATGGAGTTCCGCGGTCAACCCTAGAAATTAGGGACCTCGACTGCGTGACCACAGCAGAGCAGATCGAAGCTGCGGTCCGAAAGGTCATTAAGAATGCCAGAGGTGACATTCGGATCTCAGTGTCGAGAACGAACAGCAAAATGAAAAAAATGGCTGTCATTCAGATGGACGAACGGGATGCCAGGCTTCTGCTCCAAAAGCCCGGTATAAAGGCAGGGTGGCTCGTATGTAATGTTCGACGAAGAGTACTCGTCACACGATGCTACCGCTGCCTGGAGTTTAACCATTTTGCCAGGGACTGCAACGGACCGGACAGGAGCGGTACGTGCTACAAGTGTGAAGAGAATGGCCACAAGGCTGCCACCTGTGACTCGGAGGCAAAATGCATCCTATGCGCCCACAAAGGAATGGAGGAAACTCTGCATCTCCCAGGCACAGGAGAATGCGCGTATTTAGACGTGCTTTGGCGACAGCTAAAGGAGGAAAGACACGAATAAAAAATGGTCAGGATCCTACAAGGCAATATAAATAGAAGTAAGACAGCGAAGGATTTACTTCGTCAACTCTCCTTCGAAAAAAGGGCGGATGTTATTTTAATAAGCGAACAGTACCAGGACATGGGCAATGAAGGATGGCTTACGGACAACCTGGGCACATCGGCAATCTGGATCACAGACCCATGTAAAATGCAGATAGAGGACCGGGGGAAAGGCGATGGTTTCGTGTGGGCGAAATCAAGATATACCTACTATGTTAGTTGCTACTTCACTCCTAACACCCCAATTTACAACTTCAAAAGAAACTTGGATGACCTCGAAGACGAATAGTGCGAAATATGAGTGAGAAGTCCTTGTAGCAGGAGACTTTAATGGCAAAGCCCTTGCGTGGGGGATGACGTACACGGGTACTAGGGGGAAGTTCATCCTAGAAATGGCGGCAAGACTGAAGCTAATCGTACTGAATGAAGGTGACGGGCCCACATTCAGTAGACGAGGTTATGCTGGGACGATACCGGACATCACCTTGCGACCGAACGCCTAGCGGCGCAAATTAGCGACTGGGAGGTCGCGAAGCACTACACCGCAAGCGACCATCGGTACATCACATTCAGCATCAAGAAAACTCAGACGACCCAATGCCGACGGAACATCACTAGATGGAACATAAACAAAATAGATAAGACCAAACTCACTTCGACTATTGAACACGGATATGAAGCGCTAGAAGAAAGAAGACATCACACCTCCAGTAGCGATGCCCTAGTAGACCTGACGATGACCTCATCACGCAGGCATGCGAGGCCGCGATGCCCAGGAAGAGAGTTGTTCCTAACCGGCGGCCCGCTTATTGGTGGAACGAAGAAATCGCGAGCCTCAGAAAGGAATGCCTCCGTCTTAGACGAGAGCCCTAAGAGCCAGGAGAGACTCCAAAGATGTGAGGAAAGAAAGACAGCCTACAAGGACGCCAAGAAGAAACTGCGCAGGGCCATTGCGTTAAGCAAGGCAACGAAGTGGGAGGAACTTATCCAGAACGTCAACAATGACCCGTGGGGACGAGGGTACAAACTCGTCACCAACAGACTAGGTATGCATATCTCCGCCGAACATACTAGAAGCAAAGACGATGGAAAATATTGTTGCGCTCTCTTCCTGTGCACCTCAAAAAGCCCGATGAAGTGCTTCCTGTATCTGAGGAGGAAATCCATATTTCACCACTCTGGACCTAACAACGGCTGTGACCTCCATGAGCAGCAAGAGCCCGGCCGGATGGAATCCCGGCGGAGGTCCTAAAGAAATTGCAGGATCACACCCAGACCTGCTTCTCAACATGTACAATATGTGCTTGAGAGAAGGCAGGTTCTGTGCGAGATGGAAAAGAGCCCGATTGGCCCTAATTAACAAGGGCAAAGGAGACGCAACAGCCCCGTCGTCCTACAGGCCGCTGTCGCATGCCGGATACGGCGGGCAAGCTGTTCGAAAAGATGCTTAAGCCCGCATCCAAGCAGCCATAGAGGACGCAGGTGGCTTATCCGAAGACAGTTCGGCTTCCGAAAGGGCAAGTCCACAGTAGACGCGATCCGCGAAATGTTGCAGCAGCGGGACGAACGGAAGAGGGAAACCACCGCACAAGACCACTCTGCATGGTAGTGACGCTGGATGTACGAAATGCCTTCAACTCGGCTAACTGGGAGACATTTTAGACGCCTTGAGAAATTTCTGGTCTCCAACTACTTGAGGAGAATTATTGGAGACTACCGCAGGACCGAGTTATCTTGTACAGAAACCGACCAGGGAAACAGGAGTAGAAGAATGACGGCAGGAGCAGCCCAGGGATCGATCTTAGGACCTGATCTCTGGAATGCTAATTACAACGGCCTACTCAACCTCGACATGCCAGACGATACATTCCCTGGTAGGATACGCTGACGACATAGCAGCTATCCTGACAGCACGCACCCTAGAAGGTCTACAGACCCGATTAAACCAGGTAATGAGGAGAGTGCAAACCTGGCTAACCCAACACCGATTAGAGCTTGCTGTTAATAAAACAGAAATTGTATTATTAACAAAGAAACGGATAGATACGACACCACAAATGAAAATCCTCGGAGAGGACATCCAGACCACTAAGACAATAAAGTACTTGGGAGTAATGCTCGACTCAAGGCTCTCCTTTTGGGAGCACATAAAACGGGCATCAGACAAGGCAGCAAAGGTGACAGGCGCCCTGAGTAGAATAATCGCCAACGTTCGAGGCCCAACACAAAACAAGAGGAAACTCCTGATGACCGTGACGGAGTCCATCTTATTGTATGGGGCAGAGATCTGGGCACCGGCCATGCAACATGCTCTCTACAGGAGAAGAATACTGGCGGTTCAAAGGCGAGCGGCAATGAGAATTGCAAGCTCCTACCGAACAGTGTCAGAAGCCGCAGTCCTTGCAATCGCAGGGACCATACCGATTGACCTTCTTGCTCTTGAAAAGAAGGGCATTTTCAGCAGTCTCTCTCAAGACAGGGCACTACTTAAGAGAGAAGAAAGGCAGAAGACCATCCACACGTGGCAAAACAGATGGGAAACTGATGCCACAGGAAGATGGACAGCCACATTGATCAAAGAGATCGAACCGTGGCTGAAAAGAAAACACGGGGAAGAAGACTTCTACTTGACCCAACTACTGTCGGGACATGGGTGCTTCCGGTCCTTCCTTCACAGGATTGGGGTCACAGCCCAAGCAGATGCCAATACTGTGGACATAACAGAGACGACGCTCACCATACATTCTTTGAATGTGAAAGGTGGCAGGAAAAGCGTACCAGACTGGAGACAAGAATAGGCCCAATAAGCCCCACAAATTTGATTAGCACCATGCTAAAATCCGAGCAGTCATGGACAGCCGTAGCAATGTATGCCAGGGACGTCCTACTGCAAAAGAGGAAAGAAGAAAACGACATATTGACCGCATAACACAAGGCGCGCGGCATTGAAATAGAGAAACAAAAAACGAAGAACTAATGAATAGACAACGAAGAATATGGCTTCAAAGAGAGCCAAATTAAGGTATCCGCCCTGAAGAAATGCTGAACAAGCGTACCGGGACGGAAACTAGAAGAGGATTACGAGGTTCGTGGTTTTTAGTGGGTGCAAGCCTCACACTACCCAAGAGTACCGGCTCTTCGGGTGTCTGTTAGAGATTTTCCACAGTATCCTCTCCAAAAAAAAAAGAAACTACTGCTACTTCTACGACTACTGCTACTTCTACGACTACTGATACTGCTACTGCTACTGCTACTACTACTACTCCTGCTACTACTACTACTCCTACTCCTACTACGCTACTCACTCCATCTGCCACTACACTGCCACTGTCTCTACCACGTCTTACTACTACCACACTGCTCCCCTACTCACCACTCTCTACTGCTCTACACTCACTACTGCTCTCACCTACTCACTCGCTCCACAGCTCACTACTACGCCACTACATGTCTCACCACTCACTACCATACCTGTCCACCACTACCACTGCTCCACCAGCCCACTACCACGTCTCACTACACAGCCACCACGCACTCTCGCCTAGCCACTCTACCACACCACAGCGTCTACTACACACAGCGCCTACCACTCCACACCACTGCTCACCACTCACCACGCCCTACACCACGCACACCACTCACACCGCTACTACCACGCACTGCTGCCGCGCACTGCTGCCACTGCTACTCACGCATCCTACTGCTACTGCTACCTACACGCTACGCTACGCACCGCCACGCCCACCACTCACTCCTACGCCTGCTCTGCTCTGCACTCTTTTTGGGAAAATCTATCAAAGACACGCTCTTTCGGAGTTGATTCACCAACTAAAACCCCTTGCGTTTGTCTACGCGATCCATCCTGGAACAGCCGGGCGCATGTCATCGGGATGGTGCTTGTCTTGGTATGGTCTATTCTTGTTTACATCTTGCTTGTTTCTCTTTTTCCTGCATTACTGATTTTGAAAAAATGGTCATGTATTGCCAGTTGTTTCGGTTCTCAAGCATTGCCTCTACTACACTGCCTGGTTCGACTTTCCTCCCTATGCGGCTAGCCAGGTCATGTCTCTCTTTCTCCCAACGAGTGCAGAAGAAAACGTGTTATGCTGTGTCTCTATCTTGACAGTATATACAGTTGTCATCTAGTGATTTGCCAATTTTTTGGCGTACTCCTTGAATTGTCCATGACCTGTCACTATTTGTGTCAAGACGTAGTCAAGTTGGCGATATCTGCTCTTGTATCATTTGTCAATGTCCGGGATAAGTTGCTTTGTCCATTGTGCAACGTGCTCTGTTCCTGCCATTTGTGCATTATTCTATTCCTAATAGTTTTTTTTTTGCCGTCATCAGAGTTTCCACAGTTGCTCTCATGAACAAGACGCCTTTCCTCAATCTGGAGGTCAATGGGTATAACTCCTGATAAGATCTGCAATGCTTCTATAGAAATTGTTCCGTAGCCGCATGTTATCCTTAACAGCATTTTCCGTTGGAACAATTTCTAATGCTTTCCTTCTTCTTCCACCTTAGGCTTTATTATTCCCGCTGGGGCTGCATAAAGAGGAGGTGGAGTTTGCCGCACTGCAGAAAATTTCGCTTTGCAGTTCTCGGTCCGCAATATTAGGCATTAACCTTGCTGCTTCCTGCTCCGTTTTAGCCGTCATTGTCTTAATGTGTTCCCCGTACGTGTTGGTGCCCATCAACATGACGCTGAAGATAACGAGCTGCCTTGGTTGGGTTATTATGGAACCAAGGAGCTGAAACGTTATGTTTAGTGCTTTGTGGGCCTTCAAAATAACCGCTGTTTTTCCGGCGCTAGATTGAGTTTGACAGCCTCCATCCATCTGTTTATTCGTCTCAGAGACTCATTTGTCCTGAGTTGAAGCTCATGTAGCTGTCTTGGCAGTGACTTCCATACAAGTTATAGGTCGTCTAAACCAGTGCTGATGCTCCTTTCGTTAATTCTTTGAAGGACCCATTGCCATTGTCATTTTCACAGAAAGGTCTAGCACGATCCTGAGACACTCCACCCCATCTGAAGGAATTCATTTCCCCCAGTTTGATACATCTTCCTGGAAGTATTGCACAACAGAGACACTAGGTATTGTGAGATGCTACGTCTCTTTAGTTCATCAGCTCCATGTGGCTGAATTGAACGCGTTTCTTACGTCCAGGGTGATAAGGGCCGCCCATCTTTCACTGGTCTCTTCTTTAATGCGGATGACCCGTTCCACTGCTTGTACTACCACTACCACTACCTCCACCACTACCTCCACCACTACCCACTACTACACCACTACCACTACTACCACACCACTACTACCACTACCACTACAACCACTACCGCTACTACCACCACTACTACCACTACCACCACTACTACTGCCACTACTACCTGCCACTGCTGCCACTACCACTGCCACTACTGCCACTGCACTCCTGCACTACTGCCGTGCACCACTCTCCCTACCACTCGCTGCCACTGCCACTGCCACACTGCCTACCTACTGCCACTGCTGCCTACTGCCACTGCCACTGCCACTGCTGCCACTCCACGGTACTGCCACTGCCTCTGCTCAGCTCCGCTCTGCACACCATGGTGCCACTGCCTCTACTGCCTGCCTACTGCCACTACCCTGCTGCCACTGCCACTGCCACTGCCTCACCGCTGCCATCCCACTACCACCACTACTGCCACTGCACTCCACCACTGCCAGTGCTGCCAATGCCACTGCTACTGCCACTGCTACTACCACTGCCACTGTGACAGCCACTCTGCCACTGCCTGTCTGTCACTGCACTGCCACTCTGCCACTGCCTGTGCCACTGCCACTGCTATCACTGCCTGCTGCCACTGCTGCTGCTGCACTGCACTGCCTGTCTGCCTGCCTGTACTGCCCTGCTGCCTGTCTGCCTCTGCCACTGCCACTGCCACTCTGCCACTGCCACTGCCACTGCCTGCCACCAGCCCGGTGCTCACTGCCTCTGCTGCACTGCCGCTGCTCCGCCCACTGCTGCCATCTGCTGCCACTGCCTCTGGTGCCACTCGCTACTGCCACTGCCACTACTGCCACTGCCACTGCTCACTGCCTCCACCACTCCACCCCACTGCCGACCACTGCTACTGCTGCTGCCACTACCTGCCACTCCACTACTGCCACTGCCATGCTACTATGCCACTGCCACTGCTCTGACTGCTACCACTGCTACACCTGCCTGCAACAGCCACTGCCACTGCCTGCTCGCCACTACTGCCACTGCCAGTCTGCACTGCCTGTGCTGCACTGCCTGCTGCCTGCCACTGCTCACTGCACTATGCCACTGCCTTGCTGCCACTCCTTCCACTGCCACTGCTCCTGCCACTGCTGCACTGCCTGCTGCACTGCCTGCCTGCCACTGCTGCTACTACCACTGCCTACCACTCACTGCCACACCTGCCACGCACTGCCACTACCTGCACCACTGCCCGCTGCCACTGCCCCATACTACTCGCCACACTCACTCTGCCACTGCCACTACTGCCACTGCCTGCTGCCTGCCACTCCTGCCACTGCTGCCTGCTACTGCCACTGCTCCCTGCCACTGCCATGCTGCTGCTGCACTGCCACTGCTCCTGCCCTGCTGCCACCAGCTTCCAGTGCTGCCTACTGCCTCCTCATATCGCTGCTGCCACACCGCTGCTGCCACAGCCGCTGCCTTCTCTCTGCCACTGCCGCTACTGCACTGCCCTCTGCCACTGCCTCTGCCTGCCACTGCTGCCATGCCTCACCCCACTGCCCACCACTCTGCTGCCACTGCCACTGCCACTACTGCCACTGCCTGCCATTGCCACCTGCCAGTGCTGCTAATGCCTGCTCTGCCACTGCTGCTCCTGCCTGCCACTGCCACTGCTCTGCCATACGCACATCTGCACTTAGCCTACTGCTGCACTGCTGCTGCCACTGCAGCTGCCACTGCTGCACTGCCACTGCTGCCACTGCCACTGCTGCCACTGCAGCTGCTGCACTCGACTACTGCACCTACCACTGCTGCCACTGCCACTACTGCCACTGCCTGCTTGCCTGCCTGTGCTGCACTGCTGCCATGCACTGCTCCACTGCCCTGCCACTGCTGCCACTGCTCTCTGCCACTGCCCTACTGCACTGCCACTACTGCCACCACCACTGCTGCTGCTGCCATCTGCCTGCCTACCACAGCCACTACTGCACTGCTGCCACTGCCACCTCTGCTGCACTGCACTGCACTGCTGCTCTGCTGCCACTGCTACTGCCACTGCCACTCTGCCTGCCATGCCACTACTGCCACTCCACTGCCAGTCTACACTGCCGGTACTGCCACTGCTGCCACTGACCACTCCCTCTTGCCCAGGTGCTACCACTGCTGCTGCTACACTCATGCTACTGCCACTGCCACTGCCACTGCTCTGCTGCCTGCACTCTCCACTGCCACTGCTCACTGCCACTGCCACTGCCACTACTACCTGCCACTGCTCCTGCCACTGCACTGCCTGCCACTCTGCCTGCCACTGCCACTGCCACTGCCCCTCCTGCCACTGCCACCCCACTCCTCCACGCACCACGCTGCCACTACCACTGCCACCACTACTGCCACCACTGCCACCACCACTGCCGCCACCACTACCGCCACCACTGCCGCCACCAGCCACCATCGCCACCGCCTCTGCTACTCTACTGCAAGCTACAAGCCTGCTCTGCAGCTGCTATTGCTACTGCTCTATTCTACCACTACTACTACTACTACTCTACTACTCACTAATAATAATAATAATATAATAATATTATAACAATGGTAATATAAAAAATGTATAAGTTTAGTTCGCGATTAGCCTAAATTGATAATTGAGCACTGCCGGGATATTATCAATGCAATTTTGCTACAATATATTTCATAATAAAAATAATAATATAAATAATAATAATAATAATAATACATACGCTCTCTCCTTAAAATCCATATCGTTAGATGCCTTTAAATCTGGAACGACATTGTGAATAAATATTAAACACGATAAATTTTCAATTCTAATCAAGAACCATTGCCACGGAATAATAACAAATAGATGTAAATACATATAAACAATTGAGGCACATTAATTGTTAAAATGAGCATTAGTATCTAAGACGTTTAACATTTCGTAAATTTGTGATCCTTACAGAACTATTATTCAATAGAAGTGCTAATTGCTAAGTGTTGAGAGCAAAATGTAAAAGAGAGTATACAGATATCGAGTTGACGTCATAACTAGGGAACGGATTTCCATGCAATTTGTTTTACAGGAACTAGATTTACAGAACTCAATAATATTTCATAGGTTACAGACATTCTGAATGAATTAGAACTATTTTATTTTACATATTTTTAAATCCATCTAGAGGGTACATGACCATGAGCTTGAGTACCCCCATGATCCGGGCCAACCATCCCTTAAAACTTTAACATTCTGATTGGAACTCAAACAGTATCTGAACAAAAAAACTGAACAAATTGTTTCATCCAACAAAATAAGTTGATATAAGCATAACGAAACTCTCCTCAATAGTTCAATGAACTTTACAATCCATGTTTCAAATTTGCAGATTGACAGAGAAAATGATCAAGGGAGGTCTAAACTAATTAAACAAAACGTTCCACGCTATCAGTTCATCCACCACCACCTGGTCTCAGAATCAATTGCAATTAAAATTCCATTAAATAACAACAGTGATCTCAACATAATAACAGCATACAAACCTCCCAAAATTAAAATAAACAATAACAATTTATCTACATTTTTGCAATTACCCACCCCAACAATCATCATAGGAAATCTCAATGCTAAGCACCACTCATGGGGATAACGAATCACCAACCCGGCAGGCAACTATCACGTAACTTACGTATCAAATCCCTTCTTTATTACTCCCCCAGTTACCATACTATCCTTTCGATTCCTAGATGAATCGAGACATCCTCAACATAGCACTCACAAATTTCAGCTCCCAATTAAAGTCGCTTATGTATACCATGAATTGGATTCTGATCACATCCCAGTCATTATCTCTACCCGTCTCCCCGTTCCCCCTCCAACTCCTCCCTCTTCGATATCCCTCAACACACCTAATATAAATTGGAAAACATTTCACAGAAATATCAACCTCTCAATTCCCTCATTAAAACATTAAAATCTCCAACAGATATTAAAAAATTCCAGACCCTAATAAATTAGCAAACCTCTATCTGCTAAAATAATCCGACTAATTAAATTAAAAAATAAAACCAGAAGACTCTGGGACTCATTAAGAATACCATCTATCAAAAAAGAATACAATCATTTGAATAACACTTGCAAACACGTCTTGTACTCTTACAGACAGCAGCAATACTCAACCTTATTACAATCTCTAAACATAAGAAATTACTCTCTATAGCAATTTACAAAAACAAAATTCTGAAAAATTTCAATTCCACTCCTATCAACAAAAACAAAAACCCTAAAATAATCTTTATTTTAAAAACCCCCTAAAATTTCATAGAAAAAAAAACCTAATTAAAACCCGATAAACCCCCCAAAAGGAAAATCAGTTCAAAAATTTAAAATTAAAATCTCCCCTCAGTTACCCTTCCCAAAACAATATTTACAATTAAATTTTAGAACATTTTAAATTTGGGAAACATTCAACCCTTTTCCTCCTTTTAAAACCCAAAAAAAATCATTTAAAGGTTCCCCGGACCTTATTCCCAAAATATTCAAAAAAACTAATACTTACCGGGTAAACCAATCAAAAACGTCCTAATTTTAAAAACATAAATTTTTTTCATTCTCCACCCTAACTTTTCCCAAATTTGGTTAAAGAAACCCTCTCACGGGAAAAAAACAACACAATATCTGTATTCCGACATATAAACTTTTAAACAAATTTGGCCCCGGGACCAATTTTACAAACAAAAAAAGCTGGCTACCACATTTTTCCCATCATAAAAGTGCCCAAAAGCACATTCTCGGTAATAGTCATTTTTTCCCCCCATCAAAATTTAAAAGGGGGGGCTTCCGGGGCTCTCTGAAATCCCCAACGTTATTAATAGATTGGGGACAAAACATACCAAAAACCTTAACTAAGGTTCCCAAATATTTTCAAAACATTGCCCCAAATTCCCCACAGGATACCCCTTTAAGAAACCTCGTCCGATTCAAAATCCTTAAAAAAATTTAAACCTGGCCCGCCTCGGGAAAGGGGTTCGCTCAGTATCGAAAAACAATGGAAAAATCTTTCCTCAAAGTTTACCCCCCTCTCCGCTGTAAAAGGGACCCCCATCCCTTTACCCATCTTTAAAAATTTATTGGCCCTTCAATCGGCCCAAAAATTTTTAATTTAAACCCAAATTAGATTCAAAATTAAAAAAACCCAAAAATAAATTTTTAACCCCAGCCAAAATAACAAACATAAACCCCGGGCCACAAACAGTACAATTTATAAAAAATTTAATTAGACCCTTTGCTTTTCCTTTCCCCTTAGGGAAAAAATTTAAACAAGTTCAAAAAAATTAAAATTGCAAAATAAAAAGATTAATCCCCCTTCCCCCTGGTTCATAAGTAATAAACAACTTTCCAAAATTAAAACATCAATACAATAATAAACTAAATATCCGACTTCTAGCAAAACCCCTAACAGACTTCCAGCAGCATCCATTACAAACTAAGCTCAATCCCCCTCAAAAAAATAGTTTCCGTTTTTATTCCCTAAATTTTTTTAAAATGGTTCTCCCGGGTCCCCCCGAACCCTCTTCAATTTTACATTAAGTTAGCTTGCCCTGTTAAAATCCATCTGTAAATATTTGTAGAAGTTTTAAATTTTGTGTTAAAAAAAACCCATGATCCTGGGGCTACCGGCAGGGCCCCTGGTAGGGTCCCCTTTGGGCAGGTCAGAAGGATCAGACGAAGAAGTCTCTAAAAGGAGGCCCAAACCCCAAAAGGGATCCATTAAAGGGGCCCTAAAAGGGGGTTTCCCTGGGGGCCTTTGCCCGTGGTGAAGGCCTCGGTAAAAAAACCACCTGGGGGGTTTTCCCGGGTCCCTTGAAAGGGTTACATGGGGGGCTTCCGGTCAAAAAGCAGCGGAACCTGTTCCCGGAGGGGGAAAAAAACCCTTTTCCCTTGGGGTTGATACCCTGGGTCAGGTGGGATCTGGCCTTGGGCAATCTCCTTGGAAGTAGGGAAATAAAATTTGAAAAGGGGGGCAAAAAGGAAAGGACCGGCTTGGGTTTGGGTTAGTGGACTGGGGTACTTACTAAAAATTTGGAAAAAGGGACTACTAAATTTGACGACAATATCAAAGAACAATGGTTTTACGTTTTTAAACATTTTTGGAATGTTAAAATCTAACATTTTTTTTTAAGTCTTTTTATTTGGGGTTTTCCCTTGCTGACTGACGTTATGGACTTACCCAAATTTTAAAATTTTTGGGTTTTTTTACTCTTTCGGTACCTTTTTTTTTTAAATTTTTTCTTTGCTTTTTACTTTTTTTACGGAAACCCTGAAATTTTTTGTCGAATAAATGGAAAAGTAAATAGTTTTGGTTTTAAAAAGACAAAAAAACGGAAAAACGTGCTTTTTAACGGGTTTGGGGGCCTTTTTAAATTTTTGCTTTAAAAAAATTTTTATTTTTCGAAAAGGGTTAAACAATTGGAAAAGTGTTTTTGGAAAATTTGGGAAAACATAAAAATTCAAGTTTCGTATATATTAGTAACGGAAAATCTTAAAACCTTTGGGTTTTTAAAATTTTACGAAAAATAAAGTGGTGAATTTTGGGCCTTTAAAAATTAAAGTATAGTAATCAATTGTATTTATTAGTTTGCAGCAGTTGTTTAAAACACACTCCCTCTACTCCCAATTTAATTTAAAATTTTGGGCCCCAAATTTTTTTATTTTTAAATAATACATAATTTAAATTAAATAATTTAATACTAAATTAAAAATAATTGAAACATTTTTTCCAAACCCGATTTCTTCCTTTTTTTATTCTCATATTTGACGCATTTTTATCCCTTCTTTACATGGCCCCTTTGCTATACCTTTTCTCTGTACCTCTAAAGCCCACCTTTAAAAACCTTCCCCGTAAACAATAATTTAGATAAACATAAACCCAAAGGTCGAAAGGCAAACAGACAGTTTTAAACAAAAACCCTTTTAAACCAACCCCTCCAAAACCCAGAAAGCAAAAACACAATCCCTCCCAACCCAAACCTTTACTCAAAAATTTTGTGTTAGATTAAAAGATTTTTCCTTCCCTTTTTTCCCTTCCCCCCCAAAACCAAAAAACGTCCACCCCCCAAATCGGGCCCCGGGGTAGAAACGCAAAGAAAAAAAAAACGTGGGGTTGCGGCCCGGCCCCGGGAAAAAAGGACTTCCTACGGGGCCCCCAAAGGGGCTAATTTTGGGGAAAGTATTTGGGGGACAAATTTCCCCCCTGCTCGGGGGAAAAACCCCTCCAATTTCTCGTTGTGTTAAACTTTGGGGGGGTTTGCCAGTGATCAGTGTTGGACACCCCCCAAAACTCTCATCCAAAAAGGGGTTCAGTCTCATCATGGAAGGGGAAGACTAGTTTGGGTCCTTTACACCTAGGGAACATGTTGACAAACGTGCCCCTTAAAACCCCGAACATTTTTAATCTCGACTCTGCCTTCTGGTACAGGAAATGAACCCGGGGAAAAACAACAAAAAAACTTTCATCGGGAAATTTTCTTTAAAATTTTTGAAAAACTTTCTTCAAACCTTCCGCGGGATGGGCTTCTTTGGGCCCTTTTCGGAAGCATGCATCGGGGGCAGACCCAAGGGATCCCCCACCTTGGTATCCCACCCAAAATTTTCCCCCCCACTCTCTGCTCTTTCCCTCCCCCGGAAACCCCCTTTTGGGCCCAAATTTCCTTATCCCCCGAACCCAATCCCCTACTACCCTCCAAATTTTTCCCTACCCAGCCCCTCCTTACCTCCTAACCGGGGACGTGCTTCCTTCGACCCGCATCCGGGGGAAAATGGGATAAATAAATACCACAGTCAGATGGCGGAAAACATCCTTGAAATTCCAAAAATTTTAAATAATGATTAAATTAATTCTCTTTCAAATAAAATTAATTTATCGAGGCAGCATTAAAAGTGTATCTCAGTCAAATAGATGTTCTTTTCCGGGTTGGTTTTTCTCATAATGGTCTAAACACTCCAAATTCTAGTTTTTACCTTCAGGATCTTATTGAGACAGGGGGAAACAAATAAAGGGCCCCGTTGGGGGTTCAGGTTTTTTATATGAAATAAATTTATTCTACCTTCTTGTCAAAATTTAATTTTTGCAGTTTAAAAAGTTTTTTAAAAACAGTTGTGCCCCACCGCTCAAAAAAATTTTCTTTTCTTTCCTCTGGGCCCCCAACAAATGACTTTGGTTATTTCAATTTCTTGAAAATCCCAAAAAACTCTGAAAAAATTAAATAATTTTCTTTTAAATCCATTTTTTGTGGGATTTCTTGATTTTTTTGGGAAACCGAAAAAACGTTTCTCAATTTTAAATTTATTTTAATTTAGATTTTCAGTGAAAATTTCCGGAATCTCTTTAAAACACAAACAAATGAAAATTTTAATTAACAAAACCCCCAATTAGATGAAAAATAACGAAAAATCTAGGTTAGGGGAACGATGCCTTTCACAATTACTAATAAATAATACAATAAAAAACGCATGTGCAGGCATTTTAAAATTAACATAAAGTTTTTGGACTCATGCTGAAAAATCAAAAGTTTTGTAATTTTAAAAGGAAAAATATATTAATTTTTCAAAACTTTTCTTTTTAACCCTCTTTCCCCTTTTAAAAAAAATTAAACATTTTTAAAAATAATATAAGGATCACACAAGGTTTGGGTATTTAAAAAAACGTTAAAAAAAACGTACTCTCTATTTTTTTTCAAAAATCCCGTTCACCCCTTTTTCCCCTCTACTTCCCCCGAATATAAAATTTTAAAGGGAAAAAAATAGTTCGGCAAAATAAAAAAAAATGGGGTGTTTTGGGAAAGCTAGAAACAATCTAAAACTTGGGAAAATTTAAAAATTTGAACGTCATCCCCTTTCTAAAATGTTTTAAAAAGGAATTTAAAAGAAAAAAATCCGGGGAAAAATTGCGAATCTCTTTTTAACCCTTTTTAGGTTTCGGGTTTATCTCACAAGGACTAAAACCACAAAAATTTAACATTATCTTAAAAACTTGTTGGGTTAAAACTTCTTTTTGAAATCCCCAGAAAAATCAGTAAATTAAAAAAAAAATTTTATTAAGGGTTTGAAAAATTTCCCGGTTGTTTTTTAAGCTGTCCCTCTGCCCTTTTTCCCCCCATTAAATCCATTTTTAATGCCCCCATTTTGCCCGATATTTAATACTTTTAAAAAAGCAAAAAAATTTAAAACACTTTTTTAAAAAAAACAAAAAATTTAGGTTAAATTGTTTTCTTTCTCAATTTTTTTTTAAAAATAATTTGAGACTTTCTATACCCGAAAAAACCTTTCTCAGGAAAACAAAAACGTTTTAGGCACAACACAATTTCAAATCAAAAACTCAGAAAAAATATTTTTTTTTCCTTAAGGGTGTTGCTCCCTCAAAGGGCAAAATGAAAACCCCTTGGGGTATTTTTTTGATCTTTCAAAAAATTTTTACGTTTTAACCATTCTTGCTCTCAAAAATTTTATTGGTATTACCCTCGGTTTGGGTAATTAAAAAACATCAGTCTGAGTGAAATCCAAAAAAATGGCACGAAATTTTTATTTAATTTCAATTCTTTTTAATTAAACATGGGGTCCCCAAAATTCGATCTTGGTCCCATCCTCCCCCTGTTGTACGAAAAAATTTGCCCATCTAAAATTGGAAGAACATTTTTGTTTTACCATGGCCGAATTTCTTTTTCAAAGAAAAAAAATGGGACAATTTCAAGGGTTTTAAATTGGTTTTTTAATAATAAATTAATAGTTAACGAAAGGGAAAAAAATTTTCAAGAATTTTGGCCCGGCAGTCCCTTTTGAACAAACCCCAAATTTTCTGATGTTAAGGGAACAAAATTTCGGTCTCTCAGTTCAATCAAACCTCAAATGGAATGTTAATAGCAAAATTTAAAAAAATAAATTAAACTCATTTTTTGGCATTAAATTCTTTCAATTGGGCAGCCTTCAAAACAGCTCGTTGCTGTATTTCAAATATACATTTCCCCTGAGAAAATGGCATAATATTCTGGGGCTCTCCTTTTGTTCCCCGATTTTAGACTGCGAAAATTTTCCGAAAAATGAAAAAAACCATCCATTTATTTTGAACCCCTTTTCATTGGGGTTTGGGGAAATTTTTTGCCCCTTTTTTTTTATGAGTCTGTTTTTCAAAACGACTTACTTAACGGGGGGAACATTTTTCCTTAATACTGATATTTAAAGCTACAACGCCCACTTTAAAACATGTTCATCAAGTGTCAGTATCTGAGAAGGGAAGCGATCCACATACAAATGTACGTTTCTTTTTAAACCCTTTTCCCGATGGAAAATTTAAAAAATTAAAATTTAAAGATTTAAGTTAAAGTAAAAAATTTTTTAACTGGGTTTGTTTCTTCTTTTTGATCGTCAAAGAAAATAAAGTTTAAACAAAACAATGATATAGTATAATTAAATTAGTTGGTTTAATTTATAAAAAACTTAATAACCTGTAATTAATAGTTCTTCTTCCCGGTTAAATGACCCCCATCACGATCAGGTTTTTTTCAGTTTCCCCGATCCATTGAGCAAATGCTAGGGTGGAAACCCCCTTTCTTTCTGGCCCCTAAATGTCTTCACTATAAAATGTTTTTTGAGCTTTTCCCCCTTTTCCCTTTTAGTGGCACTGAGATAAAAATGAGTTTAAAAAAGAATTGTAATTAGAAAAAACCTTTCGTTTACCCACAAATAAACTTTCTTTTAAAGGAAAAAAAATGTCTAGTTTTTTATTTTTTTTTGTGTTTTATTTTAAAATTTTACCCCTTAGGTTTTTAAAATTTTAACTCAAGACAGAAATCAACACATTTTAACAGATGGGAAGTTCTTGCTCCCGTGCACTCGGTTCCCTTAATGATTTGGGGAAGGGCCCTTTCGAAAAGTTGGGGGTTTAAACCCGGCCCCTTTTTTTCAGGGGCCCTCATTTTTGATGGGTTTTCGTTCCCAAAACCTAAACTTAACCCCCAAACCCCCTTAGTTGAAAAAACTACATTTTTAAAGCAAACCTCTATTAGGTTTGGGAGTTTAGTTCAATGGTTCCCCGATTTTTTAGTTCAATTGGTGGCCTGTTTTCTTATCTTTTCCGCAATTTTTCAAAGTTTAAATCTTTGGATTTATTCTATTCTCAGTGGGAAGGCCATTTAAATAGTTTTTTCGAAAAACGACAATATCAAACCCCTTTGCTTCCCTTTTATCCACAGATTCTGTTCCTGGGTATCCCCCAGATTTTTTTATCCCCTTAGAAAAACATTTCTGGTAGATGTTGTAGTAAGGGAGGCTTTCCCCTTTTTCGTCCCATCTTTTTGGGAAGGGTTGGTGGATGATTTTGGTAATTTGACGTAAAAAATCTGTTTTTGTCAGCGAGGCATCCCCGAAAACCCGGGTTTTGGTTCTTCCCGGGGCCTTTTCCGGTTTCTTTTTTTAAATTTGCCTGATTTTTGGGGGCGCTTACCTGATCTTTAAAGGCCAATTTTAAAACCTTCCCTCTCCAAAATTTGGGTTCTCAACCATTCAGGCGATCTTCCATCTTTGGGGTTACTTTTTAAGGGGGTAGCAAACCTGCCATGGGTTCCTATGGCCTCCACTGCTCAATTCCGGGCCACAGGTTTCGGAACTCCCTTGTTGTGATCTTTTGGGGCAACTTGAAGGGGTTTGCCGTGATCTTGGTCGTCTAGCGGTCATGGATTTGTTGATGAAATAATTTTTTGACTTTTTTCTTGCTGGCGGCACATAACTGGGAAAAAATCCCTACCCAGTGTCTTGAAAGATCGGCTTTGGTTGGGAAATGGGGTGATCATCGATATTTTTATAAATGTTCATTTTCTTCAAACTTTTCAAAAATGTCTCAGAAACCCCGGGAACTCCAAATGTATGGTGCTGAAAATTTTTAATTCCCCGTTTTTTTTCTAGATTTGGGGCACAGTTTTTTCACCAAAGGGGAACCTTTCTTTTCCCCTTTTCTTCTTTTTCATCTCCCCTTTTTAAAGGTGCGGGTTGAAAACCATCGCCTTGAAATTTTTAATTCCCCAAATCTTTTTAAAAAAAAAGTTTATTCTGTATTCGGCCTCCCCTTCCCTGAAACTGCACTTCTCAAAAAAGATCCATACGAACAGAGCTGCTGGGCTTTCTATAATGCATTTCGGTTGTTCTGATCCTTTAGCATGGGCTTGGATCCCTCCAAAATGGGGGTGGGGAAAAGATCTTTGGGGGTTTTTCAAAAACATTTTGGGCATTTCCCTCCCCTCAAGGGGTTTAATGCCAAAAACAGAGGGTTTTTGGCTTCCCCCAAAAAAGCCTCTAGATTTTAAAGTATCTGGCCCGTAATAATTTTCCCTCGTTTACAAGCAGTTTGCCGGGTGTTCCAACTTTAAAGTGTAATGATAAAAGGGTGAACCCTTTTAAGTTGGAAAGGTTCGCTGCTACCAAGAATGCGGAATAGAATCGAACGCCTTTCGGAAATCAATCCAGCCCACTGACAAATTATGCGCATTCTTTTTTACATGCTTAGATACAATATTATCTATTATTAATAATTCTTTGCATCCTCGAGATCCTTTCCTACAACCAACCTGTTCTGGCAAAAGCCGCTCATTTTCTTTCAGATGCTCGTCGAGTTTGGTGGCAATAATGGAGGTGAGAACTTTATAAATTGTGGGTAGACGTGTAATAGGTCTATAATTATCGCGGCAAGACGGATTTCCTCCTTTCGGTAACATAAATGTCACACTCATGATACAAAATTCTGGCAGCCCAGATGTTCCTTGCAAAATATTTTGAAATTGACTCGCCAATATATGAGTGCATGTCAGATATTTCCACCAAAAATTATGGATTCCATCTACTCCTGGAGCTTTCCAATTGTGAGTTCTCTTTATAGATCTTTTTATATCCTCTGTTGAAATCACAACTCCATTCATTTCTGGAATATTATGACACGCTTCTTCTTCTTCTTGTCGTATCCAATATGCTTCATCAAAATGTTGCTTTGGAGTGGACCAAATCTGAGACCAGAAGTCCGTCATGGCAGAAGCACTTGGGGGGTTTATGTCATTGTCGTTGGTACCTCTCGACTCTAGATATCTATAAAAGCCTTTTTGGTTGTTAGAGAAGAGGGAATTTTCTTTCCTGCGTCGCGCTGATTAATTTTTTATTATTATTATTATTATTATTATTATTATTATTATTATTATTATTATTATTACTATTATTTTTTTCATCTTTCAACTATTAATAGTTAAATTGTTGGGAAGGTATTCTGAAACTCAAGAAAGTGTACGCAGATGATTTTCTCCCCTATACGTCACATACAGTTTTTTACTGTTTTTGACTAAGTAAATTAAAAAAATGTTATTTTTAAAAAAGTGGAGGAACTTTCAACAGCAAGTTAATCAGAATTTGATATAATTTAACGTATTAATTTTTCAATATCTTAATTATTATAAATATGTGGTTATTTAAAAATGTAAGTAAGCATTTCACTTTTAATCATATTTTTCTTAAATACTTGCAGTTTACTGTACTGATTTTAAATTTTGATGGTTGAATTTCTATATTCAAGGCACGCGATTAAAATATTTCTTGTTATTCTTAATGATTTTAATGTTAACATTTTTATTAAACGTATTATAAATATATTTTGCTTGCAAATTTTTAAAGAAAATTTGTTGCAATTTCTTGCTATACAATTGGGACAGATGATTTGATAACTCTGGTGGCAGAAGTAAACAGTTGTTTCGGTGAGTTATGTTGAGCGCAATGAGTAGCATTCGACCAATGAAGACAATGGCTGTTCAATAAGTCGTGTCACAGAATTCATTTTCGACCGAGTATTATCACCGCAATTTGAGTAGTTAATAAAGCACCTTCGCTCACGTCGAAAACTAGGCCTTATCAAAGCATGATAAACTACACACATGATGAAACAATACCGAAAAACACTACATCAAACAACTGTTCACAATCCAATACTTACATTTTTGAGTCAAAATCGAAACTGTTTCATTATGTTTTGAATTTTACCTGGTTCCTGAGTATCTAACGAAACTTTACAATTCTTTTTCATGGCAGAGGTTGCATAGTTTCTTTCAAATCCTGCGAGCAATGGAAATTTGTAATATAGATTGCCATACAATCCCCCCCCCCCAAAACTAAATATATTGTATACATTTATTTGCATTAAGTTTAATTTCTCGAAACCAATCCTAAATTCCCACCATTTTAATAACTCATTGTACGTAGAAAAATGTAAATTATGAAGCAGATACTGCTTATAGAATACATCTTAAATATGCCTATGTAAGTTTTACTCAATAATATATGTTAAATTCCAATATTTCTGAAGTAACAATTTACACTATGTGTAATTTTGGTCATAGAAGAGAAAAATAAATTTATAACCTAGTCTTCGATTAATTTTTGTTATTTTTAACATTTTTGTAATGCACCAATAAATATGTTGTTTATAACAAAAAATAAGTTACAATAAAAATACCTACAAAATTAAAATATTTAAATTAGTTCATTTCAGTAAAATGCGTTAATTATATGATGAGCATGAGGACATGTATATGATGGCTCTCGAGATAATTACAAAATATTGAAAAAATTCTCTATTTAACATACTAAATTATATATACACAATTCTAAAGAATTAACAAGAAATACAAATGAATAGTCACATTAAGTCTAGAAAGGTCATGTGGCGAACCGCCATTACATCACACCGTGTCGGGGGGCACCATACGCAAGGGGCATGCAGCGTCGCAAACATTCCAGCAGCGACCTCTAAAAAACGCTGCCGAATACAAGCGAGGGACCAATATAAACAAGCCCGGCGGAGCCAGAGGGAAGCAGAGAGGCACACGTGAGTTAGTGAAGAACACACGTCACATCAAGGGCCTTCTGATGATGACGCGGTCCCAGAGCTCCGCTGCTGCTGTTGCCGCCCCCGCTGGAGCACCTGGAGTGATGGGGTAAGAGGCCGTCTGTGAAGCTCGACTCCTGTATATCTCCTTCATCTGGTCTATCGCCCACCCCCTCTCTATCTCTCTGAATCCGTAATAAAACGGTGCATTAACTTGAACATGACTTCTTCTGAGTAAGCTGTCCTCCCCCTTCCCTTCAACTTTCACAAGTATATTTAATCAACCACAGTACTCTAAGCTATACGCTGCAATAAGTCTATACGCTGAATCCAGTCAGCTCCGAAGGTGGCACGTCACAGTCACAATCCTAATTCAAAAGGAGAATATTTATCAAACAAGATGTTCCCCAACAGGACCACAGTTTTTTATTGTGTGCCCATACTATCAGAAAAGCTTTAAATTAAAAATAGTGTATGTAGAGTACTATGAAATATAGATAAACGTAGGCTTAAGAGATAAAATTAATGAAAGAGTGTCATTTAGAGATACATATTATTATGGCATAATCTTTTCACGACTTGAATATGAATATGGAATTGAAATATGGGGAGGTACAACACAAAAAAAATATGGATAGACTAAGGGTCCTACCAACAATGTATCAGAAGTAGTTTCATATTAAATCCGAGGTCTGATAAAAATTAATCAAATATGAATTACTGACTGTTGTAGCACTCTACTATTACAAAGTATTACTACTCTTGAGAAATTATCAGAATCAATATTTTGTGAGTAATAGATACAAAATTACCATGCTAGAAGACATAGTATATACTCTAGCAAGTCTTCAACTATCAAAGATCCTTTCTGCATTGTTTTTAATAATCTCCCATTAACCATAAAATTAGCTGATAATAAATACTTGAACACATTACTTAAACGTCACATTATTAGCGTGTGCCCATATAAAATATCTGAATTGCTTTAACATTTTTGTAATTAAAAACCATGTACCGCTATGAGAGTGAGGTTTGTACCAGTCATTCTGTTCAATAAAGTCATGACTGTTTAGTAATGTAGTAAATAATGTAATTGTCTGTGAGGATAGTGTAAGCACTTATAATTATTATTAACATATAATGCATTCAAGTTATTGTAAGTTAATTAAACAACTGTAAGATGGAATTACTTACTCTGATTGTAACTTATTTGTCACTGTATCATAATCAGCTAGTTTATTATTATTGTTATTATTATTATCATCATTATTATTATTATCATTATTATTATTATTATTATTATTATTAACGATTATTCCCATTTAAAGAGAGCGTTTGAACTTGAATTCTTTTATGATGATTGTTTGTGTTTTCTTTGGGCCCATATTTTCTTCATGTGTTCACTGTGTTGTTTCTTCCGCTCTGCTGTCCATTTACATCCTGGTCTCTTCTTGCTTTCGGTGTCAAATGTATGTTTTTTGATAGTGTTCCTGAATTCTTTTCTTATTATATTATTATAATTATTATTATTATTTTTTGGTGAGAGGAAAAAATGCATTATGCACCGTCAGGGATTCAGATGGTATAATCCCTGGTGTGTGGGTGGTCTCAGTGGTATACCCACTAAAACAACCTCTCTTTTTATGCCAATGCGCCTCTCCACGGAATCGTCGCGAGACATTACTTCATGGAGAGGCAGGCAGGTAGCTGAGCCGTTACTTCATTTTACGCTCGGAGTCGCTCTTCTTACCTTTTCATCACAAGGGTCAAGAACTCTTGTATTGTTGTCCACCTTTCCTCCGATTGAAGCATAAGCCGAACTATGTCTGATGGATGCCTCCTGAATGTCTGCCTCCAAATTCTCGTTCAATCTTCTTCTCCATGTGTCCCATGCTACGCATGCAAATATTGTGTGCATGGCGTCATCATCCTTGTAACCACAGAATTCACATTTTGAGTCATATGCTCTTTTAAATCTAAATAGGTAGGATTTAAAACAACCATGACCTGTGAGCAAGAAGTAGAAGTTTACTTCTCCGTGCATTCTATTGAACCATGGTTCGATATGCGGTATCAAGAGGTGTGTCCACCTTCCTTTAGGATTCCCATCCCACCTCTCCTGCCATTCCGCCAGTAGTGATATTCGGGCGCTCTTCTTAATGTCTTCTTCGTCCTACTCGCCGGTTGTTCCTCGCTGAGTCAGCAGACTTTTCGCTCCGTCATTCACCGCTTTTCTTCTCTAGCCAACATATCAATGGGTATTCTGGCCAGTACCCTACTGCGCTGTCGGATACTGTGCGATAAGCTGACACTATTCTCAGCCCCAATCTCCGCTGCACTTGCGCGTACTTCAGTCCCACGCTTGTTTACCTAGTTTGTCAGCCACACCGGAGCCGCATAAAGCATTTGTGAGTGGGCTACGCTGGCAATCATACGTCTCTTGGCTTCTTTTGGTCCTCCTATATTTGGCATAATTCTGGAGAGGTTGGCTTCAGTAGCTGCTGCCTTGTCTGCCATTTTGCTGATGTGGGGCCTGAAGCTCAGCCTATGGTCTATTTCGACACCTAAGTATGTAATTTGGCGTTTCCAGGGGATATTTACTCCGTCCAAAGTGATGCGGGGGAATTAGATAGCTCTTCTGTCCGTTACTAGTACTGCCTCTGTCTTTTCAGCTGCCATTTGCAGGCCTCTTTGCGTCATCCATCTTTTAACCCTGAAGAGAGACTCATTTAGGTGCATCTCAAGCAGTTCTGTGTTTTCACTGTGGCTAGTAATCAGCGTGTCGTCTGCATATCCAATCAGCTGGGTATGTTGTGGTAGGTCGATTTTTAATAGGTCGTCATACATGACGTTCTATAAACGACATGTATGACCTTCCTTTCTCTTGCCAAAAGGTCTATAGGGGGAATTCTGGCCAGAACCCCTACGGCGCTGTCGGGGACCGTGCGGTAGGCTGACGTTATTCTTAATGCTACCCTTCTTTGTACTTGTGCGACTTTGCATCTCATGGAGGCTTTCGCGAGTCTGTCCGCCCACACTGGGGCTGCATACAGCATTTGTGATTGGACAGCACAAGCAATCAGCCTCCGTTTCGCCTCTCGAGGGCCTCCCACTTTTGGCATTAGCCTGGAGATATTGGCCCCAGTCCTCATTGCCTTATCGGCGATCTTGTTGATGTGAGGCTCAAAGTTGAGCCTGTGGTCAAGTTCGACTCCCAGATATGTTATCTGTCGTCTCCAGGTAATGTTTGCCTCCCCCAGCCTAATAATGGGGGTAGGAAATGCCTCGGTCCGTAACCAGTACTGCCTCTGTTTTCTCTACAGCCATGTGTAGGAGTCTCCTGCTAAGCCATCTTTTTACCCTGAAGAGGGTTTCGTTCACTTTCCTCTCGATCAGGTCGGCTTTGTTACTCGTGCAGATGATCAGAGTGACGTCTGCGTACCCAATAAGGTGGGTATCTGGCGGGGTGTCTATGTGTAGCAGCTTATCATACATTACATTCCATAGGAATGATCCCAATCTCGAACCTTGGGGCACGCCACACGTCACGTCTTCCCCCATTGCGAAGAAGTTCGTATAGACTATACTCCTCTCATGAAGATAGTCTTCAACCATTCTCAGGAGGTATTCAGGGACTTTCTTATCTATCAGAGCCCATGATGTCCTTCCATCTGGCGCTATTGAACGCGTTCCTGATGTCTATGGCCACCAGAGCACAGAATCCTTTCTTCTTCCCGTCACCCTTTTGGCCTGTTCCGCAATCCTGACCACTTCGAGAATGGCGCAGTTGTCGTCCGCCCCTTCCGGAAGCCATACTGTTTAGGGGATAGGTTTGATAGGTATACCTCCAGCCTTGATATAATTAGTCCCTCTAGTAACTTTCCCATGATGTTCAGGAGGCAAAGCGGTCTAAAAGACGAGGTCTTGTCGAGAAGTTTATTACCCTTCCGGAGAAGGATGAGTTTCTGCCTCTTCCATCTTCTGAGGAGTATTCATTCCCTGAGACATGAGTTAAACACGGGTAGCAGAAGTCAGGATGTTGCTCTGCAACAATCTTGAGCATTTCGCTCGAATCCCATCGAATCCCGGAGCTTTCCCAATTTTAGGTTATTTGCAGCCCTCCGTAGTTCGTTCTCGTGAACAGGACTCTCGTCAAAAGAGAAGACGCTCGGTCTTTGTCTTGTCCAGCACTCTCTAATGGGGAATAGGTCACTTATGACTTTCCTCACCCAGTCTGGATCGCTCAGTCCAGGCGTCCTCCCCTCCATTCTAAGCTTCGTGGTCACAATTTTGTAGGCCATGCCCCACGGGTCACTTTCGACCTCTTCGGTGAGCCTCTTCCAACATCTGACCTTGCTTTTTTAATCTCTTTCTTGAGGAGTTTGCGAGTCGTCTTGTACTGCTCTTTAAATGTGGATTCGTCTTAGCTCATCGCTTGCTTTCGCCTTGATGCATCTCTTACGTATTTCTGCTATTTCCTGTGTCCACCAATAGACCTGCTGTTTGCGTCTAGGGCCACGACGTCTAGGCATCGAGGCATCGCATGCAGCTACTACTGTCTCGATTGTTGTTTTTGTAATTTAGTCGAGTGTTTCTGCTTTTTTTTGTCCAGTCCAGGCTATTCAACAACTTGGATTCTTCGAAGGACGTTTTTGCCTTGTCCACAGCCATTTTCTTAGGATTCCAGGGTGGTCGTTTATTGTTCCTGGGTGGACGCTTGTCGTTTTGTACCCGCTCTGTTTCAACTGAGGACACTATATATAGGTGGTCACTTAGTGTTTCCTCCTCTAATATTTCCCAGCTCTTGCATATCTAGCGAGGCTAGTTGAGCATATTGTCAGGTCTAGAATGGAGGTCGTTCCCTCGTTGGAAGGTTCTCCCAGCCCCCGAGTTTAGAATGATAAGATCATTCCTTGCCGCGAATTCACTAACAATAGCTCATCTTCCGTCGGAGCGTGTGTCACCCCATTCCGGAGATTTACCGTTGAAGTCGCCGGCAAGTAATATCTTTGATTTGGCTGTCTGTAGACTAGTGTCTAGTTCGTAAATTTCGGTTATACATTTGTCGATGGTATCGTTCGGAGAGAAGTAGCAACTGTATATTCTATGTTACTAACTTCTACCCAGACGAACCTGATTCGTCACCTTGTACTTCTGTACGCCTAGATTACCATTTACAACCTTAATACCAGCTCTTCTCTGCACATCCTGATACCACGTAGAGTCGTCAGAGGGCTGTTCACAAAATAATATCAGGTCTATCTTCTTTTCGGCAGCTGCCTGCAGTGCCGTCGCTGCCTGCTCTGCTGCCTAGATTAATTTGTAGCAATCGGAGCATATCTGGCGCGTTTGTCTTTTTTACATGCCGCAGCGAACGACTCACATATACTGCCTCCCAGGGCATGGTCGTTGCTTTTGTTCTTGTCTTTGCAGAGAATGCACTGGGTTTTCCCCCTGCAATCTTTGCGTTGTGTCCTGCTTTGCCACATTTGTAACAAATGTTTGTCCTGTCGGGGCCCTTGCAGGAGGTTGATATGTGCCCGAAATCAAGGCATCTGAAGCATCTTAGCTGCCTCTCTTCGCTAATCTGGCAGTTAACCCACCCAATTTTGAGCTTTTCCATTTTTAAAAGCTCTTGGGCTTCTAGCTGGTAGCAGTACTGTCGCTGTTTGCACACTACCGTATCCCCTCCGCATTCTACAGGAGCCAGCGATTTCCTGAGTCTCTGCTTTTATCACCTGGGCAACCGCCTCCACAACCTCTTCGACTACTACAGTCTCGTCGATGTCCCTTATTTTGATAAGCCGCTTTGGCACCAGCGCTTTTACTGTGGCTTGCGTGCCTACTGCCTCTTCTACTGCCTTGTTCAATGAGTCAATATCACCGGTCTTCCGGATGACGATTAGCAGCTCCCTCCTTTGTGTCCTGCGGATCTTCAGGATCTCTACCCCGTGTGCCTTAGGGTCTACCGACTCCTTCATTTTTTGATGATATCCGCGTAGGATTCACCATCTTTGGCCGCTACTTTAATCGCCTGGTTCTGTATACCGGAGCGGTTCTTGGGCCTTCCCGACTCTGTTGCCTTCTTGCTTTCTTGCCTTCTTGCTCACCGTGGCCTCTGTTTCCACTACTTCTATTTTCTTCTCTTTCACGGCATTGTCCGCCGTTTTTGGGCCTTTTTTTTTTCCCGTTCTCAAGGTTTCATCATTGCATCCGTTACCGGTTGTGGGTTGTTTCGGAGCATTTTTCCACTTATCACACTTAAGGCAGTTGCCAGGTCCTCGACTAACTTCGTCTGTCTTCCCCATGCAACATCTCCATGGCCGCCCACTTCTCCAGCAGTATACCCATAGCTCTTGGCGGTATCAACACGCTCTCCTCTGCAGGGAGATCAGCTTCACGCACCTCCAGGAGGTTAATCGCACTTGTATTGTCTGACCGAGGCGCCAAGTCCACGTCTCTGTCCTTGACTCCTGTGGGTACACCACTTGTCGTAGGGTACTGGAGTGATCTCTGCAATTTCGGCCTGTAGGTACTCCAGATATGGAGGGCTGCTAGGAGGTTATCTCTGCAGCTTCCGCCTTCCGACGAAGGGGTTCAATGCACTTGTGGCATTATCTGACAGGGACTGTGGGAATTCTGATTGGATGTTGTTGACGTTCTTATAAGAAGAAATAAAAGAAGTCATCTTCGTCAACATATCAGCTTTATTAAGATAGCTGGCTTTCGACGGCTTTGCCCGTCATCGTCAGTCGCTCGACTTTTGCCGACAGCAGCGAGACTGACGATGACGGCAAAGCCGTCGAAAGCCGGCTATCTTAATAAAGCTGATATGTTGACGAAGATGACTTCTTTTATTTCTTCTTCTGACAGGGACGCCAAGTGATCCACGTCTCTGGCAGTCGCTTGGTGACGACACCCGGTGGCTGCTTGCTCAACACCGACCGCCGGTACTGGGGCTCCGATCCACTGCACCGTAATGGTTGATCCTGAAAGACCTTCCATCGCGGGTTTTTGCTTCGGGGTCGCCTTCCCCTAGCGTTTTTAAGCTCCCACCAACTGAAAGGGAAACGGAAGAAAAGAAGAGGGGACAGTAAAGAATAGAGTTAGAGTAGAAGAGTAGAATAGGAACGACTCCCTAGCCCTCGAAACCTAATAGCGTCGGGGTCGGACACAAGAGTTGGCCGATTCGAAGATTGGCATACAGGATAGAAAAATAGAAGTGTGCCACAAGTTTTTCTTATCAATGTTCTCCGAAGTTAAAGTTGCAAAAAATCTACCATGAAGTTCCTTTCTTTGCCAGATATTCACGCAGTCTTGATGCTTCAACTCTTTACTTGGTTGTGCCAGACATAATGGGGCATCTTTCTATCTTGATACAGATAGCTTGTGAACAGAGTTGATAGAGAGAAAGTACTGACGCAGCTTTTCTTCTTGTTGTCGGCAAGTGCTCCAGTTAAGGAGTCCTCTTCCTGCACTAGCACGAGGTAAGTACAGCCTGTGCACTGAACTCTGAGGGTGGTGCAGTCGATGCCTTGTAAGTGTAGTTCTTATTTTCCTGGCGAAAGTCTGCAAGGATGTTTCTGTCCATTTTATTACACCAAATATTTAAGTTGCTATGGGAATAGCCCAAGTATTAATAGCAGATATTGTGCTTATTGAATTGATCCACGTTTTGAGATTTTATTTACTCTCGATAGCACGTTCTGTACATTTTGTTCCTAACGTCTGAATCAGAAATTCCAGCAATTGCAGCATTCCCAGATATTTGTAGGAGTCTTCAGTGCCGATATTTTTAATAATTGTGTCACCAGATATTTTCATATTTTGTTTTCATTTTGGACTTGCTCACGGACAACATGAAGGGTAGGGATTTTCAATTCCAAACTCTAATCAAACTGCATTGTGAAACTCTTGACAAGTTCGAGCTCGTTTTGTAAGTGATCTCTATTGAAGCATATAGTTTGACATCATCCATGTAGAGCTGGTGCGAGATACGAACATCATGGTTTTTCTTTAATAAGTACCCATATCCTGATTGTCTGAGCATTCTGCTCAAAGGGGTGAGTGCTATGCAAAACCATAGCGGGCTTAGGCTGTCCCCTTGAAAGATTCCACGACTAATGCAATATCTTCCGTCACGTAACAGCAGGTTCCCTTCTTAGTCTGCAAATGAGTTTTCCATTCTGACATGCAGTTCTTCAAGAAAACGATCAGTCTTCAATCGATTCGAGTACTCTTAAAAGCCATGAGTGAGGTACCGAATCAAAGGCTTTTTTGTAATCTATCCAGCCTACAGAAAGATTGCGCTGGTTCTTCCGTACTCCGCGTAATTACACTATCAATCAATAAAATTCCTTGCATCCCATATTCCTTGCGACACCCATTCTGTTCAGGAGCCAAAATGTGCTGGTCGACTAAATGACTGTGCATTCTTGAAGAGATTGCAGGCAAGTGATCGGTCGATAATTTTGGCTGGATCTATCACCAGCTTTGGGCACCATATACGTTCTGCCTGTCAAAAAGGGACTTTGGGAATCTAGTTGGGTCTAGCAAAACTTCATTGAACAGCCGAGTCAGGCATGGGTGCGTAGCAGTGAAATACTTCCACCATACATTTTGGATACCATCTGGACCTGGTGACTTCCAATTCTGTGTTCTCTGTACTGCTGTTTTGATATCAGCAAGGGAAATTTCAAAGGGAGGCATCTCGTCGATGTTAAGACAAACTTCAATTTCCTTCTGCAGCCAGTAGGCTCCTTCATCGTGTTGCTTTGGTTTAGCCCAGATATCAGTCCAATACTGAACCAGGGGTTTGCTACTCGAAATCGCCCTTGATGGCCTTCATTGTTATTCTGGCAGTCTATAAAATTTCTTCTGGTCGAAAGCAAAGGCTGACTGTTGATGGCGTCTCTTTGCTGCTTCATCATAACGCCTAATTCTTGCACCGAGTGCAGCTATTCTCTGTTTCAGACGTTCCTCTTCATCTTTCAATCTCTTATCCAGATCCTAAGGTTCATTGCAACTTCATTCTTTTAGCGATTGATCGTATCCATTTCTCACTTCTTAGGTATTTTTCCTTTCCCTGCAGAAGTACGCTGCTAGATGACTGATTTCCTTCCTGGATTTATTAATTTTGGAAATTATTATTTTCTTCCATTTTGGTACGAATTTATTTTTAGAGCTGGAGTCTCTGAATGTTCTGCCATTTTCCTGTCTAATTTTTCTGCCCAAAACAGAGCAAACTGCCAAAGCGGCACAGTGAACTACGTCAGACAGCTCTTCCAATGAAATCATATGAGATAATGCATTTTCAACTATGGAATTCATTTCTTTGCAAGCAGCGTAAAACTTCACTCCAATGATCTTAGGTATACGAGGTCGTTTCTGCAATGGGACACCTTCGTAGATAATACGGTATTTCTGGTAGATTTCCTTTAATTCATCGATAAGAAGTACATTACTAATTGGACAAGCTTGATTTTCAGCTATATGATATCTTTCAAGAAGTCTTCCTTCTTCTTCATGTTCCTCGCCATGGAGTGGAGTCTCTGATGATGTTGCATAGTTATTTGTTGCAGATACTTTGCAGTTGCATAGTTATTTGTTGTTTAAGTCTATTCAATTCGGCATCTGAAAATACACGTCGCTCTTGAATAGAATTTAACTGACTGCAAACTCGTTGCTCATTCAGTGTGCTGTCTGGATACATTTTTCCCATTCCACAAGCATCCTTACTCTAAACCCTCCATACACAGTTTCCACTTTCGTGCTAATATAGTACCCATGCATTATGAAGATATTCATCTCTTTGTGCATCTCATGCGTTGGCTAGTTTGCCTTGATATGACGGAGGACCCTACAGGTGGGGACCTCAAGCCTCCGGCCCTCAGCAGATGAAGCTGCTGTCTCTGCGGTAGCCATGAGTGGTGTGGCGCCGCGCCTAGACTGTTCATCTGCACTAGGTTCACCATTATCCACTGGCACAGGTAGCTCATTTGACACAGTTGGCCCGGTGCCAGAACCTACTGCGCGATCTTGCGAGGATCGATCACTAACGACTCTATTTCTTAATAACCTGCTCATAACAATCTTCTCCTGTTTCCCGGTAATAAACACTAGTCATAGAATCTCTGGTATATGGGTCCGCTGTCAGCCAGGCACGTGAGGTGAAATCCTCCCTGCGGTCCAACTGTAACTTTATAGACTAAGAGAGCTGCTGTGACCATTTCACTGGTTCTTCCACCGCCTCTCTAGGTACTGGTCCGTTGGGTGACCTATACCATCCTGATAGACCTTTCTAGAGTTACTCTCAGTAGCTCTATCAAGACCTCCTTCTCAGCAGTTCGCCGGGCCACGGGGCTGGTTACCGCAACCTTGGAGTGGGTTTCGACTTAACAGGGCTCCCGCGTGAAGGCGAGATAGGAGTTGGCGCGAGAGGTTTCTGCCTGGCACATCGCACCACTTGAGCCCCATTATTATTACTATTATTATTATTATTATTATTTTATAACATCATCCTACGTTTTCTCAGCTATTTTTGCTGGTAGAAATGCTCACCTTCCCGGAGTTGTTTTGGGACAGGTTCAGTCACAAAGAAGAACTTCATCTTATATCTGGACTTAAGATAAAATTTTCTTACGATATGGGCAGTTTGCAACAAAACTGCGCGCTGTCCCATGTTTAGAACGCTTTTAGGTAGTTTAAGTTCTGTTAAGTTTTTAAGGAAGTTTTTACTGACCAGGCCTTCCGCCGATATCACGAGTGGGTATGTTTTGGTAGAATTTAATTTCCAAATATGTTTTAGTTCATAAGATAAGTTTTCATATTTCGAAATTTTTCTATTTCTTTCTGCTTGATATTGTGGGATAATGGTACTGCGATGTCTATTATTACTCCTTCTTTCTTCTTTTATCTATAAGGAGAATGTCGCCTATTGTAATAGACAGTACGATCAGTTAAACTGGTCTGTCCCATTACAAAAGGTGGAACTTGTTCAGCACTGGAGGAGGGGTGTACTTATAGAATGGCGGTGTTGATTCATCCAATAATTTATGCTCTATTGCAATTGCCCTGTGTAATTATTATTATTATTATTATTATTATTATTATTATTATTATTATTATTTATTTTTGACGGTTTTAGTGGCATGTATGTCATAAATGAATATTGTCATGTTGAATATTCAGGTGGCTTCTAACAATACGGCATGTATCAGATAACTTCTTCTGCATATTATACAAGGTCTGTCCCAAAAGTAAGTTGAATGACTTTGTGCCGCCGAAGCAAGCCACTAGCAAGGCGCGCCAAGTGTCGTGAATGGTGGTGTGGGTTTAGAAGCCAACGACAAACACGTCAGTTGTCTGCAGGCTCTTCCACAGTGCGCATCGCTGCTAGTTTGAACCCTTGTTTTAGTGACGCGTCGGAATTTTAAGATGCCGCGTTTCAGGACCAGCGTTAGCAATAAAATTTGTATTGCGCTCAAAAACGGGCGCTGAGACCGTGCCATGCTAAGGAAGCTTATGCGATAGCACCATGTCCAGCAAAATGGTTTACCGCTGGCACAAGATGTTTCGAGAGGGCAGAGAGGACGCGAGGATGAAGACCGCTCTGGACGCTCGTCAACGTCATTCCGATTAAAATGCGAAGAAAATGAGGGACATGCTGAACTCTAATCGACGCCTGAGTGTTAGAATGCTGGCAGATGAGTGTAATATCCCTAAAATTACTGTACATCGCATTGTTACGAAGATTTGGGCATGCGGAAGATCTGTGCGAAGATGGTCCCAAAGTGCTTTCCGATTAACAGAAGGCTGCTCGTGCAACGATTTGCGTGACCTCTTGGAGCAGTGTAAAATGATCCGAATTTTTGGATAATGTGATAACGGGTGACGAAGCATGGGTTTTCAGTATGAACCGGAGGCAAAGACAAAGTGCTGAGTGGCACGCCAAGCTTCCCGCGCCCTAAAGCGAGAATGAGCAAGACTCGTGTAAATGCCATGCTCATCGTTTTTTCGACAAAGAGGCAATGTCCACTCAGAGTTTGTGCCACAAGGACAAACAGTGAACAGTCATTTTACTTGCAAGTCCTGAAAAGCCTCCAAAGCAGAGTGAAACGCGTCAGGAAGGAGATCGCCAGCACTTGGCGTCTTCACCATGACAACGCGCCGTCGCACACCGCCTTCATTTTGGTACTTAGCGAAACGCGGTATGCAACATTGCTCCAGCGCCTGTACAGCCTCGACTTGACCACTGGACCTTTTTGTTCCGAGGATCAGAAGGAACTCAAGGAGCCACCATTTCGGACTTTGGAAGCCATCAAAGAAGCAACGACGAGGTTCTGAGAGGTCTCGTCGACGCCTTCAGGGTGCGTTCAGCGACTGGGAAAACGCTGGCGCAGGTGTTCCGACGCGGAAAAGCTACTTTGAAGAATTTTAGTTACTTGTATATTTATCTGCAATCATCTTTTTCTTGGACTTATTCAACACTTTGGGACAGACCTTTATTCTCCTGGCATCCAGTGAAGTCACTCTAGTGCTCGATGTCTCTATTGTTGGGATCACTCATGTGGCTGTATATTGGCACAATTGTCACTTTGTTGATGTTCCACTGAGCTGCGTCTTCATGGACGAGATCGGTTTGAGAAGCTTCTAACATACCGCTTTCCTAGCATTACATATAGAACTGTACGAACAATCCAGTGGGTTTCAGAATGACTGCTTTGAGCTTTGGAATAGTTTTGTGAGGAGGAAGACTCAATTTTCGAAATAATACTTTATATTTTTGTTAACAAGGCCTATTGCTGTTACCATTTGATATAATCTTAACAGACTTAGATTTGTATATTTCTTTATATTCTATTGTTAAGGAATGCATTTTGAGATTTTTTCTGTTTCTAATTATTGATGTTGTGATCTGCAGAGTGTGTAGCATCCGTGATGAATGCTTTCTTTTCCTGTACGTTGTGTGTAGAATGTCTGGTTGATTTGCCAGAATCGTTTTATCAGTATGTATTGGAAGGTCATACATTTTGAACTGATTACTTTATAGTATAACAGGTTTGGTATTGAATTCATATAGAGATGATTTCCTCTTCTGCCAGTAGCCCATGTTTGGTTGCCAGTGCTTAGTGTACAATGTTTATCGACATTAACATTTAGTGTTTCAATAAATCTTTCTATAGTTATAGTTGAAATAACTTGGTCTGAATTGTTTGAATGAAAATCTCAGTCTCTCCATATGAGCTCTATCACTGGCACCACACTGACTCTTAGTCGCACTTTCAGAGCATGGGAAATTTACTAGACAGTTTTGGACTTCCATGCTACTTGTAATCTTTCCTTGACGACGTGATATCAGGGTAGTTTGCATTGTTGCTGAGATTTGGAAGTATAGCGTTTGTCACATAAAACTACTGCTTTGTGTAGATAGGACAGCTCATTATTATTAATAATAATAATAATAATAATAATAATAATAATAATAATAATAATAATAATAATAATGGGGCGACCCATGTCCACGTCCCTGCCTCCTGGGACCTTCATACAGATAAAATGGATGCTAGGGACCACTGTGAAGACCAATAGGCCATGAAGCGGAAGAGGATCCCTGGATTCCAACGGTTCCTGGCGCGGAGGACTCCTCAGAGGAGCATACCTATATAAAACAACCTGGGCCCAGCTGGCTCCGGCTCTCAGTATCCAGCAGGGGCCCTGCCTGAGGGTCTCAGGCGAAGATCTATCGAGGGCGGAGTCACACCCATGGTGAAGGCTACCCCCTAAAGGGAAAAACCCCATCTTAAACAAGAGATAACCTGAGTCTCCGGTTTGCACCTCGTCACTTAGAGAAGCTCTGAAAAGCACTCACTAGATATAATAAAGCCTCGGCCTCATCTGGTAATAGGGTTGCTCCAGATGGGAAATACGACACTCCATTATGAAGACATTTCCTACGAACCATCGGAAGAAGCACAACAGATCGTACAGAGAGACAATGCCATCAGAGTCAACTGCTCGAAATGTTTCAGCATCACACACCGTTGACTACCAGGGCAGGACTGCTTAGACATCGGATACAATGGAATGTGAAATGAACCAATTCCTATTGCGCACTTGTTATAGGGTGACCGCTGAGGAACAGAATTGACTGGATATGACAGCTCCTCCAGTCGCGATTCATACAAATGTTTCCCAATCTACCTGTTACTGAATAGGTCTAGCTAGCCAAGAGCTTCAATGTGCGCAATAACCTGGTACCATTGGCAATGCGAGAGCGTATACTGCAAGCTGCAGGAGAGATAGAACAACTCTCCGTAGATAATATAAATGCCAGAATAGTGGCAGAAGACGACAAGAAAATACCAACAGTCCAGAGAGTCATGCATTTCTCATCAGAATGAAGTAATAAAGCAGCAGATTGAATTAACTAGCATTTATTTATTTATTTATTTATTTTTTTTACGTCAAAAAAACAGTTAAAAACTGCGTATGACGTGCTATGGGGAAAAAGTGAATTGTGTGCACATTTTAAAAAATTCTTGATCCCTACACTGTCATGTACTACTTAAATTTTAATTTTAAAAGGGGAGAAAAAAACAAAACTCCCATGTAGTAAAATCTATTTTAAAAAATAAATAAAACAATAAATTTTGAATTTTGAAAGGGAAAAAAAAAAACAAAAAACCCCCATGTAATAAAACTATTTTCAAGGATAAAAAACAATAAATTTTGAATTTTAAAAGGAGAAAAAAAAACTCCATGCAATAAGATCAATTTTCAAGGATAAATAAGCAAAAAATTTAGTCTTATTATCTTGCCGCGACAACAGGGAAACGATAATTGAATAATTGTATTTCCCACCGAATTCTAGAAGACGACAGAAAACAAGTTACATTTATGTCCAGAAGCAAAACAAGGGCCATCTCAGCATTTGCTCAATGGATCGGGGAAACTCGACGAAAACCTGATCGAGATGGTCATTGCCCCGATGCTGCAGTACAATAGTTGTTACAGGTTGTTTATACTCATTTAACAGTTCAAATGGTAAATAATGCATTATGATCATTGTTAAAATTATGTTCCCTTTTCTTTGATGCTCAGTATAGTCTCTAATTGTATAGAAACAGTTATGCAGCAGAAACGATTTCATTTGGGATTTAAACTTTCTTGAATTTAATCGTTTAATGTCATCTGGTAAAGTGTTGTAAATAATGTGCTTTACTGTATGTAAAATTTTTTGTAATGAGCTGTTGATACTGTCACCTGATGAATATGTTTTTACGTCAGTGTTATAGTAATAGACTTCGGCATTTTCTGAAAATATATTCCGCCCTTGAGCAAGTCATTTTTACAAAACCACTGATTCGTAAATAAGAAGACACGGTAATGGTAGAATTCCTAGATTAATGAAGAGGGCTTACATGAATCACGTGGATGGATTGGTTATTCGTACAATCGTTTTGTAATCTAAAAGTCTGGGAGCTATAAGATGTATTTCCCAGAATATTATGCCATATCTCAGGCGGGAATGAACATTCGCGAAGAGTACACAACGAGCAGTATGAAGGCTGACTGAATTTGCAAGAATTCTGAACGCGTAGCACAATGAATTTAAATTTTTGTGTTCAATTCATTTAAATGGACGTTCCATTTAAGGTTTGACTGAATTAGAGACCTAAAAATTTGTTGCCTTAACATCAGTCAATGGTACACTGTTCATTGTCAATGGGACAGAATTGTTTATTTGAAATGGAAAACTGCATTAAAACCGTTTTCTTTCGTTCACTATTAATTTGTTATTTCGGAACCAATTTGAAACATCTGTAATTGTACCATTTACTGTTTCTTTATTAAAAGGATGTTCGTATATCCGCAAAAAGAACGTTCTTCCGTTTCGAAACCCGGGGGGCATATCGTTTACGTAAGTAGGAACAGAATAGGCTAAAATCGATCCTGGAAGACTCCAATGCAACTGGCGAACGGAATGCGTATTAATGTCCATCATTCAGTAGGTATTCAACTCTGAGATCGTTGTTTTAAATCAGACATACCAATCTAGAGCAATCCCGAATTCCATTGGAAAGGTAACTTATAAATGTCATGATCAATGACGTCAAATTTTTAAGATCTAAAAATAATCCAATGGTGCCTCGTTTGATCCCAAAGATGATGGGCATCTTTAAGAAAAGAAATATATTTTCCGTTGATTTTGATTTCTAAATCCATGTTGGGAATCTAAAGCGCGTGTTTAGTGAAAGGTTCCTTCGTATAAAAGTCTCCAATATTTTGAAAAGACTGATAAGAGAAATGGGCCGATAATTTGAATTTCATTTTGTTGCCTTTTTTTTAAAGCGGGTTAATTTAGCTGTTTGAAAATACGAAAGTTCAGTCATAAGATATTAAATGGGTTAACGGGTGTATAATGGTACGGTCTTTAACAAAGAATCCGAATTCATCAAACCGGACGAATTTATTTTAGTTACCGATTATTTGAATTTCATGAAGAGTTTCGAAACGAAATTGTTCCAATTTGGTGACTTCTTTTATTTGTCTAAGACCTTAGTGAGATCGCAGCATTCTCGAAAAGTATTGGGTTTAAAAAGACTAGCCACTGTTGCCGGGTCGTTCACATTTATATCGTTATATTTTAAAAAAACATTCTCTACGGTTTTCTAGTTGATTTGGTAGTATTTTTATTATATTCCACATTGCTTTTGTTTTATTATTTGAATTCAAAATACCCTGATCGTTTTTCAGGGATTTTACCTGCTTATGACTTTTCGTAACAAAGTTTTATTTTTTAAAGTAGATAAAGAACTTGAGATAATTCTGACATCTAGAAATAAAAGAAAGAATTCGCTTGTTTATACAAGATGTCCTAATCCTTGTGTTATCCATTGCTTTTCCGTGAAATATTTAATTTTCGTTTTGAAGAGGAAAGAAGTGTTAAAATGAAATGAAAGAGTTGAAAAAAAAATTATATTTGTCGTTTGTATCAGCAGTATTATAAACCGTTTCCATGACTTATCAAGTAATCAATGAATAATTTAATTTTACTTTAGTAAACAATCTAGTCATACTTTATTATTTATTGTCGGATCGCATTTCTTATAATGGTAAGAATTTGGCACTGGTACTGTATCCAAGTCTTTTGTTTCAACTTCATATCGATAGTAGTTTTGTTAATTAAATTTGATCAATTGCCTTCCTCGAATGTTGTGTGATCCGTTAGGTTCATTAATTGTAATGTCAAAATTGAAGGGAATTAATTAAATTGAGAAACTTTTCTTCTCCAAGATTCGGCCAGAAAATAAATATTAAAATCTCCGCATACAACAATGGATTCAAAAGAGCGATTGCTGACGTTGTTAAGTGTTATCTCCAGGTTTTCTAAGAACGAAATATAATCTGCAGTTCTCTTTGTTGGAGGTCTGTAAATGCAAAGTAGTATCACTTTTAGTGATAAGATGCACAACAGAAATTTCAGTATTTTCAATGGAGTACGATTTAATTCCATAGGGAATAGAATCAATATTATTTCTAACGTAAATACAGGAACCCCCATACGTAGGACCTTTAGCAAATTCTCTCTCTGCAATAAAAGCCAGCGAGGTAAAAGTTTGGAATTTGGAAAATGCTAAGTTCATTGGGAGATAACCAATGTTCTGTAAAGCAAAAAGAACGTCCGTTTGATTTAAGATCGCTCTGTAGAGCTGCCTCGATAAACTCAGTTTTATTTGAAAGAGTTGTACATTATGGTGAAATGTTATTTTTTTGCAGTACCTACACGATGTTTTCTGCTGCATCTGGCTGTTGGTATATATTTACTCCATTTTTACCTCGAGTGCGTGGTCAGAAAGGTTGTAGTGTGTCCCGGCAGTGACAGGTTGTGAGGAGATGGGGCATCAGGTGTAGATGAATTGGTGGTGGGAATGGGAGAGCAGAGTAGGTTCAGAGGAAGGGCAACAGGGTTCAGGGAAATAAGGGTGGGGGTGGAGGGAACGTAGGAGGGTGAAAGGGATATAGATTTACTGGCAGGAGACTGCGTAGGACTGGAGTTGATGATGTATTGTGCAAGCTTGTTTACCACGACTGCATGTGTTTTTTCCAACGAGTTCATGGGAAGCCATGCCAGGTGAAGTGTTTTGCTGAGGAGGAAATTAATTTCAAAAAGTGTGACATTTGTTTCTCTCAGCTGCAGTTTCAATTGTTGGTTTGCGTGCGCCAATCTCGCTGCATAGTGTTGGTCTATTTGTACCAGAAGGGCCGTCAGAGACTACAATGTTAGTATTTTTAGGCGGCACATTATAATTTATTAACATGTTTTCAGGTGTAAAGATTACCGCCCAAGTTAATGTCATTCTGCCCTCATGATAATGACTGTGTCCTGATTGGTCAGTGTTTTCGTGTGGGTGTCCAATTCTGCAGTCACATCTGCAAACCTTCCGTTAGGTTTAAAAATAGATGAGACTGCAGAAATTGGAGGGTAACTTCCTACTGAGAATGGAGGAAAGATGGCAGCCATGACTGTCAGCTAAATAAGTACACCTGTTTTTAGGCTCCAGTAGAGATATCTTTGTTTTCAAGTGAGCTAGGATGCTATTTACGTATTTTAGTTTTGACCTTCCTAGCCTGTTTGCGTTGGTTTGTGCATGTACTTGGCCGATGGTAGGAGAGGGTGGTGGCAGGGATCAGGAAGGCGAGGAAAATCTGTTTCATAATCTAAAACACTAAATTTGTTTTGAGTTGTGACTGGATGCGGTGTCTGTGTCTTTTGTACAGTCACCTTGGATGTACAGTTGGTATTATTCGCAGTGTTGCCAGAGCTTGTACCCAACCGTCTGTGTAGAAACGACCTCTTCAACCCAACCGGATATGTTGATCTAAATTATTGCTTATGTGTGTGAAGGCTTTCGGAAGAGGTCCAGCTTTGAGAGTGAGAGTAAAAAGAGTAGAACGAGCAGTAGCCATGTCACGAATGCGTTTTAATATACGTATTAAAAATTGAAATAAATACAAGAAACCCCAGATAAGAGCAACAAAACTAGCTTTGTATTTTAAAGTGTTTAATTGATGTGTATTAAATAAATTAAAAGCAAGATTCGATTAAAAACTAGAAAGGTATGCTACACACAAAATCTAAAGGAGCTAGTACTTACGAAATTTGGCAATGTGGCTACGTAGGAGGAATTTCGTCAACTTAAGCTGCAACTGTTAATACAATCAGTAGATTATACTTTACTGTAATTAGATAAAAGATAAATCTGAAAGTTTGTCTTCTATATATAGAATAAAGTTTTAAACAAATTCACTTTGATACACTGTCCTCGTAACGTTGAAAAAACGGAATCGTCACTTGTCACAGAAATAGAATAAATCTACAGAAAATTAATTAGCAGGGTGATTTAATATTGAAATAAATTGAACTTGAATAGATTTAGACACTTATCACCACCGTAAATCTGAAGTTCGTTGAGGTTTGAATGTCCGTTTAAATTCGTAATCTGTTTGTCTCTGGTTATAGCAAAAAATCAGCTGAAATTATATTCTCAGCTAACCTGCAACAAGTAATAAAAGCACTTAAAACACACTAGGCACAGTCAAATCGCTAAAAGTAGTAAATATTCACAAAATGTGAAGAGCACAACCAGATGCGTCCGTCTCGTAAGATGGCGTCAACCAGACCTTTCATGCTGACCAAATTCAATGGGTTAATGACCAAGTATACCCAAACAATTAATTTCATCCAAATTGAGAAATCTGATGAATATCATGAACAACTATGTTTTCCCATCAAAGATTGATAGCATTGTCACCTACTCAGATCTAATTTTGTATTTGTACAGTTCAGCAGCAGCTCTCGTTAAATTAAACGGGGGTAACCTGAAAGAAACATATGCGAATTTTCAGCAGCCAAAATTAAAGAGAAAGAAAGCACCGTGGGAAAAGAGATTAAAACAAAAAATAAGTGAGTTGAGAGCTGACGCCGGAATTATAACAGTCTATATTAACAACATAAATAAGAGACTTGAGACCAAAATGCACACCATTAGCAAAAAGTACAGCAAACACGCTAAATTTGATAAAGCAAATATCATACCATCTGAATATCTAGACACAGTCAAGCAAAAGTTGAGCGCTTATGCAAAACGGTTAGGACGTTATAAAAAACGTCAGAGAAAAAAGAGCGTAATGCCAACTTCACAAGAGACCAGAAAGTATTTTATAAATCTTTACACGTTCAAGATACTGAGAGAAACTTGACGCCAACTAAAGAAGGCTACTTGGGAGGTATATGGTCAGCTGAATATAATGCTGAAGCAAACTGCTTGGAAACAATTCGCAAATCAGCAGAAACAATTGTGCTCATGGCGAGCTTCCATATTGAAACAATAAAGCCTATTCTTGCGAAACTATAGAATTGGAAGAGACCTGGAAGCGATAAAATTCATAATTTCTGGCTGAAGAATTTATCAGCTTTTCACAGTAAATTCGTTGAACGTATAAATGCCTTTACTGAAGAACCACAAAGCATTCCGCATCATCTGGCCACAGGCTTGACGTATCTCATACCAAAGGGCTCCAGGAATCGTAATCCAGCAAATTATAGGCCTATAACGTGTTTGAACACGTTCTACAAACTATGAACATCATGTGTGTCCAAGATTCTGGAAGATCACTGTAGTGATAACAATATTCTAGCAGTGGACGCTTAGTAAAAAAATTACGGACTTGAATCCTGTAATGTCCCATAATATAAATATCCTTCTACAGTCTTGGAAAATAAAGAATGTTAGCTATACTGGAATAGAAGTATAATTACAGACACCACAATTGAACATTCTGGAAGATCACTGTAGTGATAACAATATTCTAGCAGTTTTTGCTTCTTATTTATGAACAACAGGCAAGATATAATAGTTCAAACAAGCTCAAAAAAAACAGCAATGATAATCGTTTTTGGGAGCCCAAAATTAAAATTTTGAATCTGATTTCACTTGTTCAGAAATATGTCCCTTTTTCCAAGAGTTCTTTAACAATAGAGATTTTGGAATATCGAATAAAAACCGGGATAATCATTTTACACTACAGGATAACCCCCAAAACAAAAGTGCATGAAATTCATGTTTTGGGAAATTTCCCATTTTCTTTATTAGAAAATGCAAAAAGGAATTTACTGACACCCGCAGAATAGAAGAAAATTTCCCGGGGATGTACAAATGATTGGGAAAAAAAATTTACTGAAATGTTTAGTGAGAAATTTGTTGTGTTTTGGGTTCTGCGAGATCGCCCCAGCCTAGACCAGAAAACCGGGAATGTTCCGCACAAAGTGCAGGGGAAAAAATTCAAAATAAATAAAAAAAACAAATAATAAAATAAAAAAAAAAAAAAAAAAACAAAAAAAAAAAATAATAATAAAAAAACAAAAAAAGGGTGGTGGCGACCTCACTTCCCAGTGCCCCCCGGGAGGGGGGAAAACCCGGCAGTCAGCCGGGTTTTCCCTCCTCTAACAAAGAGGCACTGACCCCCGCCCCAACCCCCGGGACATCCCCCCTTTTCCCTTTCCCTTTTTTCCTCCCCTTCCCCCACTGGGGGGGGGGATCGAGTACCCTTAATTTTTGGGGCTACCAAAACCCTAAAGGCCCAAAAATTTACTTATGGGAAAAAATCAAAGATCGCGCACTATCATACGGAATTTACTGGGACATAACTTTCCCAAAAATTTTTCCGATTTTCGTTTCGGAAAACTGCATTGAACCCCTTTTTAAAATAAATTACGCAAGATGCCTTTTTTAAAAAAGATTTAAAAATTAAAAAATTTTTTCCCATAGTTCGGGGAAGAAATTAAAAAAAAGGGGGGCGAAAAGGGATGGGGTGTTTCCAAATTTTCCCGGTCAACAGCAAGGGAAAAAGGAGCGGCGTGGGGAAATTTCCCGAAAATTTGAGCCCCCCCCTTTTTCTTTGGTCACCCCCCTGAGGGTGAGGGGACGTTTGAAATTTGGTTCCGGGAGGAGGGCCGAATTTTCAGACGGGGCCCCGGGCAGTCGCCCCTTTTTCAGTTCCCAAATTTTTTTCCACTTTAAAACCCAGTGATGGTGAAACACCCAAATTGGCCCTCTATCACCCAATAGTCGTATAAACCAAATCTTTTTCCAATATTTGTTTTCCTTTCCCGAATACCATCAAACAATTATTTGAGGCGGTAAAAAAATATCGATTCCGATTTAAAAACGGGATTTAAAAAAAAAAAATTAAAATAATTGGTAGATATCCCCAAATTTTCCCAAGGCCCCAACATCTTTTTTTAAACATTTTTATTTCTAAGATCTTCCGTTATCTTTCCTTCACAAGAAAGTATGAGGAAATTAGGGCACGAGTTTTATCCGGGATTTTGATTTTTGATCCCCAAAACGGGTTTCCTTGATAGACTTAATTGATGAATCTTTTTTCCCCCAAAAAAATTTTTAAAAAAAAATTTTTGTACTTTCGGACAAAATTAAGAAGTGGAAAAATAGGCAGGCAAATGCATCCTGAATCCAACTTTTGTAAAAACAAAAATATAATAAAAAATGGGTAATGTCCAAAAGTTTATTTTAGTGTTATATTGATATAAGATGACCCCCATTTTGTATAAATTTGAAGATTAAAAAAGAAACCCTTTGGGTCATTTTGATAAAAACTACAAAGGGAAAAGTAAAAGAATGTGGTGTAAAACCATTTTTATTGTGACACATATATTTTGTATTTTTAATGCATTAAATTGTCACGAAAGAAATTTTTAATTTTAAACCCCCGACAGGAAAAAAACCACTAGAAGAGGAATATCCTCTTATGAGGGGGATAAATTATGGTTATAAAAAGGTTAATTTAAATTTTTACATTTCAAACATTAAAAACCCCTTTTTTTCAAAACATCGTCCCGGTTTTATCAGAACATTTAATCGGGTTGCACCAATTTATAAGATTTATATACAAATAGAAAAAAACGTAGAAAAACCAGTCCCCGAAAAACCCCCAATTAGGGAATGGAATGAAAATTAAAATCGGGATCCTTACCTGGGGTGTCGAGAATGTGTTTTCAAACCGATGTTGATATTTTAAAAACATTGATTTTTTATAGACACACGAACATATTTCGTAAAAAAATAAAAAGAAACCTGATGTTTATTATCGAGGGTTTTGATGAGTTGTTGTGAATGAAAAAAACCCGATAACAATTTTAAAAAAATAAAATATGAAATAATATTGCATTATTCCACCGAATACATGGTTCGAAAAAAAGGAACGGTGATTGTAAAACCCTCATCCGGGAAAACCATTTCAGCCCAAGAAATGACCCCTTTTTTGGCTTTTCCCTACGTATGCCCTTAACCGTACGCAGGGGGGCGGCCAAGGGGAAACCGGTGAAAGGCCCCCCCAATTTTCCTGTACCCATTTGAGGAAGTTGTGACTACCCATAAGACCCGGCAATAGTTTTTGGGTTTATTTTTCCTTTATTATTTTTCTTTTTTTTGGGTTGCTTTGCAAATCGAAATTATAAATTAACAACCACCTTCGTCACAACAAAATCATCCGAAGAACTTGGCCCCGATTTTTTCAAAACCCAGGTTTTTGAAAGAGTTTTAATTTTTGAAATTGATATTTGCTTTGGGGCCCTTTTGGAATCTTTCCCTTCGTTTTTCTTGCTATCCGAAACTGGGGGGGGACCCCCGGATAATTAAAAGGAGTTCTTCCCCAAATTTAAGGCAGAAGTATGCATGAAAGACGGGGGGTATCAAACACACTTTTCAGTGCTATGATGTTATTTGTCGGCTCCAGTCTTGGTCAAGAAAAGCGGGGGGAGCTTTCCCCCCTTTTATCGGGAAAGGCCCCATTTTCCGTGGGGTCTCAAGCGCAGAGAAATGGGTATTTTAGAACATAGATCGGCCACCCCTTGTTAGACCTATCGGGAAAAATAACAGAAAAGGGGGATGCCGGGGGCCTTTCATTCCCTATTTGGACTCGAACTGCTTTTTTTCCTTTTGTTTGTAATTTTTGATTCATAAAATTTTTATGCCACTTTACACCCTTTTCCCGCTTCATTCATTTCCAAGCATAATACCCTTTTTTCTAGGGTTTTTGTTCACTCAAAATGCCCAAAAATATTTTTTTTCCCTTTTTGGCCTTTTGGGTTTTAGAAAGTTCTGTTTTTTTTTCAAAATTTAATGTTTATCTTTGCCCCCCCATTGTACGGGTTTTAAAATTTTCTTTTCCCTGTCCATACTTAAAAGCACCTCCTTTGGCCCATCTCAATGTTCAGCTTTTTCAACCCACAAAAGGGTTAGGAAAAAATTTTCTGATTATTTGATTTTTGGGCTTACAGGGTTTTATTTTAAGGGAAAAGGGGTTTTTAATTGGGTTCATTTCGCTATTAATTATATTATAACAAAAAATTTTTTTAAATTAATAAATCATTTTGAGGGGTTCCCCCCAAACCAAAATTTTTGAAATCAATCAATTGGGTATGCCCGGATATTTTTGGGAAATTTGGGAATTTTCTTTTTCCCTTTTTTTAAAATTATTTCCCCCTTTAGTTTTTCTGTACAGTAAACCAGAATTTTAAATTTAAACCCTAAATTTAACTTTTGCCTGCCATATCACTTCTCCGTGGATGTTTTAGGCCCTTTTTTCCAGTTGATATAAATGTTTTTTTCTTTTAAAATTTTTCATGGGAAAATTTTAAAAATTTTAATAATAATATATTTAGCTATTTATATTTTTACACCCCAATTAAAACAAAAAAAAACATCTGCACAATTTTTATGACATAAAATTTGGGGTTTTCGAAAAAAAGTAAAGGGAAGTCAACTTTGAATGTTTTCCCCATTTGCGCCCCCTTTTTATCCAAGCCCAGTGCCGCCAGGGCACGCTCCCCAAGTCACCCTTCTGAGCTGGAAGGGGTCGCACCCCCGGGGAAAACTGCTGTTCTGGGTAGGTGACTTTCTGATTTTGACACATTCGCCGTGTTTTTTCCATTTGGTGGGTTTCAAATTTGGCAATTGATATGCCGGGGCGGAGGGAAAAGGGGCGGGAGAAACCCGGGGAGAACATTGTGCAATGACGAAGTGAGATTATATTTTTCTCCAAAAAATTAAAAGGGGAAACATTCCGGGTTTTTTAATTATTGAGACCGGAAGGGTGGGGGTGTGTGTAATATATATAAACAAAATAAAAAAACAATTAATAACAATTATGAAAGTATATTTGATTAAAAAAATTTTTTGAGATATTATTAACTAAAATAATCCATTTTTTCAAGATGTATGGGAAAGGGGGAAACTATTGTTTTTCTTTGAAAGGCCGGGAAAAAGTTTATTGACGTCCATACCGGAAAAACGGGCCAATAGAGGTATTTACTAGTATATAAAATAAAGGATTTGAGAAAGGTAAAAAAAATACCGCTATTTTTTCCGGTATTCAAACCTTTTTGGTTCCCCCTAGCAGATTCAAAGAAAAACAAACTATCCTTTTTTTATCTTTCTTTTATTTGTATTTTGTATTTCAAAAATTTCTTTTTTAAAAAAATCTATTTTATGTATTTAAACAAAATCTTCAAAAGATATGCTAAAAAAACTCAAAAAAAGAGTATTAAAAAAAAAATATATATTTCAAAAACAAAATTTAAATATTGCTCAACCCCCTATAAACTTAAATATAAAAGGGGGTCGCAGGGGACCTTTAATTTTTCAGTTCCGGGGCCAGCGTAAAACTAATACATATGCCACGAGTAAGTCCAAAAAATTTTAGAAAAGAAATTGCAAAATATGGACATAAATAAAAAAGGAAAAAACCAACAAAAAGAATATGCAAAAACAGATTTTGCAAATTTTAAAATCAAATTTTTATTAGGGAAATAATTTTTTAAAATTTTAAATTTTAAGTATCCTTTCAATACAATTTTAAAAAAAAGCATTTATGATAAAAATCACACACTTTCTGGCATTTTTTTCTAAATTTGAATTTTTAAAATTGATAGAGGTTTTTTTTTGGGGGTCCCTTCTATCCATGGGAAAAAAATGTTTGGATTTTTGAGATTTTTTAAAATAATTTCATCAATTTTCTTAAATTACTTTTAAACCAAAAGGTTTTTCAATAAAATTAAAGACCTTGGTAATCTTCGAAAATACGGCGGGGGGGCGAAAATGAGACCACCCACATTTTTTGTATCGTCTTTTAAAAAAAAAGGGGCTTTTTAGAAAAACAATTGTTTTAATTGGGTTTTACTTCGGCCCCCCAAAATTTCACGAAAACTACTAAATGTTTCAAAATTAAACTTTATTTATTTTCAATCTATCAGAACAGATTTTGGGAAGGGGAAAAAAAATATCATCAATAATAAGTTTAAGGAAGAGCCCCAAAAATTTCACGTTAGCAATTTTTTAAAAAATAAGTGATGTCAACAAAAACCATAAATCACATTTTTTGGAATCTTTTGCAAACGAGGACAAAATTTAATCAAAAAAGAAGTTTTTAAAAAGGGTTTGGGCTTTAAAGTAAAGGAACCCCCAAAAATTAAAAAAATCCGTTTTTAAAATCCCAAAGGATCGGGGTTCTCAGGTAGATTCGGGGAAAAATCAATATTGGGGAAAACAGAGGGTTTAAGTTAGCGTTGACCATTAACGGACAGACATGTTTTGGTGTCAATCGATTTTTAGGGATCAAGGACAATGTATTGTATTTTTCCAGACCACGAGGGTTTGAAGAAGTAATGTAATATTTAGCAAGAGGATTTATTCCCCTTTTTCTTTTCCAGGGGCCCCCCAATTGGGGGTTTTCCGGATCCGATTCAAATTTTTTTTGGAAAAAGGGTTTTTTAAATTTAAAAACAAAGGGAAAAAATTTAAATTTTTTTTCCTGATTTTACTTGGGAAAAAAGATTCATCAGGTAAATCTATCAAGAAGACAAACGCCGTTTTAAATCAAAAAACGAGTCGCAAGATAAAAAAAGCCACGAACTCGGTTTATATTTCTTTTGGGAGAGGAATGATAACGGGAAAATCTTAGAAGTTTAAAAAGTATGTAAAATAAGATGATGGATAGAATAGGGGGATATTCCCCAATTAATTTTCCCTTTTTTTTTTGAAATCAGTTTCCAAATGGGAAACGATATTTTTTATTAAAGCCTCAAATAATTGTTTGATGGGTTTTAAGGGAAAGGGAAAAATGTGGGAAAAGATATATAGTTTTATAAGACTTTTCAGATTTTATATGGGGACCGTTTGGTTGTTAAAAAAACCCTCACTAGTTTGGGAAAGTGAAGAAAAAAATTTGGGGACCGAAAGGGACTGACGCCCCGCTTGCCTGTCTGGGAAAATTTTGGCCTCCCCGGGCCCCAGGCGGCCGGGGTTTTGGGCGCCCCTCCGCGCCCAGGCGGGTCGGGGGACGGGGGGAAAAGGGGGGGGGCGGGCAGGATGTTCAAAAATTTCACTTTAGCCGCCCTATTCATCCGATTAGCATGATTGGGAAAAGGGTTGATTCAGGAAGCACGTCGCCATCGCGCCGTAAGCCCACATTTTTTTAAATTTCTTCCCGGGAAATAAGAGGAAAAAGTTTTCAAAAAATTTTTGGGAAAACTTTTTTAAAAAAGGATTTTAGCGGGAAATTTTTTTTAAAAAGGGGTCCAAGTCGTTTTTAAAATCGAAAATCGGGGCAATTTGAGGGGTTACTGGGCTAGTAAATTTTGCTTATTTTTGTGCCGCCACTGGTTGGGGAGAAATGGAAATAAAAGGTTTTTCATTTAGCCCGGTTTTTCCCTCTGGGAAAAGGGTCCTAAACCCTTTGTCTTCCTTTTTCCCTTCCACCCCCTTCCAAAGTCCAACCCTTTCGTCAGAGCGACGTCATCTCCCGGCCCGGAGTCGGGATATGTCGATTAAAAGCGACGAACAGGGCAATGGCAGATAATACCTGGCCGTAGGTATAAAAGGCGCACCCACCATGGAGAAAAGAAACTTGAGAAGCCTCGGAAAAGAGCCGCTGCCTGGGGAGCGCCAGGGCATGTCTGGAGCCATCGCGAACAGTATGCGAACCGATGGTGGCAGGATGCTGACAGGGCGGGCACCTGCCGGGGAACCCGAAGAACCTACAGCCTACCATCGAAGGAGAACCCAACACTCACCATCTCCAGCAGAACCAGCAATTGATGTTTCAATGGAAACTCAGCCACTGACCACTCTTGCTGGCAAGCTAAGGCAGAAAACGAAATGGACTGAAGAAATGAATGAATACATCGTTTACTGCTACCTCAAAATAACTAAACTGGAATCCGACTTAACAGCATATAGAGAACCATTGTACCAAATGGTTATTAGCAAATACCCAGAACTTTCCCCAAAGACAGTTCAAAATATTGATGATAATAATAATAATAATAATAATAATAATAATAATAATAATAATAATAATAATAATAATAATAATAATAATAATAATAATAATAATAATTGTGTCACATACAATTTATGTGTATGACGAGTCAAATTCATATAATGAATGCAGAGGGAGTGTACTTGCAATAGGAGTACTCTTGTTTTCCAGAATCCATTACTTTCCTTTACTACACACTATCAGGAATAAAGGTAGAAATTAGCGTTTTTATCTAGTTCTTCAGTTGAACTCATAACTTGCTGGACCCGCGCAAAAAGCATTTTGCTAATCGGCTAGCGCTTTGCCAAAGATTAACCCTTAATATTACTAATATCATCCCAGGCACGTTCTCATCACTTTAAAATGGCGAAGGGAATCTGAGCATTTGAGCTTCATTAAATCTCTTTTTTGACACTTTCTTCCAGGAGGGTGATTTAAATCTGAAGAAAAATTAGATTAAATGCGAGTAGAAAATGCACTCTTGGATTGCATACCTCCCGAAAACAACACAATCTAATAAAATGTTTCGAATCGCGAGTAAGGTCGTCATTCGCTTCTCACGTAGTACATCACTACACAAACACACGCACACGGCAGACCAGCCGTCCAGCAATTATTTATTACTTAATCACAATTTTGCCACAGCGCACTTAATCGAAGAATTTGAACAGGAAGTGGGGTTTCCTTTAAAAAAAAATTGTCTCTCTCCTCCATCTTCGTGCTTGGTTTTACTTTTTGATTTCTCACCGTTGAGCACCAGATCTTGGGCATCAGGTTGCTGCTTCACAAGGGTGAAGCTATCTAAGTAGGTGTAGGTAGGTGGGGGGAGGAGAGGGCGTGGAAACAACTTTCCCCCAGAATCTGCATCTACGAAAAGTCCATGAGCATGCTCCTTCATGGAATTCATGTTACTCATATGTATAAAAACTTGTTACGAAGGCACCAGGGTTATGTGTTGACGATGTACAATTGTTTTTTTCGATGATCGAACAAGTAATGTGTTGAGTTCGTAATCTAGAACTTATAATGGATTAAATTTAAAGAGTAATAAATAACCTATCTGGGGAATTGAGGTATCTACCACAATACCTTATTCCCCCAGTGGTAGATACCTCAATTCCCCAGATAGTTTATCATGGAGTACCACAAAATCTCTGCTGCCACCACAGAATTTAGAGTAATAAATGAATAATATATTGAAAGACTTTTTATCCACAACAATTTGGTAGCAGAGATGCAGCATGCAATTCAAATTGTAAAAAGGAGCAGAAAAAGAATTGAAAAAAAAATGGAATCGTTAGGAAGAATAGAATAACAATTCTATTCTTCCTAATGATTCCATTTTAAGCATGCCAAGTACTAATTATGCTTTATGAAGTATGAGAATGGTGGCTCTTATTAAGTCAAAACATTTGTATTATTATGTCTTAATAAATGACGAACCAACGAAGAAAGAAGATGAAACCAACGAAAATGTGGAACGAATGGAATAAGAAAAACGTAGAGGTATGTGCCTTAATGGTATTAACTTTATCTGCTGATGGCATGTCGTGGTATAGATAATGCTAACGAATTATGGAATATATTGAAAAAGAGACACGAAGGTGCAGTTACTCAAAAAAAGATTAAATTGAAAATTAAATTAGCGAAAATTGAAAATTTAGAAAGAGAAAGTATTAACGAGTATTTGACGCGAACACATTCTTTAGCTACAGAAATTTCAGAATTAGGAGTTAAAATACAAGAAAATGAATTGATTACGTGTATCATTGAAGTTTCAATAGCAATATAATCGAATCTGTCAATTAATTTCGTAACTATGAGAGAAACACTTTTACATTTTGTAAGAAAATATGATAAAGAAGCAAAAATATTAATACATAAATGATAAAGTCAAAGAAAAAAGAGAGATGCTTGCTATAATTGTGGAAAGCTTGGTCACTTAGCTAAGAATTGTTGGAACAGAACTAATGATCCTTAAAGGAACGGGAATAACAGAGAAATAAATGGTGGAAATACTTATTCAAACAACTATTGAGGAAATTATAGAGGTAGAATGAAGAATAATTCAAAAAATATTCAACGAAATTATTTCTTCAATTCGAAAAATGAACATGCTGTGGTAATGAATGATAATTTTCATGAACAAATAATTAATAATGATAGTAAAAAATAAACAATTTGGATGTTAGATTCTGCATGCACATCTCAAATGAGTTATCAAGATATTACTTTAGATCAGAGGCCAGAGAATACAGAAATTAATACAGCTGAAAGTGGAAGAATTATTTTTGGAGAAAGTCGAGGAATTGTTAGAGGATCTACAAATAAAAATAAGGAAGAAACATTTGTAAAAATGGAAAATGCACTGTACGTTCCTAATATTAATAACTTAATGTATAGTTGCTTTAAAAAAGAAAGAGGAGTTTTAAATGAAGTTAAAATGAATGTTCAACATGTTATAAATATTCCAAGATCTGAAGTGTTTTTTTTGTTTTTTGTTATTTAAGGTTGCATCAACAATAAGCGACCACTATTGGAGTCAATGTTATGGTAACTATGAAGGTGAAATGAAATGGTGAGGATAAAGGGTGAAAGGAGGAACACAAAGACAACCATGTCCGAGGCAGGACTTGAACCTGCGACCCTTCGGTCTGAGATCACTACGACACTACTGCCTTAGCTATTTCGGCCACCGAGAAGACGATCTGAAGTTTATTTAAACATATTGGAACCAAACTTTCAATTATGGCATAGAAGATTAGGGAATATGAATTTTAAATATTTAGAAAGGATGATCAGTGATGATTTATTAAATGGTTTACCCAAATTTAAAATAGAAAAATATAATGATTGTGAATCTTGTATAAAAAAGGAAAATGGCAAGATTGCCATTTAATAACATGAATATGGAAAGCAGTGTTCAAGTGCTTGAAAGAATTCATGTAGATGGTTTGGACTTGTAGAATCACTTGGAGGAAATTGATTTATGATGGTGATTGTAGATGAATTCAGTGGAAGATACTTTGTAGAATTTTTAAAACATAAAAATGAAGCTGGAAACAATTTGTTGAAAGGCGTGAAAGGGAAACAGGTCAAATACATAAATTCAGATAATGGGCTCACATTTATAAATAAACTGTTAGCAGATTATTATGAAGAAAAGGGAATAAAAAGTGAGAGAACCATAATACACACTCCTGAAAGCAACGGAATTGCTGAAAGAGCAAACAGAATGTTATTGGATATGGCAAGAACATTGCATTAGCAATGCATCTATTAAGATGCAGGTCTATCACCAAGATTTTGGGCTGAAGCTATTCGGACTGCTGCTTACGTACAAAATGTTACTCCTAGGAGAAGTAAGATGAAGGTACCATTGGGAATATGGGCCAAAAGGAAACCATCAATTCAGCATTTTATGTATTGGATGTAGAGGGTATTATAAGAATGATGATGTATCCAGAAAAAAAATCGATAAGGGAGCAAAACAAGCTATATTTGTTGGTTTCTCGAAAAATAGGAAAGCTTATTGTCTTTTTGATATAGAAGAAAAGAAATCATGAGAGTAGAGATGTAATATTCTTAGAAAAAAAGAATTAAAAAAAAATTTTTAGAAAATTTTAATTGGTTTGCAATTTCTAATAATAAAGTAACATCAATTAATAAAGGAATAAATATTGAAGATACTTACTAATAAATGTTGCAGAAACTTAATAAATAATTGACAAAAATGTTCAAATATTTCATGATTAAAATTTAAATGAAAGAAATGATGAAGAAAAAGAAGAAAGAAATTCTGAAAGAAAAGGTCATAGGAAGATAACGGGAAGTAATGTTAAGGATTTAAATCTCATTGAAGATAAAGCTGTTATATATTTAAGAATATCTAGTAAGGAAAGAAATCCTGTTTCAAGATATAATGCTGCTCATATGTCACATGAAAATATACCCAAGGCTTATGAAAAAGCTATGAATTCTGAACAAAAAGAATTTTGGAAAACAGTTATAGATTACTCATAAAATTTGTGTACTCATAAAAAATATAAAACTTGGGAAATAGTTGAGAAACCTGAGAATGTGAGTATAATAAATAACAAATGGGTATTTTCTAAGAAAATAAACGGCGATGAATGTAAATATAAGTTTTAGTGGCCCTTTTAGTGGCTGATGGTTCGAGACAGAAATTAGGTATAGATTATGAAAATTCTTATAATCCTGTTATGAAGTTAGAATCTTTCAGAATGCTTTTAGCTATTTAACATATGAGAAGTATAAAGGTTCTTTTAATGAAGAAAAGTATTTATGGTCTGCCTGAAGCAGGAAGATGCTGGTTTTTAAAACTGACAGAAATTTTGAAGAAATCTGGACTACAAGCAACAAAAAGTGATAATAATAATTTTATAGCCATAGGATTTTATGTAGATTATTGTATTATTGTTGGAAATGATGATAATATAATTAATGATTTTTAATGAAATTGAAGGAAGAGATTACAGTTAAGGAATTTAAGAATAATACTAACTTTTTGGGTATTGGAATTGAAGAAGAAGAAAACTGTTTTTATTTAAATCAAAAGAAATTCATAGAAGAAAGTTTAGAGAAAAATAATATGAATAATTGTCAACCTGTGAAGACACATGGTGTTGTAGGACAGAAATTGGATGATTATCATGATTTCAAAAAGATTAACCTATTGTTATATCAAGAAATATTAGGAAACATTGGTTATCTTGTGAGTGGAACAAGGCCAGATTTAGCTTTTACTTATAGTAAACTTTCTCAATATAGTAAAGATCCAAAAGATATTCATTTGAAAGCTTTATGTGTTTTAAGATAGGTACATAAAAGGTACTAAAGAATTGAAATTGAAAATTGGAAATGAATTTCATGACATGTTTGTCTATTCTGATGTAAGTTGGTGTACAACTTATGATTTGAAACCATTTGGAGAGTATAATATAAAAATTGGAAATTCCACAATCTGTTGGAAGAGTCGTAAACAAAAAATTGTTACTTTATCAACCATGGAGTTAGAACTAGTAAGCTTGTGTGATGCTGCTTGTGAAGCAAGATGGACATCAAATTTACTAGAAGAACTTAAGCAGAATGATTTTGAACACAAATGCATTAATACAGATACTCAGTCAGTTATAGATTGGATAATGAATCTGAAAGTAAATGCAAGAAATAAACATTTTCAACCAAAATATTATTTTGTTAAAGATGAACAAGAACATAAAAATATCAAGCTGAATTATGTAAAATCATCCGAACTTGAAGCAGATGTACTAACCAATAATTTAAATGAAGGTGTATTTAATAAACATAGGGCAAGTTTGGGTTTACAGATTTATTCATAAAAATCGTAACAAGAAAAGAAAAGAATTTGAAATACATGTTACTCACATGAATAAAAACTCATTACGAAGACACCAGGGTTACGTGTTGACGATGTACAATTGTTTTTTCGATGATCGAATTCGTATTATGTGTTGAGTTCGTAATCTAGAACTTATAATGTATTAAAGTTAAAGAGTTATAAATGAATAAAATATTGGAAGACTTTTTATCTATAACACTCCTTCCTTTGATGATTCTTAGTACCTGTAGCGACTTGCCGTGAATTCAGGGTATTCCATTAGATTTCACGAGTAGGCACATTTGCGTGTTAGTCATTGGGATACTGATCGAAACACTTTTTCCTGTTCTCGAATCACTAACATGAATAGCACAGTAGCATTTACAGGCTCTTTGTGTCGCCTTTTTAATACTGAGTCTTCTAGCGTTCCGTATCCTCAGTGATCCGTAGCGTTAAACGCATGGTATTAGGGACTTATTCTAGTTTTACCTATTTTGCTTATATTTACCTTAGGATCTATATCAAGAGGCTGTACCTTCCAAGAATTTAACCCTTAGGCCCTTTATATTTACCTGTGTCTAAGATCGTAAGTATGTCTTCTCCGCGAGCTGTAATGGTCCTACCTCTCGAAAACCTTGCAAAACGTTCATCTTCGAAGAGAATGGTCAGATATTTTAGTTGATATTCACTAACCAATTCTTGATTCCGATCGCAATGTCGAACGTTAAAGAACTCAAAAAACTATATGTCCAGTTGTTTGATCTATGCTTCCGCATATGTTAGAAAGATCCTCTCGAATTTTGAACTAGTTTAGTTTATTACCAAATGGCTCGTAGCCCATGTGATACTGAATTTTTCGTGGGCGGTCGCAGCTTAGACTCTTTACGATCACTTAAAATTTGAATAAGAATTTCGATCGATGAGTTTTGAACCTCATATCCTCCCACATCTTAACTATCGCAGAACTTTGGAGGTAATATCTTCTTTCTGGTTTAATAGTCTTTTACATTCTGAAAAGTTTCTTTTCTGAACCCAGTACTTACAGGGCCGCTGTCCTACAACTAATTCCGTGGGTAGTTCGTAGATAGTCCTCTCGTAGTAGTGAGTCCCTTTTCGGTAGGGTTTAAAGAGGGTGATGAGAGCCTTACGCTGGACGATTAATAGTTTTTCTTTGTTACGTCTAGTTGATAGGCGGGGAGCTCGAAGCGTAAGAGACGATACTATTAAAATAGTAGTTTATGCAATTCGTTTATAACGTCAATTACATGAGTACATATTTTGAAAAGGAGCGACGTTTGGAGCGAGTTATCAAATTTGTGGAAAAAAAATAAATAAAATTCCTTTTTGTATAACATCATTAGAAATTTATAAGAGGATGAAACTTATTTTGCAAAACAACTTTCTTGGCGTCTCGGATATTTGACATCGGTGCGTCAAAACGGTTGTCGGTTGTTCCATTTACCGCTACCTCCCCATGATTTGCTAACTGCGTTTGGCTGAATGTGTGATGAAGCGTGCCGCCAATTGTGCTGCCAATTGCTAATACGTCATAATTTATGCCGTAAAAGCCCAATTTATGAACGATTTCTTGCAACAGGAAAGGTCGTTTATAAAGCTGGCATACAAAAAATATTTTAAAGTACTTTGAGCTGAGGCTTAATGGTAACCGAAATTCTTTTTACTTTCTCGTATACTCACGTATGTATGGGAGTAATATACGTAGAATAGAGAAAGTTACGTAATGCTGCGGAAAATCGATTTCGAGATTTCAACGGAAATACACGTTTTGGGGTCCCCTGATTCCGAAAAAGTGTTTTTTTAAACATCTGTCCGTCCGTCTCTCCGTCTGCTTTTCTCTCCGTGTGTCGTATGTGAACAAACCTAGCGCCTAAACTACACGTACGATCTTTTCCAAATTGAAGAAACCCCTGTCTATCTGGCTGTAGTTGAAGCTTTGAAATTTTGGAAAACATTTTTTAAAATTTGGGGATACTTTATATCAAACTCCCCGGACATTTTCAAAATTTTCTCAAAAACGGCTCCAACATTTTTCTTAAATTACTTGTAATAATAGAGTAAAATACACTTATAAAGGTGGCATAGATACGATTTTCACCGTTAACTCTGAATTTTCGAAAATTGCAAAAGTTTGAATTTTTTCGGCGTCTTCCTGCAACTACAAAATTGAAAACAGAGATTTTTCCTTCAAATGAAATTTTTTGTCCATAAATAGTTCTTTCAATAAGGTCATGTAGATTTTTTGGATTTTTTATAGTTTTTGTGCAATAGTGCGTGCAATATTTGCAATTTTAAAAAATTTCAAAAACAAGATTTTTCTCAAAAATGGCTTCAAATTTTTTCTTTAAATGTTTCGTAGTGTTAGTGCCAAACGAACCCTACACATAAACGTCATATTGCTCTATTCTTTTGTTTTTTCAAAAAATACAAAAGTGTAATTTTTTGACTTGTCTCTCACGTCGGAAATATTTACACTAGAAGCGATTTCTTCACTTCATTAGATTTATGGGTACATGTACTTTAAATAATGTCATATAAAGTTTCTCAATAACTCAACAGCTTTCTGTAAAAATGAGCTCAAAATTCATTTTCAGAAACGCTCAAACGCCATTTTCTCAAAAAGGCTCCAAATTTTTTCTTCAAACATTTCCAATGGATATTGTTAATTGCACTGTTTAATGTGACGTAAATTTAATTTTGGTGTATTTTGTTTTTTCAAAAATTACACAACTGTAATTTTTTTTAAATATCTCTCGCGCCATTAATATGCACATTTCCATTAATTTGTATACATTATTGCATTTGTGAGTGGAAGTACTTTAATGATTTTAAATGAAGTTTTTCGAAAACTCAATTGATATTTGTGAAAAAGAACTTCAAATTTCGCATTTACAGTAATGCTTAATCGTATTTTCTTAAAAACGGCTTCAATGTATTAAATGAAAATTGCTATTTTGGACGTTATAGCCTTCTTTAATACTCTTAAAGTATAATTTATGTTCTATTATTTACAAACCGAGAAGTTGCGAAATTTAAAAAAAAATAATCTTTGGGCCACAATAGATGGATGCATGCTAGGAGGGACATGACTGTACAGTACCAGTCCACACGAAGGAAATTAGAAAACTTTACTACGAGAAAGTCTGTGCCATTTTGTAGCACCCCTAGTTCATTTTTATTTTGGTTTCAGAATTGCGTCCTCTCCCTCTAATACTGCCCTAGCATGCTCCCGAAAATTAAGTCGGATAGAAAGGGTGACTCCTGAGTATTTTAAATTTTCCACTATTTGATTACAAGATCCATCTAGTTTTATTACGCGAGGTCTATTCTCGGAATCCTTTCAACTGCACTAATGGGGATTTCTGAGGTGTCATTGGCAGTCTATTTTTTTGTTACTGATTCTCGAGTTCTTTAGTTATCAAAAAGTCTTTAATCTCTAACTCATATCGAGTCTTTCCAGAGATCAGAATGACTACATCATCTATGTAAGCAATGCTTGTTATCGCGATTGTTTCCAAGGCCGTTAGGAAAGTATCTATTGTTATATTCCATAATGATGGACTCAGAAATGACTCCTCTGAGCAGCAATTAATAAGTTTCTTATTACATCTCGTTTATTCCCCCTGAAATAAAACTCCCATATATTAAGGCAATCACCGACGAGGTTGTCGGAGCATTTAAGATTTAACTGAGTAAAAAGTACTGGTCACAATGGATTATGGAAAACACCGGTAATGTATAGGACGATAGCAATAACATATTTGTCTTCGCTTGGCATAACATTTTCTTTCAAAAAATTAATAGCGTAGTCGATAGATTTATTTTTCCTGAGTTTGAACTGGTTTGGATACTGCCTTGCCTCAATGGCATGAATATGCCTGTTACACTAAAAAACACATTTTAAAAATTGGCGGATATCTTGGTATCAAACAGTTGTTCTAAGACAGAGGTGCACAAGCGCCCCATTTGAGTCCCTTCTTGGGGCGCTGGAATGCCCGCGCCCCTCGAAAACCAGGAAAGTTGGCATAATCCCCGACGGCCGGGCTGTCCCTTCACGTTTCTGCTCTTTAGATTTTTCTTTCCGTGGGTGGGAATCGTCGCAACTGCACGAGTATTGTCAATGTCCGGTTCCACGTAAATCTGTGAGAATTTTTTCTTCCGCACGAACTTACAAAAATCTTGTTCCAGAGACCGAATGACACTCTCACATCTGCTGTCAACAATGCGAGTGGCAGTGGCACGAACACTCTCGCCAAATATCGATTCTATCATGTTTAAAAAATGTATGTTTAAAAAATGTGAAACTGAAGGTGATTTTTGTTTAATAAAAATGATATGATTGGGTTTCTCGAAATACTTTGTTCTCTTTATTATTATCATCTCAAACTATGTTTCTATTTTCTTTCTTACATAAAAAAATTACCAGCATTGAAACATTTAAAAAGTATGGTCGTGTATTGCAACCAGAATTAAATGTATGAAGTGCGTATAATTATTAACAATGATAGATCGTTAAACATTTTGTTATTGTTATTTAAATTACAAATAGTTTCAAAATCAGTTGCAACACTAAAGATTGAACATGAAATTTGTGGGAGTTCTTGAGCAATTTCATCTGAAATAATAGTACACAAAACGAAAACTTCCCTCTCCAGATACAACAGCTGTTATATCAAGTCTTTAGTTGTCAAATTCATCATGATTCAACAATTTTCCGACTTAAGAGCTACAGGGGGCCTCCCACCGAGGGTTCGGGCAGCGGTTACTTGCCCCAAAAGTGAGTCCACTAGAAGCCGGTGAGGTGCGGAAGCGCAGCCACCGCCATCGTGGAGCGCGTCGCTGGGGCCCTTGTGCAAGCCTAATTTATACTAAGAGTGGATACTCTTTGGATGTTGAGATTTTGTTTCCCAGGTTCCAGGTTTTTGTTTGTTCTCCTTTCTACAAATGTTAGTAAGGGAGGCAGGAGGATTCTGGGACACTAATGACGTCGCATGACGTCACCAATCATGGTGTCACGATGATGTCAAATGAAGTCACAAGTGTCCTAGAACTCTCCCATGTGTAAAGAATAGGGAGTGATCCTAGGTCAGGGATGTCCCAGAACAGAACTCTTACATGTGTTTTTGAAGTCACCATGTCACGATGACGTCACTCATGTCACTGAACTCTTACATGAGTTTTTTGATAAGGTCCTTGCATGAGAGTAGTTTGGCGTCACCGCAGACGTCACAACTTACGCATATCTCTGAACTCTATGAATAGTGCAAAGCGCTCGACTCAGTAGATCACGACATCTTACTCGCAAAACTAAAAATCATGGGATTTGCACAGCCTACGAGTACATGGTTTCTTAACTATTTAACTTCCAAAACCCAAAGAGTGGTGTCCGGTAGTCGCAGCTCAAGGACCTTAAAACTTAACCGCGGAGTTGCCCAAGGCACTGTATTAGGACCACTAGTATTCTTAATGTATATAAACGATATGGGAAATGCACATAAATATTGCAGTCATCAAATGTACGCGGATGATCTTCAGATATATCTAAGTGGCCACCCATCTGAACTCTTCTCACTCGCGCATAAAATTAACGAAGATTTGATAAACTTAAACAAATGGGCAGCGTTATTAGGCCTACAATTAAACCCAAATAAATCACAGTGCATGATTATCAGTTCAAAAAGCACTGTGAATAAAATATCATCTTCTACCCTGCCTAAAATATATATAAATGACACCGTTCTACCTTGATGTTCCGAAGTCAAGAACCTAGGAGTGTTTATTGACAACACCCTCAGCTGGAACTCGCGAGTAGATTCAACCTGCCGTAAAGTTTTTGCCGCAATGCATTCCCTGAAACGCCTGCGAACGCTTTTACCAATTAGTACACGTGAGACACTCATTAAATCACTTATTATGCCACATTTTGACTATTGCGACTTTCTTCTGACAAACATGACATCTAAATTACAACGTAAACTTCAAGTAGTCATTTTTGATCTAAGAAAATACGACCATGTATCGCACTTTTTTGACTCACTTCGTATGCTTACTCTAGACAAAAGACGGTTACTTCACTCTCTACTTCTTCTCTATAAAATTTTACACGGTTCTCATGTAACACGTCTAATAAGTAATTTCAATCCTCTGAAATTAAACCGAGCTCGTAGTTCAGCTCCGCTCTGTGTACCACGTCACAGCACGACTTCTTTCAGCAAATCTTTCACCATTACAGCTATCCGAGCCTGGAATAAACTACCAGCGAGTCTAAAACATTCGAATACTTTCTGTAAATTCAAAAACGAATTAAATACTTGGGTAAGGTATAACGACATATAGAATGGTATTAATGTCCTCTTCATCTTCCAGACTTTTCCCACTACCAAGTACCCGGTCACCGCCCCCCTAAACGCTGCACTTTCCTCACTCTTTAAATTCAAACTTCCACCCCATACCTCACTACTCTATTCTCATTTTTCACTCCCTCTCACTCCATCTAAATTATTAACAACCACATATTTTCTGTGCATCCTAATAAAATTGTTCAAATAAATATTTAAAAGAGATTAGCCAAGCTCCAAATAAATGCTAAAATAATTTCAGCTATTTTTGTACTCTCATCATTGTCATATCTACAATATATAGGTCTTAATAATAATTACAATTGATGTTTATATCCTATTGTACTTTTAATGTCATACTATTATTTTATCTTTCTTCCTCCTTTTCTTCGCTATTTCTTCCTTCCTTTTCCTTCACAGTCTTCCCCATTTATGTCATTACGACCCTTTCCCCTAAACGCCTCATCTCTTCACCTTTACTACTATCCATACCATATTCTTCTATATTAATGTTCGGCCATAAGCCGCCATCCTGATTGAGGTTTTTCTGGGTTTACTCAATTGCTTAAGGCGTACGCCGGGATGGCCCCTTGCTTTGCACTCCCAGTCATAAATGTACAGTTTGTCCCCCCTTTAGTCTCTCTCCTTTCTTCTTTCTCGTTCGTATTTTCTACTTCATTTTCATTTATGATTCCCTTCTCTCATTTTCTCTTCTCTTCCATTTCTATACCATAATGCTGTTCGGCCCTAAGCCGCCATCCTGATTGAGGTTTTCTGGCTTTACTCAATCGCTTAAGGCGTATGCCGGGATGGTCCCTAGTTTTGCACTCCCAGACGTAAATGTACAGATTTCCCTCCCCTCTTATATGTTACTACTCTGTATAAATGTAAACTCAGTGGTTAGGAGGAAGAGCAGGCCCTATGGCCTCAGCCTCGCCATTAATAAAGACATTATTATTATTATTATTATTATTATTATTATTATTATTATTATTATTATTATTATTATATATTATTATTATTATTATTATTATCAGTTCAGAGAGACAGAGAGGGGAGAGAAGAGTGAAGCGCACTGCGCACCGCCCCAGAATTGAAGGAGGGGTGGGTGTATCCCCACAAACGAAAAGACAAAAACGCTTTCCGATGAAGTCACGGAAGGGGTTGTAGGGGAGGTCAGAGCGGATGCGCGCGCGATTTGGTGACGAAGTCTAGTACTAGCAGTGTGTGTGTGTGGTGCACGCCCCTGGAGGAGGGTAGGTGATCTAAAAAACTCTTTAATCCTACCCCATTTTTTATATTTCTTAAGAAGACAATGGAGACTCGCGTAAGGAGCAGGAACGGCCCTGCCTGGTGGTGACGTAGGGAGAAAAAAGTCACATATGACATTAAATATTACATTTTATTTCATCAAATATGTACAAATAAAACAATATAATGTCAATTGTGTTATTGAAAAGGAAAACAATTGTAGCTCCCAGCCGTCAGATGGAACATCCATCTTCAACATAATAACCTCATCGCCTACGAGATTGTCTAGATCAAAGCCTTCCATATGCAACGAAACACGTCGTCTCCCGCGACGCGCCGGCATTCATCAACTTATGAGGGGTAAGGGCGGTTATACCCCACGAGAAAGATTCTAGCGTGGGGTCCACCAGCAACGTGCGACGTCCTCTCCGCCGCTCTGTCGCCGGGCCCTACCAGTTATTCTCTCTCAGTATATGTTTTTCTCTCCCAGGAAACCCTCCTTGGAACGTGGCTGAGGAAATTCACACACATTCAATGATAGGCGTTACGATGTGCTTTGAAAAACTATTCATTAGGCAAATATTCAATGATACAAAATTTAATATGCAAACCTCTGCTTTGCACTATTATTTAAATGCCACAAGCAATTTTCTTTCCTACAGGAAACTCTCAAATAGTCATACAATGATTTTAACACTAATTAAGCGATCAGAATATAAGTCCTGACGCAACCAATTTTAATCTTCATTAAATAATCACACCATAAACTCATACGCTACCAGTTGGCGCGGAATTAATAGTAACATCAGCTATCGCCACATTCTTACTCACTTCTTACAATCTTAATCTGTTTAATATTATCTTACATTTTCTTTCGTAAATTTAACATAGATAATGGGAGGCTAGGAATGCTTTCCCACACAAATTAAAATTTTAAGACAATTTCAAGATAAACTTTAAGAAAATTTCCTTTGATTCCAACTGAAAAACAAACTTTCTAACATTTCTTGTTAATTTCACGGGTACTCACTCTCGTCAGGCGTATCTCGGCGGTGTGCAACTCGGGATTACGCTTCTATTTCAGGCGGCGTGCTCGCAGGGTCGTGGTCGGGGTCGTGGTCGTGGTCGTGGTCGATGGCCTCGCAGGTTCGCTCCGGGGCGAAAGGCAGCAATCCGTCCAGCCCGTACTGAAGCGCCAGCGCCAGCGGTGGGCTCGTACGGCTCGCGGCGTTCCCCTGACGCAGCTCTCCTCCTCACGGTGCCCCAATTCTCGTACCACCTTCTCGGATGCGCACAGAGTCAAGTTCCACTCACGTTCGGATTGTCCGTGACAAATTATAACGTTGATTGACTTCTCCTTTCTTGAATGTATTCACAGACGGCTTTTCTTGGCGGCGTGCGTTTTGTACTGGCGATCTGGCCGTTTTTTTAGTGTGCAGCACACGTTTCCGCAATTATTAACAAACCGAGCATCTTTCGACGAGTTTTCTCTCCGCTCCGGCTCGCGCCTACTGAATGCAATATTTACTGTTAGGGTCGGCCATCGTGCAACAATGTTCAACTCGTCGTAACGCACAAACAACATTCGACTGCACAGCTCTCGGGACGACTAGTTATCTTCACGAAATGCAAACCTTCCTCGCCACTTACGAATTCTGTAGCACTGTCTGGCTAGACTTTGCTAAGAGAAAATTCTTCTCGCATACTCATCTAGTGAAAAGAATTCGTCCTACTTCAACGACTTTCGAAAGAGAAGTATCTTACTTCCTCGACGTTTGAAAAAGTGTTCCTTTCGCGAACCTTCGAGATGACCGTTTTCAGCCACCTCGCTTGATTGATGCCGACCAATGGCAATTTAGGGTCTTATCAGCCTTTGCCTAATTGGCTAAATCATACTGGTCATAGGTTTGAAAACAACCATCGCTGCGCGTTATCCACTGACATCATCCGCGCACGGTCTTCAAATGTCATGATGGCTACACATAGGGTGTAGCATGTCTCGGTTGACATATGAAGGAAATGGGCTACGTCCGTTTCGTCTCACATATAACGTACTTTAATATCGAGATCCGTTCTTCTCCGAAGTCTGTTCAGCTCCGTAAATTCAGTATTTTCAACGCGCAGGGCGTTTTCTATAATGTGAGAAACGATGCGTGTGAAACGTGGGTCGTCAACGTGAATGTCCCGTAATGTCACCTCCTCGTCCTTTCTCTCTTCATCTGTTGCCCACAAGTATTCATCGTCATCCCCTCCAGCCGACAGTTTGTGAAACAATACATGTCTATATGGGGCACGTATTTCGACGCTTCAACCATTTCTCGATACAAGTACTACCAAAACGATGGTTGCAGAGTGTTTTGCCCATCCTGTAATGTCATTATGACAAATAACATCGGGAGAAATATTGATATCCACCACGGTGAAAAGCCGAGGAGGAGGAGCTGCTACCATTGTCGGTTCCATGTAAGTGTGTGACAAATAAAACCAAACAAAGAAAGTGATGGTCTCGCTCATCGGCGTCGATAATCGTAGCCTTAGCGCTTCGAGGGGAGTGGTCCGTCAATGTGCGTGCGTCTCTTCTTGTAATGTTCCAGGCAGGGAAGTAGTTCTTGAGTAGACGGCAGCTTTTGCACGTGCAGGGGCATGCGACGCGAGGAACTTCTCTTACCACCCAATGTGTCAGACACGTGACGGGTAGATTAGCTAGGCTTTCGTCGTCGAGGCAGACGAGAGAGTCACCGATGTCTCGCAAGCGCTGCAGTGCCCGCTCGATGTGTCTCCCAATGCCAACGTTCCACACAGAGATAATCACACTGCTTTTGGTGCGAGAACAAGCAAGCGTCCTATATCAAAGCGTTTACGGGCGCTCGCGCGTATGCGTGCATATGTGCCAATCACATCTCTCTCGCCATACAGTGTGTCGAAACTCGGGTTTAGTGGACAATTGTTATTGCATCTAGTCATTTAATGTGCAACAATAATACTTCTTTCTCTCTTTTTTTAATTTTAGATCATTATCTCTGTCTCGACAATGCAACGTCAAGACTCGTCATGTGGCTCTATCATTGTAAACGCTCTTTAATGGACGAGTCTTTGAATGGACGTGTACACTGTGGTACCTTTGTCAACACGTTAGGTGAAGTCAACCCTCTTTCGTTTTTTAATCGTTGCCGCATCCCATTTCAACTCAAATTGTTTGACCTTCTGGATGATAACCCCACGCGTCCAAGTCATAAAATATTTGCGCAGCTCGAATGTCGTTTCATTTTCGAACATGAGGATCCTACGACTCACAATGTCGGAGAGAAAAAACATCTTCGTCAATGCCCCATCGGCCGTTCTTTCGCGAAGTGATGACATTTCAGAACTTTTGCAACGCGTATAGTCGAACCCATCAATGGACATTTCAGTTGGTTGACATTAGATGAACTTGAACTCTTCAACGTCCAAGGGCAGCCGCTCTTTAAAATCGTGGGTTCGTGCTGGATGTGGATTTATACTATCGCGATCACGCCCAGGACTCGTTGAGCGACCTGCTACCTTGCCCAGAGAGTCGCGTACGTCCCGGCTCGAATAGCAGACAAGTCAAATTAATGGCCATGCATCAAATTAATGGCCATGTAGCGATGCTTTTGGCCAAGCATCGCTACATTGTGCATATTCAAAATTTACTTCAGGCCATAAAATTGATGTGCCACTCTCTAAAATTCACCGTGTTTTCTCTTTCGACCAAAGTTGTTGGCTTGCCACGTACGTGGACCTAACTAAAATAAACGTCGCCATCTCGCATCCTCTGATTTTCAAGATAAATTTTAAAAATGAATGAATAATTATATTTATGGTAAATATATGGAGGTGAGAAACCATCTCTGCATTTATTCACCATATTATTATGGTGAATAAATGGGAGGGTCGGTGCGGAGCCCACTGCCTCATTGCAGCCCCGACTTTTTTATCTAGTCATCGCGTGAAAGGTGACCTCATGACCATCGAGCTGCGCAAGGTCGAGGTTAAACTCGCGAAGCCCATCTATTTGGGATTTTGCGTTTTGGAACATTTTAAATTTCGAATGTATGATTTCCATTACAACGTTTTTTTCGAAAAGATCTTCACGAGCTTAACCTTCACTCCATCGATACTGATAGTTTCATTCTTTCTACTTGTTCGGACGTGTAAGACATGAGATGTATTAAACATGCATGTCTGAGAGAACAAAGTTTAATTGATCCTGCGACTACGGACGGCAACGTTGCTGAAATCTACGTTGCAAAGACTAGAGACAATAATCAAAGCAAATGGAATTCATACCCAGTATTAAATAACGTAATATGTTTTGTTCAACATGTGTGTACGAAGACTTTTTAAGCTTAAAAAACAGCCATTTTGTTTTGTTTCGAAATATCAGAGAGTTGGTAACATTTTGAACTTTTGTAATATAAGGGAATAAAAGAGTAGTCTTAACTTCCAAACTTGATATCTTCATTCTTTCTAATACATCGTTCGTATTATGTAGTAGTAGTTTCTGCTTGAGTTTCCTAGTTGTTCGCAAGGCCGTCCTTTGGTCTAAGCAACTGCCATGAATCCCAACTTCAGACGGGGACATAGGTGATTGAAATAAAATAGAATAGGATCCCCAATAAATTTGTATTACACTCTGAAAGCCCATAAATATGTAAAGGCATTTTATATCTTTTTTACTGTTTAAATAGCTTCTTAAATATCGCAGGATTATTGATCGAAGTGATCAAGTCCAAAAATCTGTTGTTTCGGATAAAAGGCATTTATAGGTTTCTAAACCTTCCAAAAAAAGTTTTCGATTTACATAGTATTTATTGTAATGCTACATTTTCAATATTATCGTTTTAACATTAGTTCAATTTCTTGTTATTTAATTGGTCAATTTTCGTAGAATTGGGGACTTCGTCCCCTCTACCAAGAAACCGACCGAATATTTATTACTTTCATATTTTATAATATTTAAATTACCATTGCAATACTAATTATAAATAAGTAGAAATTATAACACAATTATATATATATATATATATATATATATATATATATATATATATATATATATATATTATAACACGCCCAGCCGGTGGCGATGAAGCGTGAAACTATGAATGCTCGTGAAGCGAGCTTTGAATTCTCAGGAAGCAGGATCTTTCGGTATGAGAAAGGTCTGAACCCTTAACACAATGAATTATATAAAATTCTGGTAAAATGAGCATATATTCAGTAAACAAATTACACAGTGGCACAAATATACAATAAGTATGTATTTTACGTAGATGGTCACTGCAAAGAAAACAGAAACAAAAGAACAGAAATAACACAACCATAAGAGAATGTATAGGCGTCACCTTGACTGCCTGATTACTTCAATACGCACTATTTACAATACTTTTGCTTTGACCTCCTTCTCAATTACTTCGTGTACCTCATTTAACTTTTGTTAATCTAAAATTTTCTGTGCACGGCCCTTAAGTGATTCTCTACAATTATTCTTTTATAGACTTCACAGAGGTCAGCCTTGAGCTGCGCATTTATTACAACGCTGTTAACTCTAGCACAAGAATAAACGTGACAACACGTTACTAAATCGTACCTTTTCAAAATTATAGCAACGATTATTCCTGACATCATACAATGGAAACAATACTTCAATAAGATTACTTTACATTACATGAACAATTATAATTTACTTTAGAAAAGTTGTACAAGGTATGGCATTCAACGAATTTACTGGTGCGTACAGCGAATGAAATCAAAACTGCCGCTCATACATTCGAAATATTTCCCAGTAACTATTTGGAAATTTCACCTATTTTAGGACGCTACGCCTGGTGTTTAAAGCTACACAGTTTCCCAACAAATTGTCGCATAGAAGTTGCCAGTTCTTTACCTCGACATTTCCTTCCCGCTCGCCGTCAGTTAACCTTGGAGTGTTCGGTCGCTCGCAGTTCTCGCCACGTCACTCGACTGGTCCGATGTCCGCGTCACACCTCTTCTTTCGCTCGATCTCAGGATGGGCGCCACACGTCCAAATTCCAAACCTTTCTCTCGTCCTCGGGCTCGTACCGTCTACGGATTGGTCCAAGCCTTTCTCGCCTACGCTTGAGTGTTGGAGTCGTCCTTCTGCCGGCTGCCGCGTACCCGTTGCTCGCGCTTCCAGTTTTAAATAACTAACGTGCTTGAATTGACTACTTCTAGCACTCGGCCGACATACCTCACTTTGAGCGTGCGTGGTCGTGGCGTACAAAATTAAATACTGGATTTCGTTCAGAGTCCTTCTGCGCGAATTTACTTCGATGATGAAACTATTTTAAGTTCGAGCAGTCACAACGCTTGCTTACTCGCGTAATGTTAGTGCAAATGCTGTACATGCACTTTGCTTCTGAATTCTGTCACTTATCACCGCGTTTCTTAAATCAGCTTTACTAAAGCAAGTAAAATTATACTCCTGCACTAACCGATTACTACCGCTGAAGAATTTAGTTGAGTCGCCGTCGCTGTCGAAGTCGTAAGAGCGCTCTACCGAAGTGCGTCACGGTATTTATGCAACTCCGCCTAGGGAAAAATTTCTGGAGGGGTGAATTTTCTCCTCCTTCGCGCCCTCTCGAGAAAATATTATCCGCTAACTTTGGACATCGGAGTGCGAAAACCTGCGGGTAGATGTCGCCTTCTCGGACCATTGCTCCGCCTCGTACCCTATTTCTCAGTTCTCTGGTCTCTTCTAGTGGCTTATGGTGGCGTTACGGGTTCGTATAACCCCGTGACGTCACAATAAATATATATATATATATATATATATATATATATATATATATATATATATATATATATATATACAGACACACACACACATACACATATATTAAGAATATTACATGCGCTAGACGTTTAAAGATCTGGCACCAATTGGAAATTTGAATCTAATCTGGAATCCAATTTGGAAATTTGAATCTAATGTCATTTGCGCGTGAGAATATGAGAAAGAATACTCATGTATTTGAGAGACATAAACTAGTTTAGAGAGGGAAATTTAAAAACTCATCCTCCTAAAGTGAGTATGGTGATGTGGGATTAAGTCAGTCAGCCCACCTAAAATATTCTTTTTAATTTATTTTAAGTCACATGGACATCTATGGTATTTAGTGACTATAGAGAAAAAAACATGCCTAAAGAAAATAATGCAGAAAACAGATGTTGAGAAAGTTAAAATGTACTTGAAGTGAAAAATTATTTGAATTTGTATAAAAAGGGTGACTCCCTGGCACATTTAAAGCTGTTATGCCGCTGGATGTGGTAGCTGATTAAGGAGATATTTCGCTTTTACATGTGAGGTGAGTGCAATTTTCTCGATAATTTAATGAAAACTTACACATTAATAAATATAATAAAATAAGAACTGTATATTCATGAAATCAGGAACTTTTTACCATTGATGAAGTATATAGTTTTCGCCGCGTATAATGCTTAAAGTTTAGTTATAATAACGTATTAAAAGTTATTAAAGTTCATGTTAATGCGGTTAGCTGGCCCAAATCTTTTGAGATTAGGTGGACAGTGGCTCAGTTAAGTCCTCAAAAACCTTTCTGTATAAAAATCTTAATATTTTTAATTGAGAATTCAGGAGAACTATAGTGACAGCAAGATCAACAAAAAAGCAACATACACCCAAGAGCACCGGCTGATATGGTTCAGTGACAACCATCATTGCTACTGCAGCATCTGTGATAGAGCGACGGTGATGAATATTCAATACTAATATAGAGAACCAGTACAATTAAATGGTAATTGAATTCAGCCTGTATTGAAGAGTTTTAGTGACCCGATACTCATAACGATAGTTGTGATAACATAAATCATAACGGAGAATGATTAAAATACTCTAAAAATGTTTTTAAAATGTTTAAAAAAGCAAACATAAAATGACATAAAAATTGATCAAAATGAGGTCTGATGAACTACTCAAGTTGTTGAATACTTACTGATGTAATCATGACTGCTGCCTTTCGTTCAAGGGAACTTCACATGCAAATTTTTGGTTTGAACTGGACCAGGAAATCTCTGTCTTTAGTTTTCGTAAAATCCGTCGCACTGACAATGGTGTTGATAGGCGCCAAAGGAATATTGGATTTCATAACGATTGACATAAAAATTTGTGATTGAAGAAATGGAATAGGTTACTGGAATTGTGTTAAGAATATTTGTTGCATCTCGTAAAATTATTTTAAATACTATTAAAATTATGTTAAAATAGATGAAATATGAAAAAAAAATTTAAAAAAAAGAAAAAAGGTATCCAGAGGTGCTACCGAATGGCACAGACTTTCTCGTAGCAAATGTTTCTAATTTCTCTTGTGTGGACTGGCTTTAAGGTCTTCCTACATTCTCTCGACAGGTGTCATCTACCGTCACCCAAAACTCGTTTTTTGACATTTTTCTCTTCTTTTCGGTTTCCAAATAGTAAAACCGATATAGAATATTAACATTCCAGAATATTAAAGAAGAAAACCTTGTCCTAAATATAAATTTTCATTGAAAAATTTGAAGCCGTGTATTAACAAAATGGCGATTAAGCATTACTGTAAAGGAGAAATTTGAAACTCTTTTTCAGGTGAATCTCGAGTTTTCGAAAAACTTCATTCAAAGTCATTGGAAACACTCTCACTTATAAATGCAATAATGTGTACAAATCAATGCAAGTGTTAATATTCACGGTGTGGGAGTTACATAAAAATTACATCTGGTATTTAAAAAAAACCGAAAAAGTACACAAAAATGAACTTAATGTCATACTAAACAGTGCAATTAGTACTATTTGTTGAAAACGTATGAAACAAAAATTTGAGCAATTTTTGAGAAAATGGCGTTTGAGTGTTTCTAAAATGCGAAATTTTGTGCTCATTTTCACAAAAAATGTTGAGTTTTCGAGAAATTTTATTCAACATTATTAAGAGCATATGTATACATAAATACAATAATGTGAACAAATTGTCTATAATGAAAATATGAGCTACGTGAGAGACAAGACAGAGAAAATCTTTTTTTGTTGTTTTTTTTAAATTGAAAATATTGTACGCCATATTGCGAGGAAACTATTAAAATTTTCAAAACAATGTGCAAGACCTTAATGAAAGGAGTAATTATGATAACAAATTTATTTAAGGGAAAATTTGCAATTTTTTCAGTTGTGGGAAGACGCCAGAAAAATTCAAACTTTTGCAATTTTCGAAAATCCTGTTAACCGTGAAAATAGAACCTATGCCACTTTTATGATTTTCCTCTGTTATTAATAAATTAAATTACTAAATGTATTAATTCGAGAATGTCCGTGGGGCTTGATCCAAAACCCCAAGTTTAAAAGAATTGATTTCAAATTTTTAAGCTTCAACTACAGATAGATGTTTCTTCAATTTGAAAAAAATCCTACACATGGTTTATGCGCTAGTGTTCACCGACGGACAGACGGCGGGCGTTTCGCTTTCAATTGAGTTTTCGGCATCAAGGACCAACAAAATAGGGATTATGGCTGCATCACGTATTAGACCACTTTTTTCTCTTAATTAAGCAACTGCATTTATCCACTTTTTCTTCATCAGGATCCGACAATAAATTTTTTCTGACGAAAATCCGCGTTTTTTGCGCAGCATTACATAACTTTTCTACATTACGTATATTACTCCGTATATACGTAGGTATGCAAGAAAGTAAAATGATATTTCATTAAAATCTGTCTCCTATTTATAATATACTCGTAGAACTGTGTTCAACATGCTCTTAATAATTCACTTCACCACAATAAGAGCCTCAGTTAATCCCATACTGCAGTTAAGTGGATCATTTTTTCGTCTACGTTTCTGCATCCCACGAAATTTGCTAAAACTTGAAAATTAATAATTTGTATTACTGTTTCTTATATTAACTTCATATTATTATATAATAACTTTGGCTAACCTATGATAAACAAATGCAAAAAAACAAAACATATCTCTCCAGTTAACTAAACTGTCCTGTATATCAATACGAGTCACTGGAGTTATTTCCTGACGTTAACTATCCACTCCACACAATTTTGCATAGTGTAACGATTATGGACAATGTACTGAACTTACATATTATAATGTTCTGACCGAAGTGCTAGCAGTACGTTTTTCCGAAATTTTGATTGATAAAAACTAATGGCGGCATGCATGGTAATAGTCTAGTTTTTTGATATTACAATTGTTTGGTGATGGAAACACCAGAATAACGTTCGTAAAAAAACTATTAATTTTAACTTATGTTCATTGAGCAAAATAATTTCTTTACCGTGTGATAGGTTAAAGCCCTGATGAGTCCCAACGAAAAAAGTACGTCTTAATCCATTTATCGAGTTCTTTATGCTAACAAATGAAGCTGAATAATAATGTTATCTTCTAAAATATTTTGATATTCATAGCAAGAAAGTCGTCGAATGATGGAATTAAGCGACAGGGTTGCGTAATGTAAATTTTCCTACTATTCTGCGTCCGTTTATTTTCTGACTCCCAATTTACAATTAGAGAAAGCGTACCTCCCCATCTCCGTTCTGGTAGACTGAAACATTTTCTTGAAAAACTCAAATAAAATATTTCAATAGTCTTTAATGTTTTAAACTTAACTTAATAAATTTAAATTACTTAATTAATTTAAGTTCATTCACAATGAACTTTGTAGTTGCGAAATTACAGGACTTCAAACGGATTGGTAAGGCCGTATTAGTATTTTTTGATATTTTGCGATTAAATATAAAAAATAGTTCTTGCATTGGTAGGGATGTTAAAAACCGATAATAATATAACCGTATAAACCGGTGTTATATATTTATGTTATGATACTTGAATTTTGAAATTAAACGTGCAATTTTTCCTCTTGCAGCCGTCGACACTGTCACTTTTGGGGAAAGTGGCCTTCGTGACCTTTCTCCTGATCTCGCAAAAGTGCCGGCGCCGCGAAGGCAACCTTCCCCAAATGCGACAATTGCAACGGTTGCTAACAGGAAATCTCCTACATTTAGTTTAAAAACACATGTCTGAGAGTATAATTTTATACTCAAAATACTATCAAAGCATTAATATATGTTATATCGCTGTATTAGTCTATTTATGATTATCTATTGCTAGTGAAAAAATACATGGTTCCATTAAAACAAATCAATGATAATTAATTTTCTCGAAAACTAAAAATATTTCGAATTATATCTCTACCGCACATTACTTCCCCCATGATTCCGCATTGTTAAGCGAAAACTGCATTTCGATATCGGGAACCGTTTAGAAATTATGAGGTGGCCCATAGTTGGTGGGACTCTGTATAATTCTATTTCTCAGAAAATTTTCATTACGAACTTTTCTATTTTCCAATAAATAAGCGCTTTTTACAACAGTTATGTTTTATTTAATAAAAACCTCATGAAAACATTGTTCCGTTTTGTAATTCAGTTACCCACCTCCCAGGAATGTTCCGCGCTCAATTTTCTTTCGTTGCCTGCTGCAGTGACGATTTTGAGTGGCAGCACCTGCGAGGCATAAATAGGAACACGAATGCCCATGCGGGCAAAACTGACCGCCCTTGCTATAGATTCTGCTAGGATATTATTTGATTGACAGTCACAACTATTACTATCGCGATATTTTACAATCTTTTATTTTAGTCATCAATATTCCATTCTTAATGTCAGTTCACTCTTAATGCAGGTATTCTTCAGCTCACCGATCGCAATAAGACGTGACTTGAACCGCGAGTACTTGGAAACCGCAATCTAGCTTAAATCAAGAATAACATTGGCATCAGTTAAACCCTATTCCTAAAACACATTAACAAAATTATATAAGAAACATAAAACTGATTAAAATGCAAATAAAATGAAAGACAAAAAATGGATTTAAAACTATAATGATAATAGGACGCACTGTTTGGTAATCGCAATATTATAATAATTAATGAAGTCCGCAGAAAGGTTTCCAATCCCCAAAGGTTTTGTCCACACTAGGAAACGAACTCGCTTAGGTTCAGAGAGTTGTTTCTATTCCCACTACACTATTATCTCCCCAAGAATCACAGCCTCTCCGACACAAAAAAGTTGGACTGATTAACACATGCTCATGAACGAGGATAAAGTTTGTTTAGAACTTTACGTGCGGTCTCACAGTCCACGGTATCTACTAATGTTTGAAAGTAGGGTGTGACTACTGTAAGTTTGAGATGGCCTGGTGGAATTTACGTGTTTCGGGAACTACTGTATGAACAGAACATTTCAAGAGTTCAATTCAATAACATGGCGACTCGAGCAAGTGACCTCTCTGAGGGTCATTTCAAAACATAGGCGTTTGAGGGATGTTATGTCCTTGCCTTCAATGGAAATGGAAACAACGTTAATTAATGCAAGGAAGTATATGGATTTGGAATATATGCATTAAAAAAACATTTTCATCGCGAAAACAATTTCCACCGATTTGTCGTAAGTCACAAATCGTTAATACAATTTAATCAGCAGAAAGCAAGACACTACAAAACTATTTGAATTTTATACTTCACTGCCAAGATCGAATGAATTGGGGGTTGGAAACAAGTGAGAGTTGGCATCAGACGCTAAGATTCTATAAACAATTGCGTTTGTCGAAAACGAAAGGCGATAGCTCCGGTTGGATTGCGGAATTTTGCATCTTGTGTAAAATCTCCCTTACATATGTCTCAATTCGGATGGTGATTATGCGAAAAAATAACTGATATATCCCAAACGTTTCGGACTCTCCAAGCCCATATTACATAATTGTTACTACTATGACGAGAATGTATATGTTGTATCACCATTCGGTTGTAGATGTTTTGAAGTTTCAGGTCGATCTCCCGATGATGCAGGTTTTAAGAGCGTAGGGAGGCTGGTGCATACCATTAACAACATCGGAGCTTTGAAGTCAGGAGCCCCGAATGCAGTTTGGGTTTCACAGATAAATAAAATGATTGCACCCTTTACTTATATTCTTTATTGTACATGTCATGACCTTAAACCCCTGAGAGAGGTACCAGTGTTTGACAGCCATCTGCAGTAAGCGTAATGTTGTCTGGTCAGGAATTTCTTGAAGCGTAAGAAATGATGGAAGTCGCTAGGGGGAGATACGCACTGGACGCCGGGCCCAAGGGGGGGCGGCGGGTCTGGGTTCGAAAGCCGGGCATGTGGACTGCTCGCAAACGTGCGGAAGACCTCCCACCGGCGTTCGCCTGGAAGTTATTAGAAGCGTGTAGGGTGAACGATCAAACACTTCCCAGCAGTATTATTGCAGAAGCCCAGTGATGAGCCGAACCGTATGCGCTCGAGCATTGTCGCGGAGGAAAACATCTGTAATGAGCATCATGCGTCGCTTGTTCTGGATGCCCCTTCCTAAGTTCTGTAGTATTGCTCAGTAACGTTCAGCTTTCGCCATCTCACCTCTGGTCAGGAACTCGACGAAACGAGCACCCTTTCTATCTCAGTAGACCATGTACCACACCTTTCTCGCAAAGTTTGCTTTAATTTGGTCTTGGTCAGAGTTTCAGTGTGATGCCGACTGATGCTTATTTTCTGGGGGAAAGTGTGTCATCCACGTTTCGGAAACTGTGACAATCCGATCTAGGAACTCGTCACCATGTTTGTGGTACCGCTTCAGAAATGTCAATGCTGATTCCATGTGCTTTGTTTTGTGTTCGATTACCAGTTGCATTGGCACCAACTTTCTTAAGCCGCCATTTTCATCCATTACATTCGTGCTACTGTGAGGAATCAGGCAGTATACGCGCATACCATTGCCCCGTCATTATACACTCTCACATGCACTTTCAATCATTGGTCGGTTTAAAATTACATCTTGTGCACGATATGTGCGGCGCCCACTTATTCTGATCTCCCAATTGACATTTGAAATACAACCCATAAGCTAACTTGAGAAGTTTAAGAAATGGGTCGTGGTTATTTCATTGTTGTGAATTCACCACAGATATAATAAAATGTATCCAGATGTTTAATACACCCACGTATGGATTTCTTCATGGATCCCATGTCTTGATATTTGAAAATTTTTATTTGGGCAGGAATAAACCTCAATACTTGTCACCGTTCTGCAAGAAAAAATAACAATACACGATAAAAAATAACGCAGGAGGAAAATTATTTAAGTCCAAGATAGAAGTTATTTATGCATTCCACATGAATGAGTTGATATTATTCGTAATAAGTTCAATGACCTTAAACAGCGAAATACACCTTAAATGGGTACTCATTTGCACTGTTAATACATTTTTGGTCCATAGCTTGTAATCCTGATGTGAGAATACATTTTGTTTTCACATTTTTCATTACCTAATGGTGCATTAAGTACTTCACCATGCAGTTTGTCTGTACCGAAACCTTAGTTGATTAGTGTTACTTTCTTTATATTCGTTGAGATTTTGTATTTCTCACATACTTATAATACTCTTTACTCCCACTATTAGTCTATCGCTGTATACATGTTCAATATGTTGACAAACTAAAACGTGCCGCTCAATACCCGAACATTATAGACCTATGACTATGCCAATCAACTATGCTCTTCTGGTACCACAAACCAATACGGTGCAAACAATTTGACACGCAAACAACCAAATGAAGTTGCATCACAGAGACACACATTTTCAGCCAAACTTTCAGAGAAAACGTCACCTAGATTGGTATTCACCTGAATATTGCCAGAAACTTGCACTAGAGAGCGACCTTGTAAGACACATCCTTTCAAATTCTCGGCAGTGTCCAAGCCAAGACCCATCCCCACTGACACATCCTAGTTCTCCTCCATTATCTGGACCCCATTATTACCTTATCTCCGAAATCGAATCCATGTATTACATTTCCCATTACTCATTCCTCTCAACTTGTCGCCTCCCCTTGTTTCAAGTTTTCTCAGTGCTGGCACACGTTACTTCCTTCGACCACGCACTCAGGCTAAAATGAGATAAATAAATAGCCACTGCCGACAGACGCAGAAGAAAAATATCCGTGTAAGTTTCTGCAAAAGTTGCGCAAATTGCACCATATAATTGAATCTCTATTAAATATGATTTAATTTAACAAGGCAGCATTACAGCTCATCTGAGTCAAATAGATTTTCTTGCTCTACAGTTTACCTCTTAATAATGAACTAAACACTCTCCAAGTTCCCAGCTTTATCTTGCAGGATCCTTCTGAAGGGCAAGGGAATGAAAATAAGCACCCTGCATATCAAATATTCCTATACGTGGAAAATGATAGTGATTAGACCTTCTTATCAGAATTCAATTCTTATTCAGTTGAAATTGTTTCTGAAATAACAGTCGTACATCTTAGTACATTCAAAATTATTTTATTATGCATTTACAGACTACCAACAAACGAGTTATAGTGTACATCACTTTCTTAGAAGTGCAGAGATAATTGGGAATAAAATTGGTAATAGCTCTTTTAAATTTATTGTTGCATAAGTCAATTTTATGTTCGAATTTCACGAAACAGAGTAGTTTGTCAATTTAATTAATTTTTAAATATTACTGTGAATGTATTTATGATGAAATTATAAGTATTAACAAAACCACAAGTGGCAACGAATGGCATGTGTTACCATAATAACGGTTCACAATTTGTAATAACGTGTAACTTGAACATTGATGCATTAAATAATACACGCATGTGTAGACTATTTATTAAAGCTAAAATGGAATTATTTATGAACTACTTGTTGCAGGAATCATGAGACGCAGTTTATAACGCTGTTGACACAAGCGACAATTATAATTTCCTTTTCTCAAAGCTTTTATTTCATCTTAACGCATGCTTTCCTGTTAAGAAGATAACACTAAAAGGATATAACAAGGTATTAGAACCTAATTTAACTAGTGGTGCTACGACAGCACATACTTTCTCACCTTATTTCTAACTGCTCCGCTATATTCCTGTTCTTTGGCTCGACAGCCTGCTACGGGCCTTGGCCAACCAGCTATATTATACTACATAAAAATACAGTACAACATAACATTAAATGAAGTATAAATGTTTACAACCAGCCACAATTATTTTCCGCATCAAGACTCGAACTCAGGTACTCCATGTTAACTCGCGATGGTCTCTCGCGAACGGTGGAGGTGAGAGGACGTGCCCTCTATTACGCAGTGTCTCGTGATTTCTAAGCTGTGCGTTGACTCATTGTGTCAAGTTGTGCGTCCACATTTTGTGTTCTGACTAGTGTGTAGTGTTTTCATGATCAATTGTATTTTTTTGTTTATAAAATTCTGTGTTTCAACTGGTGATATAAAAAAATATGTTGCCTCCATAAGACGTAAACAATCGATATGGCCTCGGAGAACACCTCCCAGCCGGAATCTGAATTTATAATGGATTCGTCTACTACAAGTCAAGCCGAACTACAAACTCAGTTGTTTCTTCAACACCAATATCAGCAGCGGCACCAGCATCAACAACAACAACTGACTTTACATCAGATACCACAATGTACAGTGATAGCAATGCCATTGCCCTTTTTTCCTCCTGCAGTTCAGCCTTTAAGCTCAAGTTCAACCGATGTAGCAAATTCAGAACTTAATCGAACAACCCACGGTAATTCAAGTAGTGACAGCAACACTTATAAATGGCAAGTTGTTGTTAGCAAGCGCAAGAGATGTAAATCAATTATAAACAATAAAACGTCAAAGTGCAAATATAAGTGGATTGCAATAGATTTGCAGATCTCAACTAATTAATGACGTGAATCCGATGATAAAGTAATCGATGAAAGTCACAAATCCAGCAACATCCAGAAGGTGCAAAAGCCACCACCAATATTTCTCCCTGGGGTAAATGACTTTCACGCAATGTCAGAAACTTTACAAAAAGTCGTGAAGAAGGAAGAATTCTACTGCAAGCTTGTAGGTCAAGATAAATTTAAAATCTTACCGGCAACAACAGAAGCTTATCGATCACTTATTAAATACCTTACTGAAGAGAAAATTGAGTTTCACAGCTATCCGCTAAAACAAGAAAGAGCATTTAGGATAGTCTTAAAAAATATGCATCCTACAATAAATATTGATGAACTGAAAGCAGAAATAGAAGAAAACGGTCATATTGTAAGAAACATTCATAACTGCAAACACCGTGTAACAAAACTCCCTTACAGGTATTTTTATTGATTTGGAACCAAAAGATAATAACAAAGACATCTATAAATTGCAGTACCTTCAAAACACCAAAATAAAAATTGAAGCTCCAAGAGTAAAGCGAGATCTTGTGCAATGCCATCGCTGCCAAAGTTGGGAGCACACGAAGCACTACTGCAACCATCCTTATCGGTGCGTAGTATGCGGCGAGAATCACGATAGCAGAACTTGTGAAAACAAGACGAAGCCAGCAAAATGCGCCCTTTGTGAAGGTCCCCATACAGCAAGTTATAAAGTATGTGAAATTTATCAAAAAATACGCAATAAAAAATATCCACAGGCGTCTAAAATTCCACAAGATTCAAACTACAGCCCTTCACAAAATAATATGAATACAGGTCAAGAAAACTTCCCACCTACTTCGACAAATAATTTCCATCAGCGTAGTACTTATGCACAAGCACTGAACAACTCGCAAAAAAAGGATAGTCTGAACAACAATGCAACAAACACGGAGTCTAATACCCAATTATTTTCAATAATGCAACAGACTTTCCAAAGACTTGAAACTATACTCAACAGACAAGCAGAACAAATAAGTGCACTTTTAAATCTTGTGTCAAAACTGCTAACTAAATAATGAACAAATCATATAAGATAACAGCTTGGAACGCCAATGGCTTGCTACAACACCGAGAAGTGAAGTGTTTTCTTCAGTTAACAAATACGGATATCATGCTCATTTCAGAAACTCATTTCACCAACAAAAGTTTTTTCTCGCTTCAAGGATACAACGTGTATTATACAAATCATCCGGATGGTACAGCACATGGAGGAACAGCTATACTCGTTCGGGAAAAAATTAAACATCATTTAAATTCTCAATATAGCACCACGTATTTGCAGGCAACATCCATTCAAGTAATAGATGCATTCGGAACCTTAAATTGCAGCAATATAAAACCAGAGTTACAATTGCAAGTTTTTCAAACACTTGGACCTAGATTTATTTATGGCGGTGACTACAATTCTAAACATCCATTGTGGGGCTCCAGACTAACCTCTCCGAAAGGTAAATATCTATATGAAACTGTAATAAACGAAAATTATCCTCGTACTCTTCTGGCCAACCCACTTATTGGCCGACAGACACTAACAAAATTCCTGATGTATTAGATTTCTTTATTGTAAAAGGAGTTAACCAAAGTTACATTCACACCTACTGGTCACAAGATCTATCGTCTGATCATTCACCAGTTCTACTAGTCATTAGCTCAATCATTATTGAAGACAATAAGCAAACCTCAATCCACAACAATAGAACAGATTGGAAATATTTCTCAGAATGGCTAATTAATAACAGCACAGCTAATCTACCATTGAAAACTGCTTTCGACATGAATGAAGCTATAGAATATGTAACCAGACAACTCCATCAAGCTGCATGGAATTTTACACCAGAAATAAAGCAAAACAAAACGCTATATAAAAAAACCCGAAAGAAAAAAAAAATACCAAATATCGAAACCACGCCCTACAAGATAAACTCACAAAATTGATTCCGAATTCGAAATCAGAGTATTCTCTTTGGAAAACTACTAAATACTTGAAGAGACCTATGCAACCTATTCCTCCCATCAGAAAAGCCGACAGCACATGGGCTAAAACCGACGAAGAAAAAACTGAATGCTTCGCGTCCCATTTCTCTAACATCTTTCATCCATTTCCTTCACAAACATCTACAAAAGAAGAGGAAGAAATTTACAACTTCTTAGATTCACCATTGCAACTAGCTCCCCAAATCAAACCCGTAAGTGCTCGAGAAGTTGAAACAACAATCAAGAATTTACCAACTAAAAAAGCTCCCGGATACGATATGCTTTCAGCAACAATTTTACACCATCTACCAAGAAAACTAATAGCCTTACTTACTTCCATCTTCAATGCCATCCTAAGACTAGGACACTTCCCTGATCAATGGAAAATCGCTCAAGTAATAGTCATCCCTAAGCCCGGCAAACCAACACATGAAGTTGAATCATACAGACCTATTAGTCTACTGCCAATATTATCAAAGGTTTTTGAAAAACTGCTTCTGTCACGTTTAAATCCACTTCTACAAGAAAATGAAATAATACCTCATCATCAGTTTGGGTTCAGACAACGGCATTCGACTGTAGAACAAATTCATCGAGTAGTAAACGAAATTAGTGAATCGCTAGAAAATAAAGAATATTGTTCTGCTGTATTTCTAGACGTAAGCCAGGCTTTCGATAAGGTTTGGCACCCCGGTCTATTGTATAAAATTAAGAAAAATCTACCGTATCCTTACTATCACTTGTTAAAATCGTATATTACAGAGAGATATTTTCAAATCAAATTTAACGGTGAAACTTCAAAACTTATCCCTATAAAGTCAGGAGTGCCTCAAGGAAGTGTGCTTGCACCTTTCCTTTATTCATTATATACTGCCGACATCCCATCATCTGTGAACGTATTGACAGCAACCTACGCGGACGACACAGCCATCTTAGCTCGACATGAAGATCCAGCAGAAGCATCTCGTCTCGTAGAAGAACATCTGCAATCCATCCACAAGTGGCAGAAACGCTGGCGCCTCAAGATCAATGACAAGAAGTCTGTCCAAGTCACCTTCAGTCTGAAGCACGAAACGTGTCCACCTATAAAAATAGGATTGCAATGTATTCCTCAAAATGACTCGCAAAATATCTCGGACTTACTCTACAGAACGGAAAAAACATATAAAAAAAGAAAAAATTAGACCTAAAACTTAGAAGGGTAAACTGGCTACTGGGAAGAAAATCATCGTTAAGCATCGCCAACAAATTAATTGTGTATAAAGCAGTATTAAAACCAGTATGGACATATGGAATTCAACTTTGGGGAACAGCTCAAAATTCTAATATTGAAATATTACAACGCTTCCAGTCAATAGCCTAAAGAAAATTTGTAAATGCCCCTGGTATGTAACGAATGCAACATTACACAAAGACTTACAGATTCCAACTATAAAAGAAGAAATCAAGAATACCAGTGCAAAATACCTACAAAGACTACATAACCATCCGAATATCCTAGCCATCAACTTACTAGACAATAGTGACTCCCCAGACGACTTCAAGGCCATCATACTTTAGACCTTCCATATCGACTTTAAATTATTCATTTCAGAAATTGTAATTAATAGTTAATTTTTATTAATAATGTATCATTGGTGGAGTACGGTCATTGGATTTTACTCCTCTCATGTATTTGTTTACGTAAATGTATGTAATTTTGCCAAATGTTTGTTCACAAACAAATTGCAAAATAAAATTATAATTAAAAAAATGTTAACTCGCCGTCAGCCGTATCACTACCCTACAGAATCGCCGTAAGGGTCGAACTCGGACCGACGCTTAAAAATGTAATTGTCTCAATCCAATATTACCAAGACGCGGTTTTTGCAATTTTCGAAAATACGAGTTCACCAAAAACGGGAATAACATTATATTTTTTACCGTCCGTTGTTACATATGAAGAGAAAATTTAATGCAAAAATTTGGAACGGTTTTTGAAAAAATATTTTTTAGATTGTATAAAATTAAAACATAAATTACGCGAAATTTTCTCGTTTTTCAAAAAGTTGTACATGGTCTTTTTTAAAGAGTTATTTTTTTATAATAGACTTGGTCTAAGGCATCATTCTTTATTTTCTGTTTTGAAGTTCTGAATTATTAACTTTTGGCAATTTTGGAAGATACAGATATTTCGCCGAAAATGGATTTGGTACTCTATTTTTTAACATTCCTTGATACATATGAGTTGAAAATTTAAAGAAAAAATTTGGAGCGGTTCTTGAGAAAAAAATGCAAAAAAACAAACAAAAATGCCAAAATTACACGAAAACTACTGTTATTTTCGAAAAATTGAACAGTATCTTATTTCAAGATACTTTAAAAAATAGATTTCATGAAGGAAAAACATTTGTTCTTTAATAATGTAGTTGTAGCATGATGCTAAAAAAATGTCACTTTTGCAATTTTCGAAAAATTAGGAATTTCAACGAACATGAGACCTGTACAATTCACGCCGTTTACGCTATCCGAGGACAAAGTTTAATCAAAAAATTAATTACCGTATATTACACCCTCCCCCACCGAACTTGTAGAGTAGGGGCGAAGCGTCGGAGTCTGGAGCTCCTCCGCACATGTTTGGGAGATCCTCCGTTGCTCTGACTGGGGGAAGTTTCTCGGTGGACGTGGTAGGCGAGTGTTCTCCAACTGGGGACCCGCAGGCTGCATGCGACCCGTGGTTCCATTTATTGTGGGCCGCGAAAGGTTATTACTGAAAAGTGAAAGTGATTTTCATCCATGTCGGGCGAGAACATTGCGCACCTGGGATACGCGCTCTACCGGGATCAAAAGCGCCTTTAATGTAAAAATAGGTTGTTTATATATAAATAATTATTTTTCTAGTAAATTCAGAAATTCGAAATCATCCCAAGGTTTTTCACTGCGATGTGCATAGTACGAACTGATATCACGCATGGTTTCGTCGCCCTGTCATTTCAGAGTAGCTGGGCAAAGAGATCAACAATAAGGGAGACGTCAGGCGTGGATCGCCTGAGTAATGAAAATATGGTCTGCAACCATATTAATGGCTTTAGTTCTGGCTCTTGAGTTCTTGTAATTTGGACACCCCTGTGTTAGGCGATGGTGTGGCTTCTGCTCCTGTTGAACTAAGGAAGGAAAATGATTTACCACCCTCTGATGCTTTCTCCTCGGTCGAATCTCTCGCCGCCTGTCCATCAACTTCGTTGACACAGAACAATTAGATGACGGCGAAAAGCCTGTATGTTCGTGTGTCTGTTGATGTTTCTGTTCTTGTGTCTGTTCGCCTGCGTGTCCGTAATTTTCAAAAAAAAATATATGACCTTATTGAAAGAATCATTTATCAACAACAAATTTCATTAGAAAGAAAAATCTGTGTTCAATTTTAGAGTTGTAAGAAAACGCAGAAAATCTAAATGCAATGAATAGCAGGTAACTATTCTTTTCGTAATAAGTGTGCTCGGACAGCGTGTTGAGAAATATCTGTGCGGTCGAGCACAGTGCGGTCTAGCCAGACCTACTAAATATAATCTGCACAGTGCGGTCGAGCCAGACCTACAGACTACAGATCATCCGAGTTCAATTCCCAGTAACGCTGGAATATATTTACCTCCACGTGTAAAGAGAGTTACGTAATGCTGTAGGAGGAAGTGTCGAAATTTTCACAGAAAACACGTTGAGTTAGTAGATAGTTCGAAAAAAGTGGATTGTTGGTATTGTTCTTTTATTTTCTATACACAAGGCTGTCAAACGCTTGTTGTTTGAACCCGAAAAAGTGACTTTCAAAAAAACCTCTTTGTCAATCCGTCTTCGTGTGAGTAATTCTAGAGCCTAAAGTAAACATGATTTTCATCAAAAAGATATTCCTTGAACGATCTGACTAATATTACGAATCTTCGAATTTGAAACGAATCTTTAAATTTTGAAGGTACTTTACACCAAACCCCATCATATTTACATAATTTTCTCAAAAAGAGCTCCAATTTTTTTGTAAATCTATTCCTCGAAGCACAAGATGTTTAATAATGGCGTACGTTCAATTTTGGTCGAACGATCTGAATTTTCGAAAATTTCAAACAAATACCTATTAACATTGTCGAAAACCAATAATAACGCTTGACATTTTTGTTTCATGAAATCTCTTTTTAAAAATAGATATTAAATTAATGTAAATTAAACACTCAACTCTTTCCTAGTAATGATCCACTCTTCACTAGTAATGATTGCCGCTATTGGGTCTAACCGCTTCCATGTTTTTTTAAATTTTTTCCAACAGTATTATCTCAAAAGTACTGGAGGAGATCAGTTGATATCTGGAGTACAAGGGGTGGTGTTAGCTACTATTTTATGCCTGGTTCCTTGTGATTCCAGTGAAAAATCAGTAACTGCACTGAAACGGTAGAAGCTCCCACCAATTCAGTGGTGGCTCTACCATAACATCCCACATCCTACATGGTCACGTGCCCTCCCTCTTGTAAAGAAAAGTATTAATAGTGGACTAAAATGCTTGTCATGTTATGGAGTAAATACTTCTAGAGAATTAACGTTAACGTTTTCATGGGCGATATCGATACTATTTCACAGCGCTGACTACGAGGTAGTTGTGGCAACAGGGCGAAGTCCGCAAGCTTCTTGTGACCAGCTCCCTCCCATTCAGCAAAGCTTTCCCTCATAGTGCGCGGAAAAATGGGAGGGGGTAATGCTCCCTTAAGACCCTTTAGGGTCACAAGCTTTTTGTGACTGCCAATGCAAGCGCCACTTATCAGATTCACAAACAACGCTCGTAGTGTCTGAGAAATGAAATGCTAATCAGCTCAGGGCCCTTGTAACGTTGATAATATGAGCAGCTGTGAAATGTGAATAAGTTTTTCTTGAGCGTGTGCGTGTTTATAATCGAATTGTTTTCTCTTCTCGTTCTGCTGACGTGAGAAACCAACGTGTGATTTAAATTTAAAGCGCTAAAACTTTAAAATAAATGAAGTAAAGTATTTCTTCTTCTTCTTCGGCATTTTCCCCTTAGGAGCTTGCCGTTTTCACCCTCTACAACTCTCGATCCTCCCAATCTCGTGGTTTGAAGCCTCTATCCTTCATAGCTTCTTGGATGTATTTTTCCCATTCTAAAGCTGGTCTTCCTCTTTTTCGCCTCTCAGGGGGTTGCCATTTTAAGATCTTGTGTGGCCATCTGTTTTCTGACATTCTCTGAATATGTCCATACCACTGTAGTGCTATATTTTCCAAGGTCTTCGTAATAGAACAAATCATATTCATCGTAAAGTATTTAGGAAGTAAAAATTTAGGTTATGAAGACAGGATGTTGGCGAAAGAATTAGGGCCACCGAGGCCTGATCTGGTCATCAAGCAAGCTTTTAGTGATACAAATAGATCATACAACAGAACATTTAATAAGTCAGTGTATGATAAATGGGATTGGATTTGTGGATATCCAGTGAGTAATGCATTGTTTTGCTTCCCATGCATTCTATTTGGGGTGACGAAACGTGGACCAAGAACGGTATTTAAGATTTTAAGCATTTCCCGGATAAATGCAAAAAACACGCCATTTTAAAAAGTCATGTCAACAATGAAATGAATTTAGCTGTTCTTGCGAAAGTTAGTATCAGGCAACAATTGGATGACGCATATAGAATCTCTGTGCGTAAACATAATGAACTTTAAGATAAAAATAGATACATTCTGGGTCGCATTGTTGATGCTATTTAATTTTTTGGAGAATTCGAATTAGCGTTATGCGGTCATGATGAATCTGAGGACTCCGATAACCCAGGTATTTTCAGGGAACTGATTAATTACACAGCCGCTTTGGACAATATTTTTTAAAATCATTTGGAGAATGCAACGACCTTTAGAGGCGTATCAAAGACCATCCACAATGCAACTAGATGCAATGTTTGCCGTTTGTCAAAAATACTTGACAGAGCAAGTAAATAATGCAGAACACGTGGCCATTCAGGCGGACGAAACAACGGACAGTTCATGCAAAACCCAAATATCATTAATTTGGAGGTATCAGTCGGAAGGAACAATATATGAGCGATTTTGGGGCTTCTTTCAAGTAATCGAAAGAGGTGCTCAGGGTTTGACTGATAAAATTTTGGAACAATTACACAAGCTCGGTTTAGATAAAACTCCCGATAAACTCATAGCCCATACGAGTTGTAACGAATATTGCATCATCCCCCGGCGCCTCCCCGAGGTGCCTGTGATCGCGGGTTACGTCATCTGCCGGTGACCACGAGCTGCCTGTGAGCGCGGGTTGCATCACCTGCCGGCGGATTATTCCAGAACGGTCGCAGAGTTCGGAAGGTTCTCGATCGTCCGCCGAGTATAAATACGCGGTGGCCGGCGACCGCGAGTCAGTCTTGAGTCCGCAGTGGAAGCTGAACTGTGAAGTGTGTGCATCGCGGTGAATAACTGTGCAGTGATTGTGCTCAGTGAAGTGAACCGTGGTCAGTGCATCGTACTGTGGTCGGTGACGTGAACTGTGCCCAAGTGCATCGAACTGTGATCAGTGCAGTGAACTGTGGCCAGTGCTTAGGACTGTGCGAGTGTGTAAGAGAAGAGTAGTGAAAATAAATAATCAAGAGAAGTGTAGTGTTAATAAATCAAGAGAAGAGTAGTGTAAATAAATAATCAAGAGAAGTGTAGTGTAAATAACTAAAACGAGAAGTGCAGTGTAAATAAATAATCAAGTGTTTTCAGTGATTGTGTAAAGAAATAAAATAAACGTTTTTGTTAAAATAATACGAGACTTTTAATTCACCACCTAGAAACGTAACAGTATTGTAATGGGACAGACGCCCATGCATGGTAGCGACGAAATAAAAAAATGTAAAATTATATTTTAAAACGCCTGTGGAAACGCGTAGCGGAGGCTCGCCGCCAAAGCGGCAGGAATTGGTACAATGTACCGTTACTTGGCGTCGCCGACGAGGGCGTCCGGTGTTCTCCTTTGTCTCGGAGCCTGGTGAAGGGGCGCGCCAGTGACGTCAATGGGATTTCCACCCTCTGCGCAGAGCGTTGGCGAATTCGGCGAATTCGTGACGTGGGGAAAATTCCGGTGACAACACGAATTCCAAACTGTAGCCTGCAACGTCGGTGCCACCACGATTGGTCGCTCCGTGTCGCGTGACGCGACTGACCAATAAGCGCGAACGTCGCGTGGACGCGGCCATGTGACCCCGCGGAGCCAGAGAGCTCCGGAGAGAGGAAGCTAGCGGTCTTCTGGTTCCAGTAGCGATAGCGAGCAGACGCTTTTTTGGGTTCAAGCAGCGATAGCGGGCGGACGCCGCTTGGTACGAAAGGGTAGTGGCAGACGTGTTCTGCTACGAGCAACGCGTAGGCGAGCACGCCGAGAGGATTGCCTCGGGCCTAGTTTACAGGCCACGCATCGCATACCGTGAGCATCCTGCTGATTCGCCGCTCAGTCACGGACGGGCGACGATCGAGAGACGGGGGAACGGCCGTGACCAGAACGAGCCGCCGCTAACACCGCCGCCGCCGCCGCCGCCCAGGTAGTCCGGCGTTCATCCAGGCGCCGGCACCCTGCGCCGCCGCCGCCGCCGCCGCGTAGGCGGCCGGCGGCCTGCCGGACCCGCAGCCCCCCCTGCGCCGCCGCATCGGGTGGATGGCCCGAGGCGCCGCCTGAGCTGCCGGCATCGACCTCGACTTCCCGCGCCCACTGGACTGTATGCGAGGCAAGAGAGGGGCGAATGACCGCCTGATGTACAATAGCTGTAAGTTAGGTTAAGTTTATTTTTGTTTTTTCCTTGTTATTTGTATCTGGCCTCACCAGAGGAAGCTCACTAGTATTAAATGTAAGTTCATGAAAGAGCTATCTTTTCTTTATACAAGACGCATGCCAATGCCCACGCCACGCATGTTCCCGTTCAGCCTTTCAGGGTCTTCTGCGGGTGTAGCCGGGCAAGCTTCATCTTTCAACAGCGCCAGGAGAAGGTAGGTCGAGATCACCCTGAGAGCATCCCCGCGTAGGGGGTGTTACAGTATGATGGAGCTCCTGTTTTGAAAGGGCAAAAGGGCAAATACTTTGTAAAAGAGAAATATCCTAATGCAAACTATGTTCATTGCTACGCTCATCAAGGACATCGTCTACTTCAGAAAGCAGCTTCTTCATCTCCTGGGAGCAGAGTATTTTTTGCAGAACTCCAAGGAATATGCTAATTTGTTTACCAGATCGTCCAAAAGAATGCAATATTTAACGAAATCTGTGCAAGGAAAACTGTGTTCTGCACCACTTTCAAGATGGTACTTCCAGCATAGAGCTGTTCATACTGTGTTTGAATATAAAGACAGCCTAATTTAATGTTTCGAGAAAATTCGAGATGGTGAAGAAGAGAATCCCAAAGCCGGTGGTCAAGCTGCAGGATTTGTGCGGACATTAAATAAGGAATTCATTAAACGATTTTCTGATGAAGTAACCAAGGTGCGTAAAGTGTACGAAGACGACCAAGAGTCTTCGAGTGTACCTCCAAATAAGAGAAAATGCATCTTTCGCAAAGAAGGAAGCAACCGTGTTGCTTTGGAAGTGTGTGATACTATTGGAAGTGTGTGAAAACATCGAAGACAAGTTTGAGTGTTCTGACCATTTGAGTGCAGCGAAATTATTTCTGACGGAACAATTCGTACAGTACTGTGAATTTCCAGGAGAGTAATTTTGAAACCACAGTGAAATTATACTCTAAAATAAATGGTCCAAAATTTAGAACGGAATTAGAAGTGTTATACTCCCGTGAAGATTTTCACGATGCATCAAGCGCTGCCGCATTACTCCAGTTTTTTTTGGAAATCTCTAACACGTGATGTAACCATAATTCCTGTTTTGTGGGTCTTTGATGCCAAAACACCAATTGAAAGCAAAACGTCAGTCTGTCTGCGTCTGTCCGTCTGTCCGTCCATCTATGAACACTACTAGCGCCTGAACAGATCATACGATCTTTTCCAAATTGAGGAATCCCTTGTCGATGTGATTCTAGTTGAAACTTTGAGATGTTAAAAAACATTCTTTAAGATTTGAGGGTACACTACACGAAGCCGTCTGTCATGTTAATTTTTAGCGTATCAAAATAACCCCGACACCCGTATCACATTAGCCTCTTAAGTTGTATCATATTAGCCCCACAAATTTGAGGCTGTATATATCATGACACGATTAATATTATTGCATTATTTTAATGCAGAAAAAGATTAAATATTTCTTAATGATTACCCATTTTCAAAAATATCGTGTCATAAAAAATAACGAAGTAACATCGAAAGTTTTATACCACGGCGGTAAAGTTTTTGACTGGAAAAATTAGGCATTTTAGTTTTGATTTTTTTCCTCCCAAATATTGTAACATTCTGATTGCTTGCTATATAGTCATTACAATATAATATATTTCCTATCATTTGTCATTTTCTTGTTAATTTTGGACATAAATACGTAACAACTCTTAAAGTGACATTAGCCCCAATTTTCTAGTGTATAATATTAACCCCGACTGATCTTATTAACATTGTCGAAAAACAATATTAACGCTAGAGATTTTTGTTTAATGAAATCTCTTTTTAAAAATAGATCTTGTATTAAGGTAAATTAAACACTCTGTTTTTTAACTGCAAATGCAAATGCTTTACTTTCTTTTCGCTTCGGAGAGGAGGTAGTCTTGTTGTGTACCTGGTGGTGCAGGGGGTACCGTGACAGGCGAGTTAACTTTAAAGACCCGAGTCCAAATGCCCGCGAGTAGAAAATATTTTCTGGTGCAGTAGGTGTTTTTTTGTTTCTTTTTTGGAGGTTCACATATGCCGTATTGCCTAGCAATTACGAATATTGCCTAGCAATTACGAATAATACGTGAAAATACATGCTGTTGAAGCAACACTTCTTTTGAACATAAAACACTTTCTAAATAGTATGTATAGTAAGATAAACTTTATTTAGGTAAGTAAACTTAGACCTTTCACTTTGATTCTCTAAATTAAAACTTGACGTAACTGAGAACAGTGTCGTCATAAGAGTTATTATGATACATACATCATATGCTTTATTTTTAAAATGTTAGGCGCCGAAACGCGCCTGCGTATGTGTGTGTGTTTAGTCATGCTGCCTGTACAGAGATTGTACTCAGCATGTGTGTGATTTTAACATGGTGCAAAAACAATCTTTCTTATCTCTCCATCATCCGGATGAACTGGTGATAGGTGATAATGGCGTATGGGAAGCATGAATGGATGAGTGGTGTTTTGGACATGAGAAGACGGGTTAATTTGTTAGGTCTAGGATTTAGAGAGGTTATTTTGTTAAAGGGAGGGTATTGTGGGAGGAGGTAGGTTTCTTAATGTGTAGGAGGGGATCACAGGTTATTTTAATGCAGGTGTGGTGTAATAGGGCTAGGAGATGGGTTATTTCTTTAAAGGGGTTTTAGATGGGTTATTTTATTTGAGGGTATTGCGTCGCGATTGGTTGTTTTGTAAATGTATTGGTAAAACTGTGTATGGTGTATGGAGATTGTTCAAACACGGGAGACATTTCTGGATTTTAGGGAACTCACGTCGTTTAGTAGAGAGGTATGTCATTTCAGAAGTTTTATAAAGTCGTGAATGTAAGTCCTGGTTGTCCAGGTGTCTGGTGGTATGGTCTACGTATATAACAAAATAACAATATATTGTGGGAGAAGGTGGAGGTAGGGTGAATGTGTCAAGCGGGTGGCGCTTCCTGTTGTGAGGGATGGTTCTGTTCATGATATGACGATGAGGTTCGACAAAAGCAGAGAAGGAAGGATTGTACATTGCTTCTAGCAGTCGTTTCCAAGCAGATTCGTAGGTTTCTGTCGCAAGAGGTTTAATGTCGTGCTGGGTTCTAATGTCGAGGTAGCAGTCGTTAGGTGCGGGTCTGTAAGTCAGTCTGATTATTCTGTTTTCCAGTCTGGTCAGCAAGTTATAGTTTGATTGGAAAGTCGAGGCCCATGTTTCAGCGCCATATGTGCCTATTGGCTTGATGTGTATGTATATGTAAAGTTTGGTTTCGTGTTTAACGTTCCTCTTTGTCATGATGGGCAGTAAGGCGTTGATTGTCCGGCGTGCATTTTAGGTCTTGTCCTTGATGTGTCGCGTCCACAGTAGTTTAGAGTTGAATGTCAGTCCAAGGTACCGTCACTTCTCGGTTCCATGTCCACGTCAATAATTTGAATGGGGGCTTTTGTTGGATTTGCTCTTTTCCATTGAAATATCATCCCTTGACATTTGGATGCGTTGATTGTTATTTGGTTTTCTCTGGCCCAGACTGTGAGAAGGTTAGCGGCTTGTCGTAATTTCCATAATGCCATTTTAGTCGTGTGGTATATGCCAAGTCGTCTGCGTATAGATAGTCATTTACATTGTGAGGTATTGGTATGTCATTAATGATGTTGAATAGGCTAGGAGACAGCACAGCGCCCTGAGGGACGCCGGATTGGATGGGATAGGAAGAGGAGTAGCATGAAAGGTGTCTTACACGGAAGGAGCGGAGGGAAAGGTAATTTCTCAAAAAAGACTGAAGGAATTCTGGGATGTATGGTTTCATTTTGAGAAGGAGGATCTCGTGGTTGCCTGAGTCAAAGGCACTGCTGAAATCTGTAAATATGGCAGGGACGTCGCATGGATATTGGAGGAATGTTGAAACTAGGGCAAGTCGTAGAGTCTGTAGTACCGCTGACCTATTGTCTCTGAAACCAAACTGTGTTTTTCGTAATACGTTAGTCAGAAGTGGTGTCATTCGTCTGAGTAAAAGCCGTTTAAATAGTTTGCTGGAAGTGGGTAAGAGATTGATTGGTCTGTAGCTGCTAAGTTGTTTATGGTCTTTGTTTGGTTTTTGGATCATGATGACGATGGCATGTTTCCAGATGGAGGGGTAGGGAGATAGGCGTATGCATGCGTTGAAAATGACAGTCAAATGGTTAGTCGCATTGTGAGTCAGATGTTTTAGTGCCGCCGTCTGAACTCCATCGGGGCCTGCAGCTTTTGTCGGGTCAAGAAGTCGAATTTCGTCTCGTATTTCGTTGTCAGTGAAAGTTCACAATTGTTGCTGAGCAGTTGGAAGTGGCGGGGTTTTGAAGAAATTAAGGATAGCGAATGAAGGGAGTGGGGGTTGGTTTCTGGGAATTTGGAGGAGTGGAATTGGGCGAAGGCTTCAGCAATGACCTTGGGATCGTATGTGAGGGTGTTATCTGGTAGCATTATGGGAGAGATAGATTGTAGGGCTGCCTTCATGGTTTTAATTATTTTCCATAGTCGGTCAGGGTTTTTAAAATTTGCGTCCCGTATAGTCTTGTCCCAAGTATTTCCGTGGTGCTGCGTCAATTTGTCGTGGAGTGCACGTTTCAATTGTTGGTAAATGGTCTTGTCCTCTTTTTGTCTTGTTCGGTAGTAACGGCTTTGTGCTCGTCGTTTTTGTCTGAGTCTAGGAGTTCATTCGGAAGGTTTTGGAAGTAATGTGGCGAAGAATATAATGTAGATTTGCGGATGGCGGATTTGATCTGATGGTTGAAGTGGTCTATGGTTTTATCTATTTCTTGGCTGGTACTGAGGGATGAAGGAGTTTTTATCTTTTTCGATATGAGATGCTTGAAGTTTTTCCAGTCTATGGTGCGAGAAGGGTGAATGGGCGGGGCTAGAGAGTAAGGCGTTATATGAACCGTGAAAATTATTGGTATATGATCTGATATTAACTCGTGCCGGGTGTAGGGATTCGTGACGATGATGGATTGATTGATTGATCGACGGTGATGGATGTGGAGTGGATTACAAGGTAGAGGATGTCGTTTGGTTCGTCGTTTATCATGTGGGTAGGTTCCTGAGGTGCGAGAAGGTTTAATGTAGGTCTGGTTAGGAGATAGTTGTGTAGGACTCGTCCCGGTTGGTTTTCGTACTTGCACCCCAATTCGTCAGTTTAGCGTTCAAGTCGCCTGCTATAATAGAGGGTGTGCGTCTGTCAGTTAGTTGGTCCAAGTCTGCTGCTTTCAGTCTGCTGTGTGGTATGTTATACATGGAAACGATTTTGATTGGTCCTAATTTTGTTCCTATTTGAATGGAGGTAGTTTCGAAAGAGGTACTGGGAGTCGGGAGGATGGTATGTGGGATCGTATTCCGAATTAAGATGGCTGTTCCTCCGCCCATGGTTATTGGCCGGTCTGTTCTGTATATGAGGAATTCGGGGATGGAGAAAGGTTAGTTAGGTTTTAACCAGGTTTCCTGAATAAGAAGTGCCCCGATGGAGTAGTAGTCAAGAAACTGTCTGATTGAAGCTTTTTTGTCGTGTAGTCTGCCTTGTGCATTCCAGGATGCTAGTCTTAAGTAGTGTTGTCTGTTGTTCTGCCTGTTTAAAACAGTTCGCATATTTTGGTCGCAGCAGTCAATATTTTCGTGAGTATGTCCTCGGGTCCTTTAAAAATATTGATAATGTCATTTATTATCTGGGCGATTCTGGTAATATTGTTGTTCTTGATGAAGTCAATAATGTCTTTTATGGTGTTGCTGGTGCTGCTGCCAGTTGTAGTCGAAGAATCCTGGTTGTCAGTTCTTTTCGCAGTAGTATCCGCGAAGGTTTTATTTTTATATATTTATTTATTTTACGTCAAAAAACAGTTAAAAACTGCGTATGACGTGCTATGGGCAAAAGTGAATTGTGTGCACATTTTCAAAATTCTGTGATCCCTACACTGTCATGTACTACTTAAATTTTGAATTTTGAAAAACTCCCATGAAATAAAATCTATTTTCAAGGAAAAATAAGCAATAAATTTTGGCTCTTATTACTTGCCGCGACAACATGGAAACGATAATTTGAATAATTGTATTTCCCACTGAATTCTAGAAGACGTGCACAGAAAATGAAGTTACATTTATGTCCAGAAGCAAAACAAGGGGCCATCTCAGCATTGGCTCAATGGATCAGGGAAACTGGACGAAAACCTGATCGAGATGGGGGTCATTGACCCGGAAGCTGTAGTACAATAGTTGTTACAGGTTGTTTATACTCATTTATACAGTCCAAATGGTAAATAATGCATTATGTATCATTGTTAAAATTAATGTTACTTTTCTTGTGATCTCAATATAGTCTCTAATTGTGTAGAAACAGTTATGCAGCAGAAACGATTTCACTTGGGATTTAAACTTTTCTATTGAATTTAATCGTTTAATGTCATCTGGCAAAGTGTTGTAAAATAATGTACATGTATTGTATGTGAATTTTTTGTAATGAGCTGTTGATACTGTCACCTGATGAATATGATTTCTACGTCGAGTGTTATAGTAATAGACTTCGGCATTTTCTGAAACTATATTCCCGCCCTTGAGCAAGTCATTTTTTACAAAAACCACTGATTCATAAATAAAAAGACACGGTAATGGTAGAATTCCTATATTAATGAAGAGAGGCTTACATGAATCACGTGGGTGGGATTCGGTTATTATTCGTACAATTCGTTTTTGTAATCTAAAAGTCTGGGAGCTATAAGATGTATTTCCCCACAATATTATGCAATATCTCAGGCGAGAATGAACATTCGCGAAGTATACACAACGAGCAGTATGAAGGCTGACTGAATTTGCAAGAATTCTGAACGCGTAGCATAATGAACTTAATTTTGTGTTCAATTCATTTAAATGGACGTTCCATTTAAGGTTTGACTGAATTGAGAGACCTAAAAATTTTGTTGCCTTAACATCAGTCAATGGTACACTGTTCATTTTCAATGGAGCACAGAATTGTTTATTTGAAATGGAAAACTGCATTAAAACCGTTTTCTTTTCGTTTACTATTAATTTGTTATTTCGGAACCAATTTGAAACATCTGATATTGTACTATTTACGGTTTCTTTATTGCAAAGGATATTCGTATCATCCGCAAAGAGAACCGTTCTTCCGTTTCGAATCGTCGAGGGCATATCGTTTACGTAAAGTAGGAACTGATTAGGGCCTAAAATCAAGCCTTGAGGAACTCCACATGCAACGGGCAAAGAGTCGGAAAGGTGCGTACGTAATGTTCCATCATTCCAGTAAGGTATTTCAACTCTCTGAGATCGTTGTTTAAGGTACGAACATAACCAATCTAGAGCAATACTACGGATTCCATATAAAGGTAATTTTGAAAGTAAAATGTCATGATCAATGATGTCAAAAGCTTTTGAGAGATCTAAAAAAAATCCAATAGGTGCCTCGTTTTGATCCAATGATGAGGCGACATCTTTAAGAAAAGAAAATATAGCTGTTTCCGTTGATTTTGATTTTCTAAATCCATGTTGGCAATCTGAAAGCGCGTCGTGTTTAGTGAGAAAGGTTTCCATTCGTACGTAAAAAAGTCTCTCTAATATTTTTGAAAAAACTGTTAGAAGAGAAATGGGCCGATAATTTTGAATTTCATTCTTGTTGCCTTTTTTGAAAAGCGGCTTAATTTTAGCTGTTCTGCCGTCGAGTCCGGGGAAGGATTCATGGGAGAAGTCTGGTGGGGGCTGGTGGGTGCGATTACTATTTCTGTCTCTTAGTCTGGCGATTGCTTGTAGTCGGGAGTTGTTGGCGAGTTGGAAAGCTGCACAGCTGGGCCAGGATGCTTCGTGGTTTTGTGAGCAGTTGGCACACTTTATAATGGTGCTGGTGCAAAAGACGGTGTCGTGTGATTCTGCTCATTTGCCGCAGACCCATTTCCTGGAACAATGATTCTTGGTGTGCCCAAATTGTTGGCACCTGTGCAGCGGGGGATCCTGTTATTATTTTTGTAGGAGTCAATCCTAATACTATAGTATGACACATATTTGATAGTTTCCTTTATTGACGGTATCAGGTCCTTGTCCGTCTCACATACGTATAGTCCTAGGTGTCTTATGGTTTTGTCTTGTTCCATTTTCTGCATTTCTGACAGATGGTATATGGGAAAGCTGTATGTGTCGCGTATGTCAGTCAGTAGGCCTGTGTATTTAAGTTCGGGGGTAATCCTTTGATAACGAACTTTTCTCTAGGAGCAGCTATTGCACGGTGATAGAAGTAGGTAGGCTGGTCAAAGAAGTGAAGTTTCCGTATGTTGCTGTCCTGTTTAATAAACTCGAGCCTTTGTCTCACTTTATAGTGGGCGGTCATTGTCTTTGGTTGTATAATCAATTGGGTCTTGTTGGAACGTGCGTCAATACTGTTCTTGGTCCATTCATTTAGGTCTTTCACAAGGGTCTTACAGTCTATGATCTTGTTGAGGTCCAGGCGGTAGGCTCCGATCCGGGTTTTTAATCCGAAAGTCGGTCTGATGGGGTTTTTAGTGTCATGTGCGTCATCTGTGTTGTCATCATGGTTGTTTGTTGTACCGGAAGGTCCTGGTCCTGTTGTCTGTCCTTGGTCCTGAAGCACTGACAAGCAATTATTTATGGAAATAATTGGAGGTAGTAATGGAAAGGGAGTGCGCGCGAATTTTGTAGGGTATTCGTAGGTTTCGCCATCCTCTCCTAGAACCTTGCTGCCTGGTTGTCCAGCCTTGGGTGTGGGTTTGCCCTTGTCTTTGCCTCGTGGCTCTGCGGGGTACTCGTCCACTACTTCCATGTCACTGTCTGACATAGCGCGGGCATCATGCAGTAGTTTTGTCCTTTTTTGATCCCTCGTGTTGGTAAGATCCTTCTTTCGCCTATCGTCGTGCATTGTTTGTTTCCTGGTGATGGCTAGCCTTATCGGCAAGTGACTTTTGTCCAATGGTTCCATTTTTGCCGACTGCTGCTGCAGCCGCGCGGCTTTTGTCCTTCACCAGAAGTGTAGTCTCTTAAACCAGTCAGGTTCGTAACTCTCACCCGTAGCTGGTTGTAGGTTCACTGGTAGTCTTGGCCTAGTCAGGCCAGAGGTGCCGTTGTCGATCACGGTTCAGTTGTCCGCTAGTCCCAGAGGCGTTGTCAACGTCCGGGTCGCCGTTGGTAACGGGTCGTGGTCCGTGAAGAGAAGCCAGGGATGAATCCAGGTGTCCGAAGTCCGTGAAGAGAAGCCAGGGACGAAGCCGGCGCCAGGTAGTCCAAAATCCGAAGAGTGGTCCAGGTCGATAGCACAATCACTAATATAACTCACTAAATCGGTACTCGCACAAAACTGATCCTGGGAATTATGATTCTGATCGAAACGCGCCTCAAATTAATTATTATTATAATAGCAATAGTCATTTATATATAATATAATTTAGTAATTATTTCCAAAGAACCGGAACGCCGTTCCGTCGCGTACCGACAGAAATCAAGCCCTGTATATACAGGATATTCGGCGAGGAAATGTCGAATCTTCGAAAAAAAGCTGTTAAGACAATTTTAAGCATATTTTGTCTAATAAACTACACGGATATTCCAAATGGCTAAGCCGCAATAAGCATTCAAAAGTTGGCTTGGATATGTTTTCTATGCAACTATTTGCGTTCTAGAAGTATATAAACACTTCATTAATATCTAAATTGTTTATCATTAACAAAATTAATGAATACATTTGATCAGAAAGAAAAATTAACCTAGAAATAAAAAAGCCCAATATTCACAGTTCGACTGCTTTTTTATTTCTCGGTTAATTTTTCTTTCTGAACTAATATATTAATTTATATTGTTAATATTAAACATGTTACATGTTTCTGGTCTGTTTATATGATTCTAGAATGCATGTTTTTGCGTAGAAAACATATTTTCAAACCAACATTTGCGTGTTTATTGCAGCTCAGCCATTCAGAATGTCTATGTAGTTTATTAGACAAAATATGATTAAAATTGTCTAAACAGCTTTTTTTCAAAGTTTCTACGTTTCCTTCCCCGATACTCTGTATATCCATGCTTCTTTAAAACCAAAAACAATAATTTGCGTACTGCAAACTAATTAATTAAACCCATGGCAGTAGAACTGTTAACATAAGTACTGTCACATATCTTTCGCAGGATAAGGAGTCAAATTTAATCAAAAATTATAGTTCACATGACTTTTGACAAATTGCGTCTTACTTTCTATGATATTCAAATGGTAACATTATATTACAATATTAAATTGGTTAACATTTTCGGCTAAAGAGTCTTGTTTGATAATTCTCCAATTGTGTATTGTAATAAGATATCTTACGATACTCATGTCGTAAATAACTATTTGACAACTATTATATTTAGTGTGTCTAGCAGGATTTGTATTATTCTGAGGAACTGGATCATACGAATCACGTTTACTACGTTATTCACACAGGAGCACATGAATCTCATAAAAGTATTTAATTTAAGAAATTAAAAAATAATATAATCCTTGCTGATAAATCAACGTTTTATTGATGATTTTAGTTTTGAAAATTTTCATTAGTTTGGATGTTTAAATATAGGTATTACATGTAATTACATGTCTGTTAAGCAAGATAGCATTATATGAAGCAAGACACATTGTTTTTCATTTGATCATTCAACTTTATCAATCACTCGCAATTACTTTAATTTTCTCTGCTTATCAGTTTTTTGATCTCAGAGCTTCGATGAAGACATGAATCAAATAACATCGTAGATATTTGAGTGTTTTAAAAATAATAACGTGAATAAAAGCTTATATTTATTGAATTGGTTTTGTAATAACCTGTAAAAAATGGGTTATCTGTAGGTTTTGGGGATGTTGAAAACATTCAAATAGTAAAGGCAATGTTAAGCTGGAGACCTTTAACCTTGTTTATTTGATATTTTTCTTAGGAATAGTTTATAATGGTTAAACGTTTTCAAAGATTGCACATTAGATACCTCGAATGGCTCTTTCCGTTTAATAAACCGCTACGTTCTCCCTGTACAGATGGTCGTGCAAAATTCAAGGTTTCGATAGATTCGTAGAATGGAGAGTAGCGGCTAACAAACCACCTTCGAACTCTGACGATACTGAAATGTAGGCTGGGTTGAGAAGGTAATATCACTCTACCACCAAGTTAGTTCAGTTGTTGCTAAAATGCAAAATATTTACGGGTCAATTGACAATAATTCTGGATGGAAACCCCCGCTGAAAAATATTCTTTCGTCGTGGCGAACGTGCAGGCAAAATCTCTCAATCGGTAGGGAAATATAACTTATTTCCGCCTCGTACGTAAACAAACTAGCCCCCTCCCCCTGAGGCAACGTCCTTTCCACCCCGTGGGATGTTGCACCAATCACAGACAATTGTGGTTCTATCTGCGTCGACAATTGTGGTCAATGCGTCCCTCCTCCTGCCCTCCACCAGGCTGAGGGGTGTCCGAGTTGGTCGGCGCGGTGTGGAACATTTTGCCGGACATATTATCTGAAGGAAAGGGTACATTCACTGTAATATCTAAATTAAAAGAATGAAGTAAATTAAGAAACTGAGCTTTTTCGTAAGATTTGCCTAGAAAATCAATATTGAAATCTCCACTTACAACAATGGATTTTAAAGAGAAATTACTAATTTTGTTCAGAATTATCTCTAGATTTTCTAAGAAAATTAAATAATTTAACGCTCGGTTTGTTGAAGGTGTGTAGCGGCAAAGTACGATAATTTAGAGCGTTGAAAGATGCACGACTGTTACTTCAAAAACTTTTTTAACTGCATATAAATTGAATTCTGCCAAGAATGTAGAATCAATACTATATCTTACGTAAATACACGAACCTCCGTAAGCAGGGTCCTTATTTGATTCCCTCGCTCTACAACAAGATCGTGCAAGATAAAAACTAAGAAATTGGAGTGTGTTTAGATCATTATTCGGCAACCAGGTTCTTTGAAGCAAAAAACATTTACTTCACTTCGATCACACGGTAATGCTGCCTCGATAAACTCAATTTTATTTGAAAGAGATTGCACATTATAATGCATTATTCGAATCTTTTGCATGTACCTACACGGATGTTCCTCTGCTGCATCAATCATGTATTCGTCTATTTTTATTCACCATACCAGAATACCTTCTTTGCTTTAATTTGATAGATTATTTAATAATAATGCTAACGCTACCTCGCACGCGTCTAAAAATGCTCTGAAAATATGCAAATGTTCAATACGTACGAATTTTCAAGTTAAGTGTGTACCACAACTGCTATTTCCTTTCGGTATATAAACGCGCGTAGCTACAAAAACGGATACGAGTTTCGGAAGGAACATTAATTATTTCAGTGTTTGGAAAGCATAAGGAACAATATTTTATGTAGCAATTGATCTATCAAAAATATATTTTAAATAATTCCATTTCTTTTCTTTAGCCTTCACTATTTAAGATGGATCATCGTAACTTGACTCAGATAATGGTTCTGATATCGATATGTTCTGATTGCTCCGTCAGTAATTTCTGCTTCTTACAGCTATCTGAATCTTGCTATACGGAACTAGATGATAAACAATCTACACCCTTCACTGTGTTTAATGTAGGTGTGACGTGTGTGACATGTCGTAGATGTGGAGGATAGACTTTTTGCATCATCAGATGCATCATCAGATCATCAGATGCAAAAAGTCTGTCCTCCACATCTACGACATGTCACACACGTCACACCTACGTTAAACACAGTGAAGGGTGTAGATTGTTTATCATCTAGTTCCGTTAACCCCGTAAACGTTAAACCAAAGGACACGATATCAAATATTGCGTCTTACCGTTAGATGGTAAATCTGCAAATTGCGATGTGGAACCAAATGGCTCTTTTCCAAAATCTGCTGCCTAAATCAAAAGCATGGGTGAGTGCTTAATGAAGTGAGTATTTAACGTATATTTTCGCATTAAAAAATAATATCTAACATTTGTAACATTTCTCTACCTTTCTCTACCTACTCATTATTTTTATCTAAAATCTTAATTCATTAAATATTCAAATTAGAATAGGTCATAATAATATTCTTACAATTTTGTTTTTCAGTATTTATTTTTTCTAATAAACATAAAACAGGAAAACTAAGAAAATTAATAAAACAAAACATTTTTAAGAAAATAAATAAGAAACCATGAAAATACTGTTTTATTTATTCAGCTGTCAGTTGCAAATTATAAGATAAAAGGTTGAAAGTTTGGTAAACTGCAGATAATTTACGGGGTTACAATTTGTATTTAGCTCTTTTTATGATCTGCGTCAGAACATGAGATATTCTGAAAAAAACAAGGAAAAAGTTTTTTTCTATCCTTTTTTATGTTTGTAAGGGCTAAAATTGAATATAAGTACCTGAAAAAGTTTCTTGAAACATCTTTATTGTCTATAGAAAATTGCAAGGGCAATTTAAACCAATATTCATTGACATTATGTACTTTTAAAAATTTTAACTTATACAACAATCTAAAAAAAACAGGTTTTTTATTTGTAGGATGTACTCAGGGTAAATTGATTTAAATCCGGCGAAAAACTTTTTTTAAAACTGCAATGATGATTTTCAACATAAAAAATGTTATTCCTAGGGGCAGATTTGCATATCTTATTCCGCTACCCCCTTTGGAGTCATTTTTGACAAAATTTGGAAAATGTCTTAACTACCCCCCCAAATTCAATGAATTAGTTTTCAATTCTCGAGACCTTGAGACGGCCCAACTCTGTGGAATATTCATTTTAGAAAAAAGAAATCCTTTGAATAGTTTAAGCGGTAGTGTTGAAGATAAAAGAACTTTTGAAAAAAAACAAACACTTTTTCGGGATTAGGGAACTCGGAAACCTGTTTTCGTCTTCTCTCTGAAATTTGTTCCAAAAGTTAGATCCGTAAATAAGGTCATGTACAATTTTTTTTAAAACCGAGTAGTTTTGTGTAATTTTTACTTGGATTAGAGACAATTTGTGTATTTCCTAAATAACGCACCAATTTTTTTCTTTACATATTTTACTCGAATAGAACTAAGAATTCTTAAAAAATGATGCAGATTTCATTCTCGTTGAATTCTCTAAATTTTCAAAAAAATGCAAACGTTACATATATTTCGAGAAAGTAAATGATATTGTAGCACACTAGTTTATTAATAATTTTATACTTCTCTAACTCAGAATGTGGATAAGTTACAATTCCTCTTTGAGAATCCTGCATCAACTCCCAATTTTATTATATGTGATACAAATCGGAATTTTAAGGCGTTTGCGACAAGTTCATCATAGTTACTCAAAGCTTTTCGTTATAATTGATGACGATAGCCTTAAATTGTTTTCAAGTGAATCAAATTTATTTTTGTTCATATACTTTTCTAAGATTATTGATTCAAGCAACATTTAGACGGATGCCACTTGTATTATACCCTGAGACATACAAAAACGTGCCACTTGTATTGTGTCCGTGGCCGCTGGAGACGAGTGGCGCCGCATTTGCTGATTCACGCTCCCGCCAGCGCAGTTGTCTAATGTTCACATTTTCCGAGAATTCCACACCTTGAGCCCCCTCTCCCATTCACAGCGCAGGTATTCTAACGGGGGCGCCCATCAGCGGCCGGCGATGAATGGCGCCCCCCCCCCCCAGAATGTCGCTCCGCGCGGCCTCAATGGGCCCGCCCCGCACAGGCAGTCGCTCGGCCACGAATGCAGCGGAAGTGCAACCGTCGTGTTTGGACGGCCGCCAGAGTCCCGCGGAAATCGGTCGCCAGAGACGAACGAAACACTTTCTATGGACGAAGCAGTGGTTGTATAAATAGGGGGATAAGTCTCGACTCAGAACATCTTCTACCTTATTAATAAATTAATCTATGTCGATCCTACAAAATCTTTTCAACCGGATACCCATTTTCTTGCAGTTTTCTCTATTGATACTGTGACTGCCGGTTCTTTAGTAGAAAGTGTGTTCTCACTTCGATTCCGTACCCGAAATGAAAAATCCCGAAGCGAACGCCCCAGAGAAAACAATCTTCGATCCTCGCTGTTGTCAGCACAGGAAATGACATGAATAAGAGAGAGAGAGAGAGAGAGACAGACAGACAGACAGACAGACAGACAGACAGACAGACAGACAGAGAAGGGGGAAGACGGCGTGTGAGTGGTCGTACGTGCATGATCTTTTATTTTATTTATAAAGATTTCGCAAAATGATTAACAAAATTAAGGAATTTGTTTTCTCTGTGTGAGTGGTGTAAGCTATATTATTTTCCATTGAAAATACCGGTATATTATTTTCCATTGAGAATACCGGTATAACCTCATGCGTCCATGCCGGTATAGACATCCTAAAAAGTTTTTTACCGGCATAGAAGAGTAAAGATATTTGATAGAGATATGGAACACTACCGAAATTTTTATTGGTATTTAATACCTTTTCAGTTCCTAGTTGTAGGCTCCATTCATCCAATCGCAGTTTTTTGTTTCGTCAAACGATTAGTTTTATGGACAGGTATTTTTTCAGTGTAAGCAGTAATTGAACCTACGTTTAAATTTTCCTATCGCTGGGCTTGAAATCCAGAGATCTTTGGAAATATTAAAAATATTCAACTGTTTGTTGGCTAAACTTGTCCTTGACAGAAAATGTCATTAGCTCTGTCGCTCTACTGCCGCAGTTCCTCACCGTTTGGACGTCATGAAGTTTGCATGATAGTACGTTCAATTTCAATTTTCAATTTCCTCACTAACCAATAATTAAAAGGGTACAAAGGTTGTACTACTGAATAGAGAAATTAAAATAAACACTATAAAGGTTATGTTCATAATCGCCGTACAACAGTTTGTTTCGATGTTATTAAATTCTTGCAATGTATTCTTTGTGACCATCTGTGTAAACTATGGTATAATTATGTCCTATTTATTTCTTCAAAAACAGTCAATGTTAATTAACACCAATACATGAGTGCTAAGTTTTGTTTATTATTTTTTCTCGGCGTTTCGAGCATCTGTAAGGGCTCATCTTCAGGAAGACCTTTATAGATACTTATATATAACAAATATAACCATATTAAACCCATCTTCATTTATTTATACATATTAAACCCATCTTGATCAAATTAATGTCCAGTTTCCTGACCCATTGAGCGAATGCTGAGATACCCCTTGTTTTGCTTTTGAACATCAAGGTAGCATCATCATCTGCCCATTTTGTTGAGATTTACTTTTGGTTATAGTGGTAGGAGTAGAGCTGGGGTGAGTTTCTATTTTGTTAGTAAAGTGGGAAAATCAAATCTGCAGTTCGTTTACCGATGCAAATGATTTTGTTTATGTTGCCCACATGACACGTTCGCTGGTCCGGTTGCTCGAGAATCGTCAAAATCACGGCTACCTTTCTCAGTATATGCGTCTACTGAAAAAATTGTTTATTCGTACACTGATTATTACTTAACAATCATACTTATTGTTATTGTAGTCGTAATTGTTTTATTAGCATAAGTATGTATATATGTATGCATAAGTACATGAGATTTTTACATGTATTCTCTTATAAAATGAAATATATATTTTCATAAATTGTTTAATGTGCGGTCAAATATTAACTTATACAATAAACAATACACTATTTCATCTAAGTACACTCTTCCTTTTCTCATTTCTAAACTGTTGCATTTTTCTAAATATGAATGTTAAAACATCATTTCTTTCTATCATTAGAGCCTTTTCTCAAGATATTAATTTAAATTCGATAAATGTTTATTATTAACATCATTCATTTCACACACGATTGTTGCAGAATCATTTAAAAGTAGAAACGCATGGAATTTAAGACGTAACGTATGTGCAAAACTGTCGTACTTCCCTTTAATGTTACTGTTCTGTACTTCAGTCCATGTTAACTTTATTTCCCTCGGAGCGGAAACGGCGGCTAAATACATCAACTGATGTCACTGCAGTGCCTCTGACCGGGAGGTCCTAGGTTCGATTACGACGGCGGCAGGATTTTCGATACAAACTTTTCAGCTAGGTCGAATTCAGTCGCAGGCTGGAGGAGAATTCTAGCGGCCGGTAGTAGTTTTCCGTTGTTTCTCCGATCAACACCAGGCGAATGCCGGAACAGTACCCTACCAAAGGGACTACGGGCCGCGTGCGATCTTTCCTTTCTCTTCCTTGTCCTATCCTCACCCCTTACACACACATACTAGCATGCACTACACTACCACACATGCTGGGAGATCGGTCGGGGACTTGGAACTTGTCCCGGCTGGAGCGGTGCGCCACTGGTGGGAGATACCTGGTTGGGGAAACCCCACTAGCCGACGGTAGGTCGGCACCGGATCTCACCATCCAGTGGGGGATCACCGCCACCACACGATCACCCCCACCTCACGATGAAAAATATGCACTACACTTACGGCACTAATAACCTTTACGCGCCCAGAATATCAATCACATAATTTTTCTCGGGGTTATTTCTCCTTTCTCATTATTTTTTTTCATCCTAAAGAAGGGAAAGTCTGCTGATGCCTGATGGTCTGCAAAATTCATTTACAAGATTCACGTTTTGAATGTTGTGCTTTCATGTTCTCGAATACTTTTAAATTTTTTCATCACTTTTAAGTATTTCACACTTTCTCTGCGATCCATTTTGAACCCTTAATATTAACACACTACACGATCGACTAAATTACGGTAGCTACTTTTTTTACCACTGCACATCCACCATTTTCACTCACATCCACCAGCAAAAATCGACTGATCAGAATACCCAGCCACACGAAATTCAGGAAAGGGCTTCTCGTGATCATTCGAGTTTTGATTTGGATAGTCATTTCCGCTGATAACGGGGAAACACTTCCTTTCAGCTCTACGGGCCACACATCCTGCATGTGTGTCGTGTGCATCGTTGCGTTTCTCACGGACCCTCTCGTCGTCGTCTCACGTCGCGCGCGATTCGACTTTAAAACAAACGGCAAATACCCAGAAGTGATGATAGAAAATGATTTCATCATTTTTTTCAAAACGTTTTTTCGCTGGAAGTTTTTAATTGGACTTCACGACTTTATGAATCGCAAACTGCAGAAAGCCTATCAGTCCAAATTTTCTAATTTTACAGGAGACACAAAAAACCTCATTAATCCAGCTTTATGCAATTTTTCCGCTTACAATTTTGTGTTATCTAATTATAAATATACCTATTTAATCCTATGAATTAAAATCTTTTATAGCCGAAGGTTAAGGAGAGGGGATTTATTTTTGTATTCCGCCGTTTCCTTTTGATAGTAAACAGATTTCCAAACAATTTCTTGTGTTCAATTACTTTTCATAAAAAATATCATTATACATAAAAATATTTCATTTTAATAAACATTCTTCGTTAAACATTCTAGAAAAACATTTTACGTTTTGTATTGTCTAAATGCTTAGTAATCTTCATCTTCATGAGATGCCATTTTTATGGATCATAATGAGATTGAATGACAAAACAGCATATCAGGGATGTAGTCCAATGTTTTCTTGAAGACGTCATCCATTATTTTGTGTTTGTAGGCAGTACCCGATGTATATACTGTCTTTGAAGGTAGATCTAAAGGATTTACTAAATTTCTCAACCTAAGGGTCCAGCATCAAGCCACCAATATGCAAGTTGCATTGAATACTATGCAGTGTTTCAATTGAAATCAATTCACGGTATTTTCAAAGAGTGAACGATAGTTTTAGGTGTCTAGGAACGCATGTAGTACTATAGGAATGATCGCTCAGACAAGTTTTCTTATAGAATTGAGTCCATCATGACTTGTAATCGACGAAATCATTCGCCTTGATCTGAATAATGGAAAACTTTTTGAAGAATGTTTTATTAGGTTAACAACTTCACCCATTGTATATCTATCTTCCTTTCTGAGCTTCCTCCTAATAATCCCGAAACCCCTAACGTTCGACTAAAACGAGTGACCACTCACTGGAAAATGAATAATAATGCCTTTGAATATTACTGCACAAGGGGATCTTGTCACGGAGTAGTTCCCTATCTGCTGTAAACGGCATAGTACATCAAATTCAGTCGCTGTCTGGCAGAGAATTCTTGCTGCCGGCTGCTCTGATCAGTAGTTTTCCGTGGTTTCTCCGATCAATACCAGGCGAGTGTCGGAACAGATCCCTAACAATTGGGCCACGGATTTAGTTAGATGGTGTTATTGATTCAGTGGTGAGGTGTAGTTGACATTTACATAATTGAAATGATTGAAGGCGTTGTCATTGTCAACAATAGTTGTTACATACTATTGTTGTTATTACAACATACTATTGTTGAGAATGACAACGCCTTCAATCATTTCAATTAGATGGTGTTAACCAGTTGATGTTAGCGACAACCAGTTGATGTCGATGTTTCAAAAATCGGTATATTAAAGCAGATGCTTTTAAATATAGATATTTGTGCTCGTTGTTTTTACGTTTTCAGTATTTTGATTTGGATGAAAAGTTCTATAATCACAGTTTTGTAAACGTAAAGGCCTTTTTACACTGTACAGTTTTCGTGAATATTCACATAAACAAACTGTGCAGATATTTCAAGATCCCCAACTAGAAGTATAAAAGTCAAAAGTCGCATACGTTTTCGGTCAGCACGTTTTCTGTACGAATTGCCATGAGACGCCACTGGGGATCTACAAACAAGCAAAAGAATTGACGAATTGCGCCGTCCGTTTACATTCATTAGCAACATTTGTGTACGTGCGTTCTGAGCTACTTTGTTAATGTTTTTACGAATTAACGAAACATGGGGAGAAAGAACAGAAAGGCCGTTACTGTTGTCACTACAAACAGATAGTGGCTACGAAGGCTTTGGAGAGTGCGCAGAAAAAACCCTCCAAATGGAGGACGTCTTGGCTGCAGAAGACAGATTCAGTAACCTCACATTTCCAAGAAGTAAAATAAACTCTAAAAAATTGAAAAGGATGGGCGATTTTCGACGTAAACCTATCCATTAAGGAACGATTCTGCCGGTGGAAGCGTTAGAGTCAATCTGTACGTTTTCGATATGAAAAAAATTCAACATGCTCAAGTTTTCATGCAGATACCGTGCAGTCTGCACTGCACATTTTCTGTGCCTTTAATCTGCACGAAAACTTTACCGAGTGTCTTTAAAATATGAAGAATTAACTGTTTATGGTTCAGTTAATGTTTTGTTCATTGAACAATTTTTATTTTTATATTTTTTCAGTTAAATGTTAATTATATTAATTAAATGTAATAAATACAATTAGTTAAATGTAATAAATACAGCCATTGTCAGTCACATTCTCGCACGCGCGAACATTAATGGTAAAGGTTACTAAACCACTTTTACAAACATCGATATATTCAAATATCGATGGTTTGGGAACAATGTATTAACTTCGATGTTTCGAAAATCGATGTATCAAAAATATCTGTTTTGTTGCCGATATCGCATCCCTACTCCCTCCAGCATTGACGGCGGTCGTCTTGAGGGTGCCGCGCCGTGGACTAGATGGGTAGAATCGTTCTCAGCTGCCGCCTCAGCTTTTGGACGAGCCGCACGCCCCCTCACCCGCCATTCGTGCACATGGTAGTCTGTTTCCTGTCCGTCCAACGAACATTTTATCGCCTCAGAGACGCACAATATCCTCGCCAGCGCGGCGCGGCGGCGACGAGACGTTCCCGCTCCGCTCTGGTGCGATCGTCGTCGTTCGTCCGTGAGGGCGTGGTGGGCCGAGATTTCGGCACCGCTATTGTGGACTCTTTTCCAGGGAAGTGGATTCGTCAAAAAACAATTCACAGCAAACTCTACAATCGACGCCTACATCTGGTTTGTTCAAGAAATTCCCGCGCGAATGGAGTGCGCGATGGCGCGTTCTTCTTACTTTCTCCTGGCGCCTGCGATAACAGCCGTCAGCAGATATGTCACCGGATGGTGATCCGAATCCAACTGAGGAAGTGACGGTAGTTTGACGTTGTCGATTGGCTTCGTGATTGGAAATGGAAAGTTTCAGGGCGCGTGTGTGCTCCGCGTGGAGCTGTCGGAGTGCCCGTGGGCAGTTCCGGTGCGCATACACACACGCTCCGCCTCGACATGGCGAAGGAAACGATTGGCGACGCTCCTAATGTGCCAATGCATCCATACAATCGATAACTGCCATCAATACACCAAGATTCCTTGCGTTGCGCACGAGAGTTGTCTCTATTTAGGCGTTGTTAAGATTTTGATGAGGACGGTTCGGCCGTCCTCAGATGGGGATCATTGACCCGGAAGCTGTAGTACAATAGTTGTTACAGGTTGTTTATACTCATTTATACAGTCCAAATGGTAAATAATGCATTATGTATCATTGTTAAAATTAATGTTACTTTTCTTGTGATCTCAGTATAGTCTCTAATTGTATAGAAACAGTTATGCAGCAGAAACGATTTCACTTGGGATTTAAACTTTTCTATTCAATTTAATCGTTTATTGTCATCTGGAAAAGTGTTGTAAAATAATGTACATGTATTGTATGTGAATTTTTTGTAATGAGCTGTTGATACTGTCACCTGATGAATATGATTTCTACGTCGAGTGTTATAGTAATAGACTTCGGCATTTTCTGAAAATATATTCCCGCCTAAGGGCGGGAATTTTTCAAGCAAGTCATTTTTTACAAAAACCACTGATTCGTAAATAAAAAGACACGGTAATGGTAGAATTCCTAGATTAATGAAGAGAGGCTTACATGAATCACGTGGGTGGGATTTGGTTATTATTCGTACAATTCGTTTTTGTAATTAAAAGTCTGGGAGCTATAAGATGTATTTCCCCACAATATTATGCAATATCTCAGGCGGGAATGAACATTCGCGAAGTATAGACAACGAGCAGTATAAAGGCTGACTGAATTTGCAAGAATTCTGAACGCGTAGCATAATGAACTTAATTTTGTGTTCAATTCATTTAAATGGACGTTCCATTTAAGGTTTGACTGAATTGAGAGACCTAAAAATTTTGTTGCCTTAACATCAGTCAATGGTACACTGTTCATTTTCAATGGAGCACAGAATTGTATATTTGAAATGGAAAACTGCATTAAAACCGTTTTCTTTTCGTTTACTATTAATTTGTTATTTCGGAACCAATTTGAAACATCTGATATTGTACTATTTACTGTTTCTTTATGGCAAAGGATGTTCGTAACATCCGCAAAGAGAACCGTTCTTCCGTTTCGAATCGTCGAGGGCATATCGTTTACGTAAAGTAGGAACAGAATAGAATAGGAACAGAATAGAATCTCGATCAGGTTTTTCGTCCAGTTTCCCTGATCCATTGAGCAAATGCTGAAATAGCTCCTTGTTTTGCTTCTGGACATAAATGCAACTTCATTTTCTGTGCACGTCTTCTAGAATTCAGTGGGAAATACAATTGTTCAAATTATCGTTTCCATGTTGTCGCGGCAGGAAGTAATAAGAGCCAAAATTTATTGCTTATTTATCCTTGAAAATAGATTTTATTACATGGGAGTTTTTTTTTTTTCCCTTTAAACAAATTTTCCCTTTAAAATTAAAATTTATTAGTTTTAAATTAAATCAATTTTTTTCCCCATAGCACGTCATACGCAGTTTTTTAACTGTTTTTTTGACGTAAAATAAATAAATAAATAAGGCTGACACCTGTGAACAGTCTATGGTAGAATAATTGTAGAGAATCATTTAAAGGGCCGTGCACGGAGAACACTTAAGAATAGCAAGAGTTGAATGAGGTACACGAGAGTAATTCAGAAAGAGGTAGAAGCAAAAGAATTGTGAATAGTAATTATTGAAGTATTCAGGCAGTCGAGGTGACGCCTATACATTTTGTGATTGTGTTCTTTTTTTTTTGTTTTCTGTTGTCTTTGCAGTGACCATCTACGCAAAGTCCATACTTTATTGTATATTTGTGCCACTGTGTATTTTTTTCTCTCACTGAGTATATGCTCATTTTTACCAGAATTTTACCTAATTCATTGTGTCAAGGGTTCAGACCTTTCTCATACCCGAAAGATCCTGCTTCCTGAGAATTCAAAGCCCGCTTCATGAGCATTCATTCTTTCACGCTCTATCGCCACCGGCTGGAAGGTAGTAGGTGGGCGTGTTATATGTGTGTGTGTATATATATATATATATATATATATATATATATAATATACACACATATATATATATATAATATATAATAATATATTATATATATATATATATAAAACACACAATATATATATATATATATATATATATATATATATATATATATACACACACATATATATGAATTTCCTCATTATTTATTAAAAACTTGTGCCCCTGCCTTTATATACCCATAATCTCATTTTGAAATGCTCCTTTGTGCACAGGAATATTTCCAGATATTTTCGAAAACTCTCCGTTGTGAGATGCAGTTGTGGGATTCAGTAACCTCACATTTGGAAGAAGCAGTAAAATAAACTGTTCGAGAACTCGAACAGTTCCAGAACCCAAATCAGCCACGCCAATACTCAACATCTCATGAATCGCACCTAATCTAACTACAAAATTGAAAACGGACGATTTTCGCTGTAGACTAATCCATTAATGAACGATTCTGCTGCTGCATTATTATACATTAGCAAAAATTAAATTCAAAATTATCAATTATCTGTCATTTTCTCAAAAATATTTGAGAGGCTTTTCCATACACGAATAGAAATTTTTCTCTGGAAAAACAAAGCGTTTTTCAGATTCACGAAATGTATTTAGACAATTAAAATCTGCGGAAACTGCCATTAATTGTTGATTCCTGTTGATGTTGATTCCTCAAAGGACCAAAATGAAGCACCTATTAAAATGTTTTCAGATCTTTTGAAACTTTTAATGTTTTTAACCATAACATCTTGCTCTCAAAATTACCTCTATATGGATTTCATGGCATTGCCCTATAATGGATAACTTCGTACCTTAAATATCGATCTGAGAATTGAAATCCTGTACTGGCAGGAAAGAACATTATTTACTTGTCTTTCCAATTCTTCTCAATTGAGCATAGGGCCTCGCAAGGTTCGATCGTAGGTACTATCCTATTTCTTGTATACGAACAACAACCCTCGTCCATCAAAAATGGAAGAACAGTTCTGTTCGCTGATGACAGGAATGTTCTTTGCACAAATGAAACAATAAATAGTACGATTTTAGAAGTTTCAAATTAATTTCATAAAAACAAATTTATAATTAACGCAGGAAAAACATTTCAAATCGGCAATCGCGTGTGCATTGGAAAATGAACAATATTCAATTAGCTGATGATAAGGTAACAATATTTATGGATCTCTCAATTCAGTCAAACCTCAAATGGAGTATACATATAACTGTATTAAACACCAAGTTAAGTTCATTATGTTACGCATTCTGAGTTCTTTCAAATTCTGTCAGTCTTCATGCAGCTTGTTCTGTGTATTTTGCAAATAAACATTCCCGCCTAAGATATGGCATAATATTCTGGGGAGGCTCATCCTATAGTACCCGGACGTTTAGATTGCAGAGAAAATTATATGAACAACAAGGAAATGTCATCCACGAGATTCCTGCAAGCTTTCCCTTCTCAGAGCTTGGAATTTTACCATTGCCTTGCCGATTTATGTACGAATCTGTAGTTTTTGTCAAAACTGACTTACGTAACGGTGGGGACATTCCATTGTGTATGTTCATGATATTTATAATTAGAACACACGTCGAAGATATTACAATCATTAGGTGTGAATATCAATAAATAATTACCGGATTTTTATTTAATTACATATGAAAATGATAATATTCTTTACATCCAAGCATGTGGGAAAAATTCGAGTCGAATTGCAAATTAAGCCGGAAACCCCCCTTATCCGGTTAGTGACTTTCGCGAAAACTACTTGTTTTCTGCAAACATTTTACTTGGCCTTCTTAAAGATCTGATTTTTTAGAACAGATTTCATTTAAGACAAAAATCTCACTTCTATATGTACATTTTCAATGTTAAGTTACGCACATTTTCGAAAATACAGAGTTCGCCGAAAATGGGACTAGCAGCAATTTTTATAACATATGAAGAGAACATTTAAAGAAAGAAATTAGAACCAGTTTTTTTAGTTTAAAATTGTCTATTTCACGAAAAAGTGCGCGAAAACTGCTCATATTTTCGAAAAATTGGACACGACTTTACATCAACATCTTTTTAAGGAACAGACTTTATTAAGAAAAACAATCTATACTTTCAATGTTGTAGGCAGACGCCGAAAAAAATGTTGAACTATTGCAATTTTTAAAAAATCAGGGATTTTAACGACAATTAGACGCCTAGAGATCTATCGCCCAGAGTACATATTTTTGACATTTTCTCCCCTTTTTGCTTTCCTAATTGTACGACTGAAATATTACTTTAATTATTATATTATATTAATATTAATATATATATATATATATATATATATATATATAAATATTAATATTATATTAATTTAATATTAAATAAGTGTAAATCCTCGTCCTAAATAGCAATTTTCATTGAAAAATTAGAAGCCGTTTTAAGGAAAATGGTGATTACTGTAAATGCGATATTTGAAGCTCATTTTCACAGAAATCTATTAAGTTTTCGAAATCATTCAAAATCATTTGAAGCACATCTACCAACAAATGTAATAATGTATACAAATCAACGGAAATGCGCGTATTAACGGCGTGAGAAATATTTCAAAAATATTACATTTGTGTAATTTAAAAAAACAACAAAAAATACATCAAAATGAACTTTACGTCACATTAGACAGACCCAATATCCATTGGAAAAAATTGAAGAAAAAGTTGGAGCCATTTATGAGAAAACGGCGTTTGGAAATGTGGAATTTTGATCTTATCTTCACAGAAAACTGTTGAATTTTCGAAGGCATTATTTAAAGCACATGTACTCATAAGTGCTATAACGCGAAGAAATTGCTGTAAGGGCCCTCGAAAACTGCACTCGTGTAACGTTGTAACAAGTGTATTACGAACGTTGGAAACAAATGAAAAAAAAGAAATTTTTGTAATTTTTGTAAAAACAAAAAGATAGAACAATATGGCGTTTATCTCATCGCATAGGGTACATTTCGCATTAACCGTACCAAAAATTTAAAGACTAAATTTGGAGCCGATTTTGAGAAAATCTTGATTTTGTAATTTTTTCAAATCGCAAATATTGCAAGTAATATTGCACGAAAACTATTAAAATTTCCAAAAAGTCTACAGGACCTTTAAGAAAAATTTAATTGTGAGCAAAAAATTTCATTTGAAGGAAAAATTTCTATCTTTAATTTTGTAATTGTGGGAAGACGCCGCAAATAATTCAATATTTTGAAATTTTCGAAAATTCATAGTTAACCGTTAAAATCGAACCTATGCCACCTTTATATGTGTATTTTACTCACAATCTCTTCTCTGGCTTGTGTCTAGCGCTGCTGGAGCGGCGGCGGCTATAGTTGGCGACGACACCACTGTAGGTCGTTCCCAAATGGCAGGCGCCAGCCTCCAGTCTCGCCTCGAGCATCAGCCAGGCGTTTCTGCCAGCAGCGATTGCATCTTCACTCGGGAGGCGTCTGGGAAGTCCGGCGCCGGCCGAAATCGCCGTATCCAGGCCGCAGATCGAAATTGTCTCGTTTAGGACGCTTCGGTGCCTTAAAATCCGCTCTGTTCGTCTGTGTAGATGGCTTTGTAGCGGTAGTCGTAGGTGCAACCGACCGCCTGATGATCCTATCAGCAGAAGCGAGCGCACACCTGACATCCCCTCTACCCTCTTTGTCTCGTTCGTGTCCTCTTTCTCTCATTCCAGGCTCCCCTCGCGCGCCGCATCTATTGCCAACACCTGCCGCCGCCGCGCCGCTCTTTTCTCTCGGGAGAGCTTGTTAAGAAAGAACATGCTTCCCTGGGCGACGCGGCGGGGGCGGGGGCGGGCGCGCGAGGCGTGCGAACGCGCTGTGGAAGTGGGCTAAAGGCAAGCAGCGTCGCGAGCGCACGCGCTCGCTGCGCTTTCCGCCGCCACAAAGGCCGGAATGCAGCTTCCAGGAAGCGCCCTCGCACTCGGCGCAACTGAGGTGGACAGCCTTCTCCGCGCCCTCGCACATACTTTTCTAAACAATGCGTCACGAATACTGACACATCGCGTGCCTAGTAGTCAATACTACACCGTGATTCAGTCGACAGTAGTGCACTTGCTTTTTATTCATTCAAGTAAAAAAGATTATTTGAACGAGCAGCATCCAGTCGTTTACTTAACGAACAAAAATGGATTTAATATATAGGTCTCATTTTAATCTTCTCCCATCTCAAAGAAATAGACGACATTCGTGGTATACATTGTGGATTTGGAGATTCATCTAAATGCTGAAACTATATTGATTGCTCCAAAGCGAGACGTCTCCCTCTTTGGTAAGTAACTTCACTCCTATTGCCGACAAAGTTCTGCATTACAAGTGTGTCATCGACAGAAGTGTCCGTGTCGTCAATGTAACGGGGCCTCTGAAAACATAAAGCGAACTGCTTCGTAGCCCGTTTTCTTGGCGACGCAAACGCGTTAATATTTTGGTGGTGTTGTTTCATAAATTGTCACTCATCTGAAGGAGAAGCGAGGGCGTAAGCTCGGGGAGCACAATGGAGACAGAGCATGGGCGAGGGGCAGCGGAGCAGCACGCCTCACGGCACATGCCATTGTGTCTGCCTCGCAATTAAGCGTAGGCAGGCAGACCGGCTTTCTAGAACGACTGCGAAGGTGATTCCGCGCAAAAAACATATTTCACACTTTAGCACTGAGTGCTATACAATTGCAGAAATATGTCACATGAATTTGTTCCTACGATTCTTAGAACAATATATTATTATTATAATATATTGTTTCAAAGATGGTTCGATAATACATAAATGCTGCATTGGATGGCAACACATGAAATTGCGAGAAATAGGTACTGAATTCCACTTACTCTAATAATAATACTTCGTTAGATGGTCCTTCCAATTCAGTCATCTTCGTTTTACGTATTGACAAAAGTATAATAAGCAAATAGCGCTATCCATTTCTTTCGCACGGATGAGCAAATACAAGAAAAATCTAACTAACCATTCAAATGAGAGAACTGCCGTCCTGAGTAAAATATTCATAAATATTTCGTTTCTTGAGACCAGTGATTCAATATACGATTTCATCTAACCTGTTTTGCCTTCATATTTTGTTGATTATATTCACACCCGAACACTTGGTCGAGACATCTCATGAGATGTCTCAAACAAGACGAGTCTGGAATAAACTCTCTCCTAAGTACCACCACTCATTGATGGTCGACAATCAAGGTTATCAAGGCAATGATCCTAAGTTATGTGATATAGGTAATATCCTAAGTTATGTAATCTACCTGTGTTCTCTAAAAAAAAATTATGAACATCGGTTGAGCCGTCACGAAAAAGTTAGACGGGAAACGTTACTTTCATTAAAAAAATCAAAATTAAACTGGACCCTCGTCTCATAATGAGAGGCGATCATTGAAGTAATATTACTGGATACTAATTCACGTCACAAAATCATTCAAATCGACCGAGTTATTTAGGTGGTATAGGGCGTCAAACAGCTACTTAAATTTTTATTTATAGATAGGTAATGAACATTTTCATCTCTCTATTTTGGTTTACATTTTTACTTTCTCGTATACATACGTATATACGAGAGTAATATACGTAGTTTAGAGAAAGATATGCAATTTAAAAAAAATACAAAAACAAGATTTTTCTCAAAAATGGCTTCAAATTTTTTCTTTAAAATTATAGTAGTGTTAGTGCCAAACGAACCATATACTATTACATAAACTATTACATCTTCCTGTATTCTTTTGTTTTTCCAAAAAATACAAAAGTGTAATTTTTTGACTTGTCTCTCACGTCGGAAATATTTACACTAGAAGCGATTTCTTCACTTCATTAGATTTATGAGTACGTGTACTTTAAATAATGTCAAATAAAGTTTGTCAATAACTCAACAGTTTTCTGTAAAAGTGAGCTAAAAAATTCACATTTTCAGAAACGCTCAAACGCCATTTTTTCAAAAATGGCTCCAAACTTTTTCTTCAAAAATTCTTAATGGATAGTGCTAATTGCACTGTTTTATATGACGTAAAGTTAATTTTGGTGTATTTTGTTTTTTCAAAAATTACACAAATGTAATTTTTTTGAAATATCTCTCGCGCCATTAATATGCACATTTTCATTGATTTGTATACATTATTGAATTTATGAGTGAAAGTACTTCAAATTATTTTAAATTAACTTTTTCGAAAACTCAATAGATATTTGTGAAAAAGAGCTTAAAATTTGGCATTTATAGTAATGGTTAATCGTCATTTTCTTAAAGACAGCTTCAATTTTTTCAATGGAAAATTATTTTAAGACGTTATAGCCTTCTTTAATATTTTTAAAGTATAATTTAGGCTCTATTATTTGGAAACCGAGAAGTTGCGAAAATTAAAAAAAAAAATCTTTCGGCCGCAATAGATGGAAGTATGCTAGAAGGAGGGACAAGACTGTGCAATACCAGTCCACACCAAGGAAACTAGAAAACTTTACTACGAGAAAGTCTGTGCCATTCCGTAGCACCTCTAGTTTTCTCTTATGACACGTCACTTTAGTTCTTTTAGTGGAGAATGTGCATATTACAGTAGCAAATTTATTATTATTATTATTATTATTATTATTATTATTATTATTATTATTATTATTATTATTAAGCTATATCACCTGCATTTCCAAACCCAGAGAATGTAGGTGCATTTAATTGTCTTCCCCTGAAATGCCTCTTGTTTAATTAACGGTGACGTAATCTATTTTTGAAAATTTGCTTCGGGGCCGCCTACGAGTCTGGAGTCGAGTTTTACTGCAACAGACTATCCCGTGAGAGGAATATAAATAGAATGAGGCGGAATATGCAGGCAGGGCAACGATGAACAGAGGAAGGCAAAAACGACTCTAAAAAAAATTAAGAGACCTGTTGGGTAAACTAAACCGTTTTACGCATTTTCGGCTTTCTACCCGTTTTCCAAGCATCCTTGGTACATAAATATAGGATAAATAGACATTCAATATGCCTAGGAAATGACTAACAATTCGTGTAGGGGCCTTCCACCGCCGTTCTCAGAAAGCTATGCAGACGTCAGACGCACCTCAGATTCCCCACGCGTTAGTTATTTTTGTCAGCAAACCTCTCGTTTTCTTAAGTAACGGGATGACAACAAAACATTTGGAAATTGAATTGTGCTATATTAGATGACCTAGGTTTTGACAGTCATAGTACTCTCTTGGAGATTTCCATCCAAATATTTTAGACAATAGCCTGTGCTGTGGCGCGAAATACGCCCAGAATAGTCTGTGTATATTTCTATCTCGCATCTCAAGAAGCTAAAACCAAACAAAAAAATCAGTAAAAATAAAACTCACGTAATAGAATGTTGAGCAATATTTGAGGCAAATATAAGCAAGTTTACTAATTATACATCTCCTTTTCTTCCATGAACAGAGTGGCGGTCGCTATTCGTTTCTGAATGGCTTACGTTTAATTCCCAAATAATATGTCAAAAATATTCGTAAACCAATCATCAGGGCCTACTGTCTTTAAAAAATCTGGTATTACTCATTCGCTGTTTTCAAGAAAACCTTATATTGTTAATAATAGAACAGAAATGCGTGGTTCAAAATACTGCAATCATCTTTTACAAAGAAAACCCTTAAGCAAACACTAACAAAAAGGTATAAAAATTAATTTTTGAAGGAAATTTTCTGAACTTTTTTTAAAGAAAGCACAGGTTCAGGCATGATCTCTCCATAGATATGTAAAACTACAATTTTGTGTTTTAGAGGAATCAAATAATGGAAATTAAGATGAAAAAAATCAAGATGAAATTTGGATATGAATAAAGTAAAGGAGAAGACTCAGATATACACTGCGTTCGATTTCAGATGCAATCAAGGAAATACGAATTTCGTTCTGTAGATACGTGATGCCAATGAATAACATAACTGATTCAAAGGTTATACTATCACTTTGATAAAAATAAAAAACAACAAATTTCATTAGTTCATTGACTAAAAAAGGACTAAAAGAAATTATAATTACAGTAAGACTGAAAACAAAGTGATCAGAGGATTGATTGATTGATTTTTTCGTTTTTCCGGGCGCGTCAAATGCTTTGGTCATTAGTTCCGTTAGTGTAGCGCATGTTTTTTCGCGGGAGCTGGCGGCGATCTTCCCCGATGGATAGCGAGATCCGGCGCCGACCTACCGTCGGCTACTGGGGTTTCCCCCTAACCCGGACTCTCCCACCAGCTGGGCACCGCCCCAGCCGGGACAATCTCTAAGCTCCCGATCGGTCTCCCGGAATATGTGGTAGTTAGTGCATGTTAGGGGAGGAGGATAGAACAAGGAAAAGGAAGGACAGATCGCGCGCGGTCCGTGGCCCGTTTGGTAAGGTGCCGTTCCGGCATTCGCCTGGTGATGATCGGAGAAACCACGGGAAACTACCGATCAGAGCAGCCGGCCGCTAGAATTCTCCTCCAGACAGCTGAAAAGCTAGTGTCGAAAATCCTGCCCCCGACAGGACTCGAACCTAGGACCTCCCGGTCACAGGCGTTGCAGTGACATCAGCTGATGCACTGAGCTCCCGCTCCCGGCTGTTCAGAGGAAACTCGCTTACTTGCGGTTCTTCGATTCGATAATTACACAGCAGAAATGTAATCGAGAATGTGAACTGAATTATCAAGAATATGAAGATAGATGAAATACAGTACAAGGAAAAAATTCTATGTTGCACGGACAATTTACAAGAACAATAAATGATGAAATTTGCCGATCAAACATATAGTAAAGCCGGTAAAACATATAAAACAAACACTAGTATTTGTTTTATTTATTACGCGACTTTATGAGAAAACTTTTGTGCCCAGTCAACGACTTCTTTACTGAAGCCCTTACTGAAGCCACAAACGCCAAATTTATGTATTGTTATCAAACAAAGTAAATTCCTCTATTCCCGATATGTGCGAGCGCGCACGTGTGATTTATCAGGATTTCCTTCCCTTCTTTTTTTCGCATGCACTTTCTCCGCAAGTCAGAATTGAAACGTACAAATACGGTCAACCAGACGGGCGAAACCTCGGCTTCAGGCGGGTAAGGAGAGAGGAGAACAATGCAGAGCCGCACCGCGGCGTGGAGTGGGCGGGCGGGCACGGGCGGGCACGAGCAGCGTGGCAGAGCGCGGCGCGGGGTGGGGCGCGGGCGCGGGACGCGTGGATCGTGGAGCAGGGAGTGACGGGGGTGCAAGAGTTGGTGCCGGCTTGCGGCCGCGCACCAGTCGCAGCCAGTCGTGGAGGAGCGCTGGAACGAGGCGGACGCGTGTAAGTCGTTCGGCGCATTTGACCACCGCCGCCGTCGCCGCCGCCGCCACGCCGCCCACGCAGCCCACGCAGCCGCACGCTCCGCTGGCCGCGCCACCTTCGCGCCGCCTGGCCTCCGCGCCTGGAGCCGCTCCGCTGGGCCGTGGGAGGAGCCATGAGGCGGCGGACGGTCGCTGCCGCTGTCCGCCGGTGTTGGTATTGACGCGGCGGCGAGCGGGCCTTGCCTTGGTGGAGCGCGGCGAATGCGCACAGGCCGCGGAGGCGCAGGCGGCGCGGGCGGCGCGGCGCCACCCATGCGGCACGCGGCCGCCAGCCATCCGTGTCGCCGCTTCGCCGCGGCTTCCGGCGCTGCCGCCTCGTGAGGCTTCTCCGCCCCGCCCCGCCCCGCCCCGCCCCGCCCCGCAGGGCCGCGCTAGGGCCTCTGCCGCCCCGCTGGGCCATGCCGCGCCGGCGGGCGCTCGCGCTGCTCCTGGCCGTGGTCGCGCTCGCCGCCCACGGCCACGCCACGTCCAGCTCCTGCCCCACCGTGTGCAACTGCAAGTGGAAAGGCGGCAAGCAGACTGTGGAGTGCGTCAACCGCGGACTCATCACCGTTCCTACCAACGTGCACCCCGAGACGCAAGTGCTCGACATGTCGGGCAACAATCTGCAGATCCTCCCGCGTGACTTGTTCGTTCGCGCGGGCCTTCTCAACCTGCAGAAGGTGTATTTACGACGCTGCCGAATCGGGGAGATCGACGATCGCGCGTTCCGGGGTTTAACGAATCTTGTCGAGATGGATTTGTCCAACAATTTATTAACTTCCGTTCCTTCCACGACTTTCATTGACATACAGTTCCTCAGAGAAGTAGTTTTGGCGAACAATCCTATTCAAAAGATCGAAAACAACGCGTTCAGCAACCTGCCTAATTTAGTGAAACTCGATTTATCGAACTGTGAGATTCAAAGTATTTCGTCTCAAGCTTTCGAAAGCGTGGATCAGTTGGCTTCTCTCAAATTGAACGGCAACCGGATAACTGAACTTAAACAGAAGACTGTGGATTCTCTTAGTCGTCTGCACGGCATCGAATTACACGACAACCCCTGGCACTGCGACTGCCGCCTGCGCGCCACCAAGCTCTGGCTAACGCACAGCAACATCCCGTACACGGCGGCGCCCCGCTGCCACGGCGGGCCCCCGCGCGTCGCGGCCGCTCCCTTCCTGCCGGCCGGACACCGGTCGCAGCGGCGCATCCCCCCCCCCGGGTTGGCGGCGCCAGCTCGCCAACAACTCCGCCTTCAGCACGCACCAGCGCGTCTTCGTCTTCGAGCAGGGTGACTTCGACAAGCGGCACACGCTGGTGCTGACGAACGCGCAGGAGGCGGACTCGAGCGACTTCATCTGCGTGGCGGAGAACCGCGCGGGCGCCGCCGAGGCCAACTTCACCCTGCGCGTCACGCTGCGCGCCGCCGGCATGAGCACGCTGGGCAGCGGCCAGATCGCCGGCCTCAGCGCCGCGCTCGTCGTGCTGGTGCTCGTCATCCTGCTGGTGGTACTGGTGCTGCTGGTGCGCCTGCGTCGCTCGCCCCTCTCCGAGAGCAAGACACCCAGCCGCAGCGTGGCGCCCGCCGCCCCCGCCGCCGCCCCCGCCGCGCATCCCGCCCACGCCGCCCACGCCAAGAGCGCTTCCTTCAGCCCTGGGACCAATGCCGACGCACAAGGGAAGGCAGCGCACGGCGTCGCACCCGAAGCCTCGGACGCCTGCAACCCCGTTCAACCCCCCCCGACGTGGCCGGCCGCCAGCCGCACGATGCCATCGATCCCACGCAAGTAACCGCCGTTCCCACGCACGCCGCGCGAGGGCCCAGCAACAACCCCGACCTCATCAAGGACACGCGACGGCATCCCGGCGAAACGGCGCCCGCCCCCGTCCCCACGCCCCCTGCCGCCGCCTCCTGGGACAGCACGCGCTCGTCTAGTCTCAGTACGTCGCCAGACGTTTTCATTCGCCGCGCCACCACCAACAACGCTGTGTGTTTCAACTACGACGCTTCCGATAAAACCCCCATCATCGGCGACGGCACCAGTCTGGGCGGCGCGTCTGAGGAAGAGACTGACTGCTGCCTTCGCGGTCCGCTCCCCCCGCAGTTCAACGGCTACCCGCCGGACTACGGCCTCCCGATCCCCGCGGTGAGCAGCGTTGAGGCCGCGGCGGGGACGGGGGCGTCCGCTACCGCCGTCCCCGGAGCCTCTGCCCCCAGCTCCAAGACGCTGCGCGTGTGGCAACGCGGGGTCCCCGTCCTGCCGCCTGTCACGGCGCTCAAGCGCGTGCTCTCCAGCTCACGCAACTCGCCCGACGAGGGCTACCAGGAGGGCTGCGGCACCGACGTCTGAAGCAGCCCGTTTCTTACTCCTTCCTACACTTCGTTACGAACTTTTAGTGGTATGTTTATAAAAGAAATTAATTTTTTATAAAGCAGTGATGTGTCGCCACATGATCAGGTGTAATACACCTTTCGGTTGTGAAACGTGTTAGTGTATCCATAATGAGAATTAATATAGATTATCCTTCACAGAGTTTGAAGGGTATAAAATAGATCGTTAATTTTTTTAAAATTTACCTCAATTTGAGAGATTAGAAAGGAATTCTACTGGTTGTGAATTGTGATACCTGATCTGTGCATGGTTCTACGGGGTAATATATAATATCAAAATACCTTATTTACTGGAAATATTTTACAATATTTAATCTTGTGACCAGTATCAATATCATCCCGCTCTTCCGCAAATTTCTTCTTAATAAAAACATTGATATTAATCAATCAAATTGATTTCGGACTTCCATAGATGGAGAGCAATTTTGTACTTCATTCTTGAGGTTTCATGGGAAGTACAATAATGAGCTTCTGCAAATCTTCTTCTCTTCAGTTACCTATTAGAATTGAATATAATTTAGCCTCAGGCCAACTCAATATATTTTATTTTTCATGTCATACAAAAAAATATATTTGTCGAAAGCAATACCATGAATATAGCTGTGACTGCAAGTTTTCCACAGTAAGATATATTCTTGAAACACATATCAAGTACCTGCAAACATCTTGTTAATTTTCTTCTGTATGAATGTAACTGTCATATACACTTGCACATACATACATACATACATATGTATAAAGTTATGTGTATATGCTCTAATAATGTTATACATGAGCACATTTATAGTATATGCATACATGTCACTTGTATAATGTAACATTTGCAATGGGTATAAAAAATATATACAGCAAATGGCAATTATTAAAAATGAAACTTCTACTGACACATGGATATGTATATTATGACTGTGTGTTAGTAAGACAAATAAAGAGCCTACAGAGAACACATTTTATTTTCATATACTATATAAGTACTATCAATTTGGAATTGCCAAATAACCTCCTTTTGTATAGGTTCTGCAGGAAGTGGTTTATAATTATATACAAGTGAAAAATATTTGTTGTTTATAAAACTTTGATAAGAACAATTATCTAGGTGACAAACTCGGTTTGATCTAGTTTGGTGTGATGAGTTTGTTCAGTTGCTGTGTGTTTCTGGAATTTGGAAGGATGGAGTATGACATGCAAAAGTTGATTCAAACCAAAGAAGTTTAAACCATATTACAGCCAAGCCTGGTGTGTATGCATCAACAAAATATGTTTGTATGATTAATTTCATTGATTACCTCATATACCTATAAGACAGTAAGAAATCACAAACAAAATAATATAGAATATTTGCAAGGTATAATGACTTGCATGCGACTGAAAAAAAATCATGTATTAAATGTCATTTAAAAAAATCATTCGTTAACAAAAGTTAACCTAATAAACAATCAGTATAGTATAAAACATTTGTTAATGTAACTCATACTGTCTATAAGTGACTCATAGTAGAGGCATTAGAAGAAACAGTTGGTTATATTCATTTAATACTATTACTTTAATTATGATGACAAGGAGCACAAAAATAAATTTGGGATTTTATTCGGTTGCTTTGCAATTTTCTAAGATTAAGCAGGAATTACTTTTTAAGGAAACAGCTGAATACCAAAGGTATTTTGTAAATTACTACTAAACACTACAATGAAATAAGAGACATATTTGTGTGTTAAGATATTGGAGTATTTTAACAGCGACATTCCTCTGATGTACTGAGAACTATAGTAAAGACTACTATTAAGTAAAAATTGTGGCAGTGCTTCATTTAACTAGGCCTACCCTTTTCCTTATCACATATTCAATTATGATAAGTTTATGTTTTATACCTTATTATAAGGTTATATTTTGAGTGGCAGATTCTTTTTATATTGTTATTGCTAAAAGGTATTTTTATTAAAGACATATTTTGAGAATATTTAGCCAGATATGCCAGAGGTCTTTGATTAGGTTTGGAATGATCAACAAATTCTATCAACATAGTTCCTTGTGAGAATGTTTCTGATCTTTCGTGTTTTTACTAACCTCCTTCGAAAGGAAGAGGTTGTAAAGTTCGTTGTGTAGTAGGGATTTTAATTATTTTTCTTTTGCCTTGAAAGTGTATCTACCATCCACGGTAATTAAATGATATTCTGGTTACAGGATCCCAATATACCATAATAAATAATAAAGTGGTGCAATACTAATTGCCCAAACACTTGCGCCTATACGATACAAGAAATTTTTCAAAAAAGATATTCTTCAATAGATTGAGCCCATCTAGAGAACCTACAAATTTCAAGGGAATCGTAACTGGAAGGCTTTTTTTTATGACGCACAAACAACATTTTCAAACTTCTCTGAAAAACTGTAACTTTCTTTATAGAATAGAGGTCAATGAATATTGTAAAAGTTTTCTTTGAAATCTCTGAATTTCACTGAAATCTCTGAACTTTTGCAATTTTCGAATTTTTTTAGAAAGAGTGATCGAAGGGGCATGACTCAAGGGCTTTACCTTTAATTTTTCTGCTGAAAATTCTCCGCGTAGCATTGCATAACTCTACGTAGCCAGAAATTAGAAGTTGCCACAAAATCGTAGCTGTATGGAAATATGTGTTGAAATTATTATATTTTACATATAAGTACTGTAGTTATATCTTCAAGTCGATTTTACATTTAAAAAAATATTTATCATCATTTTAATGAGAAGGAGTATTAGTGAATATCTTATATGATATCGTCTATGAAGAAGGGAACTTATAGTATTGAAAAAGTATCATAAATATTTAAATATATGATATAAAGGAATTTTTTGGAAAAATTTCCAAGTTTCAAAATAAAAAGGGTTTAATTTTAGAATTCGAAAGCTCTTTGCGAGCAGGTTTCGGGGTCACTTGAGTAGTTTCAGCTTCGCTCCCACTTTCAGAAAAGCTCGCACCCGCATTGTGGTAGCATCTCCCCATCCCCACCTTAAGCTGCCAGCCACTGGCTAACGCGTTTGATGCTAGTGCCGTGGAGACAATCGATGGCGCCCCAAGAACTGTAGTTACAGAGGCGACCCGCGCTGGCCGAAAGGTGACGCGCCGCTTGGGCAAATCGTTTGAAACGGTCTCCTCCATCGATCCGCGCGTCCTGTAGGGGGCTGACGGGGTTTGCGTTGCTCGCGGGCATGGGCCGCCCTTCTCACGCCATCCTCATCTCCCTCTCGCGCCGCGCCCGGACGCCCCGTCCCCAGCATATTTCCCACCACCTTCTACTTCTTCTAGTCCTTTTTTACCCCTCCTGTTTCCTCTTCCACATTTTCGACTACCTGTTTTCTTCGAGACGTCTTTGGTGGTTGTGGGTTTTGGGGTGATTTTCTGCGCCTACATTGCGTATTTGCATTTCTTTCTAGTCAGATTTTTTGTGTTTTCTGTTTTTAGTTCGTCTCTTCGTTCTTCTCTGGGTTATTTCAGTTGCAGCGATACACGTTTCAACTTGAGTTGAAGAAGATCCAAAATAAAGGAATACATGTATACAGTTATCAAAAAAATGTTTTTCAGAAATAAGTTTATAACATAGAGAGGAGTAGTGAATTTATTCGCTCAGGAGTTGCATGAAGGATACTGGCATGCTAAGTTAAAATGTTGATTAACAAAATGGCTCTCCAGGGCTTTCTAGTACCAAGGGGACACGAAAAACCTCCTCCCTGACGCGCGTACCTTACGTATTGTCTAGTTTGGTCCAAATCTTATCCTCTGTAAAATGACTAATTTTTCAAATAGAATGAAATTTACGGTCAAATTTGCACTGATGATAAGAGTTTTATGCTAAATGAACTTAAAAAGATTTTTATTTTGATATTTGTTTGGCCACTGAATGCTGAATGGTCTATTTAAAATATATGTATTAAGGGGAGTCAAATGAAAACCATAATTATTTTTTTAAATATTATTTATTGATCACATAGGGTTTAGAAGTAAATCACTTTTCAAAATAGTCCCCCCCTCGTTCAATGCAAGTCTGCCAGCGCTTCGGAAGAGCCTGAATCCCTGCAGAAAAAGTATTTTGGGCGTCGGCGCAACCACTCGTGCACCGCGTCGCGTACCTCTTCATCGGAGTGGAACTTCCTGCCGCCCATTGCTTCTTTGAGCGGACCAAACAGATGGAAATCGCTCGGTGCGAGGTCTGGCGAGTAAGGGGGATGTGGGAGGCATTCAAATTTCAGATCTGTGATGGTCGCAACCGTTGCACGCGCCGTATGGGGTCGTGCATTGTCGTGTTGCAGCAGCACACCGACTGACAGCAATCCACGTCGTTTCGTTTTGATGGCAGGCCGAGATGATTTTTCAGGAGGTCCAAGTACGTAGCACTCGTCACAGAGGTTCCTCGTGGCGTGTAGTTTTCTAAGATGATGCCCTTTTCGTCCCAAAAGAAGGTCAGCATAACCTTCCCTGCAGACGGCTGTGTCCGAAACTTTTTGGGTTTCCGTGATGAGGAATGGCGCCACTCCTTGCTCGCTCGCTTTGTTTCAGGCTGATGGTAATGCACCCATGTTTCGTCACCAGTGACGATTCGTGACAGGAACGCATTACCGTCACGATCAGCTCGTCACAAAAGATCTTCGCACGCATCAACGCGTCGCTGTTTCAGTTCAGGCGTCAGTTGTCGGGGCACCCATCTTGCAGACACCTTGTGAAACTGGAGAACATCATTCACAATATGATGTGCCGATCCATGACTCATGTGTACACATGCTGCAATTTCGTCTATTGTCACACGGTGGTTTTCCAAAACGGTGGCTTCAACGGCTCCAATGGTCTCTGGAGTCACTACGCGCCGAGCCTGGCCGGGGCGTGGAGCATCGGCCACGGACGGAACACCATTTGCAAATTTCCGGCACCATTCATAGATTTGTGGCTGTGACAAACACGCATCTCCATACTGAACCTTCATTCGCCTAAAAATTTCAATCGGTTTCACACCTTCACTTCGCAAAAACCGAATCACAGAACGCTGCTCCTCGCTGGTGCATGTGGCTAGTGGGGCTGCCATTTTGGAACTATTGTTGCGCCGGTGTTTGTGCATCTGCCGGCTGCTGCCACCTAGGAGACATCCGGCATACTATCGCAAATAGGCATGCCAACTTACAGCTCACTGGCGCCATATGCGGATTTTTATTTCTACTTTTATGGTTTTCATTTGACTCCCCCTCGTATAAATCAAAGGGTTCAATGTTTTAGTATGCTGATCCATTTCTTTGTTTAATTTTCAAGAATATTTAAACGAAGAGTTGTACAGTCAGTGAGATATTGGGTTATTGTATATACAGAAGGTTCGCGTCAGGTTCTCTCCAACTTCTCCCGTTTCCCCTGCCTCTCAGTCCACCATTTCTCCATAATCATTTACCTCTTCATCGTCACTGTCAACATTTCTATATACTGCCGCTCATGTACATTTGCTCCTCATGTCACATGTGAATAATTTCAAATACTGATGGTAGAATTTAGCACTTTAAATTTTTAAAAATCCCATTTTTAAAACAAAGCTATAGCATTATAAAAATTAAGGTTTAGCATTTTGTAGCATATGTTAAAAAATATTATGAAGGGAGGACTGTTTGAGATAAAAGAATGTTTTGATGCTTTTTTAGATTTTCCCATTAAAATCAGTAAATAAGGGACACTAATATTTCGCCATTTGTGAACTTCAATAAATATAAAAGCGTAAGAAGTAACACATGCACCGTAGGAGTAGGGTCTTCCTCTTCTTCCCGTAACCTCCGTAATTGGTGAGGAAGCGGAGACCCCTTGAGATGACCCTGAGCGCTCAGGCTTTCAGAATCAGTTATTTAAAATATTCTTATTAATTTTTACTGTTTTCTTATATCTTAATTTTAAATTAATAAACATGGCCACTCTCAAATTAAATATTTTCTAACATCGATGTGTTGTCGCCGATGTCGCTTCTTCAGTTAGATAGAAAAACACGAAGGAAACCATAAAATGCAATTTAGCAATTATTTTTCAGTTTCACGATCATTTCGCACTTCGCACGTGATTTCGCATTTTGCGATGGATGTCGCATATTCTCACAGTTTGTGAACTTTCAGAAATATACTGCACCGACCAAACATATATTTACTAATTTTTCAGCATTTGGTAACATTTCGCATTTTTAGGAATTGCTAAAATCGACCATCTCTAGTAATGATAATCTATATATTTTAAAAAAAATAAGGTATTCTGCCATGGCTTCGTTTAGAGCTTCTACTGAACCGATTGTAGCATTTTTTCCTTTAAATGAAAGAATGTGATCCCTAGATGTGTTATCAGATATGGTTTGTGTTGATTCACCAACATTTACGATGTAAATTAGTTAATTAAATCATTCTTTAATAGTACGCTTATCAATAGTCAAATGTATTCTCCCAAAAGATGGCTGTTTTAAAATTGATATACATGAATCGATAGATGTGAGTCCCCGCCGCTTCATGGTGGCGCTGCTTGACGTTTTGTTTTGATTGTTGAGATTTGTTCAGAATTCGTCAAGTTTTTGTTTCAGTGTAATAATTGCATTGTGGTGATGACGGTTTACACGTATTTCCTTTTGCAGTGTATTTTGTAGAGAACATTCGGACAGTGGGTTTTGTTCGATTGTACTGAAGTAGTGAAGTTGTTCACAGGTTATGTCGAATTCCGAATCGTTGCCCACGCGCCCCCAAAGACGCAAACGTAGTACATTGACTGGGAGCAGGGAAAGAGAAAGTCAGCGTATGTGTCGGGATAGTGAGGTCATTTCGTTTTCTATTGGGTCATTGTCTATGTAATGTCAGTTTTGTTCTACTTTGTACTTCCCATGTGAGAGAAATTCTGTAAACGATTTTACTCTGTGTGGCTAAAATGGGAAAATAAGTTTACCTTCGAGCAATGTGCCAGAAGAAATCAAACAGTTGTTTATAGGAGATTATGACATATCAAAACACTTTGGAAATAATATCCGTCAGCATAATAGTGCTCTTTCTTTTGTGTAATTTGGTGCCGATATTGCATTGCCATCTGGTCATGGGCCATATGTGTTCAAAATTTTCGGAACTCATCACAGAATATTTTCGTTATACCTTGAAAATTAAAACAATGCAAGATATTGTGAACATTAATCTGAGCACAGTATTTTACATTTATCTCAGATCATACCGTCAAATTTTGACGGGTTCTCACTAGTAATAATAATAATAGTAATAATAATAATAATAATAATAATAATAATAATAAATATAAAGCATGGAATACCGTTAATCGCTGCCGTTTGCCAGTTGTCAATTAGGCATCCCACTTAACGTTTATGTTCTACATGTTTTTGTGTTACGGAAATCCCTGCAATTGACATGTCACATTTAAAACAGGAATAGTAAAATATTACTATCAACAATTAATATGCTGTGACACTGAAGAGAGGGAGGACAAGAAAAAGAGAAAGTGAATATAAAGATGAGAAAAAGAATATGTGAGGAAGAGAGGAGAACAAACAGAAGAAGATTAAATAGAAGGCGAGGAAAGAAGGAAGAGAAGGTGATGATGAAGAAAGGACTTTTGAATTAGGCCATGACTGTGTGTATGAATTCACGTTTAGAATAATGTATTTTGCACAAACTTATTTATCGCGTATAAAATTCCTGAATACCGGGCCCCGACTGCTAGTCAGTGAAAAGTACTCAGATTTTCGAAAATGTGTTCATGACCATATTCTCTCTTTGAGGAAAAGATTTCATTAAGGAAAAATCTCTGTCTTCAATATTGTAGTTTTTTTTACTTAAGGTAGCTTTTCAACTACTAAGGTCATACAACGATCACCGTAATTTACATTGGGTTTGCAACTTTGCGGGAACGGTAGCGGAACTTGCTTACGGAGACACAAACGTCCATGCCCCGGGCGAGATTCGAATCTGCGGTCCTTCAGCCTTAGCGACCTGGGCTACCCAGGACGGCAATATTGCAGTTGTAGGCAGACACCAATTTTTTTTAAATTTTGCATTTTTCAAGTAATAAGTGATTTCAATGTCAATGAGGTCAATGATGTCATTGATTTCAATGAATGTCAATGATTTCAATGTCAATCATTCTTTTAAGCGTTCTTTACGCTATCCGAGAGTAAAGCTTATTCAAAAAATGTAGAGCCATTTTTCAGTAATTAGACCCACTACTTGAAGATTCATCTATGTTTTCGTTACGTGGGCCCGACAATAAGATTTTGTCGAAAATTCCCCGTTTTCCGCAGGATTGCAATACTTTTTTTCTTGCGAAGTAAGAGTGAGAAAGTAAAAAGATGTTAACAAGCGAATCATGTTTAAAGTAATTAAAAATAGCAAAATTAGATATTAATTATTACTAAACACATTCTTTAAGCGATATGGAAATGAAGTTGAATAGCTAGAAATTGTTATATCCCCATAGAGTCGATAGTTGTATTTTTCATTACCCTTTCAGATTTGTGTAACACATGTGCTTTATGTTCTCAAACTGTGGTCTATATATGCAAATCATACCCTACCCTACAACGCTCTTGCACAAAGCCCGTAGAAAACCCTATTTGTTTGAATTGGTGTTCATGAAGTAGATATCCTACTGAATCTGCGAATGTTGTCCTCAGTGCTTGGGTGGCATAACATTTAGCCGTTTCATAGCGGCATGGAACGGCGCTCTGCTTTGTGTTTCGAAAGGGTTGGTAGGTGCCCTTTTTGATTGCTTAGTGATTCCGGACGCGTCAGCTGCTCAGGTCTTTAGTTCCGTAAGTGTAGTGCATGTTTCTTCTAGTGTGGTGATAATCCACCCTGCAGGATGGCAAGATCCGGCGGCGACTTCCAAGTCGGTTCGCAGTGTTTTCCCCAACTAGGTACCTTTCCCCGATGAGGCTCCGCCCCAGTTGGTACAAGTTCTAAGGTCCCAAATGGTCTCCCAACATGTGTTGTAGCGCATGTACGTCTGTATAAGTAAGGGGTGAGGATAGGACAAAGAAGAAGAAGGGAAGATCGCGCGCGGTCCGTTGTCCGTTTGTTAGGGTACTGCTCTGACATTCACCCAGCATGGAAAACTTCCGATCAGAGCAACCGACCGCTAGAATTCTCCTCCAGACAGGGACTGAATTCGACCTAGCTGTCTAGCTAGTGCCGAAACTTCTGCCATCATAGGCGGCAGAACCTACGATCTCCTGGTTAGAAGCACTGCAATGACATCAGTTGATGCCCTATGCCACCTCTCCCGCTCTAAGTGATATGGTGATAAAATACGAATGTATTATCATTTGCGAACCTTTTGGTCTTTCTCTTTCAAGAGTTTTGCAGATGAAAATGCATACGTGTCGCCTCGATGCTAAAGCTGTTCACTGAGTGGCATTACGCAGATAGCCGATGGCGTTGAATTGCCTGGGTTTGATCAGCGAACGCTGCAACAGCCTCTTGGTGCGATCGTCATGGGCTAGATGAAGATAAACCTACATCTGCTAAGTAATTGCACAGAATTAATGTTTTTCTTTTCCCTCGTCCACTTCTCAGGAAGCAATTTATTTAGTTTTTCTTCAGCATGATAAGTGATGATATTAAATAAATTCGTAATCGACGTTTTGGCCGGCCATCTAAATTTGAATACGAGAAATATTCAATAAGAAAGATCCACAGAGGGCTATTCGCGCACGCCCGCGGTCGCTGTGGGGGATCGTGGGGTGACGTGACGGGCGGCGGCGAGGCCACCCCACGCGCTCGCTCGAACTCCCCACGGTCGGGCGTTTGCAAAGGCGGACGGGGGGCCGGGGGGGGGGAGCGGGGGAGGGCGGTGCCGGCCGGGTCGGGCGGGGCGGACGGGGGCGGGCGGACAGGTCGAACAAGCGGCAAGGGTCGGCGACAGCCCGCCGCGCCGGAGGGAGGCGCGCCCTTCGCTGTGCCCCGCGGCGGCCGCTAACACCCCCCCCCCGCTTCCGCCCTTATAGGGCCGCCTCGACGCCCAAATTTACAACTAGCGCCCGCCTCCTTGCCAAGGCACGGGCTCTCAGCTCTCACGGCAATTCAATTTGCCAGAATTCATCTCGAAAGATTGTTATGACACAGAACCGCTGAAAAAGGAAGCAGAGTAATAGCTTCCAGTCAGATGAGAACATACCGAGCTACCGCCAACCGTGTTTTCGGTAAGGAAACCATGGTAAGACACGCACGCATTCCAAAAACAAAAATATAATCTATGCAACGTATTATTTATAAAATTGACAAACTGCTGACAAAAAATGTTCAACTAACACAAATAAATTTTATCGTCTACATTATCCTCTTGAAACGCCAATACTTATCATGGAAGTTTGAAGTGTTCAGTTTTTCAAAAATATCACCTCTCTCGTCTTTTTCCCGTGAAGCGGAGTTAGAATATGTCCATCATCCTAAGTGCCCCTAAAACAAGGGATGCAGCTACAGACAATATTTCCTTACTCTCATTTCCCCTTACTTGGTAAGATGAGAAAGTTTTTAATAGTGCGCTGGAAACGGCGAATTTTCGACAGCAAAATTTTTATTGTCATGCCTTGGTAATGAAAAAGTGAATAAATCTTTTTCCTATATGTAGTAAATTACTTCCTCTAACTGGGGGTCTGAAGTCGCCCAGGGTCTTGGTAGTGTAGGCAATGCTAGCTAACCTACACCAGTAAGTGCCGAGAAGCCCTCCTGTAATGGGATCGCAACCGTATGGCCGTAATAGCCGCCTGTAATGGGTTTGCCGTTGCGTGGCCGACAAGTCCACTCTCTCACCTCCTCGCGGTGGCCCCTGGTAATGCATCTCGGGGCAACTCGAGGTGCAGCCAAGAGAGATGGGTGAAAGGCGAGTCTCCGGCGCCTTAAAACGGGAGCATCTAGCTAAGGGAAGGAAATCCCTAACAGGAAAACCATCTCGGGGACCCCACGTCACGGGGGAAGGGGGTTGGGGGTCTGCAGCCCACGACCCCGTCGTGCTCCTCGGAGCGACTGGCAGCGGACACTTTGGACGAAGCCTCGGACGCGGGAGCGCATGGTGGCGCGCCCCGTGAACAACAGGCCACCATTTATGACGACTCTAGCTTGGAACGGTTCACGATTAGGATTCCCTTCGAGGCGAGTCGCTGCGCATATTGTGCCCAGAAAGGGGGTGGAAGCTATATGGCCACTGATCTGAATAACATGGTTCGGCATCACGATACTATCCATAGTGATGCCCCCCTAATCTTTTCATGCTCCAAATGCAGCAAGAATTACAAAGGTAAGCTGTCCGCTTTGAGTCATTTTCCTAAATGTCCGGGTCCGAAAACATCTAAAGGAGATTTTATATGTGAGTTATGCTCCGCAAACTTCGCAACTAAATCAGGGCTCTCACAACATTTGCGCCATGCTCATCCAGACGCAGCTAATAAAGCTCGAGCTGCCAAGGCACAACGTAGTGGTAGGACTGCTGTGCCTAGAGCATGGAAAATCTTCTCTTCGGATGATATTATGAAAATGGCTGCATTGGAGAAAGAGCAACCAGAGGCGTCGAACGAGAATTTGGCTGCTCTGCTGGGTAAGACCGCCCGACAGGTGGGTGAGAAAAGAAGAGAGACTACATATCGAAGATATTTAGCAGCAATTGGAGCTGAAGCTTCTGTGACGGCAGAATCATCATTGTCCCCATCTGATGATCGGAGGTCCGATGATTCAGTTAGACCTTCTACTAGTGCTGCTGTAATCGCATCGTCTCCCAGGGTTATTAGCCCTCCGAAAACTCCAATGAGCCAAATTCCTATGCTGATTTCTTCTTCTCCCCTGTATCGAAGGCCTAACCTCAAGACAAGGAGAAAGTCGGTGATCCCCTGTTCTGACACTCTTCCAAAGGGGGCCGAAACGTCTTTACAGGTAGAGATAAGCAAACAGCCTCGTGTTGATTCCCTTCCGAAAAATCGGCTCACAGACAGTGATCCGGAGGAACTTGCAAAGGTAGATATTACCTCCCCAGAAGCAGATAGGGGGCGATTCCCTAACGAGGAGGCCGCTACAGTTTCAGAGATGAATCAGGGCTTTCGGTGAGCCCGTCCTCTTTGATTCTGTTTATGTGTTACTGACACGGCCCGTTCCGACACCGCTGGTCGGTTAGGACGGGCCCAAAATTTTTTATTGAGTCCCCGGCTGCTACGACGCCCGGAGACGCAACTACTGAAACTAGTCTTAACAGCGCCACACTAGATGCCACACCTAACTGGAGGGAAAACATTTCATCTTGGATAGAAACACGGGGTATTTCTCAAACTAATGTAGATAAAGAACTCGTTGAGGTGGGAAATGAACTAAAAAGAAATATTCAATCCCAGGACCAATTGAACGAGACCTATGCCAGGTTGGTGGATATTTTGGGCGGCTCCTCTGTACCCACCACCACGAGGCCTAAAAAGCCCCGTAGGCATGGAGGCAAACGCGCCAGGAAGCGCTTCTCGTATGCTAGGGCGCAGGCTCTTTTCAAGAATGATCAAGCACTTTTGGCAAAGTGCATTAGAACGGGCATTGACTGTACTAGTGTCGACCAACAGCCCCTTAACAGGGATGAGGTTAATGACCTGTACAAATCCATTTGGGGTAATACGCCCCAATTCGGCTTTCCGAACTAAGAGAGGATGATAAATTTTCGACACCTGAAATGGACCCAGACACAATTCTATACGCGGTGCAAGTTGCCGAAATTAAAAGTCGTCTGGCTGGGCTGAAAAATGCCACAGCTCCAGGACCAGATAAGATAAAAGTTGGCAATATATCTTCAGGAGCAAAAGTTGAAATATTGTCCCTATTGTACACCCAAATTTTATACACTGGTTTTGTGCCTTCTGGGTGGAAAGCAAATCGCACCATCCTTATACCGAAAGAGGGTAAGGATAATAAGTTTGTCACTAACTATCGCCCCATCACAATTAGTTCCCTGCTGTGCAGAATCTTTTGGGGTATTATGGACAAACGCATTCGATCCGTGGTGACGTTCAATCCACGCCAAAAAGGGTTTATTCCTGAACCTGGCTGTTTCGCCAACGTTCAAATTCTTCACGAAGCAGTCAGTAACATGAAAAAGTAGAGGGTGGTGTCGGCGCTGTGCTAGATATATCGCTGTGCTAGATATAAATGCTTTAGCATTTGACACTGTTCCTCACGCGGCGATTCGGTGGGCTCTATCCAGGAAAGGGATCCCCGACGCCTTTACCAATTTGGTAATGGACTCTTACTCCGACGTTTCCACAGTCATTCAGCACCCCTCGAAAGGCATTGAGGTGCCAATTCGTAGAGGAGTAAAACAGGGGGACCCCTTGTCCCCACTCCTTTTTAACCTCATTATGGAGTGCTTGCTTGAGAAATTGGATAACATGTCAGGATATCCGCTATTGGAAAGGAGTGTATCCGTATTAGCATTTGCTGATGATCTGGTGCTTTTAGCAAAAGATGCCCCACAAGCTCAAGAATTGGTTGATATTGTGGTGGAATACCTTGGGGCCCTCGGAATGACATTGTCAGTCGCGAAGTGCTCGTCATTCCAAATTACAACCTTTGAACGATCCTGGTTCATTGAAGACCCTTGTCTGGAAAGGTTGGGGGAGAGAATTCCTCTGGTCAGTGATGACCATACCCTAACATACTTGGAGTGAACTACTCTATCTGGAACGGCTTTCCATGTAAAACATCGATATCGAATTTGATGGAAGCAGTGACGAGGCTACAGAAGGCACATTTAAAGCCTACTCAGAAATTGGCATTACTTCACACCTACATAATGCCACATTACCTCTACCAATTAGTTTTATCGATGCCATCTATGTCGATGCTCAGGGAAGCGGACTATCAAATCAGAGTGGCAGTCAAACAGTTCCTACACCTGCATATGAGTACTGCAAATGGCTTATTTTACCTGGCCAAGAGAGATGGAGGACTGGGATTGCTGCGGCTTGCCCAACACGTTCCTAGGGTAGCGCTGAACCTAGGTTACGACTAGAAAAATCTGCAGATCCCATTTGCAGATGGCTGAGCTCCTGTCCGAGTTTCTACCAACGGACATTTAAAACCGCCAAAGCATTGAGACTTAACTGGCCTATACCGACAAGATCTAAGATCTTATAAGAAGAAATGCGCCGATGACGAGGTAGCTGCCAGGGAGAAGCTGGGATCCCAAGGGAGAGCGGTTAAGGCGCATATAAACGATCCGATTGGAAATGCCTTTTTGAAAGACTATAATCTTCTGAAACCTGGTCTTTTTATCACTGCTCTCCAGTTGAGATCAAATACCGCTGCCAATAAAACTACTCTTAGTAGAGGAAGGTCCAGAGAGGATGTATACTGCAGGAAGTGCAATACAGCGGTAGAAACAATAAATCACATCTGCGGTTGTCCGCCACGAGGATGGGTCTAACCTTCTAAAAGCAGGGGAGGAAAAAGTGATAAAGTACCAACCAGTCATTCCCCTGGCAGCCCAACTTCATGGAGTGCCCAACGCCAGAATCCTGCCTGTGGTGGTTGGAACCTCTGGGGCTATGCCACGATCAACAGTCAGTGCCCTCAAGACGTTGGGGATCATGTCTCGAGGAGATTTACTGACTATCTCGTTAATTGCTCTCAGATGCTCTATTAAGATTTACACGCAATTTGTAAATTACGATGGAGCAATTTAGCATTGCTGACAGTAAATGCAGAAAATGAACTTCTTGGTCCCGTGGGGAAGTCTAGGGAACCCAGGGGATCCGACAATGCCTAGAATATACTTAGTTACCACGACTTTAAGTGGGAAGTGTATGCTATTTAATGTAGCATATAGAAAATTGCATAGTCAGAATACATGGTTTTTTGAGTCCTACGTACCGAAAAACAGATTGACAGCAAAAAGCCTGCCTCCCCGGCCCTGTGTTCGTCCATCTCTCTGTGGACAAGGGTCGCGCAAAAATAGTCCCAAGGAATATTTTTTGGACAAGGATCCCAAAAATGTTTCCCACTTTTTCTTTAAATTTTCTCCTCGCGTGTATGAAGGGACGGTAAAAAATTTGGTGCTAGTCCCATTTCCGGCGAACTTAACTTTTTTCGAAAATTGCGAAGAGTTAACTTATCAAAACCACAAAGCTGAAGATATAGATTTTTGCTTTAAACAAAATCTGTTCTAAAAATCAACTCTTTAAAAAGGTCATGCAGTTTTTTTTTTCAAAAAGGGAGTCGTTTTTGGTAATACCTGCTATATAGTTCTATAATATATTATATTCTCTAATAATTTTGAAAACAAGGAATTTGCACCAGCAGTATAACATAACCAATATATTAAATTATCACTGCTCTAATGATTAATTCATTGATGTTTCAGGGCACGTCAATAGTTAAGGTCAGTAGTGCCGTGATCGCACTATCCAGGGAGGGGGAGATATGCCTTCCACACTAAATGGTGGGATCCAGCGAGGCCTACATGTCGGCTTGCGGGTTATTTCCCCCTCCAGATATAACCCCCAGCGGGGCAACGCCCTAGCCGGGACAAGCTCTTCCGCTCCAACTGGTCTCCCGACATGTGTGCATGTGTGTGTGAGTAAGGTCAGTTCAAGAAAGAGGAAGGAAAAATCGCTGGCGGTTCGTGGCCCATTTGTTGGGGTGCTGCTCTGGTATTCACCTGTTATAGATCAGAAAAAATCATGCATAACTTTAGATCAGATCAGCAGACCGCTAGAATTCTCCTCTAGACAGCAACTGAATTCGACATATCTATACAACGTGTATGGAAATTCCGCCACTATCGAGGCTCGAGTCGTAATTCCTCTCTGTCATTCGTTCGTTGTTATTGATTCCGGGCACGTCAACTACTGAGGTCATTAGTCCAGTAAGTGTAGTGCATGGTTTTCCTTGGGAGGTAGTGGTGATTTTTCCCCCCACTGGATGGCGAGATCCGGCGCCCTCCTACCGTCATTTAACGGGGGGCTTCTCAACCACGTACCTCACTCCAGCAGGCACTGCCCCAGCCGGAACAAACCCTAAGTCCCCGGACAGTCTCCCAGCGTGTGTGGTCGTTGGTGTAAGTACGTGTGCAAGGGGGGAGGATAGGACAAGGAAGGAAAGGAGGATAGGAGGGAAGGAAGGAGGATAGGAAGAGAAAGGAAAAATCGCAGGCGGTTCGTGGCCCGATTGTTTATTTTTATTTATTTATTTTTTTACGTAAAAAAACAGTTAAAAACTGCGTATGACGTGCTATGGGGAAAAGTGAATTGTGTGCACATTTTCAAAATTCTGTGATCCCTACACTAAGTCATATACTACTTAAATTTTGAATTTTGAAAGGGAGAAAAAAAACAAAATCTCCCATTAGTAAAATCTATTTTCAAGGATAAATAAGCAATAAATTTTTAATTTTTAAAGGGAGAAAAAAAACAAAAAACTCCCATGTAATAAAATCTATTTTCAAGGATAAATAAGCAATAAATTTTGAATTTTGAAAGGGAGAAAAAAACAACAAAAAAAGTCCCATGTAATAAAATCTATTTTCAAGGAAAAATAAGCAATAAATTGGTTCTTTTTACTTGGGGCCGCGACAAAATGGAAACGATAATTTGAATAATTGTATTTCCCACTGAATTCTAGAAGACGTGCACAGAAAATGAAGTTACATTTATGTCCAGAAGCAAAACAAGGGGCCATCTCAGCATTGGCTCAATGGATCAGGGAAACTGAACGAAAAACCTGATCGAGATGGGGGTCATTGACACGGAAGCTGTAGTACAATAGTTGTTACAGGTTGTTTATACACATTTACACATTATACACTTTATACACATTTACACGTTTATACACATTTGCGGCGGCGATGGTGTAGCGGTTAGCGTATCGGACTGCTATACCCAAGTTTGCGGGTTCAAGCCCGATCGAAGCCGTGGATTTTTAAGGGCGAAAAAATCCTTCGTGCGCCTTCCTTCGGAGGGGAAGTAAAGCCGGCTGTCCCATGTTAGTACATTTACTGCATGTAAAAGATCCTCAAGCCTAAATGACGCCTCTGAGCTAAATTCAAATCGCCTGTTTCGTCGTCCAAGCAATACCTTCTTTCTCCCAGGATTGGTGAAAGGAGTGTAACGAAATTTGCGTGGTCAGACGGAAGAGCAGGCCTCATAGCCTGAGTCTCGCCACGTAAAATAAGGCAAATTCAATTCAATTCAATTTATACAGTCCAAACGGTAAATAATGCATTATGTATCATTGGTAAAATTAATGTTACTTTTCTTGTGATGCTCAGAATAGTCTCTAATTGTATAGAAACAGTTATGCAGCAGAAACGATATCACTTGGGATTTGAACTTTTCTATCGAATTTAATCGTTTAATGTCATCTGGCAAAGTGTTGTAAAATAATGTACATGTATTGTATGTGAATTTTTTGTAATCAGCTGTTGATACAGTCACCTGGTGAATATGATTTCTACGTCGAGTGTTATAGTAATAGACTTCGGCATTTTCTGAAAATATATTCCCGCCCTTGAGCAAGTCATTTTTTTACAAAAACCACTGATTCGTAAATAAAAAGACACGGTAATGGTAGAATTCCTAGATTAATGAAGAGAGGCTTACATGAATCACGTGGGTGGGATTTGGTTATTATTCGTACAATTCGTTTTTGTAATCTTAAAGTCTGGGAGCTATAAGATGTACTTCCCCAGAATATTATGTCATATCTCAGGCGGGAATGAACATTCGCGAAGTATACACAACGAGCAGTATAAAGGCTGACTGATTTTGCAAGAATTCTGAACGCGTAGCATAACGAACTTTATTTTGTGTTCAATTCATTTAAATGGACGTTCCATTTAAGGTTTGACTGAATTGAGAGACCTAAAAATTTTGTTGCCTTAACATCAGTCAATGGTACACTTTTCATTTTCAATGGAGCACAGAACTGTTTATTTGAAATGGAAAACTGCATTAAAACCGTTTTCTTTTCGTTTACTATTAATTTGTTATTTCGGAACCAATTTGAAACATCTGATCTTGCACTATTTACTGTTTCTTTATTGCAAAGGATGTTCGTATCATCCGCAAAGAGAACCGTTTTTCCGTTACGAATCGTCGAGGGCATATCGTTTACGTAAAGTAGGAACAGAATCGATCTAAAATCGACCCTTGAGGAACTCCACATGCAACGGGCAAGGAGTCGGAAAGGTGCGTACGTAATGTTCCATCATTCCAGTAAGGTATTTCAACTCTCTGAGATCGTTGTTTAAGGTACGAACATAACCAATCTAGAGCAATACCACGAATTCCATATGAAGGTAATTTGGAAAGTAAAATGTCACATCTTCAAGAAAAGAAAATCTAGCTGTTTCCGTTGATTTTGATTTTCTAAATCCATGTTGGCAATCTGAAAGCGCGTCGTGTTTAGTGAGAAAGGTTTCCATTCGTACGCAAAAAAGTCTCACTAATATTTTTGAAAAAACTGATAGAAGAGAAATGGGCCGATAATTTTGAATTTCATTTTTGTTGCCTTTTTTGAAAAGCGGCTTAATTTTAGCTGTTTTGAAAATATCTGGAAACGTTCCAGTGCATAAAGATGCATTGAATATGTGAGTTTACGGGTGTATAATGGCATACGCACAAGTCTTTATCAATGAATCCGGGAATTCATCTAAACCGGACGAATATTTATTTTTTAGTTTACCGATTATTCTGAGAATATCATAGGAAGAAGTTTCGGAAACGAACATTGTGTCTAAAATTTTGGGTGAACTGTCTGTTTTTGAATTTTGTGCCTGAAGACCCTTAGTGAGATCGGCTGCAATTCTCGAAAAGTATTGGCTAAAGAGACTAGTCACTGTTGCCGGATTGTTCACATTTATATCGTTATATTTTAAAACAACATTATCTACGGGTTTTCTAGTTGATTTGGTAGTATTTTTTATTATATTCCACATTGCTTTTGTTTTATTATTTGAGTTCAAAATATCCTGATCCTTTTTCATGATTTTAGCCTGCCTTATGACTTTTCGTAACAATGTTTTGTATTTTTTAAAGTAGATAAAGAAATCTTGAGATACCTCATGACATCTAGAAATGAAAGAAAGAATTCGCTTGTTTTTACAAGATGTCCTAATCCCTTGTGTTATCCAAGAATTGCTTTTCCGTGAAATATTTAATTTTCGTTTTTGAAGAGGAAAGCAAGTGTTAAAATGAAATGAATGAGTGGAAAAAAAAGAATTATATTTGTCGTTTGTATCAGCAGTATTATAAACCGCTTCCCATGACTCCTGCATCAAGTAATCAATGAGTAATTTAATTTTACTTTAAGTAAACAATCTAGTCATACGTGTATTATTTATTGTGTCTTCGCTGCACAATGTGCGACCCATAACCTCACCATGGCGTTGTTCTAGGGCCTCACCCTCAAAAGTTTTCTTATTTACCTTTTACTACATTACCATGATTAGTTATAATAAAACATAAAGTAGCAAAACACAACTATTTGTGATTAACTCATCGTAAATCGGGATCAAATCTACATAAAATGTTCGATGAAATGTAATACGCTCAAAAATATATTCACATATTTTTTATTGTGTAATACCGGCCAAAGCCGCCGTATGTTATGTCTTTCCCATTCATGTCGCCAACAATGAACTTCTCGGAAACACATCTCATATATCTATAGTTGAATATTATTACAAAGAAATATCAACTTTTTGTAATAAATGTTCCTTCAAAATTACGGTATTTTCTGTTTTTCTTTCATGTTATATTTAAATACTATTATTAAGAGAGAAAACCTCATTGGGATAATTTCAATTAAATCGATGCAACTCAAAGAGTAAACACTCGTGCGACTCGAAGAATAACCGCTCGTTTCTTTCTGTACTCAGAATTCATCTTGTATATGAGTTAGGGTACAGGGATACCAAACTTAAAGAAAACGTTCACAGAATACATTTCTCCCCACAGTACATTACACACAATTTTTAACTGTTTTTGACATTAAATGAAAAATACAGCGTCGTAATAGCGCCTTGTCCGTCCCGACAATCATCAGAATTCAAAAGAAACTCAAATTCAAATTTGCTATTTCAAAAATTTGTAAAATTATCTAAAGTACTTATATTTTTAAAGAATTGTACGTGATCTTTTTTAAAGGACTGATTATTTGAAAGGAATATTTGAAGATCTGTTTTTGATGAACACATTTCATTAAGGAAACAAACTATCTTCAATACTTAAGTTGTAGGAAAACGCCGAAAAAGAATTGTTTTGTTGCATTTTGGAAAAATTCAGTATATGAACGAAAATCATCTCCGCCATTCTCTTATAGCGTCCATTACGCTATCCGACAATAAAATTTAGCCAGAGAGGTTCATGCCTTTCTTTTTAATTTTTCAAACTTCAGGAACTTCTTGTAGAGTACCATCCAAAAATAAAATATTGATTTGAAATTCAGGAGAGCTTGACATCAGCCAGATCGCTTGCAGAATATCAACTTTGGAGAAAATCGCCTGAACAGTTTAGCCGCTAGCATTGTTTACAGAGGAAAATACGTTTTACCATTAATCTTTTTTTCCGTATTTACTACCTATCAAACCTGGATTTTGGTTACACCACATGTTAAAGGGGTTTTATTCTATATTTATGAACTGAATTTATCCAATTTTTTGAATCCAGGTTCCAGAAATAACAGTTTTTTGTGTAAAAAATTAGCTGATTTCGTCCAGAGAATTACGTAACTTTTTACTTTCTTGTATACGCACCTACATACAGAGTATATACCTACTATAGAGAAAGTTATGTAATGCTGCGCAAAAACAACGGCGAATTTTGACAGAAAAAATTTATTGCCGGGCCCTGAAAACAAAGGAGTGAATAAATCCAGTTACTAAATTAAGAGAAAAAATCCTTAACACGTGATGTAAGCATATTTCCTGTTTTGTGGTCTTTGATGCCAAAACACCAATTGAAAGCAAAACGTCAGTCGGTCTGCGTCTGTCCGTCCATCTGTGAACACTACTAGCGCCTAAACAGATCGTACGATCTTTTCCAAATTGAAGAATCCCTTGTCGATGTGATTCTAGTTGAAACTTAGAGATTTTAAAAATCATTTTTTAAATTTGAGGGTACATTACATGAAGCCGTCGGTCAGTTTCAAAATTTTCTCAAAAACGGCCCCAAATTTTTTCTTTAAATTTCTTCTAAGAATAGAGTAAAATACACTTATAAATGCCACATAGGTCCCATTTCCACTGTAAACTCTGAATTTTCGAAAATTAGAAAAGTTTGAATTTTTCGGCGTTTTCCTACAAATCTAAAATTGAACACACATTTTTCATTCAAATGAAATTTGTTGTCCATAAATAATCCTTTCAATAAGGTCATAATATTTTTTTTTGAAAATTACAGACAGACAGACGAACAGACACAAGAACAGACACATCAACAGACACACGAACATACAGGCTTTTGTCCGCATTCGATTTTTCTGTATCAACGACCCACAAAACATTGGTTTCTGGCAACACGAGTTAAAGCATTTTTTTCTACATTTCACAACATTAGTTAACCGTTTTTTCGTTACCAGGACCCGGCATTAACAGTTTCCGCATAGATTCTCAACAATAATATTAGAATGTTGTTGAAATAATGCCTTTATTATGTTTTTCTTATAGATTTGTTAAGAATACCAAGTAAAGAACTGAAGGTTCCTTTCTTATTGTATTTCATTTCATATGTTAATAAATCTCATTTTAATATTTAATGATTATTTCCCTTTGGAATTGATTGAAAATTTTCGTTGAATAGAAACAATGAAAACCAATTTTTGCTTCCTTTCTGGTAATTATGTCGTAAGAAGAAAAAGTATTGTAATCATGCACCGGGAGACGGCGATTTTTCGACAAAAACCTCTAAATTCCGATCACTGGTCACGACAAAAGTTGATAAATGTTATTCCTGTATATAGTGAATTACTTCTATACGTTTGTAGACAGAATCCATGTTTTGTGGGTCCTTGTTACAAAAAATCTATTTACGACAAAACGTCTGTTTGTCCGTCTCTAGTTAATACAAGCATCTAAACGCCGCACTTCGTTTTTAGTCAAATCTGTGATACATGCCAGTTTAAAATCAGTATTGTGAGACACACGAGTTATGAGTTTCTGTGGTATAGCAGGTAAGCCTACTGTTGGAGAAGCTTGGGCACCTAAGATCGAATCTCATCCACGGCGAATAATTTTTGCGGGTTGAAACAATTTTGCGGTTAATTGTATAGTTATAATTATTCGTATCCATTATAAACATCACATAAAGCATGTGTTTTTGAGGCGCCATTCCTTATTTTAGTGTGTTAATGTCTTTAAGAATCACATATAAATATGCCCCTATTGCAATTCTGGCTTCAGAATGTCTGCATGCGCACCCGTGTTGAGCTCTAGCGTTATCGCAACTTTCATCTGTGACGTAATTCAACCTTGGCCATAGTCGTCGAAAGATAAGACTGGGAACAACGTGCACAAATTGTTCTAAAGACCACGACTTCTAGTTGAAAATATTTCTTAGTAAAATGAGCTATGTAGTTGCGTGGGTTTTAATCGTTTGAATTCTTATTGTGAATTTGATTACCTTGACACATGTAGAACATTTCTATAATAAAAAATCTAAGAGCAATGAATATCACGTAACTATTCTTTTCGTAATAAGTGTGATTGGACAGCGTGTTGGTACTTATCTGTGATAGCACAGTGCGGTCGAGCCAGACCTACAGACTGCAGGGATCCGAGGTCAAATCCCAGTAACGCTGGAATATTTTTACCTCCACGTGTAAAGAGAGTTACGTAATGCTGTAGGAGGAAGTGTCGAAATTTTCACAGAAAACAGGTTTTGTAAGTAGCTCGTTCGAAAAAAGTGGATTGTTGATATTGTTTTTTTAGTTTCTATACACAAGGCTGTCAAAACGCTTGTTTTTTGAACCCGAAAAAGTGATTTTCCAAAAAACCCCTTTGTCAATCCGCCTTCGTGTGAGTAATTCTAGAGCCTAAAGTAAACGTGATTTTCATCAAAATGGATATTCCTTGAACGATCTGGCTAATATTACGAATCTTGGAATTTGAAACGAATCTTTTAATTTTGAATGTATTTCACACCAAACCCCATCATATTTACATAATTTTTTTAAAAAGAGCTTTAATTTTTCTGTAAATCTATTCCTCGAAGCATAAGATGATTAAAGATACGTTCAATTTTGGGCGAACGATCTGAATTTTCGAAAATTTCAAACAAATACCTATTAACATTGTCAAAAACAAATATTAACGCTAGAGATTTTTGTTTCATGAAATCTCTTTTTAAAAATAGATATTAAATTAAAGTAAATTAAACACTCCACTCTTTCCTGGTAATGGTCCACTCTTCACTAGTAATGATTGCTGCTATTGGGTCTAACCGCTTCCTTGTTCTTTGGATGGCTACTGTTTTTTAATTTTTTTATCAACAGTATTATCTGAAAAGTATTGGAGGAGAACAGTTGATATCTGGAATTGAAGGGATGGTGTTAGCTTCTATTGTAGGCCTGGTTCCTTGTGATTCCAGTGAAAAATCAGCAACTGCACTGAAACAGTAGAAGCTCCCGCCAATTGATAATCATAAGTGAATCACCATGTACTGCGTATGTGTGTGTTTGGTCGTGCTGCCTGTACAGATATTGTACTCATCTGCATGTGTGTCATCAACATGGTGGAAAAACGATCTTTCTTATCTCTCCATCCCCCAGATGAACTGGTGATAGGAGAAAATGGCGTATGGGAAGCGTGAATAGATGGGTGGTGTTTTGGACATGTGAAGATGGGTTAATTTATAAGGTCTAGGATTTAGAGAGGCTATTTTGTTAAAGGGAGGGTATTGTGGGAGGAGGTAGGTTTCTTAAATTAGGGTGTTGGAGGGGATCACAGGTTATTTTATTGCTTTTTTATTTTATTTGAGGGTACTGCGTCGCGTTTTTTTTTTTTAAGGTTTTGGTAAAACTGTATATGGTGTATGGAGATTGTTGGGAAAAAGGGACATTTCTGGATTTTATGGAACTCACGTCGTTTAGTAGAGAGGTATGCCATTTCAGAAGTTTTGAAAAGTCGTGAATGTAAGTGCTGGTTGTCCAGATGCTTGGTCGTATGGTCTACGTAGCTATATTGTGGGAAAAGGTGGAGGTAGGGAGAATATGTCAAGCGGGTGGCGCTTCCTGTTGTGAGGGATGGTTCTGTTCATGATATGACGATAAGGCTCGACAAAAGCAGAAAAGGAAGGATTGTACATTGCTTCTAGCAGTCGTTTCCGTGCCGTTTCGTAGGTTTCTGTCGCAAGAGGTTTAATGTCGTGCTGGGTTTTAATGTCGAGGTAGCAGTCGTCAGGTGCGCGTCTGTACGTCAGTCTGATTATTCTGTTTTCCAGTCTGGTTAGCAAGTTATAGTTTGATTGAAAAGTCGAGGCCCATGTTTCAGCGCCATATGTGGCTATTGGCTTGATGTATGTATGGTATATGTAAAGTTGGGTTTTGTCTTTAACGTTCTTGTTTGTCATGATGGGCAGTAAGGCGTTGATTGTCCGGTGTGCTTTTTGGATCTTGTCCTTGATGTGACGCGTCCACAGTAGTTTAGAGTTGAATGTCAGTCCAAGGTACGTCACTTCTCGTTTCCATGGAATGTCCACGTTATTAATTTGGATGGGGGCTCACCATGTACTGGGTAGGGATGAGAACGAGGAAATCTTTATGAATTGCCGCCTCCTCTTTCCTCCTCAGATAAATACTTGGATAGTGTATCAACTTCAAATCGGAATTTTAGCGCGTTTGATGTAATATTAAACATAAAAAATCCTTTCCAGTGGTCTGCGTTTTATTTTTAGCGTATCAAAATAGCCCCGACACCCGTATCACATTAGCCTCTTAAGATGTATCATTTTAGCCTCACAAATTTGAGGCTGTATATATATCATGACACGATTAATATTATTGCATTATTTTAACGCAGAAAAAAAGATTAATTCTTTCTTAATGATAACCTATTTTCAAAGATATCGTGTCATACAAAATAACGAAGTAACATCAAAAGTTTTATATCACGGCGGAAAGGGTTTTTTGACGGGAAAAAATTGGGCCTTTTTATTTTTGTTTTTTTCCCCCAAAATTTTAACATTCTGAGTCCTTGCTATTTGGTCATTTAATAGAATAAATTTCCTATCATTTGTCCTTTTTTGAAATTTTTGGCATAAAAAAGGGGTTTCCTAAAGTGTATTACATTCCCCAATTTTCACTGTTAATAAACCCCATGACCCATTAACATTGACAAAAACAATATTAACGCGAGATTTTGTTAAATTAAATCTCTTTTTAAAAAATGATCTTGTTTTAAAGGTATATTAAATCCTTTTTTTTAAAACTGCAGATACAAATGCTTCACTTTCTTTTCCTTCGGAAGGATGTCTTGTCGTGGTGCAGGGAACGTCTCGGAGTTAGTTCAAAAACCCGGGTTTGAATCCCCGGGGAGTAGAAAAAATTTTCTGGTGCAGTAGGTGTTTTTTTTCTTTTTTTGGGGTTTACAAAGCCGTTTAATTGCGTAGCAATTACGAATAATACGTGAAAATACATAATGTTGAACAACCTTTTTTAACATAAAAAACTTTCTAAATAGTATGTATAGTAAGATAAACTTTATTTAGGGAAATAAACTTAGACCTTTCCTTTGATTCTCTAAATTAAAACTTGACTATTAGAACAGTGTCGTCATAAAATTTTATGATACTTAAACAAATCTTTATTTTTTTAAAAACTTAGCCCCAAAAAACCCTCAAATTAATTAGTAATATAATAGCAAAATCATTTATATATACTAAATTTAATAATTATTTCCCAAAAAACCAGAAGCCTTCCTCGCTCCCAAAAAAAATCAAGCCCATATATAGGAATTTGGGGGACGGGCGAATCTTCGAAAAAAAAACTTTAAGACAATTTTAAGCATATTTTTTCTAATAAGTACACGGATATTCCAAATGGCTTAGCGCAATAAGCATTCAAACGTTGGTTTGGATATATGTTTTCTCGCCAACTATTTGCGTTGTAGAAGCGTATAAACACTTCATTAATATCTAAATTGTTTATTATTAACAAAATAAATGAATACATTTGATCAGAAAGAAAAATTAATAAGATATCTTACGATACTCATGTCGTAAATAACTATTTGACAACTATTATGTTTAGTGTATGTGTCTAGCAGGTTTTGTATTATTCTGAGAAACTGGATCATACGAATCACGTTTACTACGTTATTCACACAGGAGCACATGAATCTCAAAAAAGTATTTAATAATATAATCCTTGCTGTTGAATCAACGTTTTATTGATGATTTTAATTTTGAAAATTTTCATGAGTTTGGATGTTTAAATATAGGTGTCACGTGTAATTACATGTCTGTGAAACAAGATAGCATTATATGAAGCAAGAAACATTGTTTTTCATTTGATCATTCAACTTCATCAATCACTCACAATTACTTTAATTTTCTCTGCTTATTTTAATCTCAGATTTTTATAAAAAAACATGTAATTTTGAGTGTTTTAAAATTTGGTTTTAAAACCAAATATTTTTCTTATATATAATTAATATATATATATATATATATATATATATATATATATATATATAATAGTTTATAATGTATAAAATAATTTCTTAGGGATAGTTTTGAAAGATTGCACATTAGATACCTTGAATGGCCCGTTTCCGTTTAATAAACCGCTACGTGCAAAATTCAAGGTTTTGATAGATTCGTAGAATGAAGAGTAGCGGGCAACAAACCACCTTCGAACTCTGACGATACTGAAATGTAGTCTGTGTTAGAAAGGTCATATCACTTGACCACCAAGTTCGTTCTATGTATTTTCACTGGGAAATGTTAGAGCATTGATATTTACTAAACTGTAAACAAACGGTAAATCTCTTTGAATTGTTATAACATCTGTTTTGCTTTCTTTTAGTGGTATCAACTCGTTTTACCAAGTACGTGAGTTTGTTATATTTTTACACGCTACAATAATTTAATTTTACTAGTATTTATTTTCAAGCATTTAGGAATTCATAAATTTTCTTTTCTAAAAACAGTTTTAAATGTATATTAAATATGTTAATGATGTTTAAAAATATGTATTAACAATGCGTACATTTAGCACATGATGCTTTTAGCTCTGATTTGAATATTATACAACGAAATCATTAAATTAACAGTTTTAGAAAGATGATCCTGACTTATTGAATGATAAATTGATTGTGATGTGTGATTCCACTCACGTGATCTTTCAACACACAAAATAAATATTTCTTTGTTTGAAAACTTTAACATTCCATTTATCCAGTTTAATACAATTTACAGCAAACAGCTAATAGTATGTTTCCCTATTTTTTTAATGGTAATGGGTAAATAAGAGAAACATAGTTTCTAACTCACGGTTTTAAAAGTAGCCTTTGAAAAAATTAATAATATAGCTATTCGGTTGCTCAACATCTTCTCCTTTGATAGAAAAGCAGAAACACTCATTTCGACGTAATGCACATTCAAAAATAATTTGTATATAATCAGCTTCCTCTTTATTTGATAAATATATCGACTTGCAAATTGCTGCATTTAAAAGAGAATATAAAAACAAAATAAAAGTTATATTCATACTCGCCATAAAAAGACGGATTTAGCGTAATTAAATTGGCCACAGAATTTGCTTATAAGCTAAGTGATTTGTAAGCGTAGCAAGCAAAAAAGCGACATTGGAGAACTTTTTTTTTTTCAGTATGCTTGTGTTAAGTGAAAACAAATGGGGTCATTCTAAGGTGTTAATTTCTTATAAATAATTACATATACCTCGAGAACGAAATATGAAGACACCGATCGAATTCCGGAATTTTGTATCGCGTTTAAACGCTACTCAGATGAGACAATAAAAAATTTGCAACAATTGAAAATTTATAAACAATTTCCAACTTTTGCAAATCTAAAGGGGGAGGGTCTCCCGATGCCAAAAAGCCGAAAATTGTGAATTAACAATTTTGCAACAATTTATAATTTTATAAACCAATTTGAAATATACGTTAGAACGATCGGGAAGGGTCCGCAAATTGTGCCTGAAATGAGCATCTGAAAATTGCACTTCGACAGGAGTTACAAATCGATTGCTAAACGTTAGATCAATTGTTGCTAAAATGCTAAATATTTACGGGTCAATTGACAATAATTCTGGACGGAAACCCCCGCTGAGAAATATTTTTTCGTCGTGGCGAACGTGCAGGCAAAATCTCTCCATCGGTAGGGAAATATGACTTCCGACATCCGCCTCGTACGTAAACAAATTAGCCCCCTCCCCCTGAGGCAACGTCCTTTCCACCCCTTGGGATGTTGCACCAATCACAGACAACTGTGGTTCTACGTGCTAGCGATTGGTCAACGCGTCCCTCCCCCTCCCTCCCCCAGGCCGAGGGTTGTCCAAGTTTGTCGGCGCGGTGTGGAAGATAGGATTTTGCCGGCCACTTTATGTGAGGGAAAGGGTACATATATTTTCGCAGTGTTTGTAACGGCTATGGAACTACTACAGACATTCTAATATTCGGTCTAACTTGAAGTTATCATATTTTATGATTTATTTAAGATCCGAACCACGGACCGCGTGGGATTTTTCTTGTCCTATCCTTGTCCTATCTTTGTCCTATACCTTCCTTGTCCTATCCTCACCCCTTCCTTACAAACAAACTTGCATGCACCACACAGGTTGGAAGACCAATTGGGAGCTTAGAGCTTGTTTGGACTGGAGCGCACCCTCCCTGATGGGAGACATCCGGTTGGGGAAACCCCACTAGCCGACGCCTAGATCGGCGCCTGATCTCGCCATCCAAGCAGGGGAAGATCACCCCCACCTCCGGAGGAAAACACATGTACTACGCTTACGAGACTAATAATCTTAGTATTGGACGCGCCCAAAATCACTAATTAATCATCCAATTAATTTTGGAGAAAATCGTCTGATGGTTATCGTTGACGTTATCGTTATAGTTGACGAAAGACGGACAGAGACGTTTTGCTGTCAATCGGTTTATTCATATCAAGGACTGAAACTACTCGTAGTAATGCTACAACAACCCATATTTGTACACACTACTTCTAAATTTTCAATTTTCAAAATCCAGAGTGTTCAACGAAAATGAGACCTACGCAATTATTTGATGCGTATCTTGTTCTAAGCGTCGAAAAAATAAGAATAAATTGGTAGTGTTTTTTTAGAAAATGTTTTTTTTCTAAATTGCATTAATTCAAGCAAAAAATTACAGAAAAATATGCTCGCTTTAAAAAAATGTAGATGACCTTTTTAAAAAGCAGGAATTTGTAATTTTTAAAGGCTAAAAGTTTGCAATTTTCGAAAATACAGAGTTCGATAGAAATGAGACTAGGACCGGTCGTTTGATACACAGGAAGAGAAAATTTAAAGAAAACAATTGGAACGTTTGTGAGGAAATAATTGTTTAGATAATTTAAAGATCGCCTACATTTGATGCAAAATTTCGCGAAAACTACAGATATTTTCAAAAACTTGTTGAGGATATTATTTTAAGATCTGTCTTCAAAGAGCAAGGAAAACGGGAAAATTTGTATCTTCAATTTTGTAATTGCAAGGAGGCGCCGAAAAAATCCGAACCTTTTCAATTTCCGAAAAATCAGAGATTTTAACCAAAATGAGACTTGCACCGTTCTCTTAAGCGTTCTTTACGCTAATTGAGAAAATTTAGTAAAAAAACGAGCCATTTTTGACAAAATTTTGGTAATATTTTTGGGGCTTCATGTAAAGTACCCTCAAAAATCAAAATATCCGATTCAAGCTCCGACAGACTCGGGATCATTTATATCGATATCGGAATATCAGTTTTGGAGAAAATCGGCCGGGCGGTTTAGTTGACCACAGCGGTGACCTAGCGTTGACCACACACGGACGGATGAACAGTCAGACGTCAATTGATTTTTTGGTATCAAGAACTCACAAAACATGTATTCTGACTACACAACGTGTTAGAGGAAGTAATTTGCTATATATATTTATGAACAAGTTCTATCCACTTTTTCGTTATCAGGGCCCGACAAAAGATTTTTCTGCCGAAAATTCGGAGGCACATAATTACATTTTCTTTTCTTACGAAGTGAGAAAGTAAAAACATGTATTCTGACTATGCACGGTGTTAGGGGAAGTAATTTGCCACGCGTAGGATCAAAATTTGTCCATGTATTCGTCACCAGGGGCTGACGATAAGAGTTTTTCTGATCGAAAAATTGCTGATTTCTTTACAATTGTCGTCTACAATACGTTTTCGTTACTACTTAAGTACATAGGCGAGAAAACCAATTACAATTATTTTAGATATATTCCAAAATTCTGAATTGAGTGTGTCGCCCGGGATTGTTTCATTACTTCTAACTAAAGACCGCATTTTCACGCAGTGAAACTCTAAACGTGCAGTAAAAACACCAAAACGTGCAAAAAACATGCAATAAAAAGATCAAGACTTTGCAAAACGGTGTTATGTAGCTTAAAAACTCCAGTTAATCCACTTGTCAGTCATTTTATATATATATTGAAATTGTTTTCTTGAAAATATTTCTATCGACTAATACTGTTATATTTCAAACTTGGCTAACCTCGTGACTTGGGAAATGTAACAATTACAAATGACAAGGTACGGTCGCCAGCTGTTTAAGACAGCACAAATTTTAAACAAAGCCTCGCTATAAAGCAAAAGCGAGGTGACCATGCGTTTATCTAATGAATTATTATTCAGGGCTAACACAGAGAACCCCTAAGCTATCATTCGCAAAGACTGTCGTCACATTCGATACCTTTCGAAAGGACGCTCCAGGTTCTAAATAAAACAGGATCATAAATTTTAAAGGATCTCAGTACTTGGAGATATAACAAACCAAATAACTCATAATATTACATTTATTACAAGACCATAAATGAATACAAAATCAATTTTTCCTGCTGTGCAGATACAAAATTGCTGCAAGAAAAACAATACAGAACTACAAATAGGAATTGACAGACGGCGGTGCCGTCTCTATTCAAAAACACTGTTATGAAACAGGAACACTATTAAATGGCACTTCCAACAATGCGCCTATACCTAAATAGGATTACGGTATTACAAACAACCTCGACAATGCCCACTTTAGGGCGAGGAAGTTGAATACACACATATGCAAAATTGACAAAGAAGCCGACCTCTGTCTTCTTTAAATACAAAAAGGAGTGAAAAACTGAACTACTAAGAATGAGCCATTTCCTTTAAGAACCAAGTTTTGTATGAGTGCATAGTTACCAAATTACATGGAAATGGATCTCTTACCATAACTTACAACCTTCTAACAAATTTAACAATGAAACAGGAATACTCCGGAATGAGAAGGAACGGTCCTCTTGCCCGCTCGTATCTCATTCAACAGAGCCGTGACCGCACACGAATGCCGATCGCCACACGGCCGAATAATGCCCGCATGTGATCGAACTAATTCGTGCCGATGACGCGCTGTTGCCCAGCCGACTTCTTTGCCGGCTACGGGACCGGATGCTTAGCGCTGCTTTCCAATGGCCGCGGTTCGAGGCTACCGCACGGGCCTAGCAGACGCCTGACCAAAGCTTCAAACTGCCGAATGCGGCCAAACGCCGTCTTACTCACGGCAGGAACAAAAACTGCAACATTAACAATCACATAAGTAATGCACAGTACTAAAAACTAGCTCTCCACGACACAACCAGCATCAAACAAGTCGCTTCAAAAAGCTGCAAATACAAATCAAGAACAAAATACAGAGTAAACCTGCTTCAAACCATTATCAAATTTACGCAACCATATGAATCAACAAATATTTCAAATACAAGATCCAATTCCATGTCATAAAAACACTCATTCCTAAAGGTCTAGGCTATTATGCACTCATACACATATTTACAATAATACAATATGGTTCTGAAGAAACCGGGCCTTTCCTAAAAATACCATTAATGGCTCATAAAATTACAAAACAGCATGCACCCGTCATGCTGGTAAGACAGAATATACGAAAACGATGGACAAGCTTTCGTGAGACTAGTAGCAAAAAATTAAAAGAGCCGTAAGGCTAAAAGTGGCGAAAGGCTACATAGCAAAAGGCGAAAGGCGAAAGGCGAAAGGCTCTGTGCGCGAGAAGCGCACGTCTTTTATACCAGACCCAGAAGGGGTAACACTGAAATGGTGAAGAGGGGGTAACGGGGAAATATCGATATAAACATAGAGAAGTATAGATCTCTCTGCCAAGAGCTTTTACACTTTACGCGTAGCGCGCAGGTGCTAGTGGTGGCTTCTAGTAGCAAAGCAAAGAATCACACTACTAGATAAAGATAATATTTTCATTTGCCATAAAAATCTTAATTTTGGGGCTACAAAGGCAAACGAGGTGTCCATACAACTCTAAATTTACTCTAATGTGCTGATTTTGTTGTTAGAACCCGCTACAATCGTTGTTTTTCTTACAATAAGTGAAAACCTGTTTTGAAACTAGTGAAAAGTCTTACACAAAATGCCAATTTTTTCTCAGCACTCAATAAACCAAAAAATCAGATCTTATTAACAATTTCTTAGGTTTTTGGAACCTTCTCATGGCCATGAGATCACAGTTTGATTTTTGCAAGTTACCATTTTTGAGAAAATTAAAGATGAAAAATTACCCATATACTTGCATACTTAATCTAATTACAGAGCAAGAGCTTACAAGCTATGGATATAAAATCTTCTCGGTAGGTCTTCTCAGATAATCATTGGCTTCTATTAGCTGTTTTAACACCAATATTCAACATTTGTGATTACTTAAATTTCCAAATTTAACAAATACAGTTTCTGATACGAGAAACTTCGCTCTGCATTTATTCTTGTCTGTGTGCTGAACCGCACTTCACGTACGTGTGCACGCTGCTAAAACGGTCAGAAACTGCGTTCATTCTCTCTTGTATCTCTGAGGGCAACGTATGTTCCGAGAAATTCGATGAACTTGAAACGCAGTGCAGCTTGTCGCTAAGTTTTGTGCCCGGACGTAAGGTCAAATGTGACTAGCTCTCGTGTTGACGACTTGGACAAAGACTGACAAAACAGATATATAATCCGATTGGGAAGATAGTCCTCGAGTTAAGTTTGTTCAACTTCAGCGACGACACGAGGATAGGCTGAGGATGGTTCACGTTGCCGTGAATAATGCACAAGATGAATTTTAACTGCGTTTAATGACGGCGTAAACGCCTCGTGTAGAAAGAATACATAGTATGAGCTACTGGGAGCTCGCTCTACAGTATTTATCAAAGGAAATTTGTAATCTACGTCATGAGCCGCGGAGCAGAGGGGGAGGAGGAGTAAAGGTTGGGGATGACCAGAGGTCGGGAAGACTAAAGGTCGGGGTGGGCAAGGGGCAGGGAGATGGGGCAAGGTTCTGGGGCCTTCGCTGGCTCATGCAGAAACAGATAATTGTTGTTTGCGGCTGGATCTCGTCCGGCGGACTTTCCCCTGGCGGACGTGATCCCGAAGAGTGTGTACATAATTCTCGAACATGCGTTTGCTGAGCGGTCGCAGCCAAGGGCCGCAGACCTATCCCTGTTGCAATGACTTTAATAGGCAGTAGGCATCATGAAAGATACACTCAATTCTGAGAGCAACAAAACGCAGAATTGATACATAGTCAACGGCATTAGAGTTTCACAGACCTTCCGAATGCACTGGTGGGCTATGTGAAAACTTTTTTCTTAAATGAAACCTCAAAAAAGATAAATTAAAGCATGTTGATTATATAAAAATTATATTTATTTAATAAAACTGTTAATATTGCAAATTCGTCCAGTAAAATCCCAAAACGTGCAATGTTCAGGCACCATTGACCACAACGTGCAATATTGTGCAGTAACGTGCAATTTCGTGCAAGGTTAAACAAGTACTAAAATAACGTCCGTTTCATGATTCAAATATCTGTCAAGGTTTCATCGAATTTCAAGTTAGCCAACAAAAGATGCTTGGGGACACGGGAATCCGGTCTTCACTTACAACAATAGGAACTTCTAACTACACAATAAATCGCTCAATTTCTAACAGATGGATTATTCATAGTAATAATAGATAACCGTAGTTCCTACCCTACTCCACGCACATCTTACACATTTTTCCAATTATAGTCATATTTTGGTTCAGTAGCACTCTAGGAAACAGCAGTACAAAAATACTGCAACAATTAATTGAAATAGGTGATTAGGTAACCGAATGGTAGATAAAACAAAACCAACCAGATCCAGAACAAAACTCTTTTCACAGTGACTATTCTCTGCTCCCAATCCGTTACAAATAAACAATAAGCTGGACACCATAAAATTAACCCATAAAATAGTACTTGGTACTCAGTAAATATAAACTAGTTATAAACAGGCTCGGATTCTGATGACCTAAAAATTCTTTGAAAATGACTGTAAAATGATGAAACAAGGAAATGAAACAAGGGGAATATGAAAAGAAATAGTAGTAAAGTGGTATTCCCTCTTTCTCGCTAACTTACTCATTTTTGGTTAGTGATATTTCACCCTTTATATCGCGTAACTCGCTAGAAGGCTATTTGGCATGTTTTACAGCGCCTTTTCTCGAGCTATTTTCTTTTCACGTTCTTCCTGTTATCTAACTTTATGTTACGCCCGTGGCCTTTATTAATGTGGTTTAGCACGCCACGCGACAATCCTTCACTTGCACTGTCGGCCATCTTGACTGATGTTACATCATATTTCCACAGGATGCGATGTTAAACTATTAATAACTAGAGAATTATCGCACGGATCGGGAAAAGAGTGTGTCACAGAGCATCAATATATAAGTCCCTTACTTCACGTACCCTCACATGTCCTGAGACTATATCAAATTTAATGAACAATATTATATATATATATATATATATATATATATATATATATATATTGTAACCGTCACGTACCTACCTCTTGATTGGTAGTACGCCGAATTACTAAAGTAAATCTATCATTTACTTATTTCGTGACGAGTGATTACACCGTCATGCAAACCTGGGAATACCTCAATTAATGGATAAAATTCCCTATCGGTGGTGGGTTCGTCTTTGCTAAACTAATGATACAAACAACAATCAAACACAATTTTGTAGTTTTAAATAACAGATAACATGTATTCTAACGAATGAAATTCTCTGTACAATGGAGTTCACATATCCTCCTATGTTCTCACTTTTTTGTTAAACTATGGTAGATAGTTCCCTAACTAAACTGCAGTTTTCACTAAAGCGATAATAATTTGGATCCCCGTTTACAAGAAACAAGCAACAAATACATATGTACACTTCACAAAAATATCACTTATGAGACACACATATCACAGTTCAAATACTCATCCTGCAAAAAAAACTACATACAAACAATACTCAAAATTCTCTAATACCTTTTAAATCATTAATAATGTTACACTTAATATTCACATTTGGCATTCGGCTTCTACGTAGCCTTTCAGTACGAAATTTTGTTTTATAACGTCTTTTGACTATTCGTGAAGTAATACTTTAAAAGAAATAATTGAACGGCTTTCACTCCTGTTCAAAATTTCACACAGGCAATTTCTCTTAAATGGTTTGAAACAGCATTAAATCAATTACATATGAATCTAGTTAAATGGTTATGTACAAGAATAACTCTTATCATTAAACACAAGGATTACTCTGATCTGATTCCTCTTACGACTGTAGAAAAGAAATGAATTTACTGGCTAGCAAGACCAATGTTCAATGAAACTTGCCCGATCAACGTCTGTTATTGAGGGAAGCTCACATTGCAACGTTTTAGCTAGTACAATTATAATTCTATCTTAGAAGTTTTCCAGACTGAAATTTAATGAATGTTCTCTCTGTTTTTATGTGACTCACGACCGGCGAATTTCCCCAAGCTGGTCCCGCGCTGTGTAGTCGGCTGTCGAGCGATGCTCACGCCTCAAGGTCGTCGTTCTTCTGCAACGGTCCGTGCGCTGCCTATCGCGTCGAAATCGGATTATTTCCGAGCGCCGTCTCCTCGTTGTTCAGCGAAGTTTTACCACAGCTTTCACAGAGGCGATGGTCGCATCAGAATGCGAGTCCGAAACTCCAAGTTATGACTTCGTAATAGCAAAAGTCAAGCTAGTTGTTGGATATACCATACTTCTAAGAATTCTCAAAATTCTATAATAGGATTTCCAAAACGAAATTCCAAAAATAAAATAAAATAAGATAAAAGCTGTAACAAAGAAAAAAAACATGTCCTATGATACAAGAATCCTCCATTTTCTAGCCACGAGAATGCAGCAACGTGGTTTTACAAATTCATTTCGATCGTCTGTCGTTATTTCATTCGTTGCATTCTTGTTTAATATTCATTTTAAATTTCATGTAATCTCGTGACATTTCACAGTAAGTAATTCCATGAAAAATGTTAGGGATTTACCTTTTATTAAAGCTTTTACATCCCGGTATCTTCCGCGTGTCCCTCGTCGACTGTGTGGTGTACCTGTAGCCTTCCGTACACCTCGGCGACTGGAACAAGAAAGAAAAACGAGCTCTTCCGACACAAGTTCATGCCGCGTCCGTATTTCCACAAAAGTTTCTGATTGGCTATAGCCTGAGTGCGTTCAGAAATCTTTTTCTGGCTGACGCCATCTCTTCGCTACTATAGAAACTACGTGTAGGGCATGATGTCGGATATTATTGCTTCTATTTTTTTTGTCGGTCATAAATGTAGCCGACGACAAGCGGTTACAATATATATATATATATATATATATATATATATATATATATATAATAGAATATATATATTGTAACTCACCTACTTTACCACACGTGGTGGGTCGTGATAGCATGAATGCTCGTGAAGCGAGATTAAAATTCTCAGGAAGCAGGATCTTTCGGGTATAAGAAAGGTCTGAACCCTTAACACAATGGATCAAATAAAATACAAATAATATGAACATATATTCAATGAGAAAATTTACAGTGACGCAATTTCATAACAGGATATTGCACTTAAAGTAGCTGGTCACTGAAAAAAATGAAACAAGACAAAAAACCAAAACATATAGGCGTCACCTCGACTGCCTGAACACACTTTCATCAAATACAATTTACGATTTGATCATTCCTTTCTGAGTTTTTCCACAACGAATTATTTACTCTTTTGGCCTCTAGTTTTCCGTGCACGGATTTTTTTCAAATGAATTTGATACTTGTTTCAAAGAAACCTTTTCACAGGTGCTAGCCTTGGGCTTCGCACTCACTATAACACTGAACAAAAAAAAACGTGGCATTCACGTTACTTAAATCAGTTCCGAACCCGTACTATCCTCGCACCAAACCAAGTCCTTCTCGCCTACGCTTCGCTCTTCCTGGGGCCGTCCTTCTTCTTCTACCGCGCCTCGTACACGTTTGTTCGCGCTTCCAGCCTCGAAATTATTAATGTTGCTAAAGTTATGCTTAAAAGCTCGGCCGACCTACCACACTTTAGGCATGTGTGGTCTCAGCGTGCAATGTGAGATGCTGGATTTAATTAATGTCCTTCTGCGCAAATTTTACAACTTTGAAGTTATTTCGGCGTCAAACAGTCACTTCGCTTGCTCTCTCAAATGTTGTGAATGCGACGAATAATTGTGCACTCTATTTCTTAATTATCTCACTTTCGAAGATACGCTTTTCAAGCTAACTTTTAATCAGCAAGTTAAAAAAAACTCCCATGCTATTGATTTACAACCGTCGTCGCTGCTGCAATCGAAAAGTTCAGTCTACTCGCCGTCGCTGCTGTAGTCAAAAGAAGATCAGTGTACTCGCCGTCGCTGCTGCAGTCAAAGAGAGTTTCTTCTAGTCGCGATCGCTGCTGTAGTGAAAGAGAGTTCTTCCGAGGCGCGCCGCGATACTTATGGTACTCGCGCCTGGGGAAATTTTGGAGGGGTGCATAATCTCCTCCTTTCGTGACCTCTCGTAGAAAACATTACTCACTAGTTCGGGCGTCGTATTTCGAAAAGCTGTGGGCAGATGGCGCGTTTACCAGCAATCGCTCCGCCGCGTACCCTAGTCCTCTCTGTTCGTGGGCTTCTTTACATAGCTGATGGTGGCGTTATGAGGTTGTCTAATCCCGTGACGTCACATTATATATATATATAGAGAGAGAGAGAGAGAGAGAGAGGGAGAGAGAGGGAGAGAGGGAGAGAGAGAGAGCGAGAGAGAGAGAGAGCTGCTATATAAGAGCGGTTAACTCCTACACTTTGTGACCGATCTCCATAAATAACTACCACAAAGCGTTCTACGGCATTACAAACTACTACATTTTAGCTGGTCCGGCGAGCCTCAATACTACCACACTTGCCAGAGAGACGTTCAGAATCTGCAATTGAATGTGAATGAGAGTGACAGAGAGAGACAGAGACAGACAGAGACAGACTGACACAGGGAGAGAGGCGGAGAGGGAGAGATGGAGAGAGAGACGATGAGAGAGAGACGATGAGAGAGAGACGGAGAGAGAAAGGAGAGGGAAGAAGATGAAAGAGAGGAAAGAGATGAAAGGGGAGACTGAGAGAGAAAGGGAGAGGGAGATGAAGAGCAAAACAATTTCTGTTCCGCTATCATATAAAAAGGCGTAATGTGGTTTCAACGAACACATTGATTAGAACGACTATATTCCTTACGGACAGTGACTGTTACAATATCGTTTACAGCTTAGATTTCCCTCTTCCGTTCTACAAAATTATATTAAAGATAAGCTCTTTTGACTATTAACTTGACAACTTTATTTTTCTACCCAGCTAGGTCGAATTCAGCCGCAGCGCTGTCTGGAGGAGGATTCAAGCGGCATGCTGCTCTGTTTAGTAGATTTCCGTGGTTACTCCGATCAACACAAGGTGAATGGCCGAGCAGTACAAACAAACAGTACTAACAAACGGCCCAAAACAAATGGAAGTAACTTTTGAACAGTCGAAGTTATTGTAATGCAGTTTTCAGGAAAGTGCAAGAGGAAATGGGGCTAATTGACACGTGTATTCATTTATATTTCATCACTTGTATTGTACGAGATTTCTGAGCTAACTTTGTTTTTTCCAAATGGAACTATACATTTTTCAGTGTATCATGACGGGTGTAAAAATACAAATTCAATGATATACATTGTAACGATACCGAATATTGCGCCTCGGATAATCGCAAACAAAATGTTGCGTAATCACGAGCTGGCGCCTTTTGCGTCTTTTCTGAGCCATCGGGTGGCTAATTCGTTCCGCGCGACGCTCGCCGCGACACCTCGGCGCCGGGCAGGCGAGGGGGCTGTGTTTGTTTTCGCCAGCGCCGACGCGGGTCTATCCCTAGGGATCTAACTGGCAAGGGGGGCTACGCAGTTTGGAAACTCCGGGAGGGACGACCTGCGTTTGTTTGTCAAAAGTGTGCGAGTGAGAGCGCATCACGGAAAATTCCGCTCGACACACCGGCGAAACGCAAGAGATTATTGGACCAAATTTAAGTAAGACGTAGGAACCTTTCGCCAATAGATGCACGTGTTAGTAAAATTTCTGGAAACTTCTAGAACATTTGGGAAACGGGGGGAGAAAAGGCTTGTGAGCGCTGGCATGCGCCGGGCAGGCAGAACAGAAGGTGGGAGAGTCATGTAGGCGGGTAGAGGTGCGAGGAGAAGTGAGCGCTGACGTGCGCTCAGCTCACGGAACAGCAGAGTGGGAGAAGGGCGGTGTCCCTCGACTTTAAATTGAGGACAAGTGGCTCCTCCGGTTACTCATTAATCGAGTATATCTTTTTTTTATCTCTGCTGATCACGCCCGCGTCGCACGTCATAATTTACGTGACGATTATTATCGCGCTATCGGACGCGTAAGTCTTGAGCTGTCGTCACCATCGCCGCCACCATCACTGCACCACCGCAGTCGCCGCTGCCGCCGTCGTCACACTGCGCCAGCGCCACCGCCACCGCCGCCGCCGCCGCGGGACTCAAGGGCTTCCCCTGCACCCACGGAACACGCGATGGCGTGAAGTTCAGCGACCTGTAGAGGTTGCTCATCCCAGCGGATCTACCTGCAAACGGTGACTGTGTTTTGATTGTCGAGCTGCGGCAAAATCTTCAGTACGCCCTGCAGGCTCAACGCTTGTTTACGAAAGAAACTTATTCAGGAAGTGCTCGCCGCGCATTGGCGACTTCCTTTCAATATCAAGTTCCCTGTAATGTGTTAGTTTTATAGCATAAAAATAGAAGAAGTAATTACTCACGAGCTCAGATCGTGATTTTTGTAAATTAAAAATTTTAATTCTTTCATTAAAGTTCATTTGTGTTCTTAATATTTTTTTAATTCATCACGTAGCTAAATCCGCCCACCATCCATTCTTCTAAAATCTACATGCTTCCTGAGCTAGCCGGCCACACGAGACCAGGTAAGCACAGGTAGGTTCTGGGAGACCGGGTTCGGTGCAACATATTGTCATATGTTAGATAAATTTTTTTTGAGTAATTTTGCTTATTTTGTGACTCATATTTAACATGTATTTTGAATAAACGTATGACAATATGTATATTATTGAATTCTTCTTTTTACGCTCGTCATGATACACTGAAAAATATGTATAATTCCATTTGAGAAAAAAGTTACCTCAAATATGTCGTAAAATACAAGTGATAAAATGTAAATGAATACACGTGCCAATTACCCCCATTGCCTCAAGCACTTTCCTGACTGCATTGCAATAACTTCAACCGTTCAAAAAGACAGGAGGTGCTAAAGTTACGTGACTCGCCCTGTGTGTGTGTGATATATATATATATATATATATATATATATATATATATATATATATATATAATCTTGTAAAAGCACAGAATAGCATGCGCTATTACAATTTACAAACCGCTCAGCAGCAGAAAATAAATAAAAATATAGAATCGAGTTTTGCTCGATTGCTTGGAAAACGCTGGGGAGTTCGCTACTTAGGAATTGTGCAGAAACAGCGGAAATGCGCGTGTCGCCAGGGATATAATCCGTCGAGGAGAGCAGGTAGCTATTGTTCCTGCCAAGACAGGGTGGAGCGCCGTGACGTCAGGAGTTATGTGTGCGGCCGAAGACTAGTGACGTGGGAGCCCACGTCACGGAGCATTTCGGAAACGGCTTCAGGAAGCGCCACCGGACGGTATGAGACAAGTCACGGAACATCCAAACGGGTACGTGATTGGCGGGGAGCCACCGCGTCATCTGAGTTAGAGTAATCTATAAATACTCGAGATTCGAAGTTCTCCTTCTTCTTCTGAAACGTTTTCGTCGTACGGTCCTCCGTAATTGTGTGCCGAGCTTCTGATTTGGCTCCTCGGAGTTTCGCCGTACGGCTGCCTAAATGCCGCCAAGTGATAATCGTTGAGTTGAGTGAGACGTTCGCCGCCACCAGATTCAATAAGTATACGCGCGAAATAGTGGCACACATATGTGGGACGGTTTATGAGAGCGGTCTCTGTGATTATGGCTAGACAGAGGGAAACGTATGATTTCTTCCCTGAAGCATCGCTTTCGCCACGCCGCTCCATCGCCGAGGGACGAGGGAGGTCGCCACACTCACGCTCCTTAACGCGGGGCACGGATCCGATGAGACATCACTGCAATATATATATATATATATATATATATATATATATATATATTGTAACGTTTGGGCTGAAATTGATTGAAACGCATTGTTTCCGCTGCCAGATACGTTTGAATTGCGTGATCGCCATGGCCGTAGCGAACGGCGAGTCGATCCGAACGGGTCACCTAGAATAGGGAACAAAACTTCAGTGGCGGGCGGTCAGTCGGGCATAGAGTGCAAGAAAGAACGCCACGTTCGGCGGTGGTAAAGGCGAGTGAGGAGACAGCAGGAAGAAAATCCGAGTCCATCGATGGTAAAACGGAGTTAAATCAATAGTAGGACAGTAATGAAGTGATATGCTAGGTGTGTAGTAAAGAAAAAAATACTACAAAAAAATGAAAAAGAGTGCAAGAAAGATTTGGCGACACTTGGTCGTATGGAACCGAAACTAAAAAGGTGAGCATTGTGTGACGCAGGTGTGGAACAATATCCAGACTACACCAACAAACCAAAAATCGGTTGAGTGACAAACTAATATTTTCGAGGACGATGGTAGCGTGATAGCAGCGTATGGTAAGAGGATAATTATTTAGGTAAACGGTAACCCAGTAATATAGTGAGCTATCAACTAATGTACGGGATCTGAACAATCGGAGTGCGAATAAATGGTGTATTGTCAACGCCAGATCCAGGGGTCTGAAGAGAGAAATTAATAGTACATGCAGCGAAGCGAGTGTCATTCCGAGAAAAGTTCCGCAGCCGCCGTTAGGCGTTCTATGCGCCGCACGGCCAGGGACGCGCGGGTGAGCGGTGATGTCTCGGGGTCATCCCGGTTCCTTCCCCACCATCGGCGGCGGGGGTGGCAGCGTGGGGCGTAGGTGACAAGCTCCTTCAAATAGTAAGACCGCTTCCGAGCGAACTTTGTTTACAGTTAGGTTGAGGCAATGGTAAGGGAAGGTGATAGAATTTGAGATGAGGGGAAATATTGGCATTATATTTAACGGTAGAGGGGGCAAGCCCCGGAGTGAACAGTTATTGTAACGAGGGAAGAAAGTTATATCTGTAAAAAAAACTATGTAATTCAGGTTTGTAAATTATTTAAGTTAGACTATTTTGTTTATATGGAAAGCAACCTAAACGGAAAAGGGCTCCCACACAGTGTAAAGAAAGCTAAAGTAGTTACAGGGCGTAATAGTGTTTGATAATTCTTATTTCTATTAGCAGTAGCTTTATTATTTCAACTTGCATCAATGACTAAAGAATGTTCCATTTCCTTTTTAAATTTTGTTTCATTAAAAATAAATTGCAATAAATCTGGTCCATCACAATGTGTGTGTGTGTGTGTGTAGCTGTATATATATATATATATATATATATATATATATATATATATATATATATAGGGACGTAACGTGCGCGCGCGGCGACGTGGCGTCCGCCCGGGCGGAGGGCCGTACTTCAAGGTTTGCAAGATATTTTGCGGTACCTCCTGTAACGGAAGTCGGGGACCGGGGGGGCGGAGTTCTTGACCTGGTTGCTCCCACGCTTCCCGAAATGAAAACCAACAACACATAAGTAATATTCCTAGAACAATTCTGAAGGTTATAGACAACTAGCTTTTTTAAAAAAACGAAAATCAAATTATTTAATTTGAACAAATACTCAGTCATTTGGAATGAACATTATCCTTCCATATTATCTTTACAACAATTATGTACTTTTGCAACAAACACTTCTGAATTGTACAATCTTTATTACAATTCCCTTATTTCCAATAAAATATTTACATCCAAATTTGATCAACACGACAATAGAAATGTAAGCAATTAAATGTAAGCAATGAAATGAACATTCTGTACCATTTTTACAGAAATTGTAAGGAAAAAGAAGATTCAAAATTGACAAAGCTTTTCACTGCTTTTGTTAAATACTCAAGACACTTTGGAGTATCATTCCTCAAAATCTTAAATGATAATATTAGTTCATTACCATACATGTAATCATTGAAATAATCTGCCCTCTTTATCCTGCAGGGTGACATAGCAATCCTGCCACATGCCATGAAATCACATCATACAAATTACAATCAGAAGAAATTCGTGAATAAATTTTTTTCTGAACGTTGTGGCAGTAGAAATAGCTGTGTAACTGTTCTCCTTCCAATCAGCTATTTTTCACAATCCGTGATATTAGACAATCTTCAATAAAATATTGCACTACCACAGAGGATCTGCAGAATCTCTCCCCCAACTTAACAGAAATTAACAAATCTTGACACATTCCTTGTAGTAGTAAATTGCAATATAAGTTACAAATGGAAAGCACATGATTGTCAACAGTACCAGTTAATGAAATTGAAAGTTCACCGTTCTTCAAGCTCTTTTCCTACTAACAAATGATAGGTTCACAATTCGCATATGCTATTATTGATTGAAAATTGATACATTAATATGCACAAATTCATTTTTCAGTCTCTTAAGTCCTCAGAACAGTCAGAAAAAGTCACTTGCCACTTCAAATGCCATGACTCTCGCCTACAATACTTTCACAATTCCAAATTGGAGTACCGCATCTCAATTTAAGAAGACATTGATCCTCTAACCTCACGCCTACACAGTTCAACTATACAACCGTTAATTAAATGCTTTATTAGCACTCACATTAATCGTTAGGACTCCAGTTCACGCATATTCCTATTCTCCTATCCAGTTACCTTTGCACGTCTCCGTCCCTTCAACTTTCAACGCACCTCGAACACTATCACCTCTCTTCGTGCATTAAATGTTCCACAACGAATTCAAGTACAATAATTTTCCATTTTACCTCATGTTTTGTGGTGACTGGCTACACCCCATATATGACCAACACAGCACTGCTCCACACTCTCGACTTTGCCGACCGTTCACCTCCAACTGACCACGGCACACCTCTCGTCGACCCCAACCATACTTCACTCCCCTCCTTTCCCTGCCCCTCCGCTACGGCCGATACTGCCGCCTGGGGGGGGGACCCCACGAACGGCGCCCTCGCAGGCGCGCGGCCTCTCATACCAGCACAGTGGCGACAGCCCACACGTGGGCTCGGCGTCACAATATATATATATATATATATATATATATATATATATATATATATATATATATATATATATATATATATATATATGGCGACAACTCTACTGAAATATTTTGTATAACAAATTTTAAATGACTTATTTTTGTTTGTTTTATGTTACATTTAAATAAAGCTTGAAGTGGGCTCCTTTGCTTATGAGCATGGTTTGTGTGAGAAGAGTTCAGGATTTTTCCAAACAACATCAGTCTCTGTGGGCAACTAAGTGTAGTTCATTCAGGTAAGTTCATACAACTCCGGCTCTTACACCACAAGATGCGCACAGACCTAATTCATATTATGCATACTTGAACTAATTTTTCACCAAAAATGGACTTACTTAGTTTTTGCATCAAACCCCTCAATTGCTCTTACCATGACTGAATAAACTTTGTACAAACTTTCATGCCATGATAAGACAAGAAACATAATTGCATTAATTATAATCACATTCTTCGTAACAAATCATACACTCTCGCATGTCACGTAAGCAGTATGTCAGTTTGCAGTATGCCCAATTCATTGGGGGGAACTTACTGTAAATGAAGGCTATTTATTGACGAATGCAATTCGCTCCACTATCATTCCTACACATCCTCGTCGGAACATGAGACTCGCCCCGGTACGGTCTCCTATGTTGGCTCATTCCATGCCTGTGATTGTGTAAATCTAGAAATGTATGAGTTTATTGTAATTTCGTTTAAATTTAAGACAATAATAATGTTGGTAAACAATTTTAAATTAGTAATTCTCTAAGCTCGTCATGCTGTGACCTCGGCCATAGCTTCTCTCGGGTGACCCAATAGTGTTTTTGTTTATCGCAACATGTAAGTATGTGTATATATGTGATAACTGCTCTAAAAGTACAAGTAATGATAGTCATCTTAAAGCGAAGTTGCTCGCCTTTCACCAAGGAAATTCGGGTTCGATTCCCGTCGAATCTCATGTGAAATTTGTTCCAACAAAACGAGTTTGGCTGCTTGACAAGGGCTAGCCCAACCCCTGTGAAGTGTCCTAAACCCCACCTCTATCCTTATCCTTAATTCTTCCCAATTCTGGCCGCTGGATAGTGACACAGGAGCGCGTGGCGGGAGGCGCGTACGCGGAGATGTTACCTGGCGGTCCTCTTGACAACGGACTGCGACGAGACGTGACGGACGTAATATTAACGGAGGATTACTCCAAAAGCGCTGTAATTAATGGAGGATTACTCGGAAAAGCGCAAAGCGCTCAACGCCCCCCAAGGGGCTTGGAGACTCGTTGCGTCAAACATTGCACTTTTCAATTTCGGCTTTCTTTACAAGTCAACACAGAAGAACACAACATAGATCCAGAAACCCAGTAGTGCACCAATAAGAACATCTCACTCAAGTAAGTAACAACTTCTATCAATTTCAACCGCGCATTGATGGTCAAGAAGTAATTGGTAGTGGTAATTTTTCAGTAGGTCAATATCTCCAAAGGTACGTTTGAGCAGAAGAGGCTAAACTAAAATATAGCAATCCACTAGGCAAACGCCAGTAGCAAATCGCCTACCCAATGCAAATGAAAACATGAAAAACTCGTCGAAAAAGATCAATCAGTGAATCATTCAACTAATACAGTGTTTCTATATAGAATATATAGAGATGCAAATCTGCCTGACTCGTGGCCCTCGCCACTCCTCCGCAAGCTTACTCGCACAGCGTAGAGCGCCGGCGACCGCAGTCACCAGTGACATGCGACCGTCAGTCCTGTTTCACAGCGGCGGGTTCCACACGTCCATGGGTTGCCCTACGAGCATCGCTCGTCTCCGCACCGCCCTGGGCGCAAGTTTTGTGCGTTCGCACGAGGTTTTCACTCAGCTCAAAACCCACCCCGCGCTTTGCGCTCTTGCTTATATACCTCCCAGACCACGAGACACGCAACGTCATCTCGCTTTCGCGGGGCACTTCATACCACGTGACTGTTGCACCGCCACGCATTTTGGGCATCCCTTCCCATGGATTCCTGGAGTTCTCAAAATACCTCGGGGTGCCTCCGCCCCTATCTACCGCCTTTGTACTTCCTTTCTGTACCCAGTATTCTCTGGCGCCCTAATCCTGCGACGCGCCGGTTTCCTGATTGTTAATACAATACGTTACAATAGTAACGAATCTCCGGTTAGGAAAATTGCCGTGTCATCCACGAATTGGGCCGTTTGTATATTGCCTAATTTCGGGAGGCATAAATTAAAAAGTGTAGGGGATAGTGTTGATCCCTGTGGTAAGCCTGCACTCATTGGTCTTGGATTTGAGTGATGACTGTTGACGGTGACTGAAAACGATCTATTATTAAGGTAGTTGCATATTATTTGTATGAGGTAATATGGGGTACCTATCTTTGTTAATTTATAAATCATTGCTTTGTGCCAGACTATCATATGCCTGGGTGATGTCAATAAAAAACCTGACTGTATGTTTTTATTTTGAAAATCCTGTGTGAATGTATTCTGAATGTCGTAAAAGTTGATGAATCGTAGAAATTTTCTCGGTGAAGCCAAATTGTTGTTTGGGAATTACGTTATTCTGAATCAGAAATGCTTTTAAGGATAGCTTTGTGCGTGTAAGGATAGCTTTTTCAAATATTTTTGCAAGGGTAGGGAGTAAATTAATAGGACGGTAACTTTCGACTAATGAGGGATTCTTGTTTGGTTTGGGAATCGATATGATAACAGCATGCTTCCATGTTATGGGAAAATAACCGATTCTGAAACATGAAGTATATATATTTGTGATGAACGCCAGAACAGAGGGAGGAAAGTGTTTGACTATTATATTGCTTATATTATCGTGCCAAGGGGATTTTTTAATTGGCAGTTTTGATATGATATTTTTTATTTCATTGGGTGATATTACTTTAATTCTTGGGTGTGGTCCGTAAGGGAGTAATCGATGCATTATTGATTTCTTGATGAGATGGATGGTATTGCGTGGTGTTGTTGGTAATGGAGGACTAAAAATAATAGGCGAAATTTTCTGCCTTTTGTAAGGGAGTGTATGCTTGTGTTGTAGCTGATTCGATTGGAGGAATTATAATTTTTTTTCTGAGTAACGGTTTTGGAATTGCAAAATTGAGAGATTTTGAGTATTGAGAGACTAAATAAGGTCATAAAATTGATTATTTTTGTGATTCCTGAATGTTTTTTTTAAGATATTCCTGATAAGGTTTAGTTCGTGTTTGACGCTATTATTTTTGCCGCGGGCCCATAATCTTATGGTTTGATGTTTAATGTTTATGATTTTCATGATTTCTGGGGGAGGTCCAATCAGATCGTGATGAATTCATAATATATAAACTTAAGAAAGACACTTTCAAGTGTAGTAAGAATTCGTGAAATGGGGCCATCTGAAAAATTAGTTTTTATATTTCGACAGTAAGCAGATTGTGTCTAATGAAGTTTGAAACCAACAAGCACCAATATTTATACTATCAGATGTTCATTTTTACAAAAGTAATATACAATTTAAGCTCTTTGCGTCTATTTAGCCAGTTCGCTCAGAGTCTCCGACGTGAACGATTGTGCTAACCGCTCGCTAGTCAGATACGCTCAAGGCGTATCAGTAAGCGGTGCGCTCTCGGTCTGCAAGGGTCGCCGCGCGCAAGCAATAGTTCAGTGTCTAGAAACCAGTACTTGTTTTACATCCAAAGCGACCACTACGTTGCAGTCGAAGTACGGGTGTGCCCCACGGGGCGGGCGCCCCACACGGCGGAAGTTTATCTCTCTTTTGGTGAAAAAGTGCTAATCAACATGTGAAGTGCTGAACAGTGTTTCTGAACAATCTAAGCTCAACAATGAACAGTGAAACGGGCTCCCTTGGAAGCGACATAGCGGCTGCACTGAAAAATCTTCACGACGCAGACATAGGCGCGGATGAATAGGCGCTACAATCAACCAGGTATGCAGCAGTTCCACCTCCAAGGTGCAGCCAACTGCAGCATCGAACATCAAGAAATGTTTCCACTACCACCTGAGAAAGTAAAACAATTAACATATGAAGAATCTCAACAGTATATTCACTTCCTTCAACAACAAGTATTCCATTACCAACAATTAATTCATCAAAATCCATACTCCCAAAACCCTTGCTCCTCCCAGTTTCCTGAAAATCTACCTGCTTATGCTCACCTTCATGACCGAAATCAAGAACAGGAAGTGCTAATTTCCCTAGACCAACAACAATCAAATTCACGCATGGAAGTGCAACTGCAAACGGCTCAGTGTAATGAAAGAAAGGAAATGTCTGAAAACTTACGAGCATGAACACTAGTGAGAAAAATCTTAAACGTAAGAAATGCTCAAGTGAATCCGAAGATGCCACTGAATATGTGTCGAAGCGTCGTCACCCTTCGACCCGCTAGCTGACCTCAACGACAACGGAGAAGAAAGTGAAACTGTGTCGGGTATAAAAATTCCTCCAATTTTCATTCATGAAACAAATTACTCGCGAGTTGTAGAAAGCATAAAAAAGAACACATCAGAGGACTTCACCACCAAACCAGGAAAAGACTCAGTCAAGGTGATGTTTACGTCTATAGAAGACCAGGAATTATCGTAAGTTTTGCGAAAACAAAAATATCCAATTTCACTCCTATAAAGACACGTCAAAAAATAATTTGCAAGTAGTGACAAAAGATCTGCCGATAAATTATTCAGAAACTGAAATTCTTAAAGAACTAAAGGATTTACATTACCCAATTTTGAAAGTCTGTAGACTTTATAACAGATAGGAAACCAATCCCAATTTGTGCAATAGATTTAGAGGACAATTATCAAGGCAGGAGAATATTCAACCTAGTTAGATTATTTTACAGTGTAGTAAAAGTTCAGAAACGGATTGCTTCTAATGTAATACGTGCAAACGTTGTCAAAGGTTTGGGCATTCTCAGGAAAATTGTGGGCTAACTCCCAGATGTGTTAAGTGCACTGGGAATCATCATTACTCACAGTGCAGAAAATCCAAAAATACAGTACCGGAATGCGTAAACTGCATGCAAAATCACACTGCTAACTATAAAGGTTGCCCGGATTACAAAAAGGCCTTAGAATCATTCCAAAACTTTAAAATTACCGCCAAAATGCAAGGAGGACATGCTGTTCCAAGTCGTAATGAACAGAAATTTAGACACCCCCCCCCCAAGAGGCCCCTTTCACTTTCCTCCACTACCAAAACGACCTCCAGCAGCTTTGGTTTCACAATTCCCACCCCAAGACTTATCAAACATAATCTCTAATACTACGACACAACTAATAAATGCTATTATCCCCCAAATTCAAACCATAATTTACCACGTCTTAGAAAACAAAAATTTTGAGAGGTAATTGCGGAGAATTAAAACTTATCAACTGGAATGCAAATTGCATTATGCGCCAGGAAAATGAATTCATATATTTCTTAAAGAGTAATACAATTAAAATAGCAGCTATCACGGAAACACACCTTTCGCCGGGAGAAATATTCAATATTCCTGGCTACAAAACGTATCGAAATGACAGGTTATCTCATACCGCGTCAGGTGGTGTAGCAAGTTTTATATCTAATACTATCAAGCACGCGCAGGTTCCAACAACCTTCCTCGCCAAATTTAGAAACAGACGGAATAAAAATATTTGTTAATAATAATGAAATAGAAATAATAGCCGCATACAAACCACCAAATAAAACTTTTCCATGCTCCGTATACAAAGACATTTTTAACAACTATCCCCGACTAATAAAGGTAGGAGATCTAAATAGTAAACAGACAGTTTGGGGCTGCCGTACCTCTACAGCCCAGGGCCAGCGACTTTATAATTTGACTCAAAAACATAATATATATTAGCTCCCACTGCTCCGACTCATTTCCCATACAATTCAAATATAATTCCAGATATTCTAGATATAGTATTAACCAAAAGTATAAACTTTTCTATATTCCAAAGAGTATTATACGACCTTCAATCAGATCACAATCCAGTACTAATAACATTTTTTAAAACTATAGAAGAAATAAAATCAAAAACAATCAACAAAAAATAAACTGGCCCAAATTTTCATACCAATGCAGGAAAATTCTCATCCCAAAATATTAAATCTATACCAACTTAACTTGAAATCGCGAAATTTAATTCGAATAGTGCTTGCAAAATAATCCCATCCCAATACGGCTATTAAATTTAATTAAATCAAAGCGAAATATGAGAAGATATTGGCAAGAAACACGTAGACAAGATATCAGAACTAAATTAAACAAACTATCGCGAATAGTGAAACTCCGATTAGACAAACTCAGATATTCCAAATTTCAACAATCCTTAAAACAAATAGACACAAATTCAACCCATCTCTGGTCAACAGTCAGACGTATCACGGAGAAAAAACCGAAATACACCCCCTAATAATCAATAATACAAAACCCTACTCAGATGAAGAAAAAATTGAAATACTAGCAGATCACTTAGATAAAGTTTTTCGACACCCTCCAATAGCAGAGCCAACCCACAATAAAATTATCCAAGATTTTGTAAAGAGCCTCAAGTTTCAGTAACAATGGAAATTAACTTCATCTCTCCATCAGAAGTCACGAAAGTTATTAGAAGATTAAAAACGAGAAAAGCACCAGGGTATGATGGAGTAAATAATAAAATCATTAAGGAATTAAATAAGTATACTATTGCGGCACTTACGGCAATATTTAATGCAATCTTACGTCTAAATCACTTCCGAAATGCATGGAAAACCTTTCCGCAAACCAGGTAAAGATCCTAGATTGAGAGAAAATTACAGACCCATCAGTTTACTACCCTCCATATCAAATGTTTTGAAAGATTGTTGCTCAGCAGACTTAATAAATACCTTTCAGAAACGAACGCAATCCCCGATGAACAATTCGGGTTTAGACCTAACCATTCATGCACGCACCAATTACTGAGACTAACGGAAAATATTGCCGAGAGTTTTCATCAAAGAACAAATAGCAATTTTCTTAACTTCACAAATGACAGGATCTGGCACGCAGGACTAATGTATAAATTATGTAGTCCGGGAGTCCCTGATTACATCCAAGAAACAATCAATAGCTTTCTTGCAAACAAAAATTTCATAGTAAAAGTCAATAAAACATTATCAACCCCCGGAACCAGGGTTACCTCAGGGATCAGTACCCAATTTATTTAACATTTACACCTCAGATACCCACGAATGCTCGATGCCAAATTAGCTCTCTTCGCTGATGACACAGCCTTATTCATTGCTCACGAAGACATTCTCATAGCCCAAGATCGAATATAAAATAACCTTATTGAACTAATATCGTGGACAAATCAGTGGAGAATAAAAATCAATCCAGGAAAATGCCAAGCCAAAATATTCACACTCCGTAGACCAAAAACTCCCCCAACTTAACAATCAACTGCAGTCCAATTCAATGGAATAATGGCCTAATTAAATATCTTGGTGTGCTTTTCGATAAAAGATTAACGTGGAAACCCCACATCCATGCGTTAGTAAATAAAGCCCAAGGGAAAATATCAAAATTTTACCCACTAATCAACAAAAAATCCTCATTAAAAATTCAAAGTCAGCTGACTATATTTAAATTAATCATTTATTCACCTTAACATATGCTTGTCCTGTTTGGGGAAGCGCAGCACCCTCATCAATAGAGAAACTTCAGACGGTACAAAACAAATGTCTTAGAAAAATCATACAAGCACCGTGGTTTATACCCAATACTCAGATCCATAGGGAACTACGTATGGATTTAATAAAAAATCACATCGCTTCAGTTTCAAAAAATTTCTATACTACACTTAACACCTCTCACTTAACAAATAAATTCGACCTAGGACGAAATGCTATCCAACCTTGCCGAATCCAATCCAAATACCCAAAAGTCAAGTTTCGCCCCCCACAAGATTATTATATTTAAAAAAAGTCAAATAGATAGCCTAATAATAAACCTAATAAATTTTAAATAAACTCCTAACCAAGTCCATCCAAAATCAAATCACATAACAAACGGAGCAGCGATGTAAAGCTCAATAAGTCAAAGATGCCCATTCCTAATCATGTTAATATTCATGTATTCAAGCCCTTGAAAGGCCTTCCGGCCGAACAAGAAGAAAATAAATGAAAATCTATTTAGTATTTAATTAATTTCTCCGAACCTTCTGTTGAAAATCTAATGTATTTCAGATCTGGTATTTAGAAATGATTGCTATTTTGAAATTGCTCATTTTAATTTAAACGTACTTTGAGTATAAACCCATAAACTTTTAATAAAAACAGAACACATGTGGTGATAGAACAGTAATACTTTCTCGTATCATTTGTAATGGCTAAGAAATATTGAATTGCCATTTGAACCTTCAAAGGTGGTATATCACAATACGGGTTTTTCTGCCAAAAAATATATGTATGTTCTATTATAGTTTTTAGACAGACAGTAATGTATTTTGGAAAGCAATGATTCATATTTGGAAAGCAATGATTCAATTTCATAGATTCTTTGATTGTAACATCAATTGTGCGTGGTCTGTTTATATGTTTTTCTCTTCTATCCTTGGTACATTGGGTTTGCACAGATGTTGAGCAGTCATAGTATGTTCTCCTGTGAAGGAAGGAAAGGCGCTCCATGTTAGAGCATATGTAAAGAAGATGTGTACAACATAATCTCACTTATTGGCGTAATGTCTAAATGCAAACTATTTACCTCGGACAGTTCTCATGCAACGGAAACATAAAACCATGCAAATAAATTAAGGAATGCTGACGCAGTGGCTCTTCTTTATTCTTCACCAAGACATGGTACTTGTGAATAAACTCGCCCCTATTTTCGTCTTTGAGAACCCTGTCCTTTTTGTATGAATTTCGAGATTCATTTTTTTTCAATTAAATTAAACAAATAAGCACTGATTGTTATAATCACCAATATCTGAACTCAACTGAAACTAAAAACAATGTGTCCTTCACCAGATGAGCCTTTAAACATGCTCATTGAATCAGGGAAGTTGCAACATTTTCCTAACCGTTCACATTTCTTTTCTGTGAGATATTTTACCTGACCTGATATTTAACCTTTTATTTGACATACCTTGACACATGCCACTGCACAACTTGCGTTTGTTCACGATTCATTCAGTTATGTTATTACAACTTTCCACCCCTTTATTGGAGATTTTGCCACATTCCAAGCGGTGCCTACAGCGCCATGAATTCGTAGGCAAGAACCCTTTAGTTTTACTGTATGTGGCAGGAGTATACAGTCATACTTGAAAGAGTAAGGTCGATTGAGATTTGCCCTTATTATTCTCACTAATTCAAATGTTAAACACGGCTTAAGACTATCGAATAATTATAAATACTACAAGTAAAATAGTGTATTAATTAACCCGGGAGTGCTTGCAATAGAACTGTGAGATCGAAGTCACGGCAATTTTATGTTCCTAAATTATTGCGATGCATTAGTCGTTTGTTATTTCATTTATTCCTTCATTGTACGTTTCTGAGATCACCTGGTCTGTTATTTTTATCGTTTTGTTAAATCATTACCCATGAGGAAGTTCAAAATCGATCGCGCATGCAATGGCACCAGGGCATTGTGAGCTCCTGGCCTAAGCGATGCGAATCATGGCATAATTTTCAGCCGTGTCTATGACAAATAATTAGTCAGAAAATGTAATAATTTGCCTAATCTACAATCAACTATCACAATTTTCTATCAAAGAGAAAGAAGATGAGCTGGAGACGTCTGTAGAGAAATGAAAAAAATGGGAACCTAGCGAAATAGAAAAAAGAAAAACTTTCTTAATGTTTTTGTGAAAAAGTAAAATATATATTTGTTTATAACATGCCAAAATAACGTGAGGAAACTTAATTTAATATTAATTAATAGGATAATATGATTTTTAATGATTTTTGCTTGTACTTTGTCAATGTTTACCTTTCTCACCATAACTATTGAAACAAACAATCTGCAGTGTAAGATTCATTAACAATTACACTGAGAGACATGTAAAAACTGAATAAAATATGTATTTCAGTAAATGGACTAAATATGATATAATATATAATAAATATAATAAATATGATTCGCGTTTACGAAACATAGCTGTATCTGAGATATACATTGCGGGCCTGAGTCTACCTATTGTGGGCACTCCCGGTCCTAACTAAATTGCCTCTATTAGTACATTACATTACGATTCTATTCCTGACATATTTTCAGTGTTTTGGACTTGGCCAGTTTCGAAAGGCCATTGCATCGGCCAAGCGCCCCGTTGGCCCGGGGTCAGACGCGGCCAGAGGGCGCGTGCGGCGCCTGGCCTTCCGGGCGCCACCGGAGGAGGCTCATAAAGACCTGGGCGTAATAGTTCCCTGCCCGCTGCTTTGCCCTCCAACCGGATGCAAAGCTGTCACGTTACCTCTTCGTCCTTCCGGCCACTCCACCTTTCCTGATAAAACCGCCAAGAACTGCATCGCCACCTTCCTGTGTGGGCTGTCAGAAACGGAGAGACGTTGTTCAGTGCTCAAAGGCTTTAGCAAATGGATGTTCCTAAGATATCGTGGAAGGGAGAGACACGTAATGTACGACACTCTATCACTCATTGAATGTAGACGCGGCGGCTGATAGCCAGAGCGCAAACAAAAGGAGATTACTGAAAGGCAACGAATCTAGAAGGCAAGCACTAAGCTCACTCTGCTTTCGATTTTACTGTCTAACCTTACAACATACTATATAGCTGCATTAACAGTGATTCATGTTTTTGTGTATTGACAGTTCTGTATTTTTCAGAGATTGCAAACAAAAAATTAACAACCCAAAATTACAATATTGGGACGGCAGTGTTTTTGTTCGTAATGAAATCTGTTCTTTAAAACTAGATCTTGAAATAATGTAAATTAAAACCTCTGAATTTAAAAAAAATTGCAAATGCGTATGTTCCACTTTCTTTCTAAGCGTGGAAGAGTTTGACCTTCACTGTGAGGTTGGCGGTGTAGGAATATCGTGAATAGCCCTCACTCGCATCTTGAGTTCGAATCCACGGTGAGCCATTTTTGCTGATTGGAAAACCTTTTGCAAATTTACGTAGAATTTATAGGTATATTACGTAACTGTTACGAATAATGCGAGAAGGTTTGTGCTAGTGTGTCACTACCAGCTTCTCTTAATTTGCTCAATTTGTTCTGAGCATTTGTCTTATACTTATCGCATCAAATTTCAGAGGAGTATTTCCAATAAGTCAGACTGGACATTAAATCAAGGAAAAATTTAACTGGTGGAAATTTAACAATAGACACAGTTTCTCGTAAAATTGGTAATTGTTATGTAATATTTTAATATTGCTACTTCTAACCCGGTAGTACTTCAGCCATAGTGTCAGAGTTTTCACAATGTAAAATACAACCCGGTATGATCAAACTAAGAATATGGTCTATGCTTGGTTTATTATGTTTATTATTAACCAATGTTCTGTAAAGCAGAAAACATTAATTTGACTCAGATTGCGCTGTATTCTTGCTTCAAAACATTCATTTTATTTGAAATTTATAGTTAAAATACAATGAAAATATAGTATGAGTATTTTATTATGTTAAAATTCTTGACATACCTCCTGAAGAGCATTTATTTTCATTCAAGTAAACTAGTCGTAAACGTAGTACAGAAAATGTATAAACGTAGTAAAGTAATTTGTAATGCTGAAGCAGAAAGTGGCGACTTTTTGCCAGAATCAGAATCAATAGACCATCAACATCTGAAACAATATCGGAGATTTTCAGGTTCCTAAAAAAATTTGAAACATCAAAAAACATAACATGGTGATGATGCTGGTTGATTGGTTGGTTTTTTCGTGTTTCCGGGCGCGTCAACGGCTTCGGTAATTAGTCCCGTAAGTGTAGTGCATGTTTGTTTTCGGGAGATAGTGGTGATCTTCCCCCGCTGGATGGCGAGATCCGGCGCCGACCTACCGTCGGCTAATGGGGTTTCCCCCTAACCAGGACTCTCCCACCAGCAGGACACCGCCCCAGCCGGGACAAGCTCTAACCTCCAGACCGTTCTCCCGGAATATGTGGTAGTGTAGTGCATGTTAGTGTAAGTGTGTGTGTAAAGGGAGAGGAGAGGACAGGGAAAAGGAAGGAAAGATCGCGCGCGGTCCGTGGCCCGTTTGTTAGGGTACTGCTCCAGCATTCGCCTGGTGTTGATCGGAGAAACCACGGAAAACTATCGATCAGAGCAGCCGTCCGCTAGAATTCTCCTCCAGACAGCGACAGGATTCGACCTAGCTGAAAAGCTAGTGTCGAAAATCCTGCCGCCGTCAGGACTCGAACCTAGGACCTCCCGGTCAGAGGCGCTGCAGTGACATCAGTTGATGCACTGAGCTACTGCTCCCGGTCCCGATGATGCTTGGGTTAAGAATCTAGCCATTACTTTAGACAATATATTTAAAATACTTATAAAACTTTGCTAATGTTGATTACCGACCTCATCAGTGTTTTTTTTTTAAATATTAATTTTAGATGGGTTACATCGTTCAGTACAATTACTTTACATATGTATTGTCTTATTCTAGTTCTTATTCTATATTCTATAGTATTCTATATTTTTATTCTAGTTAAATATCTAAGCTAACTTAATCTATACATTGAAAAGGAATCAGCATGAGACGCCGTGCGTTGCGGACCGACTAGCGGAGCTCCTACGCAAATCGTATTCGCACTATTGATTTTGCTTCTCGGTGTTAAAACTAAATTCGATAACGAATTTTCGCGATAAGTTCGCAATAGCGATTGCGTTGTCGAAGAACTTAAAGTATAAATAATTGTCATCATAGAAGAAAGCAGTGAATTTTAACGGCAAGTTCAATAAACATTCAAAGTTCGGGCTTCGTTTCCGATCCTGGCTGCGGCCCTGGCCGTGGCCTCGGCCCCGGCCCCGGTAGCGGGGTTAGTGTGGTGGCAGAAAATCAACACAGCAACGTGCCAGATCGTGACGTGGGCAGAATATCATCAGCAACAACGACATTTACTCATCGAACAGTACCAGTGTCAAATACAGCAATTGCAGCAAGAGCTTCAAGAATCCCAACGTCAAGTACAACTTTTGGAGCAATCGAGGACACTATTCCCAGTCAAACAGCCTGACGCCGACATGCTTCAACCACCTGCGCAGAAAAGACATGAGTCAACACCTCCAGAAACCCCCTTAACCACTATTCCCGCAACACCTGGCGCCGACAGGTTCAACCATATTGTTGCGTCACGTTGGCGGCCGTGGGTGGGAGGAGGAGCGGAAGTATCGCATACCTTCGGGCATGAATAGCTGGGCGCCCCGGCGCTGGGTTACATTTAGACAAACGGGACTCCAGCTCGACCGGGAAGGTCACGTGGTAGACGCGAGCCTCCCTCCTACACCTAGGACGGTTACGTGACGGCTGCACTCTGGTATAAAATCGAGCCGACGAGATCAGATGGGGGTTTTTAATTCTGGAAACCTCGCGCGATGCGCAAAACTTTACGCCCAGGCTGGAGCGTGTCGTGCCCATTGCACGGGTGACGAGCCACGGTAGTGGCGCGGGAGTAGCGTCAGAGGAGGCGGGGCCTCCCTAGCTATGTGGGGTATCCACAGGAAATACTTACAAGGGTGTAGTTTCGGAGCAGAAGTTGGTTATTGTACATACATGTAAATAAACTTGTACATACTTTTAAATGTCTATGTGTTTTTCTCCATGACGCCACAATATCAAATACGAGTAAGATACATTTAAGTAACAGGTTCCAAGTTTTACAAAACGCTGAAAACTCCACTGAACAGTTACATCAAGCGCAGGACGAAGCTGAAGTTACCTCACAAGCAAAACCACCGCCAATTTTTATCCCAAATGTTACAATCAAATTTTACAATCACTACGAGAAGCTAACGGTCAAAATGAATTCATATATGAAATGTACAATAACGAAGTGAAAATCAACCCACACACAAAAGAAAGCTACAGATCCATTGTAAAATTCCTAAATGAAAAAGGCAATGTACCACACCTATCAACTTAAGCAAGAGAGAGCATTTCCTATAGTCTTCAGGCATGTACACCCATCAGTTGAAACAAAGTGCATTCAAGATGAACTGAAGAACTAGGATATAAAGTAAGAAATATACATAATATACGTCATAGAGTGACAAAAAACCCAACTTGTCTTTTCTACATTGACTTAGAACCCCAAAAGAACAATGGAGATATTTACAAAATCACTACTTTAATGCCCGCCAAAGTGAATTTTGAACCACCATATAAAACAAAGTCCTTGTACAATGCTACAGATACTAACAGTACAACCACAGTCGCGCCAATAGACGAACGAAGCCCTAGATGTGTGCGGAGGAGATCATCTTGCCAAAGAGTGTAGGAAAGATAATCAAACTAAATCAAAATGCGCACTTTGCGACGACGAACATCCAGAAAACTGCAATGCTTGTAGAATCTGTCAACAACTCATTAGAAAAACTTATCCAACAGGTGATCAACGGAAAAATTTCGTAAATCATAGTGCACTAACTAGTGCACTATGATTACGTATTACAAGAATCCTTTTCAAAATTTGGAAAAATATTTCATCAAGCAGAGCAAATAAGCTCGGTTCTAAATTTACTAACAATTCTCACACCAAAAATAAAATAAATCCCTACAAGTCATCATGGAAATACAAAATAGCAACGTGGAATGCAAATGGCCTCTTGCAGCAAAAAAAAGTATTAATGCTATTCCTTGAGGACTATAATATTGACATCATGCTAATTAGCGAAACACATTTTACTAAGACGTATTTCATAATCCCCGGGTATTTGACCTACCATAACCAACACGCTGATGGCACTGCCCACGGACGAACTGCTATTATTATAAGAAATCAATTATTATAAGTAAACATCATGAACTAGAAGAATTCAACTAAAACTACCTACAGGACACTTCAATTCAACTGCAAGATCTCTGTGGTCCAATTATCATAGCATCAGTATACTGCCCTCCTGGGCATAACGTCTCCGAGACAATGAAGCATTCTTCAACAACATTGGATCAAGATTCATTGTTGGCGGAGACTACAATGCAAAAAATGTCCACTGGGGCTCAAGACTTAACTCACCAAAAGGCAGACGATTATATAACTGTGTTCTCCGAAATAACCTTACTGTAGTGTCTACTGGAGAACCGACTTACTGGCCCACCGATAAAAACAGACTCCCGGACCTTCTAGATTTTTACATATTTATTAAAGGTATATCTACAGACAAAACCCGAGTAGAACCAAACTCTGACATTACATATTTATTAAAGGTATATTTACAGACAAAACCCGAGTGGAACCAAACTATGACATGTCATCAGATCACTGTCCTGTAATTCTGACTACTAACTCCGAGGTAATACAATACCATACGCCACCAAGACTTTATAACAATTTCACAGACTGGAACAAATTTCCTGGAATTTTGGATAGCAACCTTTAAGCACACGTACCACTGAGAAACTCAGAAGATATTGATGAAGCCACTGAATACTTGACAAACTGTATTCAACAGGCCGCATTAGATTCAACACCTGAAACAGTATATAGTAAGCAATCGATAATCCCCGTGAACGGGAGAGAAAAATTTAAAGGGAAACGCCGTTTACGACGAATATGGATGACAACCAGACACCCAGAAGACGAAGCTCCAAAATAGAAAATAAAATGCACAAACTATTGCTGGAAAGCTACTAAGAAAATTAAACGTTCAAAAAATCCACGTACCACTAATAAGAATGAAAGACGGGACTTGGGCAAGAAGTGCAGTAGAAAAAAGTAAAGGATTTGCAGAATATTTCTTTTCTGTATTTGAACCAGTGGCTTCACAGAACAATGCAGATGAAGAAGAAATACTTCAAAATAATGACGCTCCCGTCCAATTATCACTCCCAATACAATCTTTTTCCTCCAACGAAAATAAAACAACAATTCAGCGCTTTATCAGTCCTAATAAATGTCCAGGTTATGATCTTATCACAGGGAAAGTCCTGCAGGAACTACCTCGGAAGGTTATCGAATGTATCACCTCGCTCTTCAATACAATCACTTCCCGGGTCAATGAAAAATAGTTCAGATCATAGCGATACCTAAGCCAGGGAAACCACGCAACCAAGTAACATCTTATCGCCCTATAAGCCTGCTTCCAGTTCTATCAAAGGTATTCGAAAAAGCCCTACTTCAACGACTAAAACCTATACTTAAATAAATAATACCAGAACATCATATTGGATTTAGAGAACAACACTAGAGCAACACAACGCATTTAGAGAACACCGAGTTGTTGAAGTTATTGCTCAAAGCTTTGAGTCAAAACGCTACTGTGCTGCAGTGATATACAACAGGCTTTCGACAGTCTGGCATGAAGGACTTTTGTATAAAATTAAATCGACTTTGCCCCATCAGTATTACCTCTTGATGAAATCATACCTATCTAATCTCTACTTCCAGATCAAATACCAAGAAGAACTATCATCCTTCTATTCTATTAAATCAGGAGTACCACAAGGCAGTGTGCTTGGTTCTGTTTTATATCTTGTGTATACATATACCAAACAATGAAAATAATATGACTGCAACTTTTGCTGATGATACAGCCATTCTAGCAACGCACGAAGACCCATATAAAGGTCCATCGAACATTCAAAAGCACCTGCACCAACTAGAGTATTGGTGTCAAAAGTGGCGAATTCAAGTAAACGCTTCCAAATCTAAAAGCATGACGTTTACCCTCTCCAAAAAAGAATGTCCTAAAGTCCAACTAAACAATGTTTATTTACCACAAACAACATGTGTTAAATACCTAGGATTCCATATGGACAAAAGTTAACATGGAGAAATCATATAACTGTAAAAAGGAAAGAAGCACAAATCAAATTCTCTCAAATTCATGGCTTATCAATCGCCACTCAATCTGTCTTTTAACAAGGTACTTCTCACAAGCAATTATCAGGCCAATTTATAAACGATCAACTTTGGGGATAAGCCAGCAAACCCAACATAGAAATTCTCTGAAGGTTCGAGTCAAAATGTATTCGAACGGTAGCCAATGCACCATGGTACGTGAAAAATGACGCTCTACAGCGGCACCTACAGATGCCTACGATTTATGAAGAAATCACCCAGCGCAGCACTACGTACCAAGAACGGCTAAACAGTCATCCAAATCCATCAGTCATTAACTTACTGGACAATAGTAAGGAAGTACAGCGACTTCAAAGGCATCATATTCTGGATTTACCCTTCCGGTTCAAAGAGTTCACGTAATAATGTCTAATTATAGTTCACTAGTTCTCACTATCCGCGGCTGGCTAGCGACAGCGGTCGTCGGCGGCTCACTAACCAGCCGCCGACCCGGAGAGTACCCCCACGACGCTGCCGCCACTAAAGATGTCCACCGCAGCTGTGGACGAAACTTTTGGCTCTTCAATGCCAACTGGACCACGGCCTACCAGCCCGGAAAATTTCACTCATATCGAATCCGGCCGTGAAAGCCTACGATGCTATGTTAAATTCAGTGTGTTTAGGAATATCGAAATGGGGGAGTTGGTGTGGGAACGGGGAGACGGGTAGAAATAATGACTATGATGACTCAGAATCCAATTCACGGTACGTAAGCGACTTTCATTGGGAATAGCAGGATTCATGTTCGTTAAAATCCCAGATATTTCGCAAATTGTAAAAGTTTTTTGGGGCGTCTATATTATTAGCTTATATTTATATTATTGCAATATATTATTAAAAATAGAGATTTTTTCCTTAATAATATCTGTTTCTTAAAGACAGAAATAAGCCCGTGTATAATTTTTGGAAAATATCAGTAGTTTTTTTTAAACATTTTTTCCCTAAAAAGGCACCACAGTTTTTCTTTCAATTTTCTCCTCGTATGTATCAAGGAACGGAAAAATATGGTGATAATTCCATTTTCGGTGAACACTTTGTATTTTTGAAAATTGCAAAAGTTAATATTTCAAAACAACAAAATCGAAGACAGAGACAAAGTCTGTTCCAAAACGTAAGTTCATTAAAAAAAAGGTCATGCACAATTTTTTGAAAATCAAGTAGTTTTCCCATAATTTGTACTCTAAATTAATGAAAATGATTCTAAAAAAGTCTCAAAATTCGCTCCAATTTTGTTTCAATTTTTTCCACGGACGGAAAAAGAGACGCATGAAAGAATAGCGTGGGTCTAATTTTCGTTGACCTCTCTAAATTTTCGAATCTTGCGAATTTAGAAATAATGCGAGAAAGCATGTTCTGACGTTTAACCAAACTTTCAACATGCTTTAGCGACAAAATATCCAATTTTAATTTGTTTTCTTGTACAGTGTCTGTTGGCAAAGTAATAAATTGAATTAATATACAGTTCCTAATATTTTTTAAAAATTTGATGCACGTCATTCACGAAATAGAGCTTATCACTAGGCTTACAAGGATGGGGGATTTTGTAGTCTTCATGGTTTCTGATGGAATGTATTCCTACAGCCCCCATATACCGGTATAGCTGGCTCCCTTATCACCGGACACACATTTCACAAACAACCCATTAGAATGGAAACATTATTAGTTGTTTCACAAAATTTCACAATTTTTATCCATTTGTTGAATTTCCTGTAAAAACATATGCAACAACTTGTTTTCAGTGTAATGTTAAGCCTCTGACAACAAAGACAAGAGCAAGAGTAGCACGTTGAGGTTCACTGGAGTTACTGAATGCGTCATTCCAAAGATCAACATATTTCTTTAAACTTTAATCGTATTTCATGCATGGTGATGTGTCCAAATTCAACACACACAAAATTCAATAAACAATTTATTGGTTGAAAACAGGTACAGAGGTACAGTGCCGAAAATCCAGGAGAATGTACAGTGAAACGTAGCCGAGTTATCGTAACCAGAAGATGCACCACAAAATTGCCAAGTCGCTAAATCTCCGTAAAGGGAAGTCCGTTGTCGCAGCACTGTCGTCGTAATCCCAATCTTCACACCGTACTATCTCGTATCACCAACTCGTCACTCTTACTCCGCCGCTCACTCTCTGTCCTCTCTCCGGGCCACGGCCGGCTTATATTTTCCCCGGGCCGTAGGTCCGCTGGTGCAGGCGTAGTAGGGGAAGGTTGGGCCTCGCCCGCTCGCTCAGGCGTGGCGGCCGCACACCGCCAAGCCTCGCTGGCCCGCGCTTGTCGCTGGCCGCTGCCGCCGGGGCGGTAACGCCCTACTGTGGCGGCACATTCAAATCTGTGCGGCCGGTCACGACACCCTCCGCGCCCAATTGCGTCGTATACGGCGCAAAACGCACCCTCCTGGTGCTCCTCCGAGGGCGCAACCGCGTCCTGGGTGTCTCCGCAGCGTCTTCATCTACTGGATCGCCGACGTCCGTTGCTGGGGGTTCTGCTGCGCTCTGCTCGCTCGTCCCCGCGGCGGCTGTTTCCTGGGATGTAAATGGTTTCCCTCATTACCTTTTGTAAAACTCTTGTTGAGACACATTGGGAGTGAGTCCACCCTACTGAGTTCACCCGTGGTCTCAACTGTCCCTGGTGGCGTGTCACCATCCTACCCTCCGTGCGGACTAAGTATGTCCTGTTCCCTTTTGCCGCCGTTACAATGCCCGGAAGCCACGCTGGGCATTTTTAAAGGAGGTACAATAGACCATATCACCCACCTGGAATCTTGGTTGCGTTCCTACCGACCTGTAAGGATCCCCTGGGCTCAGCAAAGACAACAACGTTCTCGGTTGCCTCCCGTGTAGCACCTCGGCAGGGCTCCTGCCGTCCGCGCCTGGCAAGGTGCGGAAGGTGGCCAAGACCCGCAGCAACGCTCTGGACCTGTGCGTACCTGCTGCGCGTACCTGCTGTCTTGAAGGTTCTCACAAACCTTTCCGCTTCCCCGTTCGATTGCGGGTGAAACGGCGGTGCGCAGACATGCTGGATCCCGTTGCTCGCGCAGAAGATGGCAAACTCTTGGGACGTGAACTGGGTTCCGTTATCCGACACCAACGTGACCGGGCCTTCGGCAAAAAATCCTCTGGGGAAGGTTCTCACAAGGCTTTCACTTCCCCCGTCCGCTTGTTGTCCCGAAGGGCATTGATGGTCTGCGCCGACGTGGTGTTGGCCATTTTCACCACGTATGGGTAATTGGATTTGGCGTCTACTACTACCAACCACATCTTGTCCCGAAATGGACCCGCGAAGTCTATGTGCACCCGTTCCCACGGCTCACTAGGTTCCGGCCAGGGAACCAAATCCTTCCTAGGTGCACTCTGATTTAATTGGCAGACCTCGCACCTCTTAAGTAACTGGTTGATGTCTGTGTTCATTCCCTCCCAGAAGCAGTGACGACGCGCCAGTTGCTTCGTGCGGACCCCCCCCCCAGTGTCCCTCATGGAGGAGGTCCAATACTGTCTTCCTCAGAACCTTCGGGATGACGACTCTCGTGAATTCCTCTCCGGCTAAGAGCAACACCCCCGCCTTGCAAGTTAATCTGTCCTTCTTGCTATACCAAGAAGCATTGCTCCTCAAGCACCTGAGTGGCCAGCCTTCCCTTACATAATTCCTCACTGTCCGTAGCTCTGGATCCTTGTCCGTCTCCTGTGCGATCTTCTTGGTTCCCAATGGAAATTCTGACAGTACTAACGTCGTAGCTCTGATCTTGTCCGTCTCCTGTGCGATCTGTAGGCATTCTTCCTCCAACTTGTCGAACTCCAGGTCCGGCCTCCTGGCAATCTGATAAAGCGTCTGCATTGGCATGCTGAGTCGTGCTTCTGAAGTGAATCTGTAATTGTAGTCCGACAAGAATAGCGCCCACCTTTGCAGCTTCTTCGCTGTGCTTTCCGGGATCCGTTTTCCCGGGTGGAATAACTGTACTAGCGGCTTGTGATCCGTAATTATATGGAACTTACTACCATATAAATAATCGTTGAATTTTCTCACCGCGAAGATTATTCCCAATGCCTCCTTTTCAATTTGTGAGTAATTCCTCTGATGTTTGTTGAAGGATTTAGACGCAAACGCAATTGGCCTCTCACACCATTGTCGTCCTTCTGCGATAATACCGCCCGAGACCATACTCCGAGGCGTCAGCTGCTACTGTGGTGAGCCTACCGGCTTTACAAAATGGTTTAACTGTTGTTTCACCAGTGCATCCTTTAACTGGCTCAGTGCTCTTTCGCAGTCTTGTGACCAAACAAATCTCACTCCTTTCTTCCTCAGCTTGTTCAGTGGGGCTGCGATAGTAGAAAAGTTCCTAATGAACTTATTATAATAATTTACTTTTCCCAATAATGCCTGTAGCTGCTTCACGTCTGCCGGAGGTGGCAGTCGCAGGATGGCTTCTACGCGCTGGCTAGTGGGTGAAATGCCGGTGCTGTCCAGCACGTGCCCCAAGAACACTACCTGGTCCTTAAAGAATTCGCACTTGTCCTTATTCACCTTTAACCCATTGTGGTGGAGCACCTTAAATAAACTCTCCAAGTTTTCCTTGTGCTCCTTCTCCGTGCTCCCCGTGACTATAATATCGTCCAGGTAGTTGCAGCAACCCCTCAGCTCGCTTCAACTGTTCTAGGCAGCGCTGGAATAGTGCGGCTGAGGAATTCACGCCGAATGGCAGCCTGTTGTACCTGAAGAGTCCTAACGGGGTGTTAATCACCAAAACTTCCTTGGCGTCCTGGTCGAGTGGTAGCTGTAGGTACGCGTCCCGCAGGTCAATTTTCGAAAATTTTCGTCCGCCGGACAATTTGTAGAACAAATCTTCCGGCTTGGGGATTGGATATTGTTCTACTGGTTGGTTCACTGTACTTTTGAAATCCCCGCACAATCTAATCGAACCATTGGCTTTCTTTACTATGACCAAAGGTGTGGCCCACTGGCTTGTTGACACTGGAGCGATAACACCATCCGCCTGCAATCGTTTCAGCTCCTCGGCCACTTTTTCCCTAAGGGCCCACGGGACTGGTCTTGCTTTGAAAAAGCGTGGTTTGTGCCTCTCCTTCAACTGGATGCTTGCTCGGAAGTGCCTACACTCCCGAGTCCGGGTGAGAACACTTCTGGAAACTCCTGTTCCAGTTTCCCGATGACCTGTGTCTCTTCTTTCTCGTCGATCTGCTTCACTGAGTCTACCACTCCAAAACCTAGCTTATCAAAGGAGTCGAGGCCTAAGATGTTCGTGACGTCATAACGGTCCACCACGATCACTTCAATATCTGCCTGTCTTTTCTTGTAAGCTGCCCTTAGCGACACTTTCCCCAGCACCTTAATCGGGGTCCTGCCGAAAGCGTACAAGCCTTTTTGCACCCTCTGCAACCTGGGTTCCCCTAATCGCCGGTAAGTTTCTAAATTGATGAGTGTTACCGCGGTCCCAGTATCCAACAGAAAACTCACCGGCACTTTTCCCAGCTCAACTTTAACCATTAGTTTCTCCTGCTTGAGAGTGTCGAGCACTTGACTGATCATATCGATTTCCATGTCTTGCTCGTGTTTTTTGTACCGTTCCGTGTGCCTCTTTCTTCCGCACACTTCCCTAATGTGCCCCACTTTCTTGCACCAAAAACACTGCGCATTACGGAACCTACACTGTTCTCTTGTATGTAACCTCACACAGTTTTTACACGATTTCTTGATTTGCACTCTGCCACTGTCACTGCTACTGGCTCTCTTGAACACTGGTTTGCCACTGGGTCGGCGGTTACGCCTCCACTCACTTTTTGCCGTCTTTCCGCAGTGTCCGCCCACTGTCTTCCCCTCTGTTGCGGTAACCACTCTCGGCACTGTCACTACACTCACGGTGTACTTCCTCTAATGTGGGGTTATTACTTTGTATGGCTTTAAACCTATTTTTCTCTTCCGGTGTGTGTAGCACTACCATGTTCCTTATTATAGTCTCCGCGTGTGATACTTCCTTATCTGATGGCGGGCACCTGAACTGACAATGCCGCGCCAGCCCGGACAATTCCGTAATCCTCTCGCTGTGTGTTTGCCCCTCGCTTTTTCTGCATTGAAAAAATTTGAATCTAGCTGCAACCACATGACGTACTTTGTTAAAGTAATTGTTGAGTTTGTCTAGCATTTCCGCCCATTTGACTCGATATTCTCTCTCTGGGAACAGCTTTTTATTAGGTTGGTCACTCTGTTGCCTACGCAGCTCAAAAGAACGCCTTTTCATTTTGCGTCTCCTACCTTGTAACACAGTAGGTGCTGCTCCAACCTGTGTATGTACTCGTCCCATTCTTCTGCGTCCGGCCGGAAACCAGGGAACTGTGGAGGGGAGCGGCCGGACTGACCGCCTCCAACAATGCAGCTATCTGTGCATCCGCCTGTTGTCGCTGCTGCTGCATCTGTTGTTGTTGTAACTCGAGCTGCTTCTGCTGTTGTTGTATATGTTGCTGCTGTTGTCGTATCTGCGTTTCCGCCAGCTGCTGCTGCTGCATCTGTTGTTGCTGTTGCTGCATCTGTTGTTGCATCAGTGTAATTAAAGTTGCTATTTGCTCGGGCTCCATATCGTTGTTTTCTCCTCGTCGGCAATTTGATGTGTCCAAATTCAACACACACAAAATTCAATAAACAATTTATTGGTTGAAAACAGGTACAGAGGTACAGTGCCGAAAATCCAGGAGAATGTACAGTGAAACGTAGCCGAGTTATCGTAACCAGAAGATGCACCACAAAATTGCCGAGTCGCTTTACCGCCCTACTGTGGCGGCACATTCAAATCTGTGCGGCCGGTCACGACACATGGCCTTAGGTGCATTTCATGCAGCAACAGCATACAAATTGTACCATGATCATCCGATGACGGAAGTTTAATACCCAACCACTGAATAAGATGATGATGAATTCCTTCATTAAATGAACAAGACTCATTTCTTCGGTTTAGTGCTCTTAATGAAGGGAATGGATATTCAATGCTCCTCAAAAATACATACTTTTATTTCCCATCTGCAAAGAAGTTTTTATTGTTTGATTGCTCCAAGTACATTATATTGGTAGAACAAATCAATAAACAGATAGAGATACTGGATTTGGTCAGGCATCAAGAAACAGGTAAACGTTTCTCCATTTCTTACAGTTTTCCTTCAGGTATCTCATCTAAAATTAAATAATTGCTATTAACTTGGGTAAACAAATAATATTCTAATGAATTACTTTGAACAATGAGAAACAACTTCCTCACACATGTCTCAAATAACATACAGTGAAATGATCAACAAAATATGATAATCGATTCGATTAGATTAGTTACCTCACATTTAAGTTTCTTGTTTTCTGACCTCAAACTTTCTGTTTCATCTTCACTTTATTCCTCCATACAAGGAGAATTATCTGATGTTTGTGCCTCCGGGGAATAGGCCTAATAGCAAAACAATTAACAAATTATATAAAGCAAACATTATGAAATTCACACAATATCAAAAATAAAATTACACAAGAATTAATTACACAGGCACATAAAATAAAAGAATTTGTCAAACTCAAAGACTTGACACGTGTTTCTCTATGAATGTTGACGCGCTGAATGCGAATCTGAAGCCAGAATTGCGCCACCACCCTCCAGTTTTTTTAAATCGCGAAAAACCTCCGTGACCTCCGTATTTTTTTTGTTTTCGGGGGTTGTTGTCAAACCTAAAGACTTGACTCATGTTTATCTACTAATGTGGATATGCTGAATCCGAATATGAAGCCACAATTGCACATCACCCTCCTGTTTCTTTTAAGTTGCGATAAATCACGTAAATTGTAACTTTCACGGTGTTCGCGATATAGAAAAAACTGGAAGGCTGTAGCGCAATTCTGGTTTCGGATTCAGCACGTCGACATACATAGAGAAACATATGTCAAGTCTTTGGGTCTGACAACTTTTGATTTCTGCAGTGTAAGTTGATTGACCAAAAAGAAAAAATGGACACCGGAGTGTTAAAATATTGATTGTCATAGAATTTCCGCAGTATCTTTCTTTTCCAAGTATCAATACATATACAAAAGTCAGAATAATTACAACTTATATTTCGTATTCTTTAAAAATATTTTACAACTACGCAGGTTTATTCCTCGCCTAGATGCATGGCATCGGTATGTGTGTGTGTGTGTGTGTGTGTGTGTGTATATATATATATATATATATATATATATATATATATATATATATATATAATGTGTGTGTGGTGTGTTTTTTTTATATGATTCTTACGTTCCAGACTTCCAATCGGTATGGCAATAACAGATTAGTGTCGTAGACATGAAAATCAATAAAAAAACATTTTTCTCGGGTGTGTACCTATGATACGTGACCTAGTGACAAATTGGACATCTTTGAATCAGTATGGTGGCTACTCAGAGACGCCGAAACGCTATGGCGTGGTCATAATTGGCAATGAAAAACAATTTTCTACCATTAGAGCAAAACATTAGCTTGGAGTTCGTAATAAAGAGGTAATTAAAAAATGTCACTTTGTATACAATCTGACGTACAATTGGATACGCCACATCGGTATGGCACACCATTCCTTCACACTTTGGCTATCTAACGAACAATGAATCAGCTGTGCACTCATTTCCAATGGCATAATTTTTTTCGACACATTTAAAAAATTGTGCAGTGCAACGCCGACACCTACAGCCCATACTTGCGTTTCCCTGTTCCTCATAACACTGGCCAACTTCTAAAAACGTTTTAGCTTTGAGCTTATACGTGAATTTTTTTGCTGGCTCCCGGTCTATCACGTTCGTGCCTGTTGCATGGCGAGCGAGGAATAGACACGTGATAGAGTGCACGAAGCCGGATTAAAACTTTATTTATTTTACTTATTAGTGGGAAATGAATAAATTGTCTGGAGGGGGCAGCAGTCCTGTTGTATACTTAAGCCCGATCTAGCGGCGATGCGGGTGTTCACTCCTAAACATCAGTAGAATCCGTTTAAGACTGAACCAAGTACCAGTGTGATGACTAGGATTAGAATTTTGATGACCTGAAAACTACATAAAAATGCCCTTAAAGAGTGCATTTAGGTCCTAAAAATCCTTCAAAGATGCTCTAAAATGTCTTAAAATTCCCTAAAACATTTGATTGGTTAATTTGAGGTACTGGCCCAAGCATGTGGCGATCTATTGGCGTGGCGTTGCCGCGCATGGCAGTCTCCTAAGGATCCGGAGAAGCACATTTTTGTTGAAACGGCAACGTTCGATTTCCTCAACCTCGCGCGCTTCCACTTCTCCATCAGCCTCCGCGGCGACTTTGGTTACGAAAGAATAATCAGTTCATAGAACTGTCTATACCAAAGACATAAATTCCGAAGACAAGAGTTTAGGGACCTCTCCACTTCCTCCGCCCTCACGCTGTTTAAAGCATTTTTCTATTTAGAGTTGAGTAATGAAATGAAACTTTTAAAAACAAGTAGAAAATGACCAAACAATGACCTCAAATGTGACTAAGTTAAATTCTTTTATAATCTGTACTACGCCCTCTATAATGAAACTGGAGAGAGTTAACGCGATTTCGTAATTCTAATTGTCAATACTTAACGTTATCAAAATCGTTAGCTCATTTTGTGTACATATTTTTCGAAACATTGCGATTTTTGAGAATTTTTTTAGTGTGTAACTAATAATTTAGAATATTGCAGCTAGAGATTTCTTTTTTGACGTATTCTATTAGCCAATATTAAATTTTTAAATATATGATTAAAATTAAAATTATTTCATTTCCTTTTTTCGAAATATGAGCAATTTTTTAGATTTTTTTAATTATCTGAAAGGTTAAGCGAATTATTTGTACTGTGTATTTTAACCTCCCTGAAATATTTGTCAAACTAATTGGTCAACGTCATTTACTAAAGCCAAATGTCAAGGTTCGATTCCCAGCCCTGCCAAATAGTTATTATGTGTTGGAAACACATATGCATGTTATTTTTTAAAAAAACTTTTTGTAAGACGAGCACTGAACTCGATAGCACTGAACTCGATCCATCTAAATTGAATCTTTTGAAATTACTTAAAGCATTGCATTCTAGGCTTCAAGAAGGAGAAGAACATGAATACCGTGTTAAAATTAGCGGTTTTGAGGGACACATTACAATATAATGTCCATAATAAGTATATCTTTTGCTACTTACATAAGAATTTGCAGACGGAGCAATTACAAAAGCTTGTCAAAAATAAATCCTTGGAGTACGTGTTGTTGAAGTGGCAACGTCACGTGTAACCGGGACTTTAAAAAATGATGTTGTCACCCCTAAAATAGATGTTTCACTTTAAAAAAAACCTACTCATTTTTCTTTGTATATATATACGATGAGACAGTATGTTTGTGAGACGGATGATACTGATTCATGAAATGAAAGTTTCCTGCATCAATATCACCCCAATATCAATTGAAAAGTTCCATAATTTCGAAAGCAACAAGTAATGCGAGAAAGTATAAGCTAGCATAACTAATATACTTATATTTTTGAAAATTTCAACTAGGGCGCAAGTCACTTCAATATTAAGGTAACCCAATCGGCGGATGGAATAACTATCTCTGTAAAATGTCATTCATTCTTATCTAAACGCAGAGAGACACAATTTAAGCAAATGCCAGTAATATACTAATTCATCGAAGGTTTAAAAATTCCTATACGGATGAAGAACAGACAAACAGAAATAGTAGAGCGACAGCACCACATATTTTCTAGCATTATTTTTAACAGCTGTCCAATATTATTCTACTACTTTACTGCGAAAATGTTTCTGAGCCACAAACATGTTTTTCCCAGGCAGGGAATCGAATAAAGGATATGAAGCGCGTAAATGAAATGCCAGGATATAAAAGGGGAAGTAAATGAATCCCAATAGTGAGTTATGCAGACGATGCAGTAGTATTGTCCAATTCAGAAGATAATTGATAAAAACTTCTCCACATGCTATCGAAAAGAGCAGAACAAAACCACATGATTATATCAACTGAGAAAATACAGGTACTCATCGAAAATTAGGCTTGCATAATTTTTTTGCGTATTTTGCCCTATCCGAGAAAAAAGCGTTCTCTACTAACGGCACTCGCCCTACACCAGACTAAGGAGAGCCCGCGCAAGGTTCCCCAGCAAGTAAATCGTTACGCGTTTGCCTCTCGCTAGCGCTCGCCTTCCGCAGAAGCGTCGACGCTTCGCTGCTGCCCCTCTACTCGTCCGCGCCTTTGCGAACCGCCTTCGTCCAGAGCAACCGCAGTTCACCGTACACATTGCACTTACTTCACACAATATTTTGCATTATACGAGTACGTATACGATAATTTAGCAAATGACATCCTCTAACACGTTGTAAAATCAGAATCTATGCTTTTTGGGTACTTGATACCGAAAAATAGATTGACGGCAAAACCATCTGTTTGCCTGTACGTCCGTCTGTGGTTACCGCTAGCGCCTAAACCGTACTGCTTCGTATCGTACCGTACCGCTGATTGTCTTCGAAATTGATATTCCTCGATCGAATTAACTCGAGGAATTCGAGGTCCTCTCTGTTCCAAACGGACATTTTAATTTTGGGAGTTTTTTTATAAAGAGCCTCAACATTTTCAAAATTTTACAAAAAAGGGTTCCAAAAGTTTTTATTAAACTTTGGCTTCGGATAGCGTATAGAACGCTTAAGTGCAGGTCACATTTTTGTTGAAATACTTAATTTTTCGAAAATTGCAACGTTAAACATTTTTTCGGTGCCTTCTTTCAACTACAATATTGAAGTTAGAATTTTTTTCTTAATGAAATATGTTCTTTAAAGACAATTCTTGAAATAAAGTCATGTACTACAATTCATCAAATATATGAGTGGTTTTCATGTAATTTTGTATGAAATATAAACAGTTTTTACATTTATTAAACAATTTTTTCCTCAAAGAGTCCCGACTTTTCTTTAAATTTTCTCCTCGTATGTTCGTATTAAAGACGAAAAATAGCACTAGTCTCATTTCCGGCAAACTCTCTATATTTTCGAAAATTTTACAATCTTAATATATCGAAACTACAAAATTGACGATAGAGATTCATGCCTTAAACAGAATCTGTTCTAAAAAATCAGCTCTTTAAAAACAGTAATTTAGAATTGTTTTAAAAAATAAGATTTTTTTGCGTAAGTTGTTAAACCATACGGGCGCACCATAAAATAATCAACGGACAGCAGACAGCGGGCGCTGCCGCGAGGTCTCCGAGATCGCCACGTGCCCATGGGCGACCATGACCTTTCTGCGAACAAAGGCGACCAAATAAAAACATAACAAAGTAGGTCGCTTAGGGAAGGGGTCTCCTAGAGCCAATTGACGGAAAAGATTAGTGGAAGGTTCCAGAATCGAACCAATTAGAGGCAAAGCATCACGCACGTGATAGAGCACACATATTTCCAAATGGGGTGGGAAGAACATAGCGAGGGAGGAACAGAGGATTTAGGAGAAAAATACTTGAGTTAGTGACTTGAGAGAGGAGACTAGAGCAGAACACTTGATAAAGAATACTTGAGATGACACTTGTTCTGAGAAGTTGGTAGGAGAAAGAGTGAGAGACAGACTGGAAAGGACGAGCTGGAGAGAGAAGGACTTCATAAGGCTAGACGTAGGCACCTTACGGAGGAGTCAACTATCAAGTGGCGTGTGACTGACCAGTATGTGTCGGTCTAATCAATCCGACTATCTATCATTCAATCCATCGGAATTAATTCCGTGTGGCGGATCAGTCGGACAGACACCCTAAAGGGATGGGCGAACGCAGACGAGGTGGCGTGTGACTGTTTCGTCTCGCGCGTCGGCATCGTGATTCATCGTTTCGAGCATGGTCGCGGACGGCTGCTGATTTCCCGGGATTCGACGGGATCACGAGATCCTTCCTGCAGCGTACGAGGCCACTTCAACCGTGCCTCATCGGAACTCCACCACCGGAATTGACTTGTAATGGCCCGCAGGCGTGCAATCCAACCGAAGTGAGATAATATGATCATCGCCACCATTATTTCTGTGTATTTGCCCATCTCCATTTAAGTTAAATATCAACCCTGGACTGAAGATTGTTAAGGAAATAGCAATTTTAAATTGTACTTAAGAACTTGCTATTTGTCAATAAACGTGTTCCCGCCACTTAAGACGGGTTACAGTTTATAAAATTCCAACTCTGTGTATTATTCAAATAGCTAGTAAACATCATGCATTCCTTCGATCCAGAGCACCCAAACCCTAGGGTTCTAAACGCCGGAGCAGGTTGGCAGGTAAGATGCAGGCTTGGCGCCCACTAAACAAATTTAGCGTGTGTGCCCTGTTATTCACCAATTACCGGTGCACTCTGTGTGACAGTAATCCCCCTTCTGTGGTGGCTACTCAACGGGTCATTACAATATAGATTACACTAAGGCTTATGATTCAGTCCCTCACGACTGGCTATTGAAGGTTCTTGAAATTTACAAGATCTCTCCGATAAATATTAAATGCTTGAAGGCGATAATGAAGACGTGGAAGACAAATCTTCATATTGCAAACACAAAAATTGCATCCATTAACATTAGAAGAGGAATATTACAAGGAGATTCCCTCTCGTCAATGTGGTTTTGTTTAGCCATTAACTCATTATCTGCACTACTTCAAGAAAGTATGTTGGGGTACAAAATAAAATATGTTAAAACTATCCCTCATCTTTTCATGGATGATCTGAAACTCTACACTGGAACCATGAAACAACTTCCATCCTTGACCAACACTACGGCTTCTTTAGGAAATATATTAACATGTCATTTGGTATCGACAAATGTGCTATTCCAAATGTTCAAAAACAGGAAACCGCACAACCGAACCAACAGTGTCACACTCGGAACCCGTCTGGAGGCCAGCTACCCCGTGACGGCATTCGCTGACTGTGCCGCCTGCGCCTCCGCCGCTCCTTCACGCCACGCCGCCTCCTCGCACGCCCCGCCAGGAGCACTCTGGGCTCGGCCTTATCATACCCGCCAGCACCCGGTGAAACTGGCGAAAATAATTGATTTGATGAACACTTAGATCCTCCCCGCATACATTAGTAATTGCCATAGTATTGAGCAACTTCACTTCATTGTATACTGTGATGCAGTAAGAGCTGTTGTGGTGCAGGTGCAGTGAGAGCTGATGGAATAAACTTTAATCGTGAACGACGGACATTAAGGGAAAACCCGAATTTCATTCCGAAGTGGGAAATATGACTGAATAATAAAATCAAATAGTTGAGGCAGGACATTGCTCAATTGGCGGAATATATAAAGATCTAGGAAAAAAGTGAAGAAGATAATGCAGAGGCATTGTACTCACACCCAACGAGAAGAACCCAAAATCTCTCCTTGTGAGTACCTGGATACAATGAAATAAAAACTATCTGAATTTTCATCTCGCCTGAGACGATAAAATCTGAGTAACAAGCGTAAAACGGACAATTGCTTGTTTAATGTCTGAAGAAACTTTTACCGAACAATGAAACAGAAAGAAAGCTCAACTAACCCCAGGTATCCAACCTTACAAAGTGTTGAAGACTTTTAGGAGAGACAGCTCTCTGATGCCAAAACTACAATTCAGAGGCAAGCTGGGTGGAAGGAGAGCAACAAAAAATCAGAACAACTACGACAGAAGGAAAATGTGTCATTCACACCCATTGATTTTAAAGATGCTGTTGGAAAACTAATGAATTGGAAGTCACCAGAACCGGATAGGAATTAAAACTTTTGGTATAATAGATTGATTGAAATTCATGAAAAATTCAGTCAACTCATTAACGATGCCTTGGATAACTCAATAAAAATGCCTGATTTTCTCACTCATGGTATCATTTACTTAAAGACTTACTTAAAGACATGGTGAATACACAGGACCCTACAAAATATCGACCAATAACCTGTCTGCCCCCGATATATAATTATAACAGCTGGGGAAATGTGTACTCGTGAACAAAATAATATCATTGCCCCTTAGCAAAAAGGCTGTAAAGAACAGTTAATAGTTGACTCAGTTGCGTGTGGCCAAGAATATGAAGCCATCATATATATATATATATATATATATATATATATATATATATATATATATATATATATGGCTTACATTGATTATAAGAAGGCGTTTGACTGTACCACACAGCTGGCTAATGCAGGTCCTCAAAATATACAACACAGACACAAAAGTCGTCATCTTTCTGTCTCATGTGATGTCAACGTGGTGAACAAGAATTACCCGGAATATTCCAAAGGAAACTATTGAAACGGATGAGATTGTTATTCAGCGAGGTATACTTCAAGGCGACTCGCTGACTCCACTATTGTTTGTCTTCTCAATGAACCCGCTATCCAATATCCTGAAGTCTGCTGGATACGGCTATGCAATCAAGAACGGGACACAAGAAGCATATCTATTAAACCATCTTTCGTACATGGATGACTTGAAGCTGTATGATGCAACCAATACGCAACGAGAACACGTTCTGCGAATTGTTGAAACGGTCTCAAGGGATGTATGTATGAAATTTTGAATGGACAAATGTCGGACAGTGACAGTAGTGAGAGGACAAATTCAAGATCATGGGTCCCAGCTATAAAACGGACAGCTTATAAAAGCAATGATTGCAGATAAGACCTACAAGTATTTAGGTGTCAATGTGTAGATCTTGCAAGGGTTAAAGATGAACTGTCAACAGAGTTTGCAGGAAGAATCAGACAAGTTCTAAAAATATCACTCAATACAAGGAATATGATCAAAGCAATCAACACATATGCTGTCCCTGTGCTCGGGTACTCTTTTGAGATTATAAAATGGAGTACAGCGTAAAATCGAAAGTCTCGAAAGAAAACTGCGCACATAAGAACGTAAGCGCCATCCAAAATCATCAGTCGAAAGAATAACTTTACCACGACATTTGGGTGGTCGAGGTGTTGTGGACATAAGCAACCACCTGACCCGACATAAAATCTCTACGAGAATACTTTCACAAGGAAGCAGAAACATCTAAACTACATCGTGCCATGTGTTTAGCAGATGGATCCACACCGTTGAAGTTTATTCATCAAGAATACAACGGAAATAATTATACAGAACAACAAAAACTGGAAATGTGGATGAGCATCTGGATGCAATTAGTCAAGATCATGTCGACATGAAAGCGTCAAACTACTGGCTAATGGCTGGTCATATGTTCCCAGAGACGGAAGGCACTATGCTGACAATACAAGATCAAGTCATACCCACCACATGTCATCTGAAAGTAAGAGATCCTGGGGAACAAGATGACAGATGTTGATATGGATCCTGGCACAGGAAAACATCCATCATATTAAATCTGGATACACACATTTATCGGGAACTGATTAGAAACAATGTCATGATGCAGTTGGAAAGATCCTGCATCAAGATTACTTACCAACACCAACTTTTAGAATGCAATACTTATAGTATACAATATACTCTACTATAAATACATACCTAACAATGTTCTCGAAAATGAGGAATGCCGACTTTATTGTGACAGAACAATTCTCACAGCCCAGACAGCCCCTCATAACCGGCCTGATTTGGTTCTAGTAGACAAGACGAAAAGGCAAGCCTACCTCATCGACATAGCCATGCCAAACACGGAAAACCTTCAAGAGAAGTATGTCGATAAGATCACGAAATAAGCTCCGGTGGTTGAAAGTATCAAGAGAGTGTGGCATATGGACCTTGTGAGAATCATCCCCATTGTTATCTCTATCATCGCAGCAATTCCGAAGACACTGTTTAAAAGTTTAAAAGATCTGAATATTAACGTGAATATTTATAAGACTATGCAGAAGGCTGTGGTCATCTCAATAACTAGAATAGCTCAAACGTTTATGGAGGTAGAGTAAATGCTAATTTCTAACAAAAAGACGTTGATACGTTAGACGTTTCTAACAAAAATATGCTTTGGTTATGTATAACCTGTGTATTTGTCCTTATGGAAAAAGAAAATTATAAATAATAATGCCAAACAGGAACTGAACGAATCTTAAGTATCAAATCAAATGAACAAATTGACAAATGTCAATAAGAATTGTCCATGCACAGAGCGAACACAAAAGAGATTAATATTCCATCTTGCGGTCGCAACCACTATCTGAGAAAACAGTTTAAAAAACTAGTTACACGACAACATATGATTTGTCTCATTATTCTGAAGTTCTGCAATTTTCGAAAATTCAGGGAGTTACAAAAAACAGACTTTCAGCATCTTTATCTGAGGGAAAACTTAAAGAATCTAGTAGTGCTACAACAGCATACTTGCTCGCATTATTGATAACTGCTAAGCAATGTTATAGCACTACATAAACCTGCAAAAGTGTTTCGAACCACCAAAAAGGTTTTCTCCGCGCCGAGATTCGAACTCTAAAGTAATTTACGGTATCCGAGGACAACATTTAATCAAAACATTTGCAGCCATTTTTGAGAAAATATTAATGTTTCATGTAAAGTATCTCCTAAAATAAAAATATCCGTCTCAACTCGGAGGACATCATCTGAATGCATTAGAAGCTAGCACAGCGTGGAGCACAGACGGACAGAGGCGTTTGGGCGTCAATTGATTTTGAGGTATCAAGGACTCACAAAACATTAATTCTGACTACACGATGTGTTAGAAAAAGTAAATTACTACAAGAAAGAGACATACCCAATTTTTTTCCAGCGACCCACAATTCGATTTTCTGTCGAAAAATCGTATATTTTCGTATTAGCCGACAGCAGTATTACTAGGCTTCTCTTTATTACGTAAACGTAGTAAGGAAAGAAAATTAAAATTTAATCGAAACATTTGGAGTAGTTCATGAGAAAAGTTTGAAAATATTTCAAATTTTCAAATTCGCAGGGCCTGAGTTTGTCCAGATCGATCGGGCAATAACAATTTTGGAGAAAATCGTCCGAATGTTTCATACGGTTGTGTTATCCACAGACGGATGGACGGTCGAACAGACTTTTAACGTTATCCAATTGTTTGGTATTAAGGACCCACCAAACGTAATTTTTCAATACCTAACGTATTAGAGGAAGTAATTTTGTACATATAGGTACAAGATTTATCGTTTTTCGACATCAGGGCCCGGAAATACGATTATTTTGTGACGAAAATTCATGTATTTTCGCTGCAGAATTACATTTCCGCTTTACGACGTAAGTTCATAGTATTGCGAGCAATATAAAACAATGGTGCATTATTGTGTCCGTTGATACTATTAGACTTTATGAGATTTCCAAAACTAATCTAAATGGACTTATTTTATCACCTTAAATGCCTTTAATATATGAATATAATATAGCCATTATATTTTGTTATTCTATAAATGGTATCCAGCAGAATTTCTGAATTTCCATTTGAATTTCGGATTGCAGAAAGGATCGCGTAACGATAGGCTGCTTCTCACTGAATATTTGTGCTTACGTAGCGGTTCGTGGGTGCAATGCTCCGGACACGCCGGAATTGAAACCTGTCCCCTGGGGCGGGCGTTAGCGGCCCGGAGGCCGCGGGGGGTGGACCGGGGGATGGGTGGCGGGGGAGGGGTTAAGCGAATGGGCTGGTCCTGCCGGGACCCGGCAATGCGTGCAGTTCGTGCAGGTGGAAGAGGCGGAATAGAAATAGAGCGCTTACTGAGGCCGGGCTGGCTGTGGGCAGAACTGCAGGGGCGGGTTGCGATCTTCCGGGTGGCTGCGGAAGGAAGGGAGCGGGAAGGGTGCAGGGCACGTACCGCAGCGAATGGTCAGCGCGGTGGCCGCTGGCCCGCGCTACCTAATAACACGGTTGCCGGTGCAAATAAGCAAACCTCGAGCGTAGATCGATACCATTCTGACAGGTTGGGCGGGCATAAGGCCGGAGGGCGCGCCGGGGGCGCATGGGTCGCTCAGTGCGAGGGGCGGAGGAGCGAAGGGGGGAAAGAGACAGAGACAGAAAGAGGGAGAGAGGAGGCCGGACGAAGGGGGAAGGGGGGGAGAACGAGGGGGAGGGATGAAGTGCAAGTGATGAATGGTGTGGGGCAGGGATGAGGGGCAAGGGGGAGGTCGCGGGGCGAAGGGGCAGGGACGCCGCGACCTCCCCCACCGCCCGCGCCCCCTGCCTCGGCCCCTTTCACACTCTTGTTAGCATTCGCCTCCAGTCAACAAGTTCATCATTTCCAAGTTAATTTCCACAAGTTTAACTAGTACATTAAATGAATATTTAATACGCTTAATGAAGAAATTATATCAAAATGTTAAGGTGCTTAACAGAAATCCCTAGTATAAATATAATTAAATTATCATGAAACACAAATTTCCAGTCGTTTCTTATGTCTTGTCACACATTGTTAAAATGAACTTCAACTGATTATCATCTTCCATGTTATGATACTCTCAAAATGTTGTTGTTCGATAGATAAGACCCTTTGAAAATTTACGCAATCGTCCATTTTCACATGAACATGAATATTCATAATACGCTTTGGTATACTCCAGGCACTGGATCGCCAAATAATCGACGAATCTCATTCAAAATATTTTAACATGAATTTCCTTCTTCAACGATACTAATAATTCTTATTAGTTGGGATCTCCCATCACAGGACACATAGGGTATCCGTCTCGAAAATCTCGCAGCTGGCCGTTGCAACCCGCATCTCCGACGCTGCAATGTTCGAATTTAAAGATAGCGAAGTCGCCCAGTTCTAGGAATGCGAATGAGAAGTGGATGGAGAAAGAGAGAATCACGCGCTGTCCGCGACAGGTTGTTTGTAATAAGGCACCGGTATGCCCCTGGAATTAAAGAGAGGGAAGGTTGATCAGAATAGCCGTCCTCTGTCATTCTCATCGCGCTATGCCCTTAGCCCTTGGCGCTGAGAATCCTACCGCCACCCACATCGACGGCAAAAGGCGCCTCGAAGCGACGAGAGGCGCGGTGGCCGAGGGCTGGCGACGCTTCTTGCGAGTGCAGCTACTAACGAGTCTAAGCGCTCTTCACTTTAGAGCACTGTAACGACGGACCTTATGCGTAAAGTACGACTTCCCTTCGTGGCGCAGGAATGTTTGGTTAACCTTGCAATGTAATGCAGAAAATCGGTCATTGAAGTATAGCTTGTGGCTTTTAGTGCAGGCACGTCAAATCGCGCCCGCGCGAGCTATTTACCCGCCTGGTTAGCCCGGTGCTCCTACGGGCACGGGCAACTTTCCCCGACTCTGCACTCATTTCCCCTTAAAATCCAGAAAGGGGTATATTTGCTGAACAGGCGCAAGGCGGTGAATAGAGACTTTATACGAAAATATGTTTGCTTTTTTTTCTAATAAATAACCGAGAATAGTATTATGTTTATGTTCTTTATTACTTATTACTATTTGATGTTTATTTTCTTGCTAAATCCTTAAATAAACATCTTTGCTAAGTGACAGGAATATGATTGATTGATTGATTTTTCGTGTTTCCGGGCGCGTCAACTGCTTCGGTCATTAGTCCCGTTAGTGTAGTGCATGTTTTTTCTCGGGAGATGGCGGTGATCTTCCCCCGCTGGATGGCGAGATCCGGCGCCGACCTACCGTCGGCTAGTGGGGTTTCCTAACGAGGACTCTCCCACCAGCGGGGCACCACCCCAGCCGGGACAAGCTCTAAGCTCCGACTGGTCTCCCGGAATATGTGGTAGTGTAGTGCATGTTAGTGTGTGTGTGTAAGGGGAGAGGATAGGACAAGGAAGAGGAAGGACAGATTGCGCGCGGTCCGTGGCCCGTTTGGTAGGGTACTGCTCCGGCATTCGCCTGGTGTTGATTGGAGAAACCACGGAAAACTACCGATCAGAGCAGCCGGCCGCTAGAATTCTCCTCCAGACAGCAGCTGAAGTCGACCTAGCTGAAAAGCTAGTGTCGAAAATCATGTTGCCGTCAGGACTCGAACCTAGGACCTCCTGGTTAGAGACGCTGCAGTTACATCAGTTGATGCACTGAGCTACCTCTACCGGTGACAGGAATATGTTTGAAAGGCGAATTCTTTCCTTATTTTCGTTCTGTGTTGAGTTATTAAATTATTCAGTTATTTATTGGATTTAGGAATAATGTGAAATAAATGAACAAGTCTCTATAAGTTAACAATTCTCGGTTACCGACGGATAGCACTTTTAACAGACAAGACTACTTGCCTGTTAAACATTTTAACCTGAACGTAGAAAGTTCATGCATTTATATTATTCTTAAGTAAACAGGATTACTAAATCAAAATACTTTTGATTCAATTTTTTAAAACTTTACTCTTAATAGAGAATTTGAAATCGGACTGATGTATATTTCATTTTAATGGATCATTTCTCGGCCTTTACGAGAAAATGGGAGAAGTTACTTGACAGTTCTTGTCACAAATTTAGCTATATTAATTCCCAGAGACAGTCATGGGCCAGGTATCCAATGATGTACCGCCACTCCATAGCGTTTGTACAACCCTTACTTACAGATCTCGCGCCGATTTCTCTGAACGCAGTGCCCGCGATCTCTAGTTTCCTTGCCCACGACCTTGACTTGCCTGCTTTAGTGATGAAGGAAACATATTTGCTTCTGTATTTACTTTGTTTTAATTTAGGGAGAGGAAATGTAGGATTCAGGAAATTATTGCTTCTAGTTATAGCGTATTTTTAGTACTCATTATTCATATTTTATTATTTTAGTAAGTGAGTCAGTGAAGAGATGAGTTGTGAGAACAATTCATTAATTAAACTTTCAATACTTGCTTGCAGTTGACTGATAAAAGGCGAGAGTAATGATTGTGAGTTAGTATTGAACTAGTGATGCTACAACAGCACACACTTTCTTGCATAGTTGCAATTTGCAATTTTCAGAATTTCAGAGAGTGCAACGAAAATGAGACCCATGCCATTCTTTTAAGCGTCTGTTCTTCTATCGGTGGAAAAAATTGAAGAAAAACATTGGAGCAGTTTTTGAAAAAATAATATTTTTTTTAGGAATTACATTACATTCAAACCAAAATTACGAGAAAACTACTCATTTAAAAAAAATTTTGCATGACCTTTTTCAAAGAGCGGATTTTTTCTAGCAGACTTTATCAAAAATATTCTCTATCTTCAACTTTGTAGTTTTGAAATGTTAACTTTAGAAAACTTTGAAAAAATGGAGAGACAGCAGAAAATGAGACTAGCACCATATTTTTACCGTCCTTCATTGCATATGAATCGGAGAAAACAAAAACTTTTGATGTCCAGCATTTTGCAATTTTGAAGAACAAGCAAAAAGTTTCTAAGTTCCAGACATCGACAATTTTTCTTAACATTAATAGTTGAAGACGTCACAATGGTCACGGACAACGAACTTTTATGCATAAAAAGTTGAATTGATAGAACAATCATACTGTTAACTCGAAACCGGCCAAATATGACACGGAACCTTTTTGTTTTCTCCGATTCATGAGGAGATTCACTGAGAAGAAAATTGAAAGAAAAAATTGAAGCAATTTCTGAGAAAAAAATGTTAAAAAATGTTTAACTTTCCTATATTTCGCGCCGAATTACACAAAAACCCTCATATTTTAGAAAACTTTAACATAATTTTTTTGAAGATCTGTCTTGATGGAACAGATTTCATTAAGAAAAAATCTCAATCTTCAATATTAGAATTGTAGACCGGTGCTGATAGCCGAGCTAAGGCAGTAGTGCCGTGGCGGTCTTCGACTGAAGGATCGCAGGTTCGAGTCCCGCCTCGGGCGAGGTTGTGTTCGTATGTCTCTGTGTGTTTGCGATTGTCCATTTCATCCTTCATTATCATTATAATTTCACCTCATCCCCCAGGTCTAACAACCCTTGGTGTACAAACGGATTCAGCATGAAAATGATGATCCCCCTATAAATGTCACGTGCACCTACCCTCGATAAATATGACTGAGTCCCGGTGGGTTCCACGTTCGTGTAGTCCTGAAATGGCCTATTCACGACTAAGAAAATTATAGTTTTAGGAAGACGCCCCAACAAGTTTCACTCTTGCAATTTTCTAAAAATCTGGGATTTCAACATACATGAGACCATTCTCTTAACAACAAAATGTACTATTCTCTTAAGCGTCCTTTAAAATATCCTCATTTCTAACAATATTATAATACAAGCAGCAAGTATTTTCAACCAGCAACTGTTTTCGCATTTGCTACCGCACGGAGACTCGAACTCAGATCCTCCAAGTCACCTCGCCGTGCGCCTTACCTCTATGCCATGGAAACGGTCTAGCATTCCATATTGGACCGATGCTTAAAAATATAATTGTCTCAACCCAATATTTCCAACGCGCAATTTTTTAAACTTCAGAGAGATAAACGAAAATGAGACGTGCACCATTCTTTTAAGCGTCTCTTTTAATATACATGGAAAAAAATTGAAGAAAATAATTGGGGCAGTTTTTGAGAAAAAGTGCTGTTTATAATTTGCATTAATTTCAACCAGAAATTACGTGAAAACTACTCGTTTCTTTAAAAAAAAAATGTACAGGACTTTTTGAAAGAGTTGATTTTTGAAAACAGATTTTGTTTATGTGAAACATCTCTATCTCCAAATTTTATAGTTTTGAAGTGTTGACTTACTCACTTTCGCCGTTCAATTTCGAGTTCCCCGGAAATGAGACTAGAGTCCTTTGATACACGATGATGATAATATAAGCCCATTGATTCCCTAAAAAACAGGGGCCATCTGTCAGAATCTGCTTAATTCTTTAGATGAACCAGTCCTTATGAATTTGATACACACGCAGAGAAAATACGGAGCTGTTTTTGCGAAAGAAATTGTTTCATATCATTCTCATCATTAACGTTATAATTTCATATCATATCAATATTATCATATGAAAATGTCAATTCATTGACAGAAAAAATCTTTACGGAGTACTTATTGTTTTTCTTGCAAATATTTGCAAGTGTATGCTGAAAACTCGTCACAATCATAACTTTAAATTCATGAAATTTCTCTAACATTACAATATCAACAGAAAGTTTCAACTTTTTACAGGAAAAACTATCTCATGCAAAATGTACTATTACTGTGAAAAAGAATGTCAAATAATTTTCAGTCTCAACGAGTTTACGAATTTTCCTTTCCCATTCATAAGCTTTTTTCCTTATACACAATAGAAATTCATAATAACAACAGGCAGGCGAGCATTCTGTCACTGATATGAAACTACCATTGTTGTTTTTTCAGTCTTACAACTTACTGAGAACAACTTCTCTCTCCCCGCAAAAGTGTTGGAGCCGCGAAGGCCATCTTCGTCAAAGGCGACAGTTGCAGGGGCTGCTACAGGAAATCTTGAAAGTTTAATGTAAAATCACATGTCAGAACGTATATATTTTTACTTAAAATACTGTCAGAAATATTAACATATGTTACATCATTAATTCCTCTTTTTATAATTGCTAGCGGGAAAATACACGGTTCCTTTAAAAAATGAAAACAGATTAAATTTCTAGAAAACTAAAAATATTTCAAACAATATCTCTACACTATATTTCTTGCCCCATGATTCCGCATTGTGGTGAGAGAATTATTTTGATATTGTGAATCGTTTAGAAGTTGTGAAAGTGATCCATAGTTAATGGGACTATGTATAATATTTAGATGTCAAAACCTTCGTTTCGAAAATTGTGATACTTAGCTCCCTTGGCGTTGCAAGTACTCATGATGCATTTAAATGAATGCACATGTATATTTTAGTTATATCAACTTATTAATTTCTCAATATCGACAGAAACAAATGAAATGAAAATGTAAACAGAACGTTCGGGAAGCCCTCCCACAGTTCGTAATGCACTTGGTCTTTGCACCATGGTATTCCTAGGGTTAGTAACAAGTGCTGTTAGCAATAGGCTCATTTCTGCATGACTTGTAACTAGTACTGACAAATATTCCCAGAGGTCAACAAAAGTGTGACATGTGACATTTTAAGTGCAGCTCTATCCAGCGAACAAATATAGAAAAAATTGAACCCGTTTCCGAGGGAGTATTTTTAATTGCCTTAATTTCAAGCAAAAATTATGAAAATTCCTGTTTTCAAAAAATTGCATATTTAAGGGTTTTTAACTGAAAAATAGATTTTCTTGAAAATTTTCCATTTTTCTATTTTGGGCCTAAAAATTCTCTGATCCTTCCGCTATCACACGGTGGTTTAATTTTTACCATTCCGCCATTTTTAAAGGCTCTATGGACGGTTTAAATGGCTAGCGTGCGAACAACTGGGCCTCAGTGCCACGCCCCCTTTTCTAACATGACATTTTTTCATCTTTTGTACGTTTTTTTTTTCTATTTTGGCGTTCGAAATTCGCGGGCAAAGGAAGTGTAATGTTCGCGCTTTGTGATGCTTCATTGTTTTCACTACGTATTCATAATAAATACTGAACAAAATTGATTTAGATAAATTTTAGTTGTTAGACCTATATACATTTTCTCGTAATGTACTTACAGTTTCTAAATAATTGTTTGAGGCATCGATTTTTGTGAATTCTTTGTTAACATAGAATGAATTTCTTGTTTGTTGTACGTAGTTGTCATGCTTTCCGGATTTGTTGTTTACATGCTCGCCAGGTAAAGAGACATGGTGTTTTTATAATAGACAGTTGGCTAATGGAGAAAAACCTGACAGCCACAGTAAAATACAGTGTGAATTGTCATCTCAAGTTGTACAGAAGATATTTCCTGTCTACCAGAGACTAGCTGCAGACCACTTGTTAGAACGCTGCACAAAAGCTAGGACACAGAACCCAAATGAGTCCCTACATAGCATGGTGTGGAAGTATTGCCCAAAAGACGTCTTTGTTTCCAAAAACAAATTGGAGTTAGGTGTTCTCAAAGCTGTAATGGAGTTCAATATGGGATCTTTGAGGTCACAAGAAACTTAACTCCATGAGAAATCAATCTGTGGCAATATCTTCTCTCATCATTAGTGAGCAGTGTGACCTAAAGCGTTGGCTTCAAAGCCAAAAAAGAAGAAAATGTGAAGAAAAAAAGAAGAGAAAGATTCAAAAGAGGCAGAAAATAGTAGAAGAAGAAAATAAGAAGAAGAATGAAGGCTGTACATACAGTGCAGGGCAATTCTGAAGTGCACAGGCATTCATAATACTTTAATTGTCATTTTCTCGGTTGTGATTTTTCAGCATTATCTTACATAAAAAATGTCCATGTTTAAATTTTTTGCTTGATTTCAGTGAAACTTTCAGATATTATAGTAAAATGTCTAATAAAGATATTGTGGTATGGATTTTTTTGTGACCTAAGTCAAACTATTTTTTCATGAATTTTAAAAAACGACCAATACCTTTTTCTTCGAAAATTCATTATGCAATATTTTAAAAAATGTAGAAAAAAGTCTTTTTAAAATAAATTAAATACTTAAAAATTATTATACAAGAAACATTTTTTGTATTACATAACAAAAATTTAATTAAAAATTAATAACAATTAATTGACTGGAACAATCGAGTTGAAAGTTGGTACAGTATTTTACATAAATTAAATGCATGTCTTGTAAAAATTTTGTATTTGTATGTGCAAAATTACCGAAGTTTCAAGATTCAGTCATAAGTCCCCTTAATCAAAGATTTAGATTTTTGAGACAGATTTCATTAAAGGAAAATCTCTATCGTCAATATTGTTTTCCGATGCTGATTTTTTGCATTTTTTAATACAAAAAGTTCACTGAAAATGGGACCTGTGCCATTTTTATATGCATACGTTGCTCTATTCCAGAAAAATCAAAGAAAAAATTGGAATCGTTTTTGAGAAAATAATTGTTTAAAAATTGCGTGTATTTCAAGTTAAATTAGCGAAAACTATTAATATTTTCGAAATATCTCTTCAATGTTGTAGTTGTTGGAAGACTCCGAACAAGTTTCCAATTTTTGCAATTTTCAAAATTCATACAATGAAAATGAGACCTGCTCCATTTTTTGAGCGTCCTTTATTATAATCGATGGAAAATTTAATCTAAATATTTTGCAAATATTTTAAAAATATTGTTGGGGCTTGTAAAGAAGTTAAGAACTCTAAAATATCAAAATATCCCTTGCAAATTAAGGTCTTTAGATCGGCCAGATTGATCGAGGCATATCTATTTTGAAGAAATAATCTGAAAGGTTTAGGCGTTGACCAGCGATGACAAACGGACGGTCAGGCAGTCTTTCTGTCGTAAAACCAACATTTCGGTTTCAAGAACCCGCAAAACGTCATAACGCGCTAAAGGGAGGAATTTACTATATACAGAAACAAGATTTATCCACTTCCCCTATATCAGGACCCCACAATACTAGTTTTCTGCTGATAAATCAGAGGTTTTGCCGCAGAATTACAGTTTTTCTATATTACGTATATAACATGCGATTAAGTAAAAGAGTTAAACTTTTTAAAGAAGCTTCCCAAAGAATACTATTTTGCAATATTTTGTAATCCTCTGCCATAGGACTGAAATTTATAGATACATTCCAGAGCTTGCGGTGCCTCAAGCAACATTCCGCGTATCTACCGCTTGAGGGCTGGCAGAGCTTTGAAGCTCGCCGTACGCGGTGCTCCCAAATCAAATTGTAAATAATGGAGTGACGAGCAGCAGGTCCTATCGACCTGTAGCGCAACACAGAAACGACTGATTAAAACTATATTATGTCGCGGCGACGAGTATCCACAATAAGTAGCTTAAAAGTTACATGCGAATACCATTTATTGTAGGCGGGATTTCTCCGGCATTTCGGACTAATGCAAACCGTTAACCTGTTGACAAGAATATATAATAAATGTAGCGCACGAGTTAAAACCAAATAGAGATAAAATTGGAATATTGGGAGGCCAATAGGTAACTAGTTGTTCTACTGCCGAATATACTCTCTTGCATTATTTTGACCCTGAGTTATTTTCAAAAACTCTGAGAGCTCAACGAAAATGAGACCTGGGCCATTTTAGGCGTTGTTATTTTCTATCCACTGAAAACACCGGGAGAGGTGGCTTATGGCATCAACAGATGTCAGTGCCTCTGACTGGGAGGTCTTAGGTTCGAATCCCAGCGGTGGAAGAATTTTGGACACAAAATTGTCTACGTCGAATTCAGTCATTGGATGAAGGAGAATTCTAGCGGCCGGCTTCTCCGATCGGCAGTTTTCCGTGCTTTCTCCGATAACTTTCGGGCGAATGCCGGAGCAGTTACGAACAGGCTATGGAACTCTTAATTCTCCTGTCCTCACCCCTTTTTACACACACACTCATACACACACACTTACATGCATTGCACTACTACACATGCCGAGAAACCGGTCGGTAGTTGAAAGCTTTCCCCGTCTTGGACGGTGCCCCGCTGCTGGGAGATACCTGATGTGGAGAACCCCGCTAGCCGGCAGGTAGGTCGGCAACGGATCTCAGCACCCAGCGGGGTAAAATCCAGAGGAAAACATGCACCACACTTAAGGGACTAACCTTAGCAGTTGACTCTAGAGGAATCACCAATCAATCGAAGGAAATGTAAAATAATGTATTAATTACTATTTTCTGTCGCTTCTGCTGCTTCTGTGGTTCTGCAACGGAGCAGTTTTCGTCTCCTTCATCTTGGGTGTCGATCCGTACATTTGAACATGTTCCTTCACAGTGAAGATAAAGCTTTGTGCAGAACATACCTGCTCGTCTACATCCACAATTTTCCTGACGGCCCTTCTTGCATTTACACGAGGTACGTTGTTGTAGTTTCCCTCCCTGGAGCTGGGGCTTGCAGAGTAGTCACTGGGATCAAGTCGTCTACGGTTTTACTCCAACTTCTCAAGATTCAATTCATTCCCAAACTACTGCTGCACTTGGAGGAAAACCCTCAGAATGGTGATGGACTTAAGCTTCAGTGAAGGGGGTGAGGCAATATTTCTAGTACACTTAAATGCTGATATCAAGTAGTGTTTTTATCTCAGCTTAAGCCCGTTGTTTGGTGTTAACCACTGAACAGGGCAACTAGAAATTTTCCCCAGCAGTAGTAATTTCCTTCGGATGAGCTGGAGGATCAGTAAATTTTTCAATGTACGGTGCAAGTGAGAGGGTGGTACAGAAGATTTTAAGGAATTTCACCTTTCCTTGGTTAAACAATGGTGGGGTCGCAAGCACTCATCGTAAGGAGGAACACGACATGATCACCAAGGCCCCTCTGTACTGGACTTCCACGATAGTACAGGGATTGTGAAATTTTGCCATTTCCCTGGTTTTAGAAAACATCATTAGCTGAATCTTTAAGACCCGTCAATTTGACCAGATCTCTATCTTACCCCACCAATACAATCTAAGGAGCTGAAGACAGCGATACAGCCGTTCGCATTATGAGTGTCTTCGCATCCTTAGTTGCTTGCTTCCTGGCAATTCTGTAAATTGCATTTCGCAAATCGCATAGAACTCGCATTTCAGTAAATATCATTCTCGTTCGGATCAGGAGTATTTTTCCATCGCAGCTTTATATCTTCGGGTAGAGGTCGACACTATTCACGCCTGGCAACGAAGCCCATATCTACACACACTAAGATACTGTTCCTGAAAGAATATTATTTGCCATTGTTTTCTCCGCAGCCAATTACATTATTAACGGTTAATCATTTACACGAATGATTTGTTTCCACCTGAGCGGTCGGCTAAATATGACAACTAATTTTAGAGAAGACATAAGCAGTCACTTTCTTTCAAAACCCAGACTATATATCGTGATTAGATGGAATCGGTGAATCCGGCCATTTCTTGCCTCCGTTTTATTGAAAAGTGATGCTCAATTTGTTTTTAACCCTTTGTCTTACGTATCTAAATAGTATTTATTAAATTATCACACTCAATCTTTTGTTTCTTACGTCAAATTTTCTCTTTAGTTTTATTTTTAATTGTACGTGATAATTTGGCTCATACTGTCAACGCAAATTGTTGGTCTACATTTTGGAAAAGGCGCGAAACTGATGGAGGAATGGAAGTACTGTGTAGGAAGTGCGGAGGGAAGGAAGAGGGCACCGAGCTGGCGCGGGGCTTGGGGCGCGGGGCGTGGGGGCGAGGAGGCGGGGCTGAGCGCATCTGCGACTAACGAGCGAGCTCCCCGCTGCTCCTTGGCAGCTCTTTGTCGGCCTCGCGCTGCCATCGGCCGCTTCTTCATCCTCTGCGGCCGCAGCGGCCCCACGCCCCGCCTCGGCCCCACCGACCCCCGCACCAAATTAAATAAACAGGGGGAGAACGCGCAAGCAGTTCGCTGGATTCCCACACTTTCACATGTGAATCGCTCTTAAGATAACGATCATCACAAGTTTTTCCAAGAAATTGGTCGCTGATTGATTTAATGATTTATTTTAGTATCCTTCGTTAAGAATTGATTTTGCACACATTTTCAATGCTTGTCATTTTTAGAAATAGAATATTCAATTTTCTAATAAATTCATTTAAAAATATTTGACAATCAAATAATATTTAAAATAAAAGTCGAACTGTGACAAAGTATTAAATAAAGTGTTCTTTCATAAGCAAAATATAACTTTTGAAATATTTTATATTATTCGTATACCCAAAAATATTTAGAACTAACTTAAGAAATGTTTTGAGGAGTTTTGAGGTTTAAAACCTCCCCATCCCGCGAAATATTTCAATCCCTTGGCTTGGACTTCAATCCCAATGTATTTTTTTAGAGAAATGGTGTTTCCATAAATGACAAGTTGTAAACACTACTTTTGCTGAAAAATATATTGTTGTTAATGCAACTTCTATGTTAAAGTAATAATTATGATTATCATTATTATTATTATTATTATTATATTATTTTTGTGAAGATAATTTTGCATGATTTTGTTGGGAGTTTAGCTGAACTTGCACAACGATTGTCGCAATCAGTTCTCCAGGCTGCCGCCGCGTGCTGTGTCTCCCAATCCTCACATTCAAAATTGCTGCATGGGAGTTGCAATGTGTGGTTGTACTTCGCAACGCCAGCAGTGATAGATATGGATGACTATCACTGTCTGAATCCGATTCAATAGACGTTGAGGAAGTGACGACGTAGGATGACGGAAAGTTCCTTCCTTCAAAGCAAATTAAGGTTCAAATTTCAGGTGGATGTTTGGTTTAAGTGAGCCATATTGCATTTAGTTGCTTGACAGCCTTGCGTCCTTGATGTATTCGAATTTTAACATCTGCCTTACAGTTGGACTTTGTGCTAAAAATAGTCCCGAAGTATTTAAAATCATGGCGTGCTTTTATCACGTTCCCCTCAGAATCCAAATTCCCCATGTCTGGAACTACAGATAAGTATTTTGTCTTGATAACATTGACCTCCAGCCCCCACAGCTTGTACTCTTCCTGCAGTTTCCTTATCGTATAGCTAGCAACTTCCTTGTCTGTAGCAATGATTACTTGATCGTCCTAAGATTCATTATTTTTACTCCCATGTATTTACATTTTCTCGTGCATTGTCTGAGGGCAACATCAACGTATATCCTAAACCTATATTACAAAGGCGTCATCTGTCAGACGACGCAACTAGCACTGAAAGCTTCCCCCGCCCCTTTCCTCTTACTCCTCGTTTCATTGTGTGTCTAGCCAGTGAAATACACGTAACCTTGTGCGAGTACCTATTTGCAGTATACGCCTTTTTAACACGTGTCGTCCAGTAGGCTACGCCTTTGTAGTTACATCAGTGATATTTTTGGCGCAATATTGGCTAATATTGTTAATAGTGGCTACCTTGTCTGGTAGAAAGTAAGTTTTGTCCTGAACATTTAACAATCATAATGGGATGATGGCGATAATAAATAAGGTCGTATGACAAAGTACTTCTGCGGGTGATTCTCAAAAGCCGTGTGTGGGACGTGTTCACGAATGCTGCCCGTGACCTACGAACTTCTTGGTACACAAGGCAGTCTCGTTAATTCGCAGTGTGCGCCTTGCCGCAATTGACACAAATCGGTCTGGAATGTTTGGATACGGTACATTTAGAATAGTGATGCTGTCCATCACCACGGACACACCTGGAAATTGCGTGACAATTAGCCTGAGAATGTCCGACTGACTGACAATTTTTACATTTCACAGGTGAATTACGTTTAACACTAGGTTGAACTTGAATGATACAATTCATGTATCATACAATTTATAATAGTGTTGATACAAACGATAAATATAATTATTTTTTTTTTCAACTCTTTCATTTCATTTTAATACTTGCTTTCCTCTTCAAAAAATAAAACAAAAAATAAAATTAAATATTGCAAGGAAAAGCAATTCTTGGATAACACAAGGGATGTAACAACATCATGTAAATAAGCGAATTCTTTCTTTCATTTCTAAACGTCATAACGTATCTCGAGAATTTCTCCTCTACTTTAAAAAATACAAAATATTGTTAAGAAACGTCATAAGGCAGGCTAAAATCATGAAACACGATCACGATATTTTGAATTCAAATAACAAAACAAAGCAATGTGGAATATAATAAAAAATACGGCCAAATCAACTAGAAACCTCGTAGAGAATGTTGTGTTCAAATATGATATAAATGTGAACGATCCGGCAACAGAGGCTAGTCTCTTTAACCAATACTTTTCGAGAATTGCTACCAATCTCACTAAGAGTCTTCAGCCTCTAAATTCAATAACAGACATTTCCCCCAAAATTTTAGACACTATGTTCGTTTCCGAAACTTCTTCCCATGAAATTCACAAAATAATCGGTAAACTAAAATATAAATACTCAGCCGGTTTAGATGAATTCCCGGATTCTTTGTTAAATACCTGTGCGCCTGCCATTACACACCCGTTAACTCACATGGATTAATGCATTTAATGCATCCTTATGCACCGGAACGTTTTCAGATATTTTCAAAATTGCCAAGATTAAATCGCACTTCAAAAAAGGCAACAAAAATGAAATTCAAAATTATCAGCCTATTTCTCTTCTGTGAGTTTTTTCAAAACGATTAGAGAGACATTTTTGGGAACGAATGGAAACCGTTCTCAGTAAACACGACGCGCTTTCAGATTGCCAACATGGATTCAGAAAATCAAATTCTAAGGAAACAGCCCTATTTTCCTTTCCTAAAGATGTCGCCTCATCATTGGACCAAAACGAAGCACCTATTGGATTATTTTTAGATCTCTCAAAAGCTTTTGACGTCATTGATCATGATATTTTACTTTCAAAATTACCTTCATATGGAATCCATGGTATTGCTCTAGATTGGTTATGTTCGTACCTTAAACAACAATCTCAGAGAGTAGAAATACCTTACTGAAATGATGGAACAAATGATGTACACACCTTTCCGACTCTTTGCCAATTGCACGTGGAGTTCCTCAAGCAATTTATTGCTTGTACCATTTCCCTACTATTCGAAATAACTCTAGTATCATTTTTAATAGTATGCTTTGTCTCTGTTACAAATTCTTGGAAATTAATTTCCAATCGTAAATGAAGATAAGCGAGACCTTTCCTCTTTCCTGGCGAGCCGATTTTTTTTTTGTTCTTTGCCTCCTATAACACTTAATTTCCTTTCTTTAGCCACAATTTTCTCCTTTGCTTTCCTTGGATCTTACTCTCACGTGTTTTCTTCTGTCCTCCTGTGACCTAATGCTTAACCATTTTCCATATTCGAGATTTTCCTTTAGTATTGCCTCCTAGAGGTTATCGTTAATCAAGAGACTATTATTGCAGTATTTGTGGATCATCATCATACCCAGTGCTTCGAAGGCTGACTCGTGGACAAATTGTTTTAGGCACGGGCAAATTGTTGTTTTAGATCGGAGATTCTTTGTTGTTTGGAACCAAGTACCTACATTTGTGGATTCTCTTGTTTGAATAGAATCCATTGAATATTTCTCGTGAATAACTGTTGTGAAATCCAATAACCCTAGGCTCGTTATCATTTATTTTTTCCCCATATCTACCGACCAGATCATTGTTTTCTTCAGATTCACTTCTGGCATTGACTTCTAACATCATGATAATTTCCTTTTAGATCGGGAGCTAGCAAGAAAATCCACGTATCATAAGGTCAAAGCTAAAACGTTTTTAGAAGTTAGACAGTGTTATGGGGAACAGGGAAACGCAAGAATGGCAGCCTGTATGTGTCGGCGTTGCTCTGCACAATTTTTTTTAATGAATCGAAAAAAACTATGCCATTGGGGAATTAGTACACTGCTAATATTTGTTGTATATTGTTCGTTTGGTAGAAAAAGTCTGTTAGCTGAATGTCATCCCGATGTGGCGTCTCAAGCTTTACGCCATTTTGAATTCAAAGTGTCTTGTTTTTAATGCTCTCTTGTAATACGACCTCAAAGCTAATGTTTTACTCTCTAATGGTAGAAAATTCTTTTTCTTTGCCTATTATGACCACGTAAGGCCTTTTCGACGTTTCTAAGTAGCCGCCACACTGATTCAAAGATGTTCAATTTTTCACTAGGTTATGTATCATAGGTATACTACACATGAGAAATTGTTTTATTAATTTTAATGTATACAAGACGAATTTGAAAGTGCCATACCGATTGGATGTCTCGAACGTGGAAATTAACATGTAAAAGTGTAAACGTTTTTACAAGTACAAGTATAATAGGTACATGTGCCCCTCTTGTGATTTTGGAGAAGCAGCTGAGAACGTCAAGACACGACAAGATGCCATTATAGTGTTACCGAATTGCAAGAGATCACGCCAGCAGTAAATGGTATCCCCTGCGAGAATTTATTAAAGTTTCTGAACGCACTCGCGTAGAATGGAACGACAGCCAATCAAAAAACACCCTTGAAAATATCAGCACTAGCGCAAAGCACCGCTACGAAAAGCTTTCTCTTGTGCTGCCGACCGCCGATCTGGGCACACCGGAATTGTTCTTCTGGACGGAGAGGAGAATTCGCCGTATTTCGACGATAAGAAGCTTGAAAAAGCTTTTTTTTTCTTTCGTCTTGGCTTACCACATAAGAAATTCATTACGCGGAGATATTGCAGTCATATTGTATAAAATTCGAAGGACTGTGGTAGCGATTCACCAGAGCAAATTGACCTTCGCTGAAGCAAAGGGGTTACCACGACCTTGAAAGGATCTGGGTCGCCGTTCCGCTCCAAGCTGTGGAAATATTTCTTCGAGACGACGTGTCGTAAGTTAGAAAACTTCGCTAGAAATTCTCATTTAAACGTAATCTTTTACAATATTGCAGCTGTAAAAGGAAGCCAGATGGCTAATTTCTGTAAAGAATTGTAAAAACCTATATATTTCATTTTTCTATTAACGATAATATTGGTTCTTTTAGTGTGTGTTTTCAATTTATTGTTTAATCGATTTCCAATTGTTCAAAACCAATAATTAATAAAAGAGTTATTATTAATTGTACGTTCATTGCATAACGACATTTTCTTTCTTTGCTGCCTAAATTGTATAGGTAATAATCTACGGAAAGTGAAACGTCTTGTACATATTTCATTCACTATTCAAGTGACAATTTCTTTGAAAGTGTATGTAAAGGGTATTTTGGTATGTGATTCTTTTCAGTATTTTGTGTTTCCATGTATTATTGTCTTGTGTACAGTTATTTAATTGTGTTTGTTTGTGAAGTGAAGGGTAATATAATTTTATGTAAAGTGTTTATGCAAGTGTTAAAACGCAACTGCAGTTGTTAGGTAATCACGTAATTGCTAAAGGTAGAGCAAGTGAATTGCATAGAATTTTTCAATGCAATGTGGAAATGCTAGATAAAATTGTATTCAAGTATTTAACAGAATATATCTAGAACTCTGTTCATAGTTAAAAGATTAACTAGCCAATGTTTCTTTTATTACAAAAAAAGCAGGTTACAAGACGTAGACTCCTGTAGGGCAGTTAGGACATATAAAAACCATTCCTAATTTTTGGTGTGACACTGTCATAACAAGTCACAGGTCAAGTAATACTACTAGCTTACTTGAGTGACCGGCTGTAGGATTTTTAGTGAATATAGTGAAAAGGTAGAGCGGTAACATTGTAAAATATTTTTAAAATATAGGAAATATAATCAAGTTGTAATTATTCTGAATTTTGCATATGTATCAATATTTGGTAAAGAAAGATACTGCCAAAAATCTATTGACAATTACTATTTTACCTCTCAGCTACCTTTTTTTTATTTTTGATCAATTTATGTAGTACAAGTTTTCAAAAAGAATTTTTTCATATGGTAATGAAGCATGACTTTTCACGTAATATACAGATCGTCAGGCGTTGACACAAAATTAATATACCTGCCTGTAAATGAAAAACATTGATGGTATTGTTTTGAGTAAAAGTATTAAAATAAAATTTCACAGTAATCAGAGATGAGAATCTATATATTTAAAAAAATAAGGTATTCTGCTATGGCTTCGTTTAGACCTTCTACTGAACCGATTGTAGTATTTTTTCCTTTAAATGAAAGAATGTGATCCCTAGATGTGTTGTCAGATATTGTTTGTGTTGATTCACAAACATCTACGGTGTTAATTAATTAAATCATTCTTTAATAGTACGCTTATCAATAGTCAATTGTTTTCTTCCAAAGGGTGGCTGTTTAAAATTCGATATACGAGTATATGAGTCGATAGATGTGAGTCCACGCTGCTTCATGGTGGCGCTTCTTGATGTTTTGTTTCGTTTGTTGAGATTTGATTTCAATTCGTCAAGATTTTGTTTCAGTGTAATAATATAACTGTGGTGTTGACAGTTTACATGTATTTGCTTTTGTGGTGTATTTTGTAGGGAGCATGCGGACAGTGGGTTTTCTTCGGTTACACTGAAGTAGTGAAGTTGTTCACAGTTCCGAATTCCGAATGCGCCCCAAAAGACGCAAACGTACATTAACTGTACGCAGGGAAAGAGAAAGTCAGCGTAGGTGTCGTAACAGTGAGGTCATTACGTTTTCTGTTGGGTCATTGTCTATGAAATGAAATTCAAAATTATCGGCCCATTTCTCTTCTATCAGTCTTTTCAAAAATATTAGAGAGACTTTTTTACATACGAATGGAAACCTTTCTCACTAAACACGACGCGCTTTCAGATTGCCAACATGGATTTAGAAAATCAAAATCAACGGAAACAGCTATATTTTCTTTTCTTAAAGATGTCGCCTCATCATTGGATCAAAACGAGGCACCTACTGGATTATTTTTAGATCTCTCAAAAGCTTTTGACGTCATTGATCATGACATTTTACTTTCCAAATTACCTTCATATGGAATTCGTGGTATTGCTCTAGATTGGTTATGTTCGTACCTTAAACAACGATCTCAGAGAGTTGAAATACCTTACTGGAATGATGGAACATTACGTACGCACCTTTCCGACTCTTTGCCCGTTGCATGTGGAGTTCCTCAAGGATCGATTTTAGGCCCTATTCTGTTCCTACTTTACGTAAACGATATGCCCTCGACGATTCGTAACGGAAGAACTGTTCTCTTTGCGGATGATACGAACATCCTTTGCAATAAAGAAACAGTAAATAGTACAATATCAGATGTTTCAAATTGGTTCCGAAATAACAAATTAATAAAAAAAGGTTTTAATGCAGTTTTCCATTTCAAATAAACAATTCTGTGCCCCATTGAAAATGAACAGTGTACCATTGACTGATGTTAAGGCAACAACATTTTTAGGTCTCTCAATTCAGTCAAACCTTAAATGGAACGTCCATTTAAGTGAATTGAACACAAAATTAAGTTCATTATGCTACGCGTTCAGAATTCTTGCAAATTCAGTCAGCCTTCATACTGCTCGTTGTGTATACTTCGCGAATGTTCATTCCCGCCTGAGATATGGCATAATATTCTGGGGAAATACATCTTATAGCTCCCAGACTTTTAGATTACAAAACGAATTGTACGAATAATAACCAAATCCCACCCACGTGATTCATGTAGGCCTCTCTTCATTAATCTAGGAATTCTACCATTACCGTGTCTTCTTATTTACGAATCAGTAGTTTTTGTAAAAAATGACTTGCTCAAGGGCGGGAATATTTTTTCAGAAAATGCCGAAGTCTATTACTATAACACTCGACGTAGAAATCATATTCATCAGGTGACAGTATCAACAGCTCATTACAAAAAATTCACACACAATTCATGTACATTATTTTACAACACTTCGCCAGATGACATTAAACTATTAAATTCGATAGAAAAGTTTAAATCCCAAGTGAAATCGTTTCTGCTGCATAACTGTTTCTATACAATTAGAGACTATACTGAGCATCACAAGAAAAGTAACATTAATTTTAAAAATGATACATAATGCATTATTTACCATTTGGACTGTATAAATGAGTATAAACAACCTGTAACAACTATTGTACTACTGCTTCCGGGTCAATGACCCCATCTCGATCAGGTTTTTCGTCCAGTTTCTCTGATCCATTGAGCAAATGCTGAGATGGCCCCTTGTTTTGCTTCTGGACATAAATGTAACTTCATTTTATGTGCACGTCTTCTAGAATTCGGTGGGAAATACAATTATTCAAATTATCGTTTCCATGTTGTCGCGGCAGGAAGTAATAAGAGCCAAAATTTATTGCTTATTTATCCTTGAAAATAGATTTTATTACATGGGAGTTTTTTTAAACAAATTTATTGCTTATTTATTTTTGAAAATAGATTTTACTCATGGGAGTTTTTGTTTTTTTCTCCCTTTGAAAATTCAAAATTTAAGTAGTATATGACTTGGTGTAGGGATCACAGAATTTTGAAAATGTGCACACAATTCACTTTTCCCCATAGCACGTCATACGCAGTTTTTAACTGTTTTTGACGAAAATAAAAAAAATAAAATAAAATGTCAGTTTTGTTCTGCTTTGTAGTACTTCCCATGTGAGAGAAATTCTGCAAACCAGTTTACTCTGTGTTGCTTAAATGGGAAAATAAGTTAACCTTGAAGCAATATGCCAGAGGAAATCAAACAGTTGTTTATAGGAGATGACACATCAAAAAACTTTAGAAATAACATCCACCAGTACAATATACTTTCTTTTGTGTCATTTGGTGCCGATAGTGCATTGCCCCCTGGACATGGGCCATACGTGTTCAAAATTTTGGGAACTCCACATCACAGAATATCTTCGTTATACCCTGAAAATCCAAACAATGCTTTGTGAACATTAGTCTGGGCACAGTATTTTACAATATCTCAGATCTCACCGTTAAATTTTGACGGTTTCTGTATGGAATGAAACAAGTATAAATAAAATGTATTGTAATGGGACAGTCGCCCATGTATGGCAGCGACGAATTAAAATTAGTATGAAATTATATTTTCAAACGCCAGTTGAAGCGCGTAGCGGAGGCTCGCCGCAAGAGCGGCAGGAATAGGTAAGTTTTCCCGTTACTTGGCGTCGCCGACGCAGGCAACCGAAGCCCTCCTTTGTCTTGGAGTCTGGTGAAGGGGCGCGCCCGTGACATCGATGGGATATCCACCCTCCGCGCAGAGCGTTGGCGAATTCAGCGAAGTCGTGACGTGAAACAAATTCCGGTGAAGACGCTACTTCGAAACACCAGACTGCCAAGTCGGTGCCACCACGATTGGCCGCTCCGTGTCGCGTGATGTCGCAGGCCAATGACTGCGAACGTCGCGTGGACGCGGTCATGTGACCTCATGGAGCCGGAGAGCTCCGAAGACGAGAAGTGACGGCCCTTCTGTTACGAGCAGCAGTAGCGGACAGACGTCTTCTGTCCTGAGCAGCGTAGGCGAGCACATCGAGAGAATTGCCTCGGGCCAAGTTTATAGGCCACGCGTCGCATATCGCGAGCTTTCAACTGATCCGCCGCTCAGCCACGGACGGGCGATGACCGAAGGACAGGCGACGGCCGTGACCAGACCGAACCGCCGCTCGCACCGCCGCCGCCGCCGAGGTCGCCCGGCGTCCATTCAGACGCCAGCACCCCGCGCCGGTCGGTGACCAGTTAAACTTGAGGAAAATATTTTAAAAGAGATTCCTGAAAAATCATTGAAAGATATTGGACAAATTTAAAGCGTAAGTTAATGGGTAGAAAGAATTTCGTAAACTGCCCTTTTTGAGTTTAAAAATGCTTTTTTTCTGTGAGTCAGAACAATTGCTATTGAATTATTTTTCCCTCAAATAAATAAGTCATTAGTACATATATTCCCAATAAGATATTTCCGTTTGCATAATTTTGTGAAAGCTGAGCAGCGTCAAGTGGACTCGGCCTTGCGAGACCCCGTCGCATGGCTGGGGTCGCAGTGAGCGGGGAGCGGGTGCCCGGCGCCAGCCGCCTGTTGATTGCCGGGGATTAAAATGCCTCCTGCGGCCTCCTCAAGCCCTCGGTGGCCGGGCGCGCCGTGCGGCGGGGCAGAGAATGGCGGGCAGAGAATGGCGGGGCAGAGAATGGCGGGCAGAGAATGGCGGGCAGGGAATGGCGGGGCAGAGAATGGCGGGGCAGAGAATGGCGGGGCAGAGAATGGCGGGGCAGAGAATGGCGGGCAGAGAATGGCGGGGCAGAGAATGGCGGGGCAGAGAATGGCGGGGCAGAGAATGGCGGGGCAGAGAATGGCGGGGCAGAGAATGGCGGGGCAGAGAATGGCGGGGCAGAGAATGGCGGGGCAGAGAATGGCGGGGCAGGGAGGGCAGGGCGGGGCAGGGCGGGGCAGGGCGGCGCGGGTGGGGGGGCGCTGGCCGGTGCCGCTGGCCGCGAGAGCCGCGAGGGCCCGATTGCACTTTACGGGAAGGAAACGATATTTCCTAAATCGAACGTAATCAGTGCATCCTGCGTCCCGCTCCGCCTCCGCGTTGACCGAGTGCCACACTGCGCCGCAGACAGCGGAGGCGCGACGCCTGTGCGAGATAGGGGCTGGGCGAGGCGAGGCGAGGCGCAGCGCAGCGCGGGGCCTGCGCGGGACTGCGCGCGACGCTGCGCGGGGGAGGGACTGCGCGCGCAGAGGCGGAATCGATCCACGCGAGACGCCAGTCGTCGCCCCGCCTCCGAAGACGCCCCTCGACCCCGCGGCCCGCTTCGGCCCCCGGGCCCCTGCCACCCCGCCCCCGCCCCGGACCCCGACCCCCGCCCGCGCTCGCGCTGCCCGTCGCTTGCCGCTCCTACTGCTCGGGGATGCATCTCCGAGTGTGGCTGGCGGGCCCCTGGGACGCGGGCGCCTCTGCTCAGCACTCCGTCTGCAGAGCTTCATTACCAACGCTCACAATTCCTCTAAATGCTTTGCCATCACACTCACGTGTTTATGTGCTTCCATGCACCTACCCTTAATCGGCCAAAAAATCACCGTACCGCTTTGTTTATTGGAAAGATAGCACAAGATGAAGGGCATTTTCCTGATAAGATTTTATAATTTACTATTGTTAAATCTCAATTACTCACATTTTGGCAATGATTCTCAAACTCAATTGACATCGCAAAAATATGCAACCCGTCGTATGTGTTGTACTAGCTGAATTGGCGAGGATTCTGAAAGGAGAATACGATAAACCATACGAGAATACCATTTAAATCTTAGTTTCATTTAATGATTTAATGATGATTTAATGGTTTAGTGATTTAATGATGAATTTGGTTGAATTGAGAGCCACGAACATTTTGTGATCTGAGCCTGAAACAAGATTGAACTTTTCTCGCCGGTAGTGGTAGCAGTCGGGCGTACCTAAGTGGTGTTACTCACGGGATGCAGGAGCCTCGTGATCGCATTTGGGTCGCATTGAGATCACATTGGACTCCCATTGGGACTCGCATTGCGCTCGCATTGGGCTTGGTCGGGCGTGGGCCACGCTGCCACCCCAGGCACCGCATGATGGGGTGGGGAAGCGGCTGGAAAAGCATTTTAGAGCGACCGCGCAAGAGGTTCTACTATTCCTCAGCGGTATCGAGGTCATCCGGGTCCTGCAGTTGAGGAAGAGAGCGCAATTCACCCCCTTTGTAGTGATTGGCAACAACAATTTAAAATCGGACAAGCAGCGCGAATCGTGTGTACCTCGCAATTTGTGGGAAAAGAGACCCGAATCACGGTAAGTGGCAAAAATCCGCGTTTTCTCGTTTCATTATACGAATACAGTGAGACGAAAGCGCCATCACTCAACAAATTGAGATATGTTTTTTACATCAAATCTGCCTTCAAGTACAAGTACATCGCTGCACTACCACCATCTTCAGGTGCAGCACAACAACACTCTTCAACAGTCTTCTCTTAGGTCCAGCAATGGCTAGGCCTGGAAAAAAATCCTGAAGAGTGGGGATGGAAAAGAACTAAACATGTCCTTGCGCCTGTGTCAACATTGTTACCACCTGCACCCCCAGCTTAATTGAAACTTGTTTCATGCAAATGCACCACAAACAGCCAAAAAAATTGTGGCTCCAAGAAGGCAAGACTTAAATACTCTCAATTGCGCCTCAATTGCGAGGAGAGTTGTGATAATATCACAGTGGTTTCTGAAGATGACCTAGAGGACGAACTAGAATTGGAGAATGAGATGTAGCCAGATTTCTCAACCTATAAAACTCACGAAGCAATGAAAGTGGAGGAGGACATTCCAAAAGGTATACGTTAATACCAATTCATTATACAAGACCGAGAGTAATAAAAGTCCATTTACCTATTTCTATATAGTAGATTTATTTATTTATTTATTTATTTAGTCAAAAACAGTATGTGATGTATGGGGGAGAAAATCATCTGCGCACGCGTTATTGAGTTTCAGAATCCCTTTACAACAATTTAGCTATTAATAGTTGAAAGATAAATTTAAAAAAGCGAGAGATTAACATTTCAAAAAGTAGATATTTTCGTTACCGAATTATAAAAAACTTATTTGTAACGGTAAACGAACTGTTACGAACCGAAGATGACGATGAAAAGCCTGGACCTTCAAACAAAAGGACGCGTCGATGAAGGTAAGATGCTTCGATTTCGAAAATATTTATTTTTTCTTTTTTACCTTCTTAATTACCAACTTTGCTTTTTTAGTTAGAATGATTCAGCAGTCGTCATATTTAGTAGCAGACAACTATATTGCTTGTGGCTAATTGTAATTACTTATAGAAATGAGAGAGTCAGTGAGAGAGGATAAGTGAGCTGTTATTCTCACAGGAACATCCAAGTATTCTTTGCCGTAGGGTTCGACACGCGGCAGCGGCGCAACTGTTTATCAGTCAAAGAAATTCCAAGTCCTAAAATGTAGGTAATTATATCATCTTTCATTTCACGTAAGGTCAATGTTTACGAAAAATGTGTAGTTTTTAGCTATATTGACATAAAATGGGATGAATCTCGTTTTCACAATTTTCTTCATAAAAACACCGAAATTCATGGTGCTCTAGCGGCTAAATGCCAGGTTGTAGGAAAAATCCCTCAGGACATAAAATGCAGGCAATTTTATATTTTATCATTGCATATATATATATATATATATATATATATATATATATATATATATGTTTGTTTACAGTTTAGTAAATATCAACGCCGTAGCATTTTTCAGTGAAAATACATAGAACGAACTTGGTGGTCAAGTAATATTACCTTCCCAACGCAGACAACATTTCAGTATCGTCAGAGTTCGAAGGTGGTTTGTTGACCGCTACTTTCCATTCTACGAAACTACCGAAACCTTGAAGTATAGACGACCATCTGTATAGGGAGAACATAGCGGTTTATTAAACGAAAACGCGCCGTTCAAGGTATCTAATGTGCAACCGTTGAAAACGTTTAACCATTATAAACTACCCCTAAGAAATAAAAAATCAAATTAACAATGTTAATGATCACCAGCTTAACATTGCATTTACTATTTGAATGTTTTCAACACACCAAAACCTACAGAAAACCGATATTTTTCCAGGTTATTATAAAACCAATTCAATAATATAAGCATTTATTCACGTTATTATTTGTAAAACACTCAAAATATCTAATATGTTATTTGATTCATGTCTTCATCGGAGAAAAAACTGATAAGCAAAGAAAATTAAAGTAAATGTGAGTAATTGATGAAGTTGAATTATCAAATGAAAAACAATGTCTCTACTCCATATAATGCCATCTTGTTTAATAAACATGTAATTACATGTGAAAAATATATTTAAATATGCAAATTAATAAAAATTTTTGACAGTAAATTTATCAATGAAACGTTGATTCATCAGCAAGTATTATATTATTAAATACATTTTTGTGATTCATGTGCTCCTGTGTGAATCGCATAGTACACGTGATTCGTATGATCCAGTTTCTCAGAATAATACAAAATCTGCTAGACACATACATTAAACATAATAGTTGCGAAATAGTTATTTACGACATGAGTATCATAAGATATTTTATTACAATACGAAATAGGAGAATTATCAAATAAGACACTTAGACCGAAATAGTTAACCTATTAAATATTGTAATAAAATATTACCATTTGAATATCATAGAAAGTTACACGCAATTAATCAAAATTCATTCAAAATATAATTTTTGTTTAAATTAGACTCCTGCGAAAGATGACATCTGACAGTACTTATCTTAACAGTTCTGCCATGGGTTTGTTCTAATATTACTTGCAGTACGCAAATTATTTTTTTTGGTATTAACGAAGCTTAGATACAGGGCTTGATTTCTGTCGGGACGCGACGGAACGGCGTTCCGGTTCCGCGGAAAAAATTACTAAATTATATTATGTAAATATTGCTATTAATAATTAATTTGAGGCGCGTTCAGGGAGCTAAGATTTTAAAAATAAAGCACTGGATATATGAGTCATAATAACTCTTATGACGACACTGATCTCAATTTCGTCTAGTTTGACATTAGACAATCAAAGTGAATGGTCTAAGTTTATTCACTTAAATAAAGTTTATCTTACTTTGCAAACTATTTACACAGTGTTTTATGTTCAAAACAAGTGATGCTTGTATTTTCACAGCATGTACTTTCACGTCTTATTCGTAATCGCTACGCAATATACAATACGGACTACGTGAACTTGCAAAAAAGAAACAAAAAAACACCTATTCCAGCAGAAAATATTTTCTACTCGCCGGGATTCGATATCGGGTCTTCAAAGTTAACACGTTTCCCCCCTGTGGCGTCATACAGTCGCCACATACAATAAATATTGAAGTCGTAGTATATTGGCTACGTGCATTTCATGCACAAGGAAGTAGGCTGCGACAGCGAGCAGCATGCAAGGGACGCCTCCCTGAACAAAGGGAGGCTATATCGGGACGGGAAACCCGGCTCTCGCATAGGGCGAAAGGCAGAAAACCCCAGGGCTGCCGTGACGTTGTGTTGCCACGGGGCCAGATTTGTGAACCCCGAAGTTGGGCTGTCGGGTAAACGCGGCTGGCGGAAGCGGCGAGATGACGCAGTTCCGTCAGCCGGCCCAGAGGTTATAAAAGCGCACTCGCACACGACTCTTTCTTCTGATTCTCGAGTTCTGCGTGGGATGTCGTGTGAGGGTGCGCGGCGCGTGGCACGTCGGGTAGGCTATGGGAGCAAAGTGTCTGGAGCCGGCGTGAATTCGTCGTGATTTAGAGAGAAGGGTGCATTGCACCGCGGAAGTAATTCTTACCTGGCAAGCGGTTGTGGTGACCAGGTGAAGTTCCTCTTAGAAATAGGCTGCAGATATTGTAAATAGTAGATTCGGGTGTCGGAGGATATCTGTAATAAATATTAATATCACACTGTTTCACGTCTGTTATTCATTGCTGCGGCAATGGCGCTACACCCCTATACCACCATGTACACGAGAAGACTTCCTCCTTTCCTATGCGAAAAGAAAGTGAAGCATTTGCATTTGCAGTTTTCAAAAGTTTTTAATTTACATTAATTCAAGATTTATTTTTAAAATAAGATTTCATAAAACAAAATCTCTAGCGTTATTATTGGTTCTCGACAATGTTAATAGGTATTTGTTTGAAATTTTCGAAAATTCAGATCCTTCGCCCAGAATTGAACGTACGGCATTTTTAAACGTGTCCTGCTTCGAGGAATACATTTACAGAAAAATTGGAGCTCTTTTTGAGAAAATTTGAAAAATATAATAATGTTTGGTGTATAGTACCTTCAAAATTAAAAGATTCGTTTCAAATTTGAAGATTCGTAATATTAGCCAGTTCGTTCATGGAATATCCATTCGGGTTAAAATCATGTTTATTTTAGGCTCTAGAATTAAGGATTGTCAAAGAGGTTTTTTGGAAAATCACTTTCTCGTGTTCAAAAGTGTTCGTTCTCGTGTACAAGAACAATACCGACAATCCACTTTTTTCGAAGGAGCTACTTACAAAACGTGTTTTCTGTGAAACTTTCGACACGTCCTTCTGCAGCATTACGTAACTCACTTGACACTAGCAAACGTGGAGATTAAAAAAATTCCAGCGTTACTAGGATTTGAACTCGGGTCCCTTAAGTTTGTAGGTCTGGCTCGACCGCACTGGGCTACCACAGACACTTCTAGTCACGCTGTCCAGGCACACTTATTGCGAAAAGAATAATATCGTGATATTCATTGCACTTAGATTTTTAATTACATAAATGTGCTACATGTGTCAAAGATATCAATTTCACAATAATATTGCAAATTCATAAAACCCACGCAACAACATTGCTCATTTTACTTAGAAATATTTTCAACCAGAAGCTAAGTTCTCTAGAACTCGGTGTGCAGGTAGTTCCCGCTCTTATCTTTCGGCGGCTATTGCCAAGGATAAAGTACGTCACAGATGAAAGTTGCGATAACGTAGACTTCAACACGGGCGCGCATGTAGTCGTTTTAAAGTCAGAATTGCAATAGCGGCATATTTATATTTGATTCTTAAAAACATTAACACACTAAAATAAGTAGTGGCACCTCAAAACCACATGCTTTATGTGATATTTATAATGGATACAAATGATTATAACTATGCAATTAACCGCAAAATTGTTTCTATTCGCAAACATTATTCGCCACGGATGCGATTCGATCTTTCGTTCACAACTTTCTCCAGCAGTGGGCTTACCCACTCTCCCATTACACCACAGAAACTCTTATGACACGTCTCTGTCACAAAGATTATTTTAAAGTGTCATATATCACAGATTTGACTAAAAGAGAACGTGCGGCGTTTAGGTGCCTGTGTTAACTACAGACGGACAGACAGTCAGACGTTTTGTCTTAAATAGATTTTTTAGAAACAAGGACCCACAAAACATGGATTCTGACTAAAAACGTATTGGAGGAAGTAATTTACTATATTTAGGAACAACATTTATCCACTTTTGTCGTTACCAGAGCTCGAAATTGAGTTTTTTGTCGAAAAATCGCCGTCTCCCGGCGTATGATTACAATACTTTCTCTTCTTACTACGTAATTACCAGAAAATTAAAAACAAAATGGTTTTCGTTGTTTCTATTTAACAAAAATTTACAATCAGTTTCAAATTTAAAAAAAAATCAGCAAATAGTATGATGATATTTATTAACAATATAAAATAAATACAATAAGAAAGGAACTTCCTTTCTTTACTTGGTATTCTTCGAAAATCTATCAGAAAAACATAATATTCGAATATTGTTGAAATAATGCTTTTATTATTTCTGAGGATCTATGAGGAAAACTGTTAATGCCGGGCCCTAGTAAAAAAAAAAGGGTTAACTCATGTTGTGAAATATAGAAAAAATCCTTTAACTCGTGTTGACAGAAACCAATGTTTTGTGGGTCGTTGATATAGAAAAATCGAATGATGGCGAAAAGCCTGTCTGTTCGTGTGTCTGTTATTGTGCCTGTTCTTGTGTCTGTTCTTGTGTCTGTTTTTGTGTCTGCCTGTAAATTTTCAAAAAACTATATGACCTTATTGAAAGAACTATTTTCGGACAACAAATTTCATTTGAAAGAAAAATCTGTCGTAGTTCGAAGCGTTAGATGCAACAACTACTGCTGCGCTCTATCAGCTTACCGATACACTATATCTCCGAACCAAAACACTTCAGTACTAATATTACCTAACAGTGTTAATTAAAGTGCTATCAGTGTTCCAAGCAGTGTACAGCGTTTCTCTGGCCGGCCTGCCGGCTGGCTCAACGTATCCACATGAATAAAGCAGTACCAGCCAAACTCAAGATGAATCCGTCACTTAACCTCCAATAGCAACCCACGAAGTCGTACGCCGGAGCTGCAAATACTGTGAGTTTTCCATCAAAAGAACAATCTATACTACTGGACGCATGCGAAAATCTAACTGTCAAAGACTATATAAGTAAACTAACTGAAATTGTTCCCCCCAGTGCCATTACTTTCGTATCAAGAATATCCAATAACAGAATATGTGTGTTTCTGAACTCGAAGGTCAATGCTGATCTTATAACTAACAAATACCCTACTCTAATCATTAAAAATATCAATGTTAATGTGAGACCCCTTACTTAACAAACTCAAGAGAATCATAATATCAAATGTATACCCTTTTATTCCAAACGAGGAAATCACAAATATTTTCAAGAATCATGACATCAAAACTATCTCCAGTATATCTTTCATCAGAGCTGGTCTGTCTGACCCTAACTTTAGTCACATTATGAGCTTCAGAAGGCAAACATTTATCCAACCTGAGGAACTTCACAAACTCCCTCAGTCATCAGTGATTGTACATTTAGGTACACCATATAGAATCTTTTTCTCTGCTGAAAACATTACTTGTTTCAATTGCAAAATGGAAGGCCATACTGCTAGTAACTGCCCACAAAATATCCCCAAAGAGAATTGCCTTCTGGACACTCCCAGTACAAATATACCAACTATCCCTTCTAATAATATGGAAGTACTGCCTACCATAACTGAAACACCCACTGCCCCCTCCACCAGTGACCCTATGAACTTTCCTCCTTCTTAAAGAAGCCTCCCCAATGAACCCTCTTCCCTATCTGAAGCAACTAATAATGTTAAAGATAATAATCAAGATAATAATGTTAAAAAAACTAAAAAAAATAAACAGAAAGAATTCTTCAAAACATGAAGAACTGGACCCAGATAGCAATCCTGATAAAACACTTGAAGACATGCTCAGCCCAACCAAAGATCTGCTTGAAATGAACCAAAACTCCTTCCCTCTGTCAACGAATCAATTACACTTACTACTAAAAAGCTCTGCTGATCCTCTAACCATAGTAAAGGACTATCCCAATGATATTCCAGCTGTTATAAAAATGCTCAATGACATTTACCCTGTATTGGTTATCAAAGGCAGAGTTACCAGAATTAGAAAAAACTGCAGAAACACCTACTGGAATCAGACACAGTGAGTCTGAATCCAGATGGAAACTACCTGACACTAAATTTTTTAACTAAGGTCTCTTAAAGAAACAACATTTCCCCCTTGCTAAATAAATTTCAAGCAAACAAATGAAGATACCCCAATGGAATATTAATGAATAATATTGTCATCTTGAGTATCTGCAACTATTACCCAGATATCATTTGTTTGCAAGAATCCAACTTCATGGCTAATCACTCAGCTAATATTAAGAATTATCAACGTTTCTTTAAAAATAGAACCACTGATCATGCTTCTGGTGGAATAGCCATATAACCTTATGATAAAATCTAATCATATCCTCCAGGAATGTCCCAATTCAATTCTGTGAGACCTTAATTCTTTGATAAGAAAAGATTTAGTACCATTCTAAGGGATAATTCTTACCAAAGTAATGTTTTAAAATTTTGTAATGAAATAGGTATGTCAGTAAATACTTAACTGTATTAGAATAATGTTTTTTCAATTCCTTTTTGTAGTAATTAACAGCCACGTAATTTTCACGTTTAAGTTTTATGTTTTTATATCCATATCATCTATGTACTGTAACCTCAATTGTAACCTCAATATTGTAAAAACTAAAAATTGACAATGTAAAATATAATGTATTCATTTAGTCGCTAATGACCTAGCCGTTGATGCGACTTAAAATAAATTAAATTTTAAAAAAATCTGTCTTCAATTCTAGAGTTGTAGAAAGACGGCAAAATATTCAATTTTTTGCAATTTTTTAAAATTCAGAGTTAACTGTGGCAATGGGACCTATGAGGCCTTCATAAGTGTATTTTACTCTATTCTTAGAAGAAATTTAAAGAAAAATTTGGAGCCGTTTTTGAGAAAAGTTTGAAAATGACGGGGGGGCTTCATGTAAATACCCTCAAATTTTAAAGAATGTTTTTTAAAATCTCAAAGCTTCAACTAGAGTCACATCGACAAGGGATTCTTCAATTTCGAAAGATCGTACGAATGGTTTTGGCGCTAGAAGTGTTCACAGACGGACGCACAGACGGACAGACGCAGACAGACTGACCGACGGATGGAGAAGACCCACAAAACAGGAATTATGGTTACACCACGTTTTAGAGATTTTTTCTATTAGTTTCGTAACTGGATTTATGAACTCCTTTTGTTTTCAGGGCCCGGCAATGCATTTTTTCTGTCGAAAATTCGCCGTTTTTTCGCGCAGCATTACATAATTTTCTCTATACTACGTATATTACTCCGTATATATGTGCGTATACGAGAAAGTAAAAAGTTACGTAATGCTACGGAGAATCGGCTAATTTTCGAACAAAAACTTAATTTCCGGGCCCTGTATCAAATAAGTGGATAAATTCGTTGATAAATATAGAATAAAATCCTTTAACATGTCGTGTAGCAGAATACAGGATTTGGTTGGTAGTTACTACGAAAAAAACGATTAATGGCAAAACGTCTTTCCTCTGTGAAAAATGCTAGCGGCTAAACTGTTCAAGCAATTTTCTCCAAAGTTGACATTCCCCAAGCGATCTAGATGATGTCGAGTCCCCCTGAATTCCAAATCAATATTTTATTGTTAGATGGTACTCTACAAGAAGCCCTGAAACTTTTCAAAATTTAAAAAAAGGCATGAACTTTTTTAATTAAATTTTATTGCCGGATAGCGTAATGGACGCTTTAAGAGGATGGCGCTGATGATTTTCGTTCATATACTGATTTTTCGAAAAATGCAACAAAACAATTCTTTTTCGGAGTCTTCCTACAACTTAAATACTGAAGATAGTTTGTTTCCTTAATGAAATGTGTTCATCAAAAACAGATCTTCAAATATTCCTTTAAAATAATCAGTCCTTTAAAAAAGATCACGTACAATTGTTTAAAAATATAAGTACTTTAGAATAATTTTTACAAATTTTGAAAAAACAAATTTAAATTTCCCTCGCTCCGTTTGACGAGCTGTCATTCTGAATTTCTTTTGAATTCTGCTGATTGTCAGGACGGACATGAACTATTACGACACTGTATATTTCATTTTATTTAATGTCAAAAACAGTTAAAAATTGTGTAATGTACTGCGGGAGAAATGTATTCAGTGAACGTTTTCTTAAATTTAGGTATCCCGTACCTAACGCAGGATGAATTCTACAAGATGAATTCTGAGTACAGAAAGAGACGAGCGTAAACACGAGTCGCACGAGCGTTAACTCTTCGAGTTGCATCGATTGAATTCAAAATTATCCCAATGAGGTTTTCTCTCTTAATAATAGTATTTAAATATAACATGAAAGAAAAACAGAAAATACCGTAATTTTGAAGGAACATTTATTACAAAATTTGATATTTCGTTGTTATAATATTCAACTATGGCTATTTGAGATGTGTTTCCGGAAAGTTCATTGTTGGCGACTTGAATGGGAAAGATATGCGCGCTTTGGCCAGTATTACACTATAAAGATATATGACATATATCTTTGATGAAGAACTTTAATGAAGTCTTAAACTTTGATGAAAAACTTTGACATGAAATTCGATGAGCGTATTACATTTCGACCAATATTTTATGAAGGTTTGCTCGCAATTTACGATGAATTACGCACAAATAGTTGTGTTTGCTCTTTATGTTTTATTATAACTAATCAATAGTTAATGCTAATGTAGTAAAGGTAAATAAGAAAACGTTTGAGGTGAGGCCTTAGAACAACACCATGGTGAGGTTATGGTCGCACATTGTGCAACATTAATTAAAGACCTTCGAACTGAAGAATTATTTGAGGATAGATGAGAAACCTTCAATTTTCTTTGTCGTTCTTACTTCTTTCAAATTCAGTCCTCTGATTTGGAAGTTTCAAAAATTATCTCCTGATCTGGGCATTTTCCAAACACTATATTTTCCACTTCACAGAAAATGTGTCCTACAAGCGTTAATTCGTTTGGGTGGTTTTTCAAATGTTCTCAAAAATGGCCCCAAATTTTCTTTAAATTTTCTTCTAAGAATAGAGTAGAAACACAACATAAAGCGACAATTAAGAGTTTCACTGTTAACTCTTAATTTTCGAAAATAGGAAAAGTTTGAATTTTTGCGTTTTCCTACAACTCTAAAATTGAACACAGATTTTCATTGAAATAAAATTTGCAGTCCATAAATAATTCTTTCAATAGGTCATATAATATTTTTGAAATTACAGACAGACGAACAGACACAAGAACAGACACATCAACAGACACACGAACAAACAGGCTTTTCGCCGTCATTCGATTTTTCTGTATCAACGACCCACAAAACATTGGTTTCTGGCAACACGAGTTAAAGGATGTTTTTCTACATTTCACAACATTAGTGAACCCTTTTTTCATTACCAGGGTCCGGCATTAACAGTTTTCTCATAGATTCTCAACAATAATATACGAATGTTGTTGAAATAATGACTTTCTTATGTTTTTCTTATAGATTTGTGAAGAATACCAAGTATAGAACACAAGGTTCCTTTCTTATTGAATTTCATTTCATATTGTTAATAAATCACATTTTAATATTTACTGATTATTGCACCTTTGGAATTGATTGAAAATTTTCGTTGAATAGAAACAATGAAAAACAATTTTTTCTTCCTTTCTGGTAATTGTGTCGTAAGAAAAAAAAGTATTGTAATCATGCGCTTGGAGACGGCGATTTTTCGACAAAAACTTCTAAATTCCGATCTCTGATCACGACAAAAGTTAATAAATGTTATTCCTGTATATAGTGAATTACTTCTATACGTTTGTAGACAGAATTCATGTTTTGTGGGTCCTTGTTACTAAAAAATCTATTTACGACAAAACGTCTGTTTGTCCGTCTGTAGTTCACACAAGCATCTAAACGCCGCACGTTCGTTTTAATTAAATCTGTGATACATGAGAGTTTAAAATCACCTTTGTGAGAGACAACAGTCATAAGAGTTTCTGTGGTATAACAGGTAAGCGCACTGTTGGAGAAGCTTGGGCACGTAAGATCGAATCTCATCCACGGTGAATAATTTTTGTGGTTAACTGTATAGTTAACCGCAAAACAATTTTGCGGTTAATTGTTAGTTATAATCATTCGTATCCATTATAAATATCACATAAAGCATGTGTTTTGAGGCCCTACTTACTTTAGTGTGTTATGTCTTTAAAATTACGTATAAATATGCCCCTATTGCGATTCTGGCTTCAGAACGTCTGAATGCGCCCCGTGTTGAGCTCTAGCGTTATCGCAACTTTCATCTGTGACTTAATTCAGCCTTGGCCATAGTCGCCAAAAGATAAGACAGGAACGACTTCCACAGAGGTTCTGAAGACCACGTCTTCTGGTTAAAAATATTTCTTAGTAAAATGAGCTATGAAGTTGCGTGGGTTGTAATCCTTTGAATTCTTATTGCGAATTTGATACCTTTGACACATGTAGAACATTTCTCTAATAAGAATATAAGTGCAATGAATATCACGTAACTATTCTTTTCGTAATAAGTGTGCTTGGACAGCGTGTTGAGAATTATCTGTGATAGCACAGTGCGTTTAGCTAGATCTAAGACTACAGGGATCTGAGTTCAAATCCAGTAACGCTGGAATATTTTTACCTCCACGTGTAAAGAAGTTACGTAATGCTGTAGGAGGAAGTGTCGAAATTTTCACAGAGAACAAGTTTTGTAAGTAGCTAGTTCGAAGAAAGTGGATTGTTGGTATTGTTCTTTTATTTTCTATACACAACTCTGTCAAAACGCTTGTTTTTGAACCGAAAAGAGATTTTCCAAAATCCTCTTTGTCAATCCGTCTTCGTGTGAGTAATTCTAGAGCCTAAAGTAAACATGATTTTCATAAAATGGATATTTCTTGAACGATCTGGCTAATATTACGAATCTTCGAATTTGAAACAAATCTTTTAATTTTGAATGTACTTTACACCAAACCCCATCATATTTACATAATTTCTCAAAAAGAGCTCCAATTTTCTGTAAATCTATTCCTCGAAGCACAAGATGTTTAAAGATGGCATGCGTTCAATTTTGGGCGAACGATCTGAATTTTCGAAAATTTCAAACAAATACCTATTAACATTGTCGAAAGCCATTATTAACGCTACAGATTTTTGTTTCATGAAATCTCTTTTTAAAAATAGATATTAAATTAATGTAAATTAAACATTCCACTCTTACCTAGTAATGATCCACTATTCATTAATAATGATGGCTGCTATTGGGTCTAACCGCTGCCTTGTTCTTTGGATGGCTACTGTTTTTCAAAATTTTTTCCAACAGTATTATCTCAAAAGTACTGGAGAACAGTTGATATCTGGAGTTAAAGGGATGGTGTTAGCTTCTATTGTAGGCCTGGTTACTTGTGATTCCAGTGAAAAATCAGTAACTGCACTGAAACAGTAGAAGCTCCCGCCAATTGATAATCATAAGTGAATCACCATGTACTGGGTAGGGAGGAGAACAAGGAAATCTTTATGAATTGTCGCCTGCTCTTTCCTTCTCAGATAAATACTTGGATAGTTTATCAACATAAAATCGGAATTTTAGCGCGTTTAATGTAATATTAAACATAGAAAAATCCTGTCCAGTTGTCTACGTGTTAATTTTTAGCATATCAAAATAGCCCCGACACCCGTATCTCATTAGCCTCTTAAGTTGTATCATATTAGCCCCACAAATTTGAGGCTGTATAGATCATGACACGATTAATATTATTGCATTATTTTAACGCAGAAAAAAGATTAATTCTTTCTTACTGATAACTATTTTCAAAAATATCGTGTCATTAAAAAATAACAAGAACATCAAAAGTTTTATATCACGGCGTAAAGTTTTTGACTGGAAAAATTAGGCATTTTGGTTTTGCTTTTTTTCCTCCCAAATATTGTAACATTCTGAGTGCTTGCTATATGGTCATTATAATAGTAATATATATATATATATATATATATATATATATAATAATATATTTTCTATTATTTGTCATTTTCTTGTTGATTTGGACATAGATAAGTAACAACTCTTAAGGTGTATTATATTAGCCCCAATTTTCTACTGTATAATATTAACTCCGACTGATCTTATTAACATTGTCGAAAAACAATATGAACGCTAGAGATTTTCTTTAATGAAATCTCCTTTTAAAATAGATCTTGTATTAAGGTAAATTAAACACTGTTTTCTTAAACTGCAAATGCAAATGCGTCACTTTCTTTTCGCATCGGAAAGGAGGTAGTCTCGTCGTGTACCTGGTGGTGCAGGGGGAATTGTGTGAGACGAGTTAACTTTAAGGACCCGAGTTCGAATCCCAGGGAGTAGAAAATATTTTATGCTGCAGTAGGTGTTTTTTTTTTGTTTCTTTTTTGCAGGTTCAGATAGTCCGTATTGAATATTGCTGTAATTACGAATAATACGTGAAAATACATGCCGTTGAAGCAACACTTGTTTTGAACATAAAACACTTTCTCAATAGTATGTATAGTAAGATAAACTTTATTTAGGTGAGTAAACGTAAACCATTCACTTTGATTATCTAAATTAAAACTTGACGTAACTGAGAACAGTGTCGTAATAAGAGTTATTATGATACATATATCCAATGCTTTATTTTTAAAATCTTAGGCCCCGAAACGCGCCTCAAATCCACTATTTCCATGGAAACGGAACGCCGTTCCGTCGCGTACCGACAGAAATCAAGCCCTGTATATACAGGATATTTGGGAGAAATATCGACAATTTAAGGTTATTTTGTCTAATAAACTACACGGATATTCCAAATGGCTAAGCCGCAATAAGCATTCAAAAGTTGGTTTGGATATATGTTTTCTAGGCAACTATTGGCGTTGTAGAAGCATACATTAATATCTAAATTGTTTATTATTAACAATAGAAATTAATATATTAGTTCAGAAAGAAAAATTAACCTAGAAATAAAAAAAGCACCCAATTTTCACAGTTCCACTGCTTTTTTATTTCTCAGTTAATTTTCTTTCTGAACTATATATAATTTATATTTAATATTAAACATGTTACATGTTTCTGGTCTGTTTATATGATTCTAGAATGCAAATTTTTGCGTACAAGCCATATTTTCCAACCAACATTTGCGTGTTTATTGCAGCTCAGCCATTCAGAATATCTATGTAGTTTATTAGACAAAATATGAAAAAAATTGTCTAAACATCTTTTTTTCAAAGTTTCGACGTTTCATTTTCGACTTACCCGACACTCTGTATATCCGTGATTCTTTAAAACCAAAAATAATAATTTGCGTACTGCAAATTAATTAATTAAACCCATGGTTGTAGAACTGTTAACATAAGTACTGTCACATATCTTTCGCAGGATAAGGAGTCCAATTTAAACAAAAATTATAGTTCACATGAATTTTGACAAATTGCGTCTTACTTTCTATGATATTTAAATGGTAACATTATATTACAATATTCAATTGGTTAACAATTTCGGCTAAAGAGTCTTGTTTGATAATTCTTCAAATTCGTATTGTAATACGATATCTTACGATACTCATGTTGTAAATAACTATTTGACAACTATTATATTTAGTGTGTCTAGCAGGTTTTGTATTATTCTGAGGAACTGGATCATACGATCACGTTTACTACGTTATTCACACAGGAGCACATGAATCACAAAATGTATTTAATAATATAATTCTTGCTGATGAATCAACGTTTTATTGATGATTTTAATTTTGAAAATTTTCATTAGTTTGGATGTTTAGATATAGGTATCACATGTAATTACATGTATGTTAAACAAGATAGCATTATATGAAGCAAGAAACATTGTTTTTCATTTGATCATTCAACTTCATCAATCACTCTCAATTATTTTAATTTTCTCTGCTTATTAGTTTTTTAATCTCAGATTTTCGATGAAGACATGAATCAAATAACATCGTAGATATTTGAGTGATTTAAAAATAATAACGTGTATAAATGCTTATATTATTGAATTGGTTTTATAATAAACTGTAAAAACATGGGTTTTCTGTAGGTTTTGGGAATGTTGAAAACGTTCAAATAGTAAAGGCAACGTTAAGCTGGTGACCTTTAACATTGTTTATTTGATAATTTTCTTAGGGATAGTTTATAATGGTTAAACGTTTTCAAAGAATCACATTAGATACCTTGAATGGCCCGTTTTCGTTTAATAAATTGCTACGTTCTCTTGTACAGATGGTCCTGCAAAATTCAAGGTTTCGGCAGTTTCGTAGAGTGGAGAGTACCGTCCAACAAACCGCCTTCGAACTCTGACGATACTGAAATGTAGTCTGGGTTGGGAAGGCTGAAGTTTGAACTAGACCACCAAGTACGTTCTACGTATTTTCACTGGAAAATGCTAGAGCATTGATATTTACTCTACTGTAAACAAATGCTAAATCTCTTTGAATTGTTACAACATCTGTTTTGCTTTCTTTTAGTAGTTTCAACTCGTTTTACCAATATTTTTACACCTACAATAATTTAAGTTTACAAGAAATTATTTTCAAGTATTTAGGAATTCATGAAATTTTATTGAAACGTTCGCCAATCTAAAAAGCGTTTTAAATGTTTATTAAATATATTAATGTTGTTTAAAACTATGAATTAACAATGCGTAGATTTGCAATGATGCTTTTAGCTTCGATTTGAAGATTATACAATGAAATCATCAAATTAACAGTTTTAGAAAGATGATCCTGACTTATTGAATGATAAATTGAATTGAAAATATTAACTTAAATTTTATGTACGTTCATTTAGAAATTTCTATACTTGTGTAAATATTGTGATGTGTGATTCTACTCATATGATTTTTCAAAACACAAAATAAATATTTTTTATTTTCTAGCTATTCGGTTGCGCAAGATCCCTTTGATAGAAAAGCAGAAACACTAATTTCGACGTAATGCACGTTTAAAAATAATTTGTATATAATCAGTTTCCTCTTTATTTGATAAATATATCGACTTGCAAATAGCAGAATTTAAAAGAGAATATAAAAACAAAATAAAAGTTATATTTATACTCGCCATAAAAAGACGGATTCAGCGTAATTAAATTGGCAACATAATTTGTTTATAAGCTAAGTGTTTCTTAAGCGTAGCAAGCAAAAGCGCAATATTGGGGAACTGTTTTTTTAGTAGGCTTGTGTTAAGTGAAAACAAATGGGGTCATTCTAAGATGTTAATTTCTTATAAACAATTACATATATCTCGAGAACGATGATAACAACGATTATATATGATCGAGAAATATGATAGCTCCGATCGAATTCCGGAATTTTGTATCGTGTTTAAATGCCACTCAGATGAGACAATAAAAATTGCAACAATAGAAATTTATAAACAATTTCCAACTTTGCAAATCTAAGGGAGGGTCTCCCGATGCCCAAAAGCCAAAATTGTGAATTAACAATTTTGCAACAATTTATAATTTTATAAACAAATTCAAATATGCGTTAGAACGAGCAGGAAGGTTGCCAAATGTGCCCGAAATGAGCATCTGAAAATTGCACTTCGACTGGAGTTACAAATCGATTGCTAAACGTTAGATCAATTGTTGCTAAAATGCTAAATATTTCGGTCAATTGACAATAAATCTGGACGGAAACCCCGCTGAAATATTTTTGTCGTGGCGAACGTGCAGGCAAATTTCTCCATCGGTAGGAAATATGACTAATTTCCGCCTCATACCTAAACAAACTAGCCCCTCCTCTTAGGCACTTCCTTTCCACCTTGGGATGTTGTACAATTACAGACAACTGTGGTTCTACCTGCTAGCGATTGGTCAACGCGTCCCTCCCCCTGCCCTCCCCCAGGCCGAGGGGTGTCCAAGTTTGTCGGGGCGGTGTGGAAGATAGAATTTTGCCCGACATTTTTTCTGAGGGAGAGTGTACCATGTACTTGTGCTGATGTAGTCAGTGGCATCTACAGAGGGTGACACAGAAAATAAATGTCTATTTTTTGAACCCAAACGTGTGGTTGAAGACGGCGATTTCGGTAGTGATGTGTTGTTTCGAAATCGCTCAGGGTCTATGAAGGGAGATGGATTCCTCTTGCGCGTTAAAAAGGACCGAAATTTCCCGCGACAGGTGCGTAAATGGATTCAAACTCAGTCAGAGGACTGGCGGGAAGGATGCACATTCTCTGATAGTTTGATTATGACGGCGGTGATGGACAGCATCTTAGTGATGGCTTGATTGATTGATTTTTCCTGTTTCCAGACGCGTCAACAGCTTTGATTATTAGTCCCGTAAGTGTAGTGCATGTTTTCTCGGAAGATGGCAGTGATCTTCCGCTGCTAGATGGCGAGGTCCGGCGCCGAACTACAGTCGGCTAGTGGGGTTTCCCCCTAACGAGGACTCTCCCAACAGCACCCGCTGTTGGGAGAGTCCTCGTTACCACCCCAGCCGGGACAAGCTCTAAGCTCCCGACTGGGCTCCCGGAATATGTGGTAGTGTAGTGCATGTTAGTGTAAGTGTGTGTGTAAGGGGAGAGGATAGGACAAGGAAGAGGAAGGACAGATTGCGCGCGATCCGTGGCCCGTTTGGTAGGGTACTGCTGTGAGGGCCGGTGATTTTACGGTCCATTAAGTTCCCTTGTGAGTCATTTGGATGCTCTTGTCAAATTTAAAACCTTAGGTAGCTCATCACTCGATGAGCGTTTGAATCGGCGTACGAACAGTTGCGAATGCGGCAGCAGGGACTTGGATATCTAGCGACCAATCCGCACATAGATTCCGGGGCTAGCGCCCCTGAAGTAGGCAAACAAATCCAAATGGTTGCGGCACGTCTCTGCAAAGAAACTGGGACTTCTGCTGAGACAAAGCGATTAGGCACCAGCTTTTACAATTAGATTATTTATTTGTAAGTCATTGTTGTTCGCAGGAAATGTGAATACTTGCATTACCTTCATGTAAATACGCCAAGTGGTTACTCTCGGATGGATTGTGATGAATGGTGATGTTATGAAAACTTAATTATGACAATGCGATATGAATGACTAAGAGGCAAGCCTTCGCTTTTATCCTTACCCCCGTCTACGCACAAGTACGCTGACAGGCTGGTATCTGGATCCCGCCAGAACCCAGTTTGCCCTCATGGCAACCTCCCCATTCGATGCCTGGGGCGAGCCGCAATTCTGGCTTAGAGCTCCTTTTTTGACACCACCCTCACACCACACTCTTCGGGGGTGACACAACACAGCACACCGCACCCAGGTGGAGGAGGAGGGTTAATACCCTCCTCCTCTACCCCACACAGACGGTACTTAAGCTTCCGAGGCACGCCCGAAACCGCGCAGTCGTTTTTGTGGCTCCCAGACAGCAGGTAAGAAACGGCTTAACTTACTTTTCATATTTTCTCTCTCAAAATTGTACATGTACTATTCTTCTTTCATTTCTTTAGATGTTTTAAATTATATAAATTATTTTATATTATAAAGATCTAACTCTCCGCCCCCCTTTCTTTCTTTCATTCTTTATTTTTCTTTTCTTTAATTCTTCTCCTTTCATTTCTTAAGATGTGTTTTGAAAATTAGGTAACTATGTTAATTCTAATTTATATTTTTCTTGTACCAGAAAACTGATGATGATGGCTAAGCCATCGAAAGCTGCTATTTGTGAAATAAATACTATTGTTGACAATGACAACGCCTTCAATCATTTCAATTAGAGCTCCTTGCCATCGACGTTCATACCGATGTTAGTACCGAACAATGCAGTACTCGCATGCGCCGGGACAAGTCCCTCCTTTTTGCACAGTGTCGGGCCACTGCCAACATGAAGCCAAGTGCCCAACTGGGGGCCCTCGGTCAAGACCCAAGGGGTTCAGGGCCCCCAACCCGTCTCCCAGCTGCTCTCCCTTGAGACTATCGCCATGAGTACCGCCGGAACCTGGATAACCCCGAGAGGGAGGTTCATGTTCCCCATTTGAACTTTTGGGTTCGAGGTAGGTGGCCAAGCTGCCATAGAGGATGATTTACCGCACGCCCAATCCCGCCCAAGGGTCGGTAGCAAGACACTTCCTCACCTCAATATTAACAACGTGAGTCCCGCCGTGAAGCACAGGGGTGTCTCTTACAAGTCTCCACCAGAAACCAGGATCAGTGATTTCTACTTGCGGGAGGGTTATTCATAGACAAAAAGGAAAATAAATTAATCCAGGAAATACGAACAGTGGTAACTGCTCGCACCAGTAAATCTATTTGTGGATGGAAGATACGTCTGCCAATTGAAATATATCTCTGTTACTCAGTTCGCTTGTTTGCTATTCTTTCCCTATGACAGCATCGGCGTGGCAATACGTAATTGCGACCATTGTATTAAACTCTACGAGCGCTCAATTGGTTTCCCTGCGCTTTTGGATACAATACTTTGTTAATTAAAGCGTTAATAATTTCATATTTTATGACTGGGAAGGGTAGACGTTTCCGGAAGGAGGAGTTTTCGTGTATTGATTTGCGTCCTTAACCCTGTTCACTGGATGTGACAGTGCCCAGAACAAAAGAGCAACTGACGACTGCGAAAGAGCAAAATCACGCTTTTCCTTTTTCTGTTAATAATTGCATGTCTAAACAATGAATATTTTCATGTGATAGAAGATCATTTTCATGCCCCAACCAATGGTCATTCTCTTTTACATGCGTATTAAATCTCAGAAATGTGAACAGCCAGCCAAACGATTCAACATTTCTGAAACATATTAAACAAATAAAAATCAAACGAAATATATATAATGTGTGTGTGTGTGTGTATATTTATCAACAAGATCAATATAATTAATACTATACCTAATTTTTCCTTTTTTTATAGCAAAAAAAGGAAAAATTATCGGTGATGATGATAAATATATATCAAAATTTAATATCAATAAAGGTTAATAACATTTGCCAACCATATTTTGGTGCGGCGGCGATGGTGTGTAGTGGTTAGCGTATCGGACTGCTATACCCAAGTTTGCGGGTTCAAACCCGATCGAAGCCGTGGATTTTTAAGGGCGAAAAAATCCTTCGTACGCCTTCCTTCGGAGGGGAAGTAAAGCCGGCTGTCCCATGTTAGTACATTTACTGCATGTAAAAGATCCTCAAGCCTAAATGACGCCTCTGAGCTAAATTCAAATCGCCTGTTTCGTCGCCCAAGTAATACCTTCTTTCTCCCATGATAGGTGAAAGGAGTGTAACGAAATTTGCGTGGTCAGACGGAAGAGCAGGCCTTATGGCCTGAGTCTCGCCACGTAAAATAAGGCAAATTCAATTCAATATTTTATATAATAAAACATAATTTTTTACGAGGTTGGTATAATATATATTTTATAATATATAAGCATTTATTTAATAGTGTAATAGTATTATATATAATAGTTATATATATATATAACAAGATCTTATATACCAAGGAATAGTAGAAAACCATCAATCCAAGGAAAGCACAATCTATCAAAATAAAAAAGATTGTGCTTTCCAATTTCCATTACTTTTATAAATCTATTAAACAATAATAATAGATATAATTAACAACAAAATATTTGAGTAATTTTGTTGTTAATTATATCTATTATTACTCAAAATATTTGAGTAATCTCCGCCTAGGGAGTACATGACCTTGGAGTTGGTGGTGGAGCATGAGTATCCCAGTGATCCTGAGAGCTATGCCGCCGGTAGCGTAGCTACTGGTAGGGCCTCCCTTGCAGACTGGTCAAAGGATAGGGATGAGACGAAGAAGTACTCCAGAAGAGGAAGCAGTGCATACTTCCCAGAATGGGAGGATGCCAACGAGGAAGGCCAACGGCGGAAGAGCCGACACCTCAAGCTTCCTCTAATCCTTGGGTAGATGCGGCCCAATATCTGCGGTATTGCAACGAACGCAGCGAAAGCAATGCATCTGGGATGGTGCTCCGAATAACGCACTCTGCCAGCTTGGAGGCAGTTAAGATGGCAGCCCCATCACCAAGCTAGTCCGCGCAGTGCTCGTAACACGGCCGGGAGACAAACCCATTACTGATGACCATCAAGAGAATAGCCGGACTAATCATATGACGACCCATGCAAAGAAAAGGAATAGAAAAAGGAATTTGGAAAACTTAAACCTAGCTGTTTGGAACGTAAGAGGATTGACGCAAAAAGAAGAAATATTACAAAAAGAATTAGAAAACATTAATGTAGATATATGTCTGATTACTGAAACAAAGAAAAAATTAAAAGGCACATTGGAATACCTAAATTACGTACTTTTAGTGGAGTCCCTCAAAATAAAAGAGCATCATCAGGGGTAGGAATAATGATTAAATCTTCCTTAAAAAATAGAATCCAGAGCTATAATTTTGTAAGCGATCGAATAATAAATGTGCGACTAAAAACAGCTAGAGGCTATCTTACAATTATCTGCATTTATGCACCTGAAGAGGGACGTAAAGAAGAAAGTATAAACTTTTATGAATCCCTCCAGTCCCATTTAAACACTATGAATAAGACAGATTTCTTAGTAATTTGAGGTGATTTTAATGCACGTGTTGACAACAAATTATGGGAAATCTAATTGGAGATAATGGAGAACAAACTTTAAATGAGAATGGAATAGCCCTGAGAAATTTTGTTAGTTTTAATGAGTTTACAATAACTAATACCTTCTTCCGCCATAAAGATATACATAAATACACATGGTCAGCAAGAGGCACGAGATCAATTATCGACTACATCCTATCCAACAAGAAACTTTCCCCATACGTGAATGATAGACGAGTATATAGGAGCTGTGACGTTAGTACAGGTCACTTCTTAGTTCTTTGTAAACTTAAAATCCCTAAGAAATGGATCCACAGGAAAAAAACGAGCGTTACGCAAAATAAAACCAATTTTAAAGTATACCTGCTACAACAAGAGAGTATAAGAAGATTATACTGCTCACGATTGCTAACTTATCTAGATCAAAAAGCAATCAGTACAGATGTAAATGTTGAATGGCAAGATTGTAAAGAGTTAATATTACAAGTAGCAGAAGAAGTCTTAGGTAAAAGACCAATAGTAGGGGGTAAGGGGAAATAAGTAGGGGGTTCAAAATTGGAACGAAAAAATACAGAAAATTATTGATCAAAAGAAAAAGGCTTACCTGCGGTATCTCCAATCACATTCTGTAGAAGACAGAATAGCATATAAAAAAAAAGGGATTGCTTAGAGAGAAATTAGAAAGATGAAGCGGGAAAGTTGGGATAGGTATATAAGCGAGATTGAACACGACTGTCATGGATCACAAGACACTGCCTATAAAATAATGAAGTATCTAAATTCGACAGAAAGAGATACACTAAAAATTAACATCTCCGAGAAAGAATGGCTTACATACTATCAGTTGCTGTGGACAAATACAGAGTCTCCTGAAAACCCCTTATCGGAAACAATAATCGAAGCGGACCCCATTGAACTCGACGAACTGAACAACATACTTAAAACGTTCAATAATAAGAAGTCACCAGGAACTGACTGCATGAATGCTGAACTACTAAAGTATGCACCGAATGAAATAAGGAGGAGATTCCTCGAAATAATTAATATGTGTTGGAGGAGATATACCATTCCCGAAGATTGGAGGAAAGGAATTATATACCCTATCTTCAAGAAAGGTTGCAGACAGGATTGTCAAAATTATAGAGGAATAAATTTTCTCAACACAGCCTATAAGATATATGCTAAGATAATAACTCGGAGATTGAATATAATTAATGAGCATATGTTATTAGAGGAACAGTGCGGTTTTAGGAAAGGTCGCTCATGTTCCGACTGCATATTTGTAGTGGAACAGCTAATACAGAAGAGACGAGAATTTAACTTACCAACATATATACTATTTATAGACTATGTAAAAGCCTTCGACAAAGTGTCGCGAAAGAAACTCTGGGAGATAATGGATTCCCAGCCCACCTAATAAGAGCAATACAAAGCCTCTACTTCGACACTAAAATATGCATTGATAAAGGATCTCAAGGAAGTAATAAATTTGTAGAAATAAATCAAGGAGTCAAACAAGGGTGCCACTTTCCAGCTCTATTTAGTATATATATATATATATATATATATATATATATATATATATATATATATATAGACGATATTGTCCGGCAATGGCAAGGGCAATTGAAAACACATTTTAAAATAAATGACAAATCTCTAAATACCATATTGTTTGCAGACGACCAAGTTATTTTTCGTAGCTCAGAAGATGAATTACAAATTGCAGCTCACAAACTAAATGAACAGGCAACCAAATACAATATGCAAATCTCCACTAAAGATGTAAAATTGTGATTAATAATGAACTCATAGAACAGACCAACAATTTTACCTATTTAGACTTCAATGTGTCTTACTGCCAGAAAAGTGACATAAATAGGAAACTAAATAGATTCTACAACATGTATGGGTCAATCAGAAGAAATTAAAAAACAAGACTTTAAAAACCACGCAACTCAAATTCTACAAAGCAATGGCAGTACCCATGCTAACTTATGCATGCGAAAACTGGACAATAAATAGAACAGACAGAAGAAAAATAGAAAGCGCCGAAATGAAATTCTTACGTTCAGTAGCAGGTTACAATATCTTAAAATAATCAGAACCGAACTGAATATATTCAATCTGATGGACAGAAGCCAATCATTTAGGAGTAACTGGCATGATCATATCCAATGCATGCCTCCAAACAGAATTCCCAAAATAATGTACACATATAATCCTAAAGGAAGAAGAAATGTTGGCCGCCCCTTAACGAGATGGAGAGACTCACTCTCTTGATGTGGAAACAGGCCTTAAGGCCTAAATCCATGAAGCAGAAGAAGAGAAGAGAAGAGATATTTGAGTAATCATTTTCTTAATATTATCAAACAGAGAAGTTTTAACATTATAATTTAACTTTACAAAAGAAATCGGAATCAAAATTGTAGTGTATTTACATATATTAAAAGAAAATAATTATTAGGTAACATCACGTTTTCTACATTTAGAATCAGCACACCTCATTAGTTTTATCGGCAAAGTGATGTATCCAGACGAGGCGTGCTTAACATATTACATGCATACGTCTGTTTCTAATCAAACAAAACCAGTCCAGGACTCCTATTCTCCTAAGCTCCTAGCTCTAATTTTACGGTTTCCGTCTTCTTTACTAACTTAAACGTTGAAAATCTGAGCTACAATTATTTTTGGGGCAATTGTTTCTAATTCAGCATAAGATCTTTTAACAGAAATTAAGTTAGGAAGCGCACTTTGATCCATCTGAATGCCTTTACCTTTGCTCCACCTGGAAGCACAATATTTCCCAACATTGCAAATCAGAAAAGGAATGCAATGCTGTCTCCTCTCCACACCCACAAATCGACTAGTTGCATTTTAAATAATTTTGCTCTAAATGGACCTCGTTCATTATAATCTGGGACCTGGCTCTTAATGGCCGAAAATGTTTAAATTTCAAGTTTTGTTTACGCAGTAGGTACAAAATACATAGAATTCACCGAAAATTAGACATTTGCCATTTTTAGAAGCGTACTTTACTCAATTCGAGAAAACAATTTAAAGGAAAAAATTGAAACGTTTTTGAGAAAATCTTTTTTTTCTTTTTACTAGAGTGTAGGGAGGAAAAGTATTGGAATCACTCTAATAACACGATTTCAAATTTTCAGTCGTAAAATCCGTCTTTAAGACTATATTGACCTGTACCGCGACAGAAGTAACGTCTCTTAGAGCTGCAGAGGAGAAAAAGTTTCAGTATTTGGCGCATTTCCACTAGTGGTTTTTGAATTGCCTATTTTCCACCCTAAAACCCTACCCTGCATTCTCTTTCGATCGGACTTCACAACGTTGAGCAGGGATAGAAGAGGCCGCGACGGGGGCATATTCATCTGCATCAGTAATAATTTGTCTTCAATATGCGTTTTGTACTAGACGACGGTTATGAAATACTTGCCACTGAAGTGAGAGGAAGAGGACAAATTGTTGTTGTGAATTGTAGGCATATACCGAGCTCCAAACGAAGATATTCGCGCTATACAAAGGCTAGGAGACCGAACAATTCCAGGAAGAAAAGCATAATTGGCGGCGACTTTAACTTGCGTCAGGCAAAATAGGCTAGCGACACTGAAGGGATTAGCGCAACACAAGTGCTCGTTAATCGACTTGTTTGGAACTCCGGATACGGGCATGCACTCGAGGGCCAAACGAGAGAGCATGCAATTCTGTTTTCTTTGTTCGCCCTGAATTGATTGATTGATATTTTCAAGTTTCCGGGTGCGTCAACTGCTTTGGTCATTAGTCCCGTAAGTGTTGTGCATGTTTTTTTCTCGGGATATGGCTGTCATCTTCCACCGCTGGATCGCGAGATCCGGCGACGACCTACCGTCGGCTAGTGGGGTTCTCCCACCACCAGGACTCTCCCACCAGCGGGGCACCGCCCCAGCCGGGAAAAGCTCTAAGCTCTCGACCGGTCTCCCGGGATGTGTGGTAGTGTAGTGCATGTTAGTGTGTGTGTGTGTGTGTGTAAGCGGTGAGGATAGTTCAAGGAAGAGAAAGGAAAGATCGCGCGCGGTCTGTGGCCCGTTTGTTAGGGTACTGCGCCGGCATTCGCCTGGTTTGATCGGAGAAACTACGGAAAACTACCGATCAGAGCAGCCGGCCGCTAGAATTATCCTCCAGACAGCGACTGAATTCGACCTAGCTGAAAAGCTAGTGTCGAAAATTCTGCGGCCGTCAGTACTCGAACTTAGGACCCGGTCAGAGGCATTGCAGTCACCCTGAGGAACACCTTATTTTTTGCATTTGCAGTTTTTGCAAATGTTTTAGGCATAAGCGACCAAAGTTGTGTTTTTTTGACAATGGAATGGGGTGTTAAATTCAATAATTTCTCGAGAAAAGATCACCAATTTTTCGTAAAACTAATGTACGCAGATCGTAGGGCTTTTGGCGTGAAACGTTCGCTCGTTGGGCGGAAACTGACCCTAGTGTTGAGGTAATTGAGTGTTGAGAGAATTACTTCAAGTCCATTGTGTTAGAGAGTTGTGAACGTTTTGTTCCGCACAAAATAGTAAAAAATAATCCAGATTCTGATTGTTATATCGAATATATTAGACGGTTGAAAAGAAAAGTGAGAAAAGCATAGCATATGAGAAAGACAAGAACAAATTATCTCGAAAATATTCATCTTTTGGCAGAGCTATTAGAGGCGAAGATTGCACAAGAAAAATTTCTAAATTCTGTTTTACATATAAAGAACTGTGGGAATTTTACAAGTACGTAAAAAGACGCCGGGGAAACAGATATTACAAATGCATTACAGGAGACTGGAGGCGGATTACAGGGGACGGCAGATCCTTGGCAACGCTATGGAGGAAGCAAATGCACTTAATTTGTACTGTGCGTCCGCAATTACGCCTCCGAAGTGTGAGACTGAAGTTAACATTTGCTCACGTAATGAAGATACGGGTACTCAGTTTGTCACAAATTTTATGTTACTACGGAAGCAAATCGCGGTACTGGCTAAAACGAAATACGTGGGACCTGATGGAATTCCAGGTAAATTCTACGATTGAGAGGGGGAGCCATGATTATGTATGCAAGGGCGAGTATTGTCGAAGTTACTATTAACAATGGTAAAGTCTCAAATGATTGAAGAAAAAGCTACAGCGGTTCCTATTTGCAAAGGCGGATATCGGTCTTCAATGTCTAACTACAGACCAACTAGCTTAACATCCGTAGTATGTAAACTGTTAGAAAATCAAATTGCCGACTACTTGCGACTTATATGGAATAAGAATAACAATTTTTTTGCGAAAGTAAGGTAGCTACCGTTTGTCACCACATTGCCGATTCACTCCTCCAAGGAGAAAGAATTAATGCAATTGTTATAGACTTTTCTAAAGATTTCGATGAAGTTCCTCAATACAGACTTCCAAATAATCGAAAGTAATAAATTATCAAATCGGAAGTAGACCTGCGAGTAGTTATCTGGCAGTTCGAGCCCAGCTCTCGTAGAGGCAACACCTCTCCGAGCGCTCCGCACTTCTAAAACTTATCGCGTTTAGTAGTTGCAGTCTGTTCCAGCTTATCAGTAGTAAACTCGAACGCGCACAGTGATAAGCCGCGCCAGGGCGGCCCACTGCCAAAAATGCTGCATTGCAGCATATAACGGTCAATTATTTAACTGTAAGTGTGAACGTTTCTGTGTACTGTTTACTGTAATCTGCGTCGACTGTGTGAAAGCGACCCATCTTTTGTGATGGAAAATGCCCGTGCTCACGAAGTGAACTTAACAGAAACTGGCTCTCTGGTATCGCAAGCTCTCCATGAAACAATTTCTCGCGATATGGATGTCGAAGAACGCATCCAGCTCCAGAAAATGCAGCAACAATACCGTCTGCTACAGCAACTACCACAACAGCAACAAAATGGATATACGCCCTTACTCCCGCTTTGTCAGCCATCGCAACAACTTCCACAACCTGCAATCAAAGATGTAAGCAACAATGAACCTAATAACTCCAGCTCTACAAACGATCAACAGCTACATCACCAACAACAATTATATCTACAATTACAACAACAGCATCAATAACTCATACTCCAATATCAATAATTGCAACAAACTACAAATGCAGTAATGTCTCCTCTACAACTCCAACGACAACAACTTGCAACTCAACCAGCAACTCCTGCTGCTTACAACGGTCAGCAACCGAATAAAACCTCAACAAATAATGTAAGTACTAGTGCCAATCCACCCAAAAACGCCGATGATCCGAGAAAACGTAAAAGACACCATAGTGACAGTAAAACCCCACATTATAATGTGCCAACTAATAATCGTTACGAAATACTCTCACATGAAGAACAAACTAATAGTGCAAACTCAAGCTGTAGTGTAAATCAACTATCAACCACTAAAATTCCACCCATAATAGTTCACAATGTCGACAATTACAGTCGTCTAATCAACTACATAAAAAGTGTGACAGATTTTAATACCAAAACTGAAAATAACAATATTAAAATCATGTTCCATGATATCAGTGACTTTCGCAACTTTAGACAATTTTGCGACAATGAAAACATCCAGTATCACACGTATAGAGATCCGACTATTAAAATGTTGTCAGTAATTATTAAGGATGTGCCAATCAATTTATCAGAAAAAGACAGCTGATCTTCAAAAATTACCCTGTCAAAAAGTGTTCAAGATTGTTTAGAAAAGATAAGACAATCATGCCCATTATAGCAATAGACTTAATAGATGATGAAATAGGTAGAAAAATAGGTAGAAAACCTCAAAGACTTATTCTATTGTAAAATCAGAGTAAACATAAGAAATAATATCATAGGTCCCATACAATGCAAAAAGTGCCAAAATTATGGTCATACACAACTAACTATGGGCTAAGTTCCAGATGTGTGAGATGTTTAGGAACACACAATTACTCTGAATGCAAACTTCCTAAGCAAGGAACATTGCCCACCTGTGTTAACTGTTTACAACACCACACAGCTAACTATAAAGGATGCCCAATATACAAAGAATTCTCTGCTAAACTAACCAAAACTTCCTCCCGCAATTTTCATAATTCTAATAAAACATCTCAGCCTCAAAACCTCTCCCATCATCATCCTCCCCCACTCATTCATCTCCCACAAGAAGTAACAACATCCAATTAAATAATAAACACTTCCCATCACTACCAAGCAGGCCCAACAATCCGAACTTCAGTACAGTAAATCCCACATCAAATCAGTGGTTCAGAAACAACAATATAGTCAATAATAATAATAATAATAATAATAATAATAATAATAACAATAGTACTACCAATATTGAAATTCTTATCACTAATATTATAACACAGGTGGTAACACAAGTTCTCACATCTCTTATCCACATTTACAATCTCTTGTTCTATCCTCAAGTCAATAAGGCCAGTAATTCAAACATTCAGTTCCTTTTCCTTTTATACTGTTCCAACTAATCTTAACAAAACATAAGATAGTCTTGTATTGTTTAGTTATAAGTAGAACCATATCTTTATTTTTGTACAAACTTCCTAAGTTGACAAAGATTGTCTTAACATTTTTTCTTCACAACAAGCTCAAAATTCTACAAAAAGTTTTCATCGAAACAATTCACTCGCATTCATGTAACCTTTTTATTAAAGTTGTCTCCATAACATGTTTCCACCCTGAAAATGGCTAATCAACCTCCTTTAACCCTACTAAATTTCAACGCGAATGGCATAAAGAAACAAGAAACTTTATTCTTTCATTTTCTAAACGACTAATATACACATAGCCTATAACGGAAATCACCTGTACCTGGCGAAAAATTTAAATTATATGGTTATAACATCTACAGAAGTGACAGATCCAGACTTACAGCTTCAGGAGGAACAGCAATTGCAATTCAAACTAAATTTAAACACTCCCAAATAATCTCACCATCTATTATTAATCTTGAAACAGTAGCAATAAAAATGTCTACTCCAACACATCCAATAATAATCATAGAAGCATACAGACCTCAAAATCAAAAATTTCCAATCAATGAACTTTATCAGATATTTTCAAGTAATGCCCCCACTTTATTAATAGGTGATCTTAACTGTAAAAATCAAGCTTGGGGTTGTAATACCTCAAATTATCACGGCAAAAGACTCCTCAGATTTAGCCTGAACAATAATATTTATATACACTCCCCAACTACCCCCACATTTTATTCTAGCAACACTAACCTAATACCAGATATATTAGATTTAATATTGACTAAAAATTATTATCAAACAATACACCAAACAGTAGTACCAGAACTAGATTCAGACCATCTTCCAGTTAAAATTACGATTGACACACAATAAGACAACATATCACAACAAAATAAAATAATTAAAGGTAAAACCAATTGGAAATACTTTAAATAACTAATAAACACGAATTTAAATTTTCCAACACATATATCCAATAGCACATCTAAATAATGCGGTCTCAGATATAACTCAGACTAACACACAGGCTCATTTATATTCCACCACTCCATACATTACATCATTAGAACACAACATAGACCCTCTTCCAAACCAAATCCTAAAGCCCATCAGAGGGAAACGTGCTATCCGACGCCGTTGGATCACAAATAGAAACGCTAATTAATCATCAAAGACAAAACACTAATTAATCAACTCACCAAGCACATCAAAACATGATCACTAATCATAGACATAATAATTACCACAAACACTTGCAACAACTTCATCCAAACACCAGGCGACTCTGGCAATCAGTCAAATACTTTATGAAGGAAAAAACAAGTGTTCCCCCTTTTCTTTCAAATAATCAAATAATATACTCTGAACACCACAAGGCAGAAACCATAGCAAACCACCTAGTTTTCACTTTTAAGCCCAATCCAATAATATACCAAAACTTTAAGACACAAATATAACATCATTTGAGTCATCCTCATATCACTGTTCCACATCCCATTAAATTCATCTCGCCAATAGAAACGTTCAATATCATACAAAAGCTGAAAAGCAAACAATCATCTGGCTATGACATCACCAATGTAACCCTCAAGCAGCTATCAAAGCGTTGTATTGCAGCTTTAACAACTATTTTCAATGCCGGACTTCGCCTAGAATACTTTCCACAAATGTGGAAACATTCAGTTATACTTTCCTTTATTAAACCTACAACCAATCCTAACGATCCCACCAATTATAGACCTATAAGCTTACTCCCCTCTCTAGCAAAAATCTTTGAACAACTAATATTAAACCGCCTTATAAACTTTCTTAATGCCAGCAATACCCTAACCAAACCTCAATTCGGCTTCAAACCCAACCATTCAACAACCCACCCACTACTCAGACTTATAGAACACATAGCAAATAGTTTTCACACAAAAAATCATACAATTCCTTGACATTACTAAGGACTTTGACAGCATATGGCGCAATGGACTTCTATTCAAACTTCAGCAATTAGGTACTCAGAATTCCTCTATAAAATCATCTCCAGCTATCTAAGAAACCGAACTTTCCAAGTTAAAGTCAATCAGACCTTTTCAAATACTCATAATATAATTGCAGGCGTTCCTCAGGGCTCAGTTCTTGCTCCCACATTATTCAACATCTACACCTCAGACCATCCTTCTATGCCTGATGCCAACATATCTTTATTTGCAGATGACACGGTAATCTATTCTTCCCACGAAGACATACTTTTAGCGTCTGATCAAATCCAATCATTTCTTCATATTTTAAATACCTGGTTTTACAAATTGCGATTAAAAATCAATCCAGCAAAAACTCAAACAAAAATCTTTACTCTCAGAAAACCAACAAATCCACCTCCATTGACTATCGATAACACTCAACTACCCTGGCTAAACAACTCTACCCCTGCCAAATACCTAGGAATATTAATTGATAGACGACTAACCTGGAGAGATCACATCAAATCTAACATGCAAAAAGCTACTGCAAAAACTTCTGTACCAAACCCAAACTTTGAAACCAAATTACTCTATATAAAAGTATTATAAGACCCACATTAACATATGCATGCCCTGCCTGGTTAAACACTGCTCCTAGCAATACTAACAAAATTCAAGTTTTTCAAAATAAATGCCTTCGCAGACTTCTTAACGCACCCTGGTTCATTCCTAACAGTCAAATTCATCGTGAACTTCAAATGCCTTACATCTCTGACTATTTAATAAGCTTATCCTCTAAATTTATTCACTTCTTCATCTTGCCCAAACTTCCTTTTTTCACCTTGGCCAACAAAAAAAACTCCTCCAAATTCTATTTTTCAGACCCCCCCCCCTGATTCAAATCTCCCCACACGACCTCTCATAATATTTTATTTAACACCCCCTTCAAACCTTAACAATATCAATCTCAAATTATCTTCCTTTCTCACCTCACCATAAAACATAAATTTTTGTCTTTCTTTGTGGTTTAACACCGCAATAAGACAATCAACTTAGGAAATTTTCCAAGAATTATGTATATGTATTCACAACTCTGTAGGACCATCTGGTCGAGCAGGTAGAAATAAATTTTAAAAAAGTAGTTATCTGGGTTACGGATGGTTATCTCCATGGACGAACACAGCGAGTTTGAATTGTTGACCTTTTATCCGACAAGGTTTGTGACGTCGGGTGTCCCTCCAGGAAGCGAGTTAGAGCCGCTCCTTTTTCTAACGTTTGTTGATAATATCAGTAGCGAAATTCGATCGACAATCAGTCTTTTCGCGGATGCATCGTGTATAGAAAAATTAGAGACAAATCCGACATTTATCGGTTGCAAAAAGATATTAACGAATTGATGAAATGGTCTCAGGTAAACAGAATGAAAATGAATGAAGATAAAATCAACACATTGTAAAAACAATTAGTTTTACGAAGGCTTGAACACATGACACATTCCACTATACAATGTGTTGATATAAAATCCCTGAGACACGTACTTTGCAAACATTTGGGCGTAATAATTCAAAGCGTCCTCATCTGAGCTGATCACGCACGATATTATGACCTCCCTTTGGTTTATTAGCTCACCTGGCACATTTTGTGCAAAAGTAAGTCATACTTACTCATTTCTAATTTCAGGGACGTGGGCTTTCTGCTCTCTTTCCCACAAATTACTCAAATTAAACTTTCAAGTACTTTGTAATCTCAAACATAATAAACAAGAAATTTACAAAACCCTAGTGCACAATTAGCCCTCCTGTTGAACAGTTAAATTAATACACACACAATATACATCAAAATCACCCTTCTTATTCATTTACAAAAGTTTTATGCAATCTTTGGACAAGGCAAAAAATACAATAATATTTTTAATGTTTATGTATCTGTTTCGTGTATATTATTATATTATCTTGGTCCTTTTGTTTTTTGAACAGACCTTCAGCAGCTAATGGAGTTGATTTATTTCACACATTTAATGATAATTTAATAATAATAATAATAATAATAATAATAATAATAATAATAATAATAATAATAATAATAATAAAAATAAAGGGACCAAGTATAATATAATAATACAATACTATTAGCAGAATGAAGAAGAATTAATATCTTAACCCCTGCAGATCTGAACTGAGAGCTGAACTGGCAGGGGCAGTGGTGGAGCTGTGGTTACCACATCGAAAGTGAAAACGTACATGCTGAAGTTCTTATTTATTTAACGTCAAAAACAGTTGAAAACTTTGTGTAACAAGCTATGGGGAGAAGTGAATTCTGTGCACGTTTTCAAAATTCTGTGATCCCTACCCTAAGCCAAATACTACTTGCATTCTGAGTACAGAAAAAAAATGAGCGTTTTTTGCAAGGATTATTCCCTACAATGTAATAAAATCTATTTCAAGGGTAAATTAGCAATAAATTTGGGCTCTTATCTTTCATCATGTCCTTCCCGCAACGACATCATGGAGAACGATAATTTGAATAAGTATATTTCCCACTGAATTCTAAAAGACGTGCACAGATAATGAATTAAATTAGTTCAAAGAATTGGTCACCCCGACCGGGATTCGAACCCGGGCCTTCTGGTTTACGCCCAGCTGCTCTAACCCCTAAGCTACCGAGACAACCAACCCTTTGAACAGTTTTCTTGAGCGCGATTATCGCTCATTCTATGTATATAATGGTCACCTTGCCCATTTTAATGCATGCGATAAAATTGGGAATTAATATAATAGTACTGAAATAAGAGCATCAAGAACATAACTTAGTATTTTGAAAGTGTGTGATAAATGTTTTTTAATCAATTAGAATAGTTTTGTTTTGTGTTTGCGAAGGTACGCTATAAACACAATCAATTAAAAGCATGTACTTACAAATATTCGCATTGATACTATGTAAATTACTGCCCACTTAGGCTGAAAATAAACTAAACTGTTGATAGGTTTTGACATAGTCACCAACTCGTAATTCGTTAGTTCGTAAGGTCATTAAAATTTCAAAAACATTTTATAATTTGTAATGACATAAAATACAGTAGATTTTGTATTAAATTTGTATATTTGTAATAATAATGCCCTCTTTATTTAAAAACTTTGAAAGTGTTGTAAAAAAAGTTTGTAATAATAAATGTGTAAAAAGAATATTTGTAAATTTCTGAAATATGTTAATACAATTCACAAAACCCTCAACGCAGAAAATACAATTCATGTCTCAATGTTGAAAAAGATCCTGCATTCCCAATACTACGACAATACTCGTACATTAGCTGCAGCTTTCTGAGCAACGTGACATTAATCTATTTTCATCATATGAATATGAACGTGATAGGGAAGAAGATCAATCCATTGAATTAGAACATTCGCAAATTAAAGACGACGACGGTGAGTTGCAAAGAAACGCTCCCTCGTTTACTGGTACTCTTATTTAGGGGTGGATCGAGTACTTTTTGGTGCTACTTACCAGAAAGCTACAATATTATTTTTCTCAAAACACGTACGGTATGGATTTTGGCCTACTGGTGAACCGTGAATGACAAAAGGCACCTTGAATTCAGCCTCAAAGAAGGCGTGAAAATGAATATATTATTTTGTAAGATATTAATAAACTTGTATATTACATGCTTCTGTAATTTAAAACGAAATGATATAAAGTTGTAAATTGTTAAGAAACAGCATGAATGAAAAATAAAAAAAATTATATAAATTATTTTGGGCAATTTTATATCAATAATAATGTATAATGTTTATTTATTGATTGATTTATCTATATTTGTTGATATTGTTAATTTATTGATTTTTGGAACGTATGTTTATACCCGCACTGTAAACAACTCTTTCTTATGCACGAATATCACCCATTTTCCGTGCCACATCGTCGTGCGGTGTCGTATCAAACAATGAATATTCAATTCTCATGGATTAAATGTGTACCGTTGTATATTTCCTGACATTCCTGCTAAACTTTAAGTGGTTTCAATGCAAAACTGAAGAACTTATTGCTTTCAATGGAATGTTACGATTCTGTTGTGCGAAATAATAAGACACAAAGGAATTTCTTGTCATTGCCAATTTTCTCATCATTTGCGATTGAAATCAAAGATTTTCCCCCAAAAATCATTCAAATATTAGCTTCGCAATTTAAAGAATTACGTAATATCTTTAGGCATTCTCTTAAGAAGATGTAGTAAAAAGTAGTTGGATGCCAGCCTCTTTATTGACCCATGCTTCATTGGAAGCCTACCTCCGACGCGGGTCTGGGGACCATTCGAGCAGGTTATCTAGCGGGCGCTACCCTGGGGTGTGACTCTATCTCCGCCAGGTATCGGTTTCAGTTAACTATATCTGGACTACGTGTTTAGAGAAAATGAGATCTCGTTAGGGTGGCATACAGTCAGAGGATTTTAATTTTGACGGTCATCCGACAGGGTTCTTTTCAGGTGCCACAAGAGTGACATGGTGTCTGTGGATTTTCCGCCCTTTGAAAATCCATGCACATCTGCTGGGATCGATCCCGCGCTTTGGGGCTTCAGAGGCCAGTAAGTTAACCCCTCACCCACCGAGGGGCGCTATGCAAATATTATGTATATCGTGTTATCTCCATTCGTTTCTTATTACCCCCATTCTTAATATTTACATTCGTAAAATTAGTGATGAACTTCTTTTACACATTTTGTACGAAATAAGTTTGTTACTGTTGTATAAAACAAATACACGTTTATTAATATACTTGCTTGTGTTGTTATTGTATTGCTTGCTATATTAATGCATATTGATTTGCACATATTATAAACAAACCTCAGATCCAACGAGAACCTAATTAAATTTCCTAAATATTTAACTCTAAATTTAAAAAGTTATGATAAAAGATACACTGATACTTAGTACACATAATAATAGATCAATGGAATTGATACTTAAGAACTACAAAAAATCGACAAAAAATTCTAAGATTTTTTCTTTTTACATACATTTTATTACAAATTCTTATTTAATATCATACCTCATGTCCTTGACGGTAAATGAATGAAGCTATTCGGTGAACGGCGGCGGGCTGCTTGGAGCACAAATGTCATGGTATCTCAAAAACATTAATATTTTATTCCAAGCATCGTACGATGTGAATTTTTAATACATTTCATTGTCTCAATTTATACAAACCATCCAATATATGTGTAACGGAGAGACATAGGTAAATGTAATATTAGAAGAATTTTATATGTTTCATACCCTCTTTGTTGAAATATTAAATATGTTTCGAGTTGAAAAGTTTTTATGTTCTCCCTATCTCTGGCGTTGCTTTGAAAGTTTCATGAAACAGGTGGCGGCTGCAGCGCCGCCTCTGGGGACGGAAGATGAGAACTTCCGAGGCGCAGCTGGCTTCAGCTCGCAAGAAGGCGGAAACGCTCCCAGATGGGTTGCGGAGGCATGGGTTGAGGTGGCGAGAAGGACGGAGAGGACGGGAATATTATTTTGTGGTTCGTTCCACATCGCTGCCTCAGGACAATGGACAGCGCGCGCCGGAGCGCGGCTGCGTGGGCCCTCACCGCCCCCGCCCGCCTTCGCGCGCCGCTCCAGCGCCGCTTCGTTTCCTGCCCCCGCCCCCAGCCCCCGCCCCACGCCCCGTGCCACGCGTCGCGGCGGTGCGCTCGCCGCCAACAAAGCCCTGAGACGGAAATCGGCGCCGGGGCCGTGCAGTAAGGCGCCTACTGGCGGCGCTGTAGGCGGCGGAAGAGGCTTCCGCTGAAGGACCGTACAAACCCTGCGGCTAAAGGAGTGGCTTCAGTTTGGGCGGAGAGTTTCTTCAATTAAGACCTTGCTGTGATAAATGCCTTACCTTTATAAGACACGAAAAATGTAATCAATTTAAACGGGGAAATGGTGTAAAATGTACTAAGACACGGATACTGTATTTTGCCCAATTCAATGCCGTAATTACTTGTAACACTTTACCAGTCTTTCTTTTTATGCATTAAAACTCCCCAAGCTATATTAAATCTACCTAACGTAGCCGTATAATGTAGCCAGCACAAAACCTAAATGTAAAACCGGTAGCGGTAGCTCAGTGCATCAACTGATGTCACTGCAGCGCTTCTGTCCAGGAGGTCCTAGGTTCGAGTCCTGATGGCGGCAGGATTTTGGACACTAGCTTTTCAGCTAGGTCGAATTCAGCCGCTGTCTGGAGAAGTCTAGCGGCCCGCTGCTCTGATCGATAGTTTTCCGTGGTTTCTCCGATCAACGCCAGGCGAATGCCGGAGCAGTACCCTACCAAACGGCCCACGGACCGCGCGCGATCTGTCCTTCCTCTTCCTTGTCCTATCCTTTCCCCTTACACACACACTTACACTAACATGCACTACACTACCACATATTCCTGGAGACCGGTCGGGAGCTCAGAGCTGGTCCCGACTGGGGTGGTGCCCCGTCGGTGGGAGAGTCCTGGTTAGGGGGAAACCCCACTAGCCGACGGTAGGTCGGCGCCGGATCTTGCCATCATGCGGGGGAAGATCACCGCCATCTCCCGAGAAAAAAACACACGCACTTCACTAACGGGACCGAATCTGACCGAAGCAGTTGATGCGCCCGGAAACACGAAAAAATCAATCAATCAAACCTAAATGTAAAGAGTTTCTGGCTCCTCGTGCAGTGCTGCGCTCTGAATACTTATTGGAACGCGAGGAGAATCGCTGTGTAATATGATGTAAAAGGCTCTACGGCAGACACCCTTTCATGCACACGTTTAAATTTGCGTATTGCTGCTATTGTACTGGGATGTTCTAAATAATGAACTAAAGTATAATATATACATTATAAAATATGCCACTTCCGGCTGAGATGGTTCACAAAACAACCCAGATAACAACGGTTGCCACTGCAACGACTCTGACCTGGAAGTCCTAGGGTTTGACTCCCGACAGTAGCGAATTATCTAAATAGCTAGGTGGAATTCGGCCGCTGTCTGGAGGAGAGTTCTAGTGGCCAGCTTCTCTGATAGGTAGTTCGTGGTTTCTCCGAAAAATTCCAGGTGAATGCTAGAGCAATGCTAGAACAGTACCGGCAATACACACAAGCACACACATGAACTACTACCACATATGTCGAGAGACCAGTCGGGAGTTTAGAGCATGACCCGGCTGGGACGCTGCAGGAAGCTTTGCTTTCGAATATTCTTGTTTCATAAAATATTATGAAGTTTACTAATAATTGGCCTTCCCGTGCTTATTTTTTAAATAGTCATTATTATTAGATCCACCTGCTCTAATAGTCACTCCAAGATATTTAAATTCTTTTACTACTAGAAATATACCTATTTCTATTCTAGATCATATCGAGATTTCCCTACAACCATGTATCTTGACTTTTCATTATTTATTTTGAGTCTCCATTTTCTGTTTTTATTCATTTCTGGATTAAATATTCCAGATTCCAAAAAACTATAATTTTTCTACCTATTTTTCAAGTGACACGCTGACTTCAAAAAGCGGGAAATCGCTTATGTATAAATTCAGCCGTTCTCGAAGTATTAAACGATATCCACCAACATTTTTTAGTTATTTGGATTATGGAGTAAATAAACCTTTCATCATTTAAGTCAGGATTCACTGGATAAATCAAACATTATAAGAAAAAACGATGATTCCAGTCATCTTGACCAAGAAACAATTGGCATAAAAGCTAATTTCTGAAATGCTTTTTATTAAAAAACAAAATTCATCCTCAATGACCAAAAAGATTCCTCCAACGTTAACAATATTTATGATAAATTAATTAACTCATTATAGGTGATTCTCTCTCCGCCCTCTATTCCCTGTCCATTTTAACCCTTTTGTAAATTATGTTTCAACACATTGGCTTCAATTTTTCTTTGGTTAGCACAAATTCTCCTCTCTTTGATATTATGTTTACATACAGAGTAACCCATGGCTCGCTTCACCCTCCACTTTATCTTCTTCCTTATCTTTTTCATTAAGATTTGAGATATTTTACTGTACCGAAGTTGGCACCACCTACACACACTGTATCTTGAACCGTTGTGTATCAAACATGCTCCGATACCTTAAAGTATTAATTTTCAATTAAAAGAAGATCTTTCAAGATAAACAAACACATTCTTTAATGTGGTCCTGTAGACCACCATTGGTTTAGATCAGAAGTGCCTGGTTATTTATGATATTTCAACACTATGGTGTAACTTAACCTAAGCAACTTACAGGTACCACGTCTTTTTCTCATTGTGTTCGTTTTTAATTGTTTTATACTAGTAATATTATGTAACATTGTAACTGATTGGTGTGTTGACCATTCAGACACTGAAGAGGACCTTACAATTTAGGCCGAAACGTCTGTTTTAAATATACTTTATTGACTGAAATCATCGTTTTTTTCTTATAATCTTTCATCGTTTTGTTTTACCAGTCTTGCAACGCTTATTATGTGTCTCCTAAAATAATGTAACAAATATTTCAACGTCAAGTTAAGGGTTAAAGAACTGTTTCTGAAGAAATAGTATTATCTAAATAAACGATCTTCATCTTCATCTTCATTACTAATTTACCACTAGTTCATTAGGAGAGATAAATGAATATTTTCTAGGATCAAGAGAGGGTCACGTGACCCTGAGTCTTTTCGTTTGGATCCGCGGTTGGGATAGTTTAGTAAAATAGTTGTAGCATACTCTTGAATGAATGATTGAGAAGAATATTTTATAATAGGCTTGTTTATTATCAATATCATTCACAACAATGTAGCCTTTAGAATGTTCACAAATGGGCATGATAAACATATTTACTTCAACTAATAATCGAATATTTATTATTTAATAATATTATTAATATGGCAACGCATGTTAACAAACACTTTACATATTAGTTTGTCGTTTACCTACGTATATACAGAGTAATATACGTAATATAGAGAAAGTTATGTAATGATGCGCGAAAAAACGGCGCGAAAATACATTGCCGCGCTCTGGTGACGAAAAACTGAATGAAACCAATTGCTACATTAAGAAAAAAAACAGTCCTCTAACATGTGGTGTAGCCAGAATCCCAGTTTTGTGGGTCCTTGATGCCGAAAAACCAATTGGAAGCAAAATGTCCGTCTGGTGTATGTGAACAACACTAGCGCCTAAACCATGCATACAATCCTTTCCAAGTTCAAGAAACCCCAGTCGTTTTTGCCTGAGCTGAAGCTCTGGATTTTGAAAAACATTCATAAATTTTTGGGGGGAAGTTCCCCAAACATTTTCAAAATTTTCTCAAAAACGGCTCCAACTTTTTTCTTTAAAATTCTTGTAAGAAAAGAGTAAAATACACTTATAATAGGTCCGATTTTCATGGTTAATTCAGAATTTTCAAAAATTGCGAAAGTTTGAATATTTTTTGGCGTCTTCCTACAACTACTAAATTAAAGACAGAGATTTTTGCTTCAAATGAAATTTGTTTCTCATAATTAGTTCTTTTAATAAGGTCATGTGATTTTTTTGGAAAGTTTTAGTTGATTTCGCCCAATATGGCGTGCAATATTTGCAATTTTAAAAATTTACATAAACAAGATTTTCTCAAAAACGGCTCCAAATTTTTTCTTTAAATTTTTGGTTACGGTAATTCCAAATGCACCCTATCCGATGACATAAACAAGATATTGCTCTATTCTTTTGTTTTTCAAAAATTACAAAAATGTACTTTTTTGACTTGTCTTTCACGTTGGTAATATTTACATTAGAGGCAATTTTTTACATAATTGTATTTATGAGTACATGTGCTGTAAAAAATGTCAAATAAAGTTTCTCGAAATCTCAATAGTTTTCTGTAAAAATGACCTCAAAGAAAGTTCCGCTTTTTCAAACGCCATTTTCTCAAAAAATGGCTCAAAATTTGTTATTCTTTAAAAAGTTCATTTTGTTGTATTTTTTTTTAAAAATTAACAAATGTAAATTTTTAAATATCTCTCCCTTAATATGCACATTTGAATAGATTTGTATACATTAACTTGTGAGTAGAAGTGCTTCAAATGACTTTCGAGGAAGTTTTTCGAAAACTCAATAGATTCCTGAGAAAAAGAGCTTCAAATTTCGCTTTTACAGTAACGCTTAACGCCATTATTTAACGGCTCCAAATTTTTCAATGATAATAGCTATTTAGGACAAGATTTTAGCATTCTGTAATATTCTCGAAATAATATTTCGATTCTACTATTTGGAACCGAAAAGTTGAGAAAGTGTCAAAAATGTATTTTGTGCGGCGATAGATGGCAGCTGGCAAGAGAATGGAGCAAAACCTTAAAACCAGTCCACACAAAGGAAATTATAAACATTTGCTACGAGAAAGTCTGTCCCATTCTGTAGCACCTCTTAGTTCTTCATATTTTGGTAGTAGCAAACTGTAAGCTTTAAACAAAGAAAACATTTCAGCTAGAGAACTTGACAAAACAGCAGAGAGACACAAATAAGTAACATTAATTACAAAGGACGTAATACTGTATTAGGGACTATGAAGAGGAAAATATGGAGTAGTGAATGATCTGGTAAACGACCAGTAATCGAAAGTACGTCAAATTCTTTCCGAAGTTTTGTAATGGTATCTGATTGCAAAGAAAAGGAATGTTTAGAACATTCTGGACATCGTTATTAGGAATCGATTTTCATTGGTCGTCAAGTAAAAAATCCCTGATATCATACCGGATTCGAGCACGCGTTCCTCGATTGTGAAGCCACGCACCTAAGCGATTGCGTTACCAACACAGACGTACGTACGCATTTCCGTGAACTTACTCAATTAAGAATCTTACGAACTTTGTCTTTCAAACTCCTTGCTTTTCCGCACTTCTGCAATTTAAAATATTAAATAAATTACCTCTAAGAGACAATAAGAAAGCAAAGAAATCTACGCGGAACTATAAAATAGTTAGTTCTACTTAAGAATGTTTCATTTCAGTACTATGTAATTTTTGCTAGCAGGCGCTTCGCTTCTAGCCTGACGCTCCACCCTTATCGCCTTTGTCCAAGGTGAGATTATTAGACGTGATAACGTTGGGCAAGCAGACAAGTTTCGACACGGTCCGACATTCAGAATTCATTTGCTGCAAGTAATTACTAGAATCTAAGAAACATTTATTGACTTCAAGAAAAATCACCTATCATTACGCAATTATTATCTTTTAGTTCATCTACTCACATTTAAATAAAAATAAACTCCTATTTTCTCGTGTTATTGGTAATGTTTTCTTAATATATAACAAATGTTACACTATTACCACTTCATTAGTTTTTGAAAACTCTCAAACGACAACCGCAAATGCATACCTTAAATTATTGAAAAGGAAAAGTATTAATTAAAATCTCACACATTTTCAAAAATAAAAAATTGCATGAACAGACCAGGACCTGAACTCGATTCCTCCGTTTCTTCAAGCAAGCACCGCAGCACCTTAACTACATGACGATATTCCCCGTAGCCCCTTATACAATGTTCCTCATATTAGGATGTGTTGACGAGTGATACTTGTTGAGTTTTGTTTGCTGAAGACAGGAATGTTCCTTACAACGAAAGAAACAGTAAAAAGTACGATTTCACAAAATCGGTTTCGAAACGTTTTAATAGAAAGTAAAAAGTACAATTGTATAAAATCGGTTTCGAAACGTTTTAATAGTTAAGAAAAGAAAAACGGTTTCAATGCAGTTTTGCATTTCAAACCATTCTTTACAAATGTAAATATTGCTCGCACTTTTGCACGAAAAATGCCAACATTTCAAAAAAGCCTACATGACCGTTATGCAAGAACAAATTATGGGCAACAAATTTCATTTGAAAGAAAAATCGGTTTTCAATTTTGTAGTTGTAGGAAGACGCCCCAATAAGTTCAAACTTTTGCAATTTTCGAAAATTCAGAGTTAACCGTGAAAATTGGACCTATGTCATCTTTCTAAGTGTATTTTACTCTATTCTTACAAGCAATTTAAAGAAAAAATTTTAAGCCGTTTTTGAGAAAATATTGAAAATGCCCGAAAGGCTTCATGTAAAGTATCCCCAAATTTCAAAGATTTTTCAAAATTTCCAAGCTTCAACTACAGCCAGAAGAACAGAGGTTTCTTCAATTTCGAAAGGATCGTACGCGCGGTTTAGGCTAGTAGTGTTCACAGATGGACGGACGGTTTTGAATAAAACCACTTTTTCGACTCCCAAACGTGTATTACCCTTGGAATCGCGAAATCGATTTTCCGCTGTATTACATAACTTTCTCTATACTACGTATATTACTCCGTATATTCGTGCGTATACGAGAAAGTAAAAACGAGGAGTACAAGTTTTCTTTTGTGCTGAGATGTCGAATTATCATAGTTCAAAATTCATCTAAGGTTATTACAGCAGTTCCAAAAAGTGAGATACAAAATTTAGTACTGAGAATTTTCTGCATTTACTGACTGTCATTTCAAGGTGAGTTTATTTTTTATATAAATTATTCATATTGCAAAATATGAATGTATTTGTCTAATCAAGAAAAAACGAGTAATTTGTCACAATCTGGACACAACATTGTGTAAAGGTTACAACTTTGATATCCATTACTTAAAGATTCAAACCTTCCCTCATATTTGACTTACGTAAATGATGACAGAGTGGTGACAAAAATCAAATGCGTGGGGAATACACGAGCCCAAGAACCCAATTGTAAAACACATTTTCTCGGAAGCTCAGTGGTCAGAGCAACTGGTCGTAAATCGAACGATGCGGGTTTGATTCCTGTCCGAAGGTAATTCCATCTTTAGAACTCAATTAATACTGAAACGAATATTGCGCCATCCACCGACGCCACCCCGAGCTGCCTGTGATCGCGGGTTACGTCATTTGCCGGCGCTACCACGAGCGACCCTGTGAACGCGGGTTGCCGGCGGATTATTTAAGAAAGTGCGTGGCGTCCGGTAAGTTCTGGAAGGCACTCGCCGAGTATAAATACGCGGCGGCCGGCGACCGCGAGTCAGTCTAAAGGCCGCAGTGGAAGCTGAACTGTGAAGTGTGTGCATCGCGGTGAATAGTAGTGCAGTGATTGTGCTCGGTGACGTGAACTGTGACCAGTGCATCGAACTGTGATCATTGCAGTGAACTGTAGCCAGTGCTTAGGACTGTGCGAGTGTGTAAGAGAAGAATAGTGTAAATAAATAAATCAAGAGAAGTGTAGTGTAAATCAAGAGAAGTGTAGTGTAAATAAATAATCAAGTGTTTTCAGTGTGTTAAGAAACAAAATAAACGTTTTTGTTAAAATAATACGAGACTTTTAATTCACCACCTAGAAACGTAACAATACGGTTATAAGGTCACAATATGGATATCACTAACGAACGGGATAAACATTTCCTTATATTTAATTTCCCATAAACAGTGACATAGTGGTGACAAACTTTTTTGGAAGTGAATGCAAAATGTATGTCAACACGTTCACTATCTTAATTGCAAGGGAGGTAAGGTTAAATTCTTATTAGCTGAATAGAAATAAATACACATTTGTATAAGTATTTGTAATAAAGTGGGATAATACTCCTGCGAAATAATTACACATTATATAGCATAAAAGTTCAGCAAAGATCTTATACGCAACAAATATATACTAGTATTTTCCGCTAAACATTCTTATCTTTTAATTCTCAGACTTAGTTAAAACAGAACGTGGAACAGAAGAAAACAAAAGGCAGCGGGCAGAATTTGATCCTCCGTACCTCCGATCTATAACCCGATGTTCAGCGATCTCAGCTAGAGAGAGAGAGAGAGAAAGAGAGAAAGAGGAAAGAGAGAGAGAGATAGAGAAAGAGAGAAAGAGGAAAGAGAGAGAGAGAGAGAGAGAGAGAGAGTGTTATTGGTATTTCAGTAATCTGCAAGCCTTAATGTATCTACGAATACGAAATAATTTTTTTCTGAAATGTCTCCATTTTCTCTGAGAGTAACATTTAAGACGTAATAGAAATCATATTATCTAAACATATTCGCTCTCAAGCAGTACAATTTCTGGAAAATGCAATATTAGGGCATCTGATGTTTTAACAGATAATATATTTATTTATATAAATGATAATATATTTATTTATCAAACTCTGTTCTCTTATTTGTGAATTTTATCATAAGTTCAAAATTTAGATTTCAAAGACCGACTTTATCCCGGAAATTTTAAGATCTCAAATTCGCACCTCCTTGTTTTTTTCTGTATTGGAACTAAATGACAGGTGACTTAAGCATTGGATCACCTACACAAACATGGCGAATAATCATTGGATATAACTTAATTAAAATTCCTTATTTTCTTTGTGAAAATTATGATTGAATGAATGCTGACCACTTAGTCTCAGTATACACCGCACTAAAGATATGCCGTATCAAAACATTGTTTATTTAAAAATGGAGATAATAATAAAAAATATTGATTTCTTTCACATGACCACGTCAAATCGTACTTTATTATGTTTTGGAGTTAATACATTTCGATATGTTGCTCCACCTACCGAAGACTTACATTTTAAGAAGACCATAAAAAAATACAAATATCAATTGTTACAAACAATTAGGGGATGCGTTCTGTTAGCATTTATCACAAAGGCACAAACACAAAATGATAATTTTAATGAGTTCGTAATAGCCTCTAAGGAACTTTGTTAAACGTGTAAAAAAGACATATTCCTTTCTCAATTGTTAAAAGAACGAAGAAATTACCTTTTTACAAAATTTTATAATAAACCCAGAGACTTGTTAAGGGTTCTGATTCCCTCTAGAACTGTTAAATATATAAATTACTAGTGATTATACAACTTGGTACAGACATTTTCATATTACATAAAATATGATAATGATATTGCAATCGAGACACTATTAATACTTTAGATATCTCTTCCAAATTTCGTTTCGTCATTTTGCTTGGAATACAAGATACCAGCACACAATCTTAATATAATCACATTAGCGTTTACAAAAACAAGTTTGTTCCTCCTTGGTTGGTTGGTTGATTGGTTGGTTGCTTCCTTGCGTGACTGACGTGCTCGGACTGTGCTCCAATTTTTTACTAATTTTGACTACTTTCTTACATCTTTCAGGTACTTTTTGTTTTTAAATTGTTTTCTTTACTTGTTTACTTGTTACAGGAACGCTGAAAGATGATTAAAATTGTCCGAAGCAGTGGAAACGAAGTAAATAGTTATTGGTTTAAAAGACAGCGTAACGGACAAACGTGCTTTTTAACGAGTTCAAGGACTTTTAATACACATTTGCTGTACAAATAAATTTAGTTTTGCGTAAAGGGTTAAACAACTAGTGAAAGTGTTGTGATAATTGTGAAAAACATCAAAATTCAAAGTTTCGTATATATTAGTAACGGAAAATTTTGAACCTTGTGATTTCAAATTCACGAATATCAAAGTGGTGAATTTTTGGCCTTTAAAGAGGTAAAGTATAGTAATCTAATTGTAATTATTAGTTTGCAGCTTAGATCTATTAACGGAAACACACTCAACTCTACTCGCAATTAACCAATAACATTTAAATACTAATTAGAATCACATTTCTTTTATTTTTAAATAAATACGTAACTTAAATAATTTAATACAGTAAATTAAAAAGATAATTTAGAAACATTTTGACACATAATCTGATTTCTCATCTATTTATTTATTCTCATATTTGCTACGCATTTGATACGCATTCGTGACATGGCTACTATTCGCTATACACTTTCTACTCTGTACACTCTCAAGCCGACCTTCTGAAAGCCTTCACACACGTAAACAATAATTTAGATGAACATATCCGAAGGCTCGAAGAGGTCGTTCAAACTCAGACAGTTGGACAACAATAGGCAACACCGAAACTTTCAACCGTCCATCCGCGAAAACAAAACACAATCATCACACCAATCATATCTCAAAACAGATTTGCTGTGTTAGAGTATGACAATGATTTCCATGCCTTCCCAATCCTCACTACCCCTCCCATCATCGACACGTCCCCCCACAAACCGACGCAAACAGGCTCAAGCGCAAAGAACAAAGACACGTAGAGTTGCGCAACCTGGCCCACAAGTAAACAGAACATTCCTACTGGGCCACCAAAGGTACTTATTTTGCAGATAGCCATGGGCGACAAATCTCCTCCCTGCTCAGTGGGAAACTCCCATCAATTTCTCTGTCATGTGTGTGTTTAAACCCTAACGGGAGGTTTGCCGACGTGATCAGTGAATGGACACCCACACAAAACTCTCACCAAACGGGATACAGTCATCATCATAGGAGGGCAGAATGACATCAATTTGGGTGGTCACTTTACACCTGAGCAACATGTTGACAAACTACAACGTGCCGCCCAAAACACGAACATTGTAATCTCGACTCTGCCCTTCTGGTACAACAAACCAACACTGTGCAAAAAATTAGACACGCAAACAACAAAATAAAACTGCATCTGAGAGGCACACATGTTAAATTATTTGAGCTAACTTTCTCTCAGAAAAACACTTCACCCGGCATGGTCTTCACTTGAACCTTGTCGGAAAACATGCACTCGGTAGCAGACTTGCCAAACACATCCTTACACCTCAGCAGTATCCTATCCAAGATTCATCCCCACCTACATCTCCTAGTTCTCTTCATCCTCCGGAACCCTGTGGACCCAATTACCTGAACCTAATCCTTGTACTACCTCTCCAATTATTCATTCCCTACATATGTAACCCTCCTTCCTCACCTCCTAACACTGCTGGGACACGATACTTCCTTCGACCACGCTCAGGTAAAAATGAGATAAATAAATAGCAACTACAGTCAGATGCAGCAGAAAAGCATCCGTGTAGGTACATGAAAAGATTCAAATAATGCATCATAATGTACAATCTCTTTCAAATAAAATTGAATTTATCGAGGCAGCATTAGAGTGTGATCTCAGTCAAATAGATGTTCTTTGCTTTACAGAACATTGGTTATCTCATAATGATCTTAACACACTCCAAATTCCTAGTTTTTACCTTGCAGGATCATATTGTAGAGCAAGGGAATCAAATAAAGGCCCTGCTTACGGAGGTTCGTGTATTTATGTAAGAAATAATATTGATTCTACCTTCTTGTCAGAATTCAATTTATATGCAGTTGAAAAAGTTTTTGAAATAACAGTTGTACATCTTACTACGATCAAAATTATCTTACTTTGCATCTACAGACCTCCAACAAAGCAAGCTTTAGATTACTTCAATTTCGTAGAAAAGCTAGAGATAACTCTGAACAAAATTAGTAATCTATCTTTTAAATCCATTGTTGTATGTGGAGATTTCAATATTGATTTTCTGAGCGAATCCCACGAAAAAGAGCAGTTTCTCAATTTAATTCATTCTTTTAATTTAGATATTACAGTGAACGTACCTACACGGAATACTTTTAAATCACAAACAGCAATAGATCAAATTATAATTAACAAATGACCAAGATGCACAAAAACAAAAAATTATAATAACATGAATACTGACACAATAAATAAAACACGCATGTGCAGAGCTTTTACTACAGTTAACATAAAGTTATTTACGGACTACTTGCTGAAAGAATCATGGGAGGCAGTTTATAACGCTATTGACACGAATGAAAAATATAATTTATTTTCTCAAAGCTTTCATTTCTCTTTAACGCATGCTTTCCTATTAAAAGAGAAAATTAAACATTTCACGAAAAAGTAATACTTGGATCACAAAAGGAATTAGAACATCGTGTAAAATAAACGTACTCTCTATTTTATTTCTAAACGTCATGACGTATCTCAAGATTTCCTTATCTACTTCAAAAAATACAAAACATTGTTACGAAAAGTCATAAGACAGGCTAAAATCATGAAAAACGATCAGGATATTTTGAACTCAAGTAATAAAACTAAAGCAATGTGGAGTATAATAAATAATACTACCAAATCAACTAGAAAACCCGTAGAGAATGTTGTTTTAAAATATAACGATATAAATGTGAACGATCCGGCAACAGTGGCTAATCTCTTTAACCAATACTTTTCGAGAATTGCTGCCGATCTCACTAAGGGTCTTCAGGCACAAAATTCAAAATAGACAGTTCCTCAAAATTTTAGACACAATGTTCGTTCCGAAACTTCTTCCTATGAAATTCTTAAAATAATCAGTAAACTAAAAAATAAATATTCGTCCGGTTTAGATGAATTCCCGGATTCTTTGTTAAAGACTTGTGCGTATGCCATTATACATCCGTTAACTCACATATTTAATGCATCTTTATGCACTGGAATGTTTCAGATATTTTCAAAACAGCTAAATTAAGCCGCTTTTAAAAAGGCAGCAAAAATGAAATTCAAAATTATCGGCCCATTTCTCTTCTATCAGTTTTCAAAAGTATTAGAGAGACTTTTTACGTACGAATGGAAACCTTTCTCACTAAACACGACGCGCTTTCAGATTGCCAACATGGATTTAGAAAATCAAAATCAACGAAACAGCTATATTTTCTTTTCTTAAAGGTGTCGCCTCATCATTAGATCAAAACGAGGCACCTATTGGATTATTTTAGATCTTTCAAAAGCTTTTGACGTCATTGATCATGACATTTTACTTTCAAATTACCTTCATATGGAATTCGTGGTATTGCTCTAGATTGGTTATGTTCATCCTTAAACAACGATCTCAGAGTTGAAATACCTTACTGGAATGATGGAACATTACGTACGCACCTTTCCGACTCTTTGCCCGTTGCATGTGGAGTTCCTCAAGGATCGATTTTAGGCCTATTCTGTTCCTACTTTACGTAAACGATATGCCCTCGACGATTCAAAACGGAAGAACAGTTCTCTTTGCAGATGATACGAACATCCTTTGCAATAAAGAAACCGTAAATAGTACAATATCAGATGTTTCAAATTGGTTCGAAATAACAAATTAATAGTAAACGAAAAGAAAACGGTTTTAATGCAGTTTTCCATTTCAAATAAACAATTCTGTGCTCCATTGAAAATGAACAGTGTACCATTGACTGATGTTAAGGCAACAAAATTTTTAGGTCTCTCAATTCAGTCAAACCTTAAATGGAACGTCCATTTAAATGAATTGAACACACAATTAAGTTCTTTATGCTACGCGTTCAGAATTCTTGCAAATTCAGTCAGCCTTCATACTGCTCGTTGTGTATACTTCGCGAATGTTCATTCTCGCCTGAGATATGGCATAATATTCTGGGGAAATACATCTTATAAGCTCCCAGACTTTTAGATTACAAAAACGAGATTGTACGAATAATAACCAAATCCACCCACGTGATTCATTAAGCCTCTCTTCATTAATCTAGGAATTCTACCATTACCGTGTCTTTTATTTACGAATCAGTGGTTTTGTAAAAATGACTTGCTCAAGGGCGGGAATATTTTTTCAGAAAATGCAGAAGTCTATTACTATAACACTCGACGTAGAAATCATATTCATCAGGGGGCAGTATCAACAGCTCATTACAAAAAATTCACATACAATACATGTACATTATTTTACAACACTTTGCCAGATGACATTAAACGATTAAATTCAATAGAAAGTTTAAATCCCAAGTGAAATCGTTTCTGCTGCATAACTGTTTTTATACAATTAGAGACTATACTGAGCATCACAAGAAATGTAACATTAATTTTAACAATGATACATAATGCATTATTTACCATTTGGACTGTATAAATGAGTAACAACTATTGTACTACAGCTTCCGGGTCAATGACCCCCATCTCGATCAGGTTTTTCGTCCAGTTTCCCTGATCCATTGAGCAAATGCTGAGATGGCCCCTTGTTTTACTTCTGGACATAAATGTAACTTTATTTTCTGTGCACGTCTTCTAGAATTCAGTGGGAAATACAATTATTCAAATTATCGTTTCCATGTTGTCGCGGCAGAAGTATTATTCCGAAGCACAACATGATCAGAGCCAAACTTTATTGTTTATTTATCCTTGAAAATAGATTTTATTACATGGGAGTGTTTTTTCTTTTTTTTTAAATTTAAGTAGTATATGACTTAGTGTAGGGTTCACAGAATTTTGAAAATGTGCACACAATTCACTTTTCCCCATAGCACGTCATACGCAGTTTCAACTGTTTCTTTTACGTAAAATAAATAAATAAATAAACAAATAAATAAATAAATAAACAAATAAATAAATTAAAAAATACACTTTGAAAATGGCTGCAAGATTTCTGTGCATTTATTTTAGTATTTATTATAAATTTATAATAAAAATTGTTTTGTTGTAAAAAAATGAATTTTTTTCTTATAATATTGGAACCGACATTATGATTAAAACAACAGGATTTGCCTTTATAATAACAGAAAGCCCGCATCGCTAAGACAGTAGTGTCGTAGTGGTCGCGGGTTCGAGTTGCGCCTCAGTCATGATTGTATTTGTGTTCGTCCTTTCACCTCTTATCACCATTTCGATTCATCATCATAGTTACATAACATTAACTCCAATAGTGGTTGCTAATGACCTACATGTTGATGCCAACTTAAATAATAAAAACAAACAGAAAAGTGAAATTATGGTAATAACATTTAGTACAACAGAAAATATTCATTTCAGATAATAGGTTCAACTTTTTTTCACTGTACTCTTGGCATCAAAAAAATATCATGATTAGTTACATTATATCTTACATTATAATGAAAAAAACATACAATATATAATATAATAAATCGTTTTACACAACATCATTCGTATATTTTCACTTCACGGAGAAAAAAGAACAGTTGCAGTATACCTGATCCATTATACCGTATCAAGGGAATGCATGACAATATAGGCCCAAACAGGTTCACTGTTACTATTTCGTGGCGGAGATTGTTGGAACGGAAAGTTGCATCGTGAAGAGTCCCTTGTCGCACCCTCTGAATTCACCTTGTTAGAAGTGCACGGGTAGAAGCTGCCGAGCCCAAGCAACCTTGTCGGAACGGTTGGCTATCTGCTCGGCGTTAGCGAGAAACACAGGTTGGAGGATCCAGCCCACCGTCATGACGCATCCGGACGAAACTGATAGGAGTCGGACTTCCGAGTCGGCTTGCACAGGTTACTGGTTGAACCGTAGGCCTACGTGTTGCCTTATTTAAGCATTTCTTATTAGTGTTACAAGTTACTGATTGTTGACGGGTATGAGATGGGTTATGCGTAGTACTTGCTATTAATGGAATATTCATTATTTATTTTTGATCCAACAACAGATCTCTATATTTACCTACACAACCAGACACCATCAAATGGAAATAATTGCAAAAAAATTATGCATTTAGTGATAATTAAATTTCACAATAAATTATACAAAAAGCCTCAAAAGCCTTTGAATTCTGCAGTCTGACTTATTACGGTATATATACATACATCAATAATGTCTGCATTGTTGTTCAATAAAAGTTATATATTAAAAAAATTAAATTAAAAAATTTTAAAATATAAAATTTATCCATTTATTTAATTTATTATTTGCACTTATTTCCATTTATATGATCAGGTGGAGTAAATACACAAGGGGACCAAGGGGGACCAAGGTGACCATTTAATAATGTTTACAGACATCAGTAATTATTTCAAAAACATTTTATAACTTTTTCAAAACTATTTCAAAACTGTTTCACAAGTAAATTTAAATAGCAACTTTTATTACTGATCCCCCAAAAAAGAAATTCAATTCACTTTTTTTTATAAAAACCCCAGGGTTTATTTAAATTATGGCTAAATATGTAACTGAAAATTATTTTCGAATGTATTTGTTGCCTATTTCTATAAACCTTTCATTTTACAAATTTAATATTCTTGTTTATGTTTATATTAATTTTGATTACAGAAGGTTCAATTCTATTAGTCCCTTCATTATAGGGTTCTTGCATCCACTAGCACAAAATTCATCTACATAAAATTAACACAGTTTACAATTACAATGAATTCATAAATAGTTTACATACTATTAAAATAAAAGTAGTATGTGAAAGAAATCACCATAAATCATATTTATATTTTTACTTCTGTTATTTCAATTTCTGTAATCTAAATGTTACAAACATACTATAAAATCAAATCAAATTAGTTAAATTAATATAAAAACTGGAATTAAATGTATTTAGCTATTGTTTTTCCTGCTGGGTCTGCACTTTGAATCAATCTCATTGCTTAGAAACCTCTTTACCCATTTGACAATGAATAAGCTCATTGGCCTGCATTTACCAATTCTACACTCCCAACATGTTAATGTCATAACTATTGTTATTATCACCTGAATGCAACAATAAAAAAATTGTAGAGAAGAATGTGCACTCTATAACAGTAAATAAATATAGTGAGAGGTCGGGATAAATTATAATTTTAGTATTGTGTAAGGTGGGAGAAGACTCATCACTTAAGCGTGGGACAAAATAATAAAATGGTTTTTCTAATTAAATATTTATGCATATTTCAAATGCATATTTAATTAAATTTTGTAAAATTGCCTATACCAATTCAGAAATTGAAAACAGCAGGATTACCTCTATTGAAGTCATTAAATATTATTGAAGATATTACAATGTTTTTGAAATTAGTGTTTGGAAATACAAGTATGATTGCCAAGAAAAAAGTATATAATTCAACTTCTGATTAAAACTTCAATGAAATTTAAAGAAAAAAAAATTGTGATTCAAGGGCAGAAAATGCAGAATTTGACCTCACATTGGCTCAGAGTTCATCTTACAAATATGCTCCAATTACATCTGGTGATGTAGTAGAATGTTCAAAAAAATTCATTTCTCACAAGAGGATGAATTTGACTGAGTAAAATTTAGAAAAATTGTTTATTGTTCTTGTTACAAAAGGCAATGAAAAAAAATTCCAAGCTAAAATTTGATTGTGCATGTTTTGGAAAATTTTATCTGGCATATGTATGCAGGTTTTAGTATTTTAAAGGGCTAGTAATATTGAATTGCTTTATTTCAAGAGGAAAGTATTTTGTTCACTTGGCTATGGAAATGTTTCAGAAAATAATCAAAATAATTACAACAGTAATGACATTTCCTTGCCCAAGAATCATTAACTCAATCTGAGATATTTTTCTCTGGTAATTTTGAAGAAGATGGCCAAAATCATTGCATGTTTGAGAATGCAATCCATACTATATGTCACAAACAGCAAACTGTGGAAAACCCTACATTATGAAAAACCTGAAGCCTTTTTCCTTGGAAACCAAAGCAAAAATTAATAATCTTTCAAAAGAAAATTACAGATTGTCATACTCCATGAACTTGATTCGGAACTCTAGTTGTAAAACAATGACCTGAAAACCAGCATTTTGAAGTTAATGACACTTTTCTAGTGGGAACGAGAATTTTTTATATTACTCATACTCATTTGTAGTCATTCACAGAGCACCACTCATACATTTTCCTGAAGTGAAACTATAACAAATTATAACACAAGTTATATTACCTAATGAGAATTTTAAAATAATGTCCTGGTCAAATGATACACTAAAAAGTCAGAACCATTAATGTATATACATTTTGGAATTTAAATACGAATGAAATCACAAAAGTCCATGATGCTTGCAAAAGTAGCAAAATGTATATTGGCATCACCTTCAAATACCTGTTCATGATCTTGTCATAGAATGCAATAGGCATTTAGAATTAACAATATTCATGAATATCTGCATCAATGAACCATCACCTGTTTCAATGACCAATTTCCATCAGCTGTGTCAAAAACTACCTGAAAAATAAAATGAATACTATAGTATTTGAAAATATAATTAAAGTGATAATTATTGAAAAATTTAAAAAATAAAATAAAAAATATAGTGTTTTACAGCAGTTTTTTAGGAATGCATTATTATTTTGTTCAATTATTTACAGAACATGGTAGGCTGTAGTCTCAATTTAAATATTTAAATTGGCCTGGGACTGGTAGCTGATAAATATATAACGTAATTAGTCTGCCTTTCGACATTTATATTTACATGTGTAACAGCTCAGACGGAAAATAATATAATTATTGAAGTTTGTTTCTAACTTCGTTCCCGTTTTCAGCAAGAATGACAGATATGTTTTCTTTGCTTTATAAAGTCATAATTATCGCATCATGCTTCTATGCTTCTATTATGTAATTGAAATAATGTGATGTGTGTGTGTGTGTGTTTAATAGATGTTGAATGTTTTCCAATGGATATTTTCAATACGTAATTAATCTGACAAGGTACCTGGCTGCTGTGGCCAGCTACTGCTCTACAACATGATTAGACTTGATGAGGCCGACAGGTCCCTTTATGAAGGAACATCTACCTCTCAGAAATCACAGGCCGGTTGGTCCATCAAGGTTGACTTTTATCTTAGATTATGTTGTAACCAGGAAAAGGAGTATAGCAACAAGGTCTCCGTTTCGTATACGAAGGTTTTGTATAACTATTGAAACCTTGTTGCGATTTATGGTATTCAGTGTTTCTCACTTTTCCGGAAATTGTAAACGCGCAGTTTTTGGTTTGGCACCTGTATTTTTATGCTAGAACTGTCGGATCACAGAAAAGTTAGTCGGTGCCTTTTTTGAATCCGTACGTTTCGCAGCTTAGACAATCTTGTTCTGTTTTTTAAGATCAGTTAAAGAAAATCGTTTTTCTTTATGGACAACGCCTAAAGTTTCCAGTTTGCTGACTACGCTTCCATAGATTACAGGAATGCTGAAAAAACCACATGATGTTTATCGTACCGCGGACCCACGAATCGTTGTTTCATGAGAAGCACCTATTTTTCGGCATTAAAAATATTTATGGTCGCTAGGAAATTTGTAATTGAAATAACTTCATAATATAGTTAATTCGAGTGTTATGACTCGTGATTTTAGGCACGAAACTGTTAAATTTCTATGCAAATAGCGTTTAAAAGCAATATAATTGAAAAACGATATGGATTGAATGGCGATATGGAATTGAAAGACGATACGGGATATTCACAGTAACACTGAACGCGCGTTTTATAGTACTGAACTAAAGTTCAGTAATTTACTAATTTATCGTATTAGCTCAGCTTAATATAATTATTGTTCGCTTAATCACTATTAAATTTCTTCTCAAAAAATCTTTTATGTCGATTTGAAGATCCGCGAAATGAAATGTTTTTAAAAACTTCTCTCAACATAGACGACCCTTGACCCACCTGAATCCCGTCTCCGCCCTCTAGTATCTTTCAAGTTTTGGACTTTATGACACCTCTTTACCACTCTATTTACTAGTTTAAATTTTAATTTGGTTAAAAGTTCTTTTTTAAGAATGTGATTTATTTGGGGGATATAAGGTAACCATATCAAATTATTTATAAAGAAATTGTTGGTAGTATTACTGCAAGATTTTCCATATTCAGTAATTTTTAGTCTTTTAGATATAATCTTTTCTATGAATTTTAAAGGATAAGTATTGAATTTCAATAGCTCTAAAACTCTACGTAAATTATAAGTATAGAACCGGGGACACGACAATTTTATTGCTGTCAACTGAATTTGACACAACAGACTTAAGACCAAAAGGGTTTTTAGACAAAAATACAATTTTGGAAACATCTTGGTACAACAAACCTGTTTTTTCTGGTATTATGTTGAATTACCTATCTAAACACTTACATAAACACACTATATAATTATCATTAAAGATTTTTCACATGATTGTTTATTATTAAACCATTTTTAAATACAACCAGAATTTTTTATTACATAAATAGGTCTCCATTATATTTTAATACCAACATTTAGGATGTAATCCAATAAGATTAGCCTCGTGAAGTGAGTACAGAACAAGAGTCGAAAAGTCAAAAACGCTTTGAAGACAATTTTTGAAGACTAATAGACTGTTCCAAAGAAATAATTTTACAACTTCAGTTTACTACAAATGATGAGATAAACATTAATTATAATTAAAATTAATTATAATTTTCGTGCATTTGGAATAAGATTTTGAAAGACGAGCTCCCCATATCTCGCCAACAATTTGGTGAATAACGTTTTTGCTTGAGAAAAAAATTGAATTTTTATATACAGTCACATACATATTGTACACTCACAACATTGACATCGTACTAATTAATGACATTTCTATGGTGATAATCCTGTCTCGTTCTACAAGATAATTCTTGTTGTCGACAGCCATTTCTTCCCAAAATCATAATAATGACGTGTGAAACAATATATTAATCAGAACCAAAATTTTAAATAAGAATGCACCTTTCAATATTTATTATAGTTTGCTGAGATAAGTTTGCAAAATTACCCTTTCGAACTAACAATCCCAAATTTTCGAACTGATTCTCAAAATCATTCCCGTTCACACCAACACACGTTCTATACCTTTTATACTTCAAAATGAGACCCAGCACATTTAAATCGAGAACAAGCACTTTGGGAACAAGAACTTACATTAGGAACAAACATCCTCGAATTGGGAACAAACTCGTTTACTTTGCGACAAATCTCACTCAAATTGAGACGTATCATCATATTGAGATCAAAAAACCGCAAAACGAAAAGTAAACAGGCAATTGTTATAGTTGACAAAAACAGGTTATGTAGTTGTGTTCCGTTTAGTTGTTCAAGGCAGTCTTCATTGTTGATTAATTATGCCAGGAGACACCGCCTTAAAGTAACACTGACCGTGTGGGCGAAGAGGTTTGCGTGCTCCATGAAATCAGATTATTGCAGGGTAGCACTGCTTTTCAGTTCGAACTAATTAGCGTGCCGCCTCACCCATACAGGTGCGTCAAGCTGGAAACAGCCAAGTCAGCACACCGACACGAAACATGTCAAATCATTTATTGCTAATTAATTGTCAATTAATTGCCACATTTGTAATTAATTGCCACGTATTTTCGTGGAGAAAACGGGTGTATGCTAGCTTGACGTTAAGCCAGCACAGTATTTTCAGTCTAAAATAATCAAAGTCAATGTCAGGAGAGCATGCCAACCCGCAACATAATAAAAAATTAAAATATAGAAAAAAAACGGGCTCAATCACAAAAATTAACGAGATAGTTTAAAGACATATCGAACTATTTTTTTCTCTATGCATGATTTAATTCCCCTCTTTTTTATGAGATAACGCCTTTCTTAACTTCGTAGTTATGCCACCACGTACGACATTCAAATAGACAATGCAAGAGTACCAACGAGTACGATATATCTAAAATCTATTAAATAATTAAATACACATTCAATACAAGTTTATTATACTAAAGATAAATTAATAAATTTTGCCGTGTATCATATAAACATTCTGAAACTGCGTCAGATTTATCGAACCTAGCCATTATTCAAATTCAAAATACAGAGAACCAGCGAGCACAATCACATAAAAATAAGAACATAGTTAATAATGTTTAGAACTAATTTTTTACTCAATACACGATTTAATTGCTCTTTCATTTTTTAACTAATAATATTTTAAACTTCGTTGTTATGAAACCTCATCGACTTTCGAACAGGAAATGCGAAAAGTACCAACGAGCACTAATATCTATAATCTATTTAATAATTGAATGCACTTCGATACTAGTATATTACTCTAAGATAAATTAATAAATGTTGCCGTTAAATATAAACATTTGAATCTGCATCAGAGTTATCGAACAAAGCCAGATATTCAAATTCAAAATACAGAGGCCCAAACAGGCACAATCACATAAAAATAGGAACATAGTTAAAGATATTTAGAACTAGTTTTTTATTCTATACACGATTTAATTGCTCCTGTCATTTAATTAATAATACTTTTTTTAATAGTTCGTTGTTATAAAAACTCGAAGACATTCGAACCGGAAATGCGAGAGTACCAACGAGCAAGAATATCCAAAATCTATTTAATAATTGCATACATATTCAAAACTAGTTTATTACACTTAAGATAAATTGATAAATAATGCCGTGAATTATATAAACATTATTGAAACTGCATCAGAGTTATCGAACTAACCAGATATTCAAATTCAAAATAGAAAATCCAACGGCACAATCTATAAAATTAGGAACACAGTTAATAGATATTCAAAACTAAATGTTTACTTTATACACGAATTAATTGCTCATACCAATACAAAAAAAATAATTTTTAAAACTTCGTCCTAATGCAATCACGTACAAGAATCAAATGAGAACTTCGAGGGTACAGACGAGCACAAATAGCTAAATTCAATTAATAATTGAATGCATATTCCTTTTTTAGTTTATTACACTAAAGATAAATTGACAAATGTTACTGAATTAATAAAAATTATTGAACTCATGGGTTTACAGAGAACCAGCGAGAACAATCACATACAATTAAGAACATAGTTAATCGATTTCCCGAACTAATTTTCTCTATACACGATTTAATTGTCTTGTCATTTATTAAATAATATTGTTATGAAACATAATCGACTTTCGAACAGGAAAAGGGGGAGTACAACCAGCACTACTATGTAAAAACTTTTAATAATTGGGAAAACATTCAATACTAGTACATTAGACTAAAAAATCAATTGATAAATGTTGCCATGTATATATATATATATATATATATATATATATATATATATATATATATATATAAATATAAATATTATTGAAATTGCATGAAATTAACGACAAACCCGATATTCAAATTCAAATACAGAAAACCCAAAAGGCACAATCACACAAAATTAGGAACATAGTTAATAAATATATGGCACTAATTTCTTACTCTATACACGATTTAATTGCTCTTGTCATTTATTGAATAATAAATTTTTAAAACTTTGTTGTTATGAAACCTCATCGACTTTCGAACAGGAAATGTGAGAGTACCAACGAGCACTGATATCTAAATCTATTTAATAATTGAATGAACGTTCAATGCTAGAACATTACACTACAGATAAATTGATAAATGTTGCCGTGACTTATATAAACATTATTGAAACTGCATCGCATCACCATCCATCCACAAAATTAGGCATATTAAAGACGTTAACCACACGAGCTATCAAGGTGTGCGACGAGCGCTCGCTGCCTGATGAACTCCAAAAACTCGAACAGACGTTCAGGGCCAACGGCTATTCCCGAACTGCGATCAGACGCGCGCTGACCTGTGCTACGGGCCACTCCGAGGGTTGCGGCAACCCCGAAGGTCGTGGCATCCTAGACGGGCGTGGTGTCACCGAAGACGGCGGCAGCACTGAAGATCGACAGGCTACTACGGACACGGAGGAGAGTGGGAGAATAAAATTAGCCGTGCTTCCTTACGTCCGGTGTCACCGACCGATTGGGAAAACTGCTTGGGGAAAAACAACATCCGGACGGTTTCCACAGCTCCTGACAAGCTGCACAACGCCCTGGTACGCATCAAAGACGCGTCACCACCTCTCTAGTCAGCCGGTGTGTACGAAGTTCCCTGCAGCTGTGGCAGGACGTACATCGGTGAGACCGGGCGCACTGTGTCGGAACGCCTTAGGAGCACATCTCCTTTACAATAGAACAATACCAACCTTTCCCGCTATAGCACACCACTCGGAGGTTTCGGGACATGCCATCGAGTTCGACAAGACTCGGCTCCTGCACAAAGAAACAGGTACTGGCCCAGGCGCTTCAAAGAAGCTCTAGAGATCAATAGACGGCCGCAAAACATCAACGCGGACGCGGCTCAACCTTAACCCGGCCGGAAATCGCTTCCCGCCAATCCGCGACTGCGAGGAGCTGCCACACGCGTCCGACCTCGAGGGCGCCCGGCGCGAGGCGCGGGTTGGCACAGACCGCCAGTCAATCAGAGCGACCACTCCGCCAATCACGGCGCACCCACCCCACCCGGCCGCCCAGGCCGGACAATATTTAATACCCGACGCACAACATCGCGATGTCAATGATTAGATTCGATTACCAGCCCGGCGTAGGACGCCGAGGAGAGCGGACGCACCCGAGAAGCGCTCCGCCCGCCAAGGGAGTTTTTTGCCGCCGCGGAAAAAACAGCCCTTTTAAGGGCTAAAGAGCAAAAGCCTAGCTTCGCCCTTCTAAGGGCGCTCTAGCTTCCAAACAACCCTTCTTAGGGCTAGTATTATAAAAGCTCTTAAGATTTTATAAAGAGATATGTTGTCGCCGGCGAGCTCTGCAGCGTCGACACCATTCGCCACCCAGTCTGCGGGTGGGAATGGTGCGCGTGGTCGGGCCAGCGGGCGCACGACAGAGCGAGGAACCGTCAAACGACGGGGCTTTTCCTCATCAACGGAGCGCATTTGTATAAAGAGAACTCCTTCTGCCAACAGGAGGAGACCGCAGAGCGGAGAGGAGGGCGCAGGGCCCTCCACGTCGGCCGCCGCGCAGCCCGCCGCCGCATCGCCGCTTCCTGACGCGGCGTCCGCCGCAGCGGACGCCGCCGCCGGTCACGCCGCCGGCCGCTGCCGCGCGCCCACGACGCCTGACGCCCCACCCGGCGCACCAGCAGCAGCAGAGAGGGGAGGAGGACGGGTTCACCTCGTCTCCCGCCGACGCCCCCCACCCATCTTTCTCTACGGGGTGGCAGACATCTTTGGTCTCCTCGAGGCCTTGCACGCGGCCGGCAGCGACACCGCGGTCACCGCAGAGGTGGCCGGCGACGCCGTAAAGGTTAGGTGCGAGACCCTCGAGGCGATGTGCTCGCCGCCCTGGAGGAGAAGTCTGTGGAGTACCACGTACTCCACAGGAAACAAGTTCCTGCGTATGTTTTGCGGGCATACCGTTGGAACTCCTTTTCAGGCGCTCCAGACAACCTGGAACTTTTTGGGTTTCAGGTGGGGAACTGGACAATAAGCACGGGGACGGGGCCCACTCCCCCTGGTGATGCCATCGGGATGGGGCCCCACCGGGCTTTTGGGGGGTTCATCGTGGGCTGCGTCCGCGGGGGAGGGTATGGCCCCCGCGGGCCCCCGCACGCCAAAATTCCGGGATTTGGGGCCGGGCACGGCCAAGCGCCGCACCCCTGCAGGCGTGGGGACCCCCCCGACGCCGCGCGGGCCCGCGGGCCAAAACCCCCCGGGGGGGGCGAAACGCCCCAACTGCCGGGGTGATAATCAGGCGCGAAGTCGGCTGTCGAGTACAAGCGCCGCTGGGGGGAAACCCGGCCAGCAGCGGCATCACGGCGGCGCAGCGGACCCCAGGGCGTGCTGGCACCCAAAGAGGCACGGCCGACGCGCGGTCGGGGCGTCGCGTTCCCCCTCACGGGAGCGCAACCCTGCGCCGCCGCATTCCCTTTCCCGCAACCGCGGCTCAGCGTTCGCGAGGGGGCCCCCGGCCCCAGCGGGCGGCACGCCAGGAGCGGACGTTCGCCCCCTGGCCCCCGCCCCCCCCCCCGGGGAGCCCCCCCCAACGCGGCCCGCAGGGGGCGCGAAGGAGGTCGGCGGAGAAAATATCCTCCTTTTGAGCGAGCGGGGGTCCATCCCCATTGACGATCTCGCCCCCGAAAGGGATCGCGGGGGAAGTCGCGGCGCTCATGGGGGGGAAAGGGGATCAGGGGGTGGCCGCGCCCACCCCAAAGGGGAGTGACACATCTTTGCCTCCTGAGGTGAGGCGGCCGTCCCGGGGAAGCGGGGACAACCGCTTTTCCCTCGTCCTCGCCCGCCCCCGTACCTCTCCCCAAAAAATGGCTGCTTTTTTTTATGAATAGCTGCCTTCCTTCGGGAAATTTGAACGCTCCGCGCGGGCAGTCAGAGCTACACACTTTCTCGCTCGCCTTTTCTCATGATGTGGGGAAACTGGCTAACCCCGCATCTTTCTTTTAAATTTTTCCAGGATATATCTGCTGGAACGACAGAACGGGAAAATTTGACGGCCGCCAATAATAGGGGGGCGGAACAGCAATAAAAAGACGCAACATAAATCATTTTTTGTTCTCCCGCAGCTGCAGCACGAGGCCCTGCTGTGTCTGGACGGAGCGTGGGCCGTTGCGACTTGTCTCTCCGCCTCCCGACCGCTCCCGGAAAAGTGGGAACTGCGCAAATTTGCTCGCACGTCTCCTCCCAAAAATTGTGGCTCATTTTAAAGCCAAACACGGCCGGAGTTCCCCTCACTGCCCCCCGGGGGGTGCTGGCGTTGCTGCGCAAACGGTTGCGGATTTTTCCCGCCTCGCTACCTTTTCCTAAAAGAGAATGGTAGGCCCGATGTTTTGAAAAGCTTTTCCTCTCCCCTTTTTCCCCTTCTAACCACCACCTTTAACTTTCCTGACCCTTCCAGTAATCGCAATGATGAGCGCGGCGGGGCCCGTCTTTTACCACCCACGCAGGCGACGCCTTTTGGGAAAAAATTTTAGACGGAGCCAGCAGCGCATTCAGACGCAACCCCTTTTTGATCCGCAGCGTGAAACTGGAGCAATAAATTCCCAAAGGGGACTGGCCTCAACCCGCCTGAAAAACGCTCCTCAAGAGGGCGCCCTTCTCCTTTTTTGATTAATCTTAATTTCCCGGAAAAAAAGAGCGCGCAAATGTGGGAGCCCCGACACCCGCTGAAAACGAGGGTAAAAGATTGAAGCGTAGTTAAAATCAACTAGCCAACGCAAACAAGTGGAAAAAATTTCAACAGGCCTCAAACCTGAGGATAACCTTTTGGGGAAAATTTCGCAGCTTTTTTGGGAAACCCGTGATGTGCCCTGCAAATCGCAAATTGCCGAGTGAACAGGGGGGGAACCCTCGCTAATGCAAATTGTTTTAAGAGGGGGGCGCCAATCCCCCCGTTTTCGAAGTGCAAAACAATGGGGGCACTGCCCCGCCCGCCGACGGCCAGTTTTTGATGAAGCAGAAATAAAAACGGCCATTGGGGCTGAAAACTAAAAAAACTCCGGCCCCGACGGGATCAGTAACAGTCCCGAAGAAACTGCCGCAACAAGCCATATTGTTTCGTCATTTTAATTCAATTTTGTGTTGCACTTTCCGAGTCGTGGAAGCATGCTCGTCTCTTTTCTAAACAGGAAAAAACCCAAACTCCCGGGCGTAATCATTATTTAAAAACACTCGGGGGTGAAAAAAAATATTAAAGACTTGTAAATATGTTACAGATAATTCATTAATGAATAAGGAGCAGTTTGGCTTTCGCGGGCCACGCTAACGCATCAGCTTGTGCGAATTACAGACCGCATAAGACGCAACTTCAACGAGAGCCGATTCACAGGCGGAGTGTTCCTCGATGTTGCCAGGGCATTTGACAAGGTTTGGCACGTTGGTCTCCTTTACAAACTCCACACCTTGAACCTTCCTAGTTACCTAGTACACCTTGTCCACTCTTTCCTAGCAAACAGAACGTTCCAAGTAACGCTTCTGAATGCTAAATCTACCCGCCGCGCCGTACGTGCCACAAGGAAGCGTGCTAGCTCCTACGCTCTTCAGCCTCTATGTGCGTGATATTCCCTCGCACCCTCAGACGGAACTCGCACTGCACGCCGACGATACGGCTGTAATAGCCACGTGAAAAAGATCGAGCTTCTCCAGAAGTATTTGGATCAACATCTACTTCAGATCCAGGAGTGGCTGAAGCTGTGGCGGGTCAAAGTCAATGTGAGTAAGAGCACAGCCGTGCTCTTCACACGGTGACTGCGATTCACGCAGCCGAAGCCACTCGCGCTTAGTGGAGACGTAATTAACTGGGCCAAAAATGTCAAGTACCTAGGAGTGAAATTAGATAGCTCACTCACTTTCAGCCTGCATAAATACGTGCGGCAGAAAGCGCGCATACCAGAGGCCGCTTACGATGCTTATTTCACAAGCGGAGCAAACTGTCAAGCAACCTGCCTCACGCTTTATAAAGCAATTATCAGAGCCAAATGGACTCACGCCCTAGCTGGGCGATTGCTGCAGAAAGTCATTTAAATAAACTGCAGGTAGTTCAAAATGAATGCCTTAGGGCCGCCCTCTGCGCCCCTAAATACACTTTAATTCAAAATTTGCATCGAGATGTTTCAATGCCACTGCTAAAGAGAGCATCTTAAAAGAATTAGTACTAAATTTTCAAAAGCCGCTGACTCGGAAAACACTCATTTCGAGGTCGCTTCTACGAACCCGATCAACGGGCGAAGTATAGCGACCAAACAATTTCTGGAGTAAGAATCTGAAACAGCGAAATGAGACTTGAAATATAAGCTTTGAATTTCAGCCACGCAATGCGCGCGCCAGTTGGCTAAAATCTACTGATCTGTTTTTTTCTTTTCATGTTGCAGGATTGGCCATAGATGCCCGTAAGGGTAGGAATGGTCGCACCGCAGTGGCGTGAACGTACATTGCACCTTACGTGCGTTCACAAAACTGCACAAGTATACTAACGCGATGTCAATGCCCTGATGAAGCCTGCGACATGTCAGGCGAAACGTCGGCCTCTCAGCCCACTACGCGGCATCACCCAGACAGCGAAGTCAAACTGCATGGCAGTTATCGAACCAAGCCAGATATTCAAATTCGAAAATACAGAGAACCAACGAGCACAATCAAATACAATTAAGAACATAGTTAATGGATGTTTAGAACTATTTTTTTTATTCTATACACGATTAAATTGCTTTTGTCGTTTATTAGATAATAATTTTTTAAAACTTCGTTGTTATAAATTCTTGTTGACTTTCCAACAGGAATTGCGATAGTACCAACGAGCACTAATATCTAAAACTTATTTAATCATTGAAAGCACATTTAATACTATTGGTCTACCACTCTCAAAACAACCTTCCACTGCGCATGCCCGAACGTGGCCTCTCCCTCCAAAGCTCCTAATATTTCCCCGCCTGCCTGCGCTCTTTGTCACAACGTAGATAGCACCCATGCAGTTTCAGTAATGTTTTTTTAATACACGGCAACATTTATTTATTTATTTTATTTATATAAATAAAATAAATAAATAAATGTTGCGGTGAATTAAAAAAACATTACTGAAACTGTTATCGAACATTACTGAAAATGTTATCGAACCAAGCAAGATAATCGTGTTTTAATAATGTTTATATAATTCACGGCAACATTTCTCAATTTATCTTTAATGTAATGTTGTAGCATTGAACGTTCATTCAATTATTAAATAGATTTTAGATATTCGTGCTCGTTGGTCTCGCATTTCCTGTTCGAATGTCTTCGTTGAACATTTATTTATGAACATTTTCAATTTTTATTTAATAAACAACAAGAGCAATTAAATCGTGTTTAGAGCAAAAAAAAAGTTCCCAACATCCATTAACTATGTTCTTAATTTGATGTGATTGTGCTCGCTGGTTTTCTCTGTATTTTCGAATTTGAATATCTGGGATGGTTCGTTAACTGCCATTCAGTTTCAATAATGAAGTCGTAGGCTTCCGCGGCCAGAGTCATGTAAATGATCTTGGCTGTCCAGGTGACGCCGCGTCGAAGGCTGTGTTGCCGACGTTTCGACCATCTTATCGTGGTCTTCCTCACAGCAGCCTGGAGAAGACCACGATAAGAGTAATCGTCGCAACACACCTTCTGCGCGCTATGACACCAAGATCATTACATTCAATAATGTTTATATAATTCACGGCAACATTTGTCAATTTATCTTTAGTGTAATAAACTAAAAAAGGAATATGCATTCAATTATTAATTGATTTTAGCTATTTGTGCTCATCTGTACCCTCGAAGTTCTCATTTGATTGTTGTACGTGATTGCATAAGGACGAAGTTTTAAAAATTATTTTTTTTTGTATTGGTATGAGCAATTAATTCGTGTATAAAGTAAACATTTAGTTTTAAATATCTATTAACTATGTTCCTAATTTTATGAGATTGTGCTCGTTGGTCCTCTGTATTTTCGAATTTGAATATCTGGCTTAGTTCGATAACTCTGATGCAGTTTCAATGTTTATATAATTCACGGCATTATTTATCAATTTATCTTAAGTGTAATAAACTAGTATTGATTATGTATGCAATTATTAAATAGATTTTGGATATTCTTGCTCGTTGGTACTCTCGCATTTCCGGTTCGAATGTCTTCAAGTTTTTATAACAACGAAATATTAAGAAAGTATTATTAATTAATTGACAGGAGCAATTAAATCGTTATAGAGTAAAAAACTAGTTCTAAATATCTTTTAACTATGTTCCTATTTTTATGTGATTGTGCTCGTTGGTCCTCTGTATTTTCGAATTTGAATATCTGGCTTTGTTCGATAACTCTGATGCAGATTCAATAATGTTTATATATTTAACGGCAACATTTATTAATTTATCTTTAGAGTAATATACTAGTATCGAACGTGCATTCAATTATTAAATAGATTATAGATATTAGTGCTCGTTGGTACTGTCGCATTTCCTGTTCGAAAGTCGATGAGGTTTCATAACAACGAAGTTTTAAAATATTATTAGTTAATAAATGACAAGAGCAATTAAATCGTGTATTGAGTAAAAAATTAGTTCTAAACATTTATTAACTATGTTCTTATTTTTATGTGATTGTGCTCGCTGGTTCTCTGTATTTTTGAATTTGAATAAGTGGCTAGGTTCGATAAATCTGACGCAGTTTCAGCAATGTTTATATGATACACGGCAAAATTTATTAATTTATCTTTAGTATAATAAACTTGTATTGAATGTGTATTTAATTATTTAATAGATTTTAGATATATCGTACTCGTTGGTACCTTTGCATTGTCTATTTGAATGTCGTACGTGGTCGCATAACTACGAAGTTAAGAAAGGTGTTATCTCATAAAAGAGAGGGGTAATTAAATCATGCATACAGTAAAACAATAGCTCGATATGTCTTTAAACTATCTCGTTAATTTTATGTGATTGTGCCCGTTTGTTTTCTCTATATTTTAATTTTTATTGTGTTGCTGGTTGCGTCATGCCTCCTGACATTGACTGATTATTTTAGACTGAAAATACGTGCGAATTAATTCCAAATTGTGGCAATTAATTAGCAATAAATGATTAGATGGTTTCCGTTGAGCTCTGGCTCGAATTTAATTGGTTAACCCTTTTCTCCACGAAAATACGTGGCAATTAATTAAAAAATGTGGCAATTAATTGGAAAAATTTTTGGCACCCAAAGGTGTGTGGCAGACGAAGGGTTGTCTCGCAACGACCCATCTGCCCTCTTTCTTAACCAACTTCCAAATCCTTTCAAATCCATCACCAATATCCTTTCCCGTCCCCCACCTGCGATACTGATGGTTATGGTGGTTCCCTTACTAGTGTGACATGCCTATTCTTACTTTTTGTCGTACTTCTTTTATATTTACTTTAGGTCTCTCTTGACCCCTCAGTTTATCGACACCGAGGTTTAGGGGGCTAGGGAGTCATTCACTTTCTCTTTAGGTTTCGAGGTTAGGGAGTCATTCGCTTTCTCTTCTTCTCTTTCTTTTCTCACCATTTTCCTTGCCCATTCTTACTCCCCTACTCTCTGAGACTCTTTGTCTTCTTCGGTTTTGTTAGTAACGAGAGTTCCCCCCAAGCCAAGATATAATGCGACCCGTGCCGAGGGCTGATAGTGGCGCAGTTCGAGACACTATCTGCGTCTCGAACGGAACCTATTGGACACCAGAGGACCTCCTGTAGTAGTTAGCCTTACCTATTCATGCGGAGCTCTGAATAGGTGGACAATTATCCCTAGTTACTCGTGGGGACTAGATGGATTATGAACACAAAACTGACTCTGAAAACAATAAAAAAATTTAAAATGTACAAAAAAAGGGTCTCCAAATCAGGACGACCGTTCGGAAATTTAAAAAAAGAAGCATATCGATTACAAGGAGTGAGCAGCTAACACTAGAAGAACTACAAGAAAAGTTAATTAAAGCTTATCATTTAATAGACCAGTCGCGAAAAGAAATTGAAGAAATTAAAAAGGGACAAGTAAAAGTAGTGGAAAACACTGAAAACAGAGCGAGTACCAGTGAAGGGAAATAATACACTGACTCTTCAGGATTTGACTTAGAAAACCAGGAGAATAAGAGGCGAAAAGTGTTCAGGAAGAGAAAGGCTTCAACTTCCCCAGGGTAAATTGTGGTAAAGGAAAGCTCGTATTGACGAGAATGCTTCGCATTCAATGAAGAATAGTGTCTCCGATTCTTCCACTTCAAATACGGCAGTTTGAGACTATTGTGGGGGGAAAAAAAAAGGAATATTCCACCATTTAACCTAATTAATGTCCATAGTTATAAGATAATAGAAATAATTAATGGATTAAAGAAAGGCCCAACTCCAGTTATAACAAAAGTCAAAGAAGGACAATATAAAATACATGTGTATTGAAATATTCCCATCCATATACCCGTCTTGCTGCCCTCAAATTCCTGCGACCTGTTTCCGAATTTCTAATAAATATATGGACGCCAGGAAATGGTTACGAGAATGAGCTCCCAAATTATATTTAATTATAACTCCGTTGCTGACTCAGTAGGCGGGTTCTTTACCGAAATAATCGTGAATACGATTATTTCGGTAAAGATTACTTAATTCGTCCCTCCCCCCTACGGAGAAGCGTGGATTCTGAAATGCAAAATTTGAATATCCTACTGGATTGCACGTGACTGCATATTTTATTTATTTATTTTTACGTCAAAAACAGTTAAAAACTGCGTATGACGTGCTATGGGGAAAAGTGAATTGTGTGCACATTTTCAAAATTCTGTGATCCCAACACTAAGTCATATACTACTTAAATTTTGGGGGAAAAAAAGCTCCCATGTAATAATGTAATTTGGCTCTTATCCGTGTTGTCCTTCGGAATAATGCTTTCTGCCGTGACAACATGGAAACGATAATTTGAATAATTGTATTTCGCACTGAATTCTAGAAGAATCAAAATTTCATAGTAAAAGAAAATATAAATAACCCAGAGCAACTACAATATTAACTCAGTTTGTTAGATACACATAGTGAAACATCCACACAAATTGAAAACCTAAACAACCAGGTTCAGAACAATAAAAATGAATTGATAATTTTGATGTAATCATTTCTAACAATTTGTACCAACCCCAGAAACAGGCCACGAACACCCAAAGTAAACACATTATTCAAATTGTCAAAAGTAATGCAAATAATGAATACAATAGTAATCCCAGCATACATTAAACCAACTCCCTCAGCTTGAATCAGTGAAAAACTACTGATTGACAGTGACTATTCACTGATTGTGTCAGTTATAACCCTGCCACTGGCAATCAGTGAACTGAACTAAATGAATCAGTAAAAAATGGGTCCACTTTTTGAATCAGTGAAATCTGTGACAACTGGAAAAATTAAAAAAAGGTTCATTATTTGAATCAATAAAGTATCACATCGCTTCTCCAGTACTGTAATGCACAAACCCAAAAATCCTACAACTGACAAATCACTGAATTGCTTTAAACAAATGCTTCAAAAACATAAAAATTTAATAAATACTATTAATATATTTGAAGTATTTTCCCTTGATATCTCAATAGAAGGATTTTTGGGTTTGTGCAGAATACTGCACTATAGTACAGGGGTAGCGACATATTGTGTAAAGAAAGTAAAAGTTAATTAGGCACAAATTTATTGAAAGATTTTTTGGGAAAATGATCTACTTGAACAGCACTGTAATTATTAACCACAAAATTATTAAAATAAATACAATAGACATATACATATTATGGCAATAGATATTGAGTCACCCAGAATCTTCAACTCGCAAAAAAAAATTTTAAAAAATTGAGGTAATAATAGATCTGTATACTATTTCATATGAGAAAATCCATATATCTGTTCATTTATTGTCTTCAACATTATCACATAGAAAAAAAACTGTCCGATGTTATGGTTTAGTTCCGTAAATCACATTATCCTTGGGGTAGGGAGAGTTTTGTTACATCATTTACTCACAAAAAATTGGGTTTTCAATGAAAGGAATACTGGTAAAGAGATATGTTGGAATTAAGGGAATTTTAAAGGGAGATACTGCCTTTTTAAGTGAGATAGGTGAATACAAGTCTTTATTTAAACCAATTAAAAACATACAACAGAGAGAAGAAAACCGATGTTCAGAAACTTTTCAAAACTCACTACGGCGAAAAATTGGCCTGCAGTTAACACTCTTTATTTTATGTACATATTATTGACAATTCTGGTGACAATACAACAAATTCTGAAAAGAAAGTTGGAAGAAAGTAGTGAAAGAAAGGACTCTTATAATTTGGTTAAAAAAATTTAAAAAAAATACAAATAAACATTTGATATATTACAAGTATTTGGCAAGTTTTAGGGTAACTTAATCAGCTTCCTCTGCTAATTATAATTTTCATAATTAAAATCTGGAGCATTGCCAAGCTTAAAATTGGAAATGTTAACTGCACTGCATGCCTTTGTTTCTATTTCATATGTACATATATATGTATACACATGTATATATACACATATATATGGGTATAAAGAAAACAGTGTGTTGTTTCCTAAAAATTCGAATCTACCATGCTACCGACAAATGACTGATACCTGACACCACAATGGAGGCGCCTGGTGACTGATTTCAATGACAGGAAGACAATTGATGAATGATGGCATGTGTCAAGAAGCGCAAGTTCTAAGCTATTAATTCACCTGAGGTAAAAACTTTAAATGGTTTACCAGATGAACTCCAAAATACAAACCTTCACAAGGAGCTAATTACAACACAAATATTTGGTAAGGTAGGAAATACTTTAAAAAAAAGAGACATCAATTTCAAAAAGTCTGGATTTCTTTATCAGAAAATCTGTCAAAAGTATATTTGGATGAAGATGAAAATTTGCAACTTTACAACTACTACATAGAAGAGATTACATAGGAAAAAGTTCTAAAATCTACCTGAGTACCTCAGATGAAACAATTGAGAAACTTTCAAAGAAAGTTTTAGAAGATAGGCAACAAATATCTGAAGTAAAAAATTTGAGAAAAATTGCCAATGATTTTATTATCGATATATTTAATGGAAGATACTCAAATGCATGCCAATAAAGAAATGAGTTTGAAAAAGAGTGGAAACTCTGTTTTGTGGAACAGAAATTCTAAAATTTTCCCTTGACAATGCAAGCACAGATTGGTACTCAAGTATGATTTTGAAAAATACAGTAGAATCAGAATGGAACAACTGGAAAAAGAACGCATGCATAAAATAAATTGGAGCTGTACTAAAACAAGGACAAAAATGGAGATAAGCCAGTGGCATATTTTTCGAAAAAATTGAGTGAAGCTCAAAAGGGAAAAAAAGCAATTTACCTTGAGTGCTTGGCAATAAAAGAGGTTGTGATATATTGGCAACATTGGGTACTTGGAAGAGAATTTTTGGTACACTCCAATCATAAATCTTAAAAAAATTTAATTATAAAAGCAAGAACTGATGAAGAACTGGGTGATTTTTGTTTGTCCCAATACAATTTTAAAATTAAATATAATACTGGAAAATTAAAACAAGAGGCAGACTGTTTAAACAGGCATCCAGTTCTAGAGCCTGATGAAAATTCAGATGACATATTAAAAATTGTATACCTAGTGAACTTGGAAGACACAAAAAAGGATCAAAGAAGATGCACAGAACTACAAAACAATAAGAAAAAACTAATATTCTAAAATGAAATTTATTATAAAAATTAAAAAGAAGAGAAAAACTCTCATTATCAGAAGGATTTAGTAAAATATTACTAAAATATGTGCACAATACTTATTGTCACCTGGGAAGAGCGCAGATGATAAATAAAGTAACATCATTCTTTACAGCGAAAAATATAATCATAAACATAGAGAAGATTTGTGAAACTTGTAACATCTGCTTAAAGAATAAATCCTGAAGAAAATCACAATTTGGATTAATGTCACACCTAGATCGAATAACGTACCCATTCAAGATAGTTTCTATAGATACCATCAGAGGTTACAGAGGATCCCGGTCAACAAAAAAAATACCTACACCTACTGGTCGACCATTTCACAAGATATGCTTATATTTTAACATCAAAAAATCAAAACGCTAATGATTTCATAAAACTAACTGAGGAAGTAACAAAAAACCATGATGTCCAGATGGTACTAATGGATCAATATCCAGGAATAAATTCAAAAGAATGAAAACAATTCCTAGTAAAGAAAAAAATAAAATTGATTTTTACTGCCATAGATGCACCTTTCTCCAATGGTCTCCATGAAAGGTTAAACCAGACTTTAGTGAATAAAATAAGATGTATTATGAATGAAACTGACAAAAAACTGCATGGACAACTGTTGTCAAAAAAGCTGTGGAGAAATACGAGACAGAGCATACAGTGACAAAGTTCTCACCAAAACACTTGCTAGAGGGTAAAACCATAAATATCCTACCACATGAATTAAAAATACAATGCACAGCTGAAGATTTAGAAAGAGAGAGGAAAATAGCACTCAAGAATACTATAAAACTTAATAATGACAACAAAAAAATGCTCGACCTACAAAGGAGACAAATAGAATTAAAAAAGGGTGATCTTGTGTACACAGAACATGAAAATCACCTGAATAGGAAGAAATTAGATGAATTGAGAATTGGGCCATACTCGATATTGGGAAAATCTCTAAGTCAATCTATGAAGTCAATACCGGACACAGAACAAAAGAATCAAATTTCTATGATATAACAACACTCCAATGGTAGAAGGTTATGATAATTGAACAATTGCAGAAGCATTGTTCATTTCCCAGGAAGGGGGGTTTATTACAGAAACCCAACTGAGTTTATATTTCAAATTAAATACTTGAAAGTTATAATCATTATATACTGCTAAAAATGAAAAAAAATGCTACTGATGTTGGGTATGCCAAATTTGTTGTAAATATTAATTTAAACAATAAGGCAAATGCTGCAATGGGTGAAGAAATACTTTATTAATAAAAAAGAAGGAAGGGCAATGTTAAAACTAATCATCACCCTGAATAAAACAAGAATAGTTTTTTCTATCCTTTCACCCATATCAAATATTGCTGGACATACTTCTAGAAGGTTTTTCTCCTTTCCAATTCCTCCAGATGCAAATTACAGCCCTCCTAAAACAGAAACTAGAAAGGTCAAGAAGTTATGCGAGGACAAAATGGTTACTTTATTTTCAGATTACATACAAAATCATACTAACTGGTAGAATTATTATGAGGTCTGGATTGGGAACCTCAGGAGTGGCAAATGGCTTTGATGTACCATCTGCACTCCCCCTCCACTCTGCCAAACTAGCCTCGCCATGTAAATGAGTAAAATATAATGTGTTTAGCGACTAAGGAAAGCAAAGAACATTGATCAAAATAAACCAGTTTTACGGCAGTCTTTGGCAAATTAAAATACTAGTATATTCGAACCTTTCAAAATATTCACTGTGTTAAGAGTCTCCAGTTAGCTCCAGCACTTTCTCTTACACTTCTTCAAAACTCCACTCCTGGACTGGTGTCATTAAACTAAATTGGAAAAAACAAAGAATTGTTTGCTGGTATGCCCGGCTCTGCTGTGGTGTAATAGAGAGCATTTTTGACTTTTCACAACTTTCATAAATGAAATTATCGATTGCACGTCAGATATTTCACACTGTATCATATATTTCAAACAGTTACATTAAAAATCTTAAGTTACATAAGAAGTTTCCAAGTTAATAACAAAAACAAATACGTGGTATTAACCACGTGTTCATAACCTATTTCTTAGTATGGCTAAATGTTCACCATAAAATAAAACGTCACACAGTTATCAACAAGACGAGTCACAGGAAAGCGAAAACTACATACGTAACGCAATTAAAACAATCTTCAGACGCAGGTCAGTTTCTTCACAGGAAACCTCTATTTCAATCGATTTCAATCGTTCCGCCGTGGGAACATACTCAACACAGCACGTGAATTACTGGACCTGTACTGGACGATCAGTCGGTATGGTGGCGCGGCACTTTACCACTGACAACCAGTGAAATGCTGGCGGTCATTATGAAAAGGTTCTCATATTCACTGATTGTCAGCGAAACTACACATTTCGACTGAAGATATCAGTGACTTTGCTCTCACTGATTGAATCAGCGACAATTTCACTGATTCGCTGATTCACCATACAGTCCAACCTCAAATGGAACTCACACCTAGAAGATATTAATTCAAAATTGAGCAAACTTAATTATGCTCTTAGAATAATAATAAGAAACAGCACCATTGAGACAGCACGAACAGTGTACTTTGCAAATGTGCACTCTATTCTCAAATACGGGATAATAATATGGGGCCAAGCACCAGAGGCTAAACAAACATTCAAAATACAAAAGAGAATCATTCGAACAATGACAAATACAAAAAGAACAGAGTCCTGCAGACCTCAATTCAAAAAACTTAACATACTACCACTGCCTTGTATATTCATTTATGAAGTTATCATGTTTGTAAAGAAAATCTACTAAACAATGACACACTTTACAAATTTAACTCAAGTTTACATTCCTATAACACAAAGCAAGCATGTAACCTTCATCAACCAATGTGTACAAGCACATTATACCAAAAGGGTACATTCTCTTCAGGTATACAGTTCTTCAACAAATTACCAATACATCTGAGAAACACAACAGACTTACACAACTTCAAGAATAAACTCAAACACTTCCTTGTGGAAAAACTTTTTTATAGCATTCAGGAATACCTCAATGACTAATATGTCCAATGTGATTTCAGGTGCTGCAGTAGGACTAGGTGTAGAAATAGAAAAAACCTGGCCATAACCTGCCTCCTCCTCCCCACCATTTCAAGATTTAATCAAGGAATATGCTAATACTGTTAAATGATATGTAGCTGTTACCATAATTGATACCATGTACTGTTTTGAACAATGAAACTACAAATCTTGAAATGTTAAATTATTTTAAATTAAATTAAGTTAAATGTTTATCTACTTTGCTGTTAAAAATAATTATCTACTATGTAATATCTTAATATATCTGTAACAAGTATTGTAGCATAGTCTTTAGGCCAAAGACCCCGTCTTGATCAGGTTTTTGTCCGTTTCCTGGTCCTTTGAGCAAATGCTGAGATGGCCCCTTGTTTTGCATCTGGACAATAAATGTAACTTCACTCGCTGCACCCAAGAAGATGCATGCAATTGTACTCCCTCCATATACAACATATTTGACTCATCATACACGATTGTAATTGTATTTGTGACTCAATAAATATTATTATTATTATTATTATTATTATTATTATTATTATTATTATTATTATTATTATTATTATTACTGATTCAGATTCAGAGAGAACATGTAACATCATTGATCTTCACACAATTGTGTATTGTAGTGCACTCGCGGTTGCCAAATATCTTGGACATAAAGTGCAAATCAGTAAAGAACTCACCAACAAGAAAATTTCAAAATCATATCCGAAAAAGCCAAAATGACAGACGTCTCTAAACGCAAGAATGGACCAGTTCCTGAGGAATAACATATCAAGACGACTTAAAAGTCACATTAGGTCCGTAATAAACAGATTACATGCAAACAATTTAACAATATAGAAGACTCCACCGTTCTAGAATGCAGAGACTAATATGTACAAAAAATAGCTGTTGAAAGTCAATTGATTCGTTATTATTCGTTATTCGTTATAATAAATCTCTCAAACGACGTGAACAGAACAATTATTCATTATGAAAAGTTCTACTACAAATCACTTGAAGGCAATGAATCTATAGACAATAAGGCAAAACCCTCTACAAAAGAAAATCTGACAAGATTTTGGTCGTCAATATAGTCTGATCCTGTAAATCACAATCGCAAAACTACATGGATCACCGAGGAAGAACATAATTTCCTAGGTACAACTGTTATGAATTGCTTGGGAATAAATGAAACAACAGTGAAAGAAGTAATAAACAGAAGACCCAATTGGAAAAGCCAAGGCAAAGATGGTATCCAAACTTTCTGATACAAAAGGTTCACCAGCACGCATGCTCAACTTGCACAATGCATAATATATGTATTGTCCCATCCTGAACAGACCCCTTGTTTCCTAACATCAGGTATCACATACATGAAATCTAAGAATAATAAGCAAACACAAGATCCGTCACAATACAGACCAATAACATGCCTTCCCACACTCTATAAAATTATTACATCGTGTCTGGCAAATGAGATTTATAGTCATCTGGAAATCAACAATATACTAACTGAACAACAAAAAGGCTGTCGTAAACAGCATATGGGATGCAAAGAACAATTGCTCATTCATTATCTGATATTCAATCAGTCCAAGAAAAACAAACGTAACTTTGACATTGGGTATGTGGATCACAAGAAAGCATTCGACAGTGTTCCTCACACGTGGCTGCTACAAATCATGGAGATATATGAGATAAACCCAGTCATTATAAACTTCCTCCAAACAGTTATGCAATCTTAGCAAACTACATGGTATGTCTCCATTAACAATATAATAGTTACATCCGATACAATTCATATTAAAAGAGGCACTTTTCAAGGTGATTCTCTCAGCCCACTGTGTTTTGTCTTGCTATTAACCCTCTATCAAATCGGCTAAATAGGTCCAATTATGGATATAAAACACTAGTCAATAAAACAAACCAATTTACATTATCACACCTGCTATATATGGATGACCTAAAATTGTACGCAGCCGACAACAACCAAATGCAACAACTACTTAACATCACAGAAACTTTTTCACATGATATTCACATTCGATTCGGGCTGGACAAATGCAGATTAATGAAAATAGAAAATGGTGCTATTGTTACTGAAAGTTATAACTTACGAAGTCAGCTCTGGGAAATTGAGTCACTGAGAGAAAATGAACAATAAAAGAACATAAAAATAAGTATTTGGGTATGGCGCAAGCCAGACAAATAAATAACAAACAAGTTAAAGAAAAAAACATTGAAATATTCCTCAGAAGAATAAATAGTATACTAAAGACTAACATTACATCAAGAAATATATTGAAAGCCATCAACACATACGCCGTATTCTTGCTTACGTATACCTTTGGAATAAAACCCTGGCAGACACTGAACTGGAAACACTCCTAGACAATTAGAACAAAACTCACATACCACAGATATCACCACCCAAAAGCGGCTTAGAAAGAATCACAATACCCAGGACGGAAGGTGGCCGAAGATTGATAGACCTGAAGGAGATGAATGACAAACATGTAAAGTCAATGCAAACGTTTTTCTATCGTAAGCAAGAAATTTCGCAGCTACACAATGCAGTAATACAGGCAGATAAAAAACTTACACCCCTAAACCTTTCAACATGCATAGAAGATCCTAATAATGATAACACACAAGATAAAATGCAGGAATGGGCCGGAAAAGCTCTTTATAGAAGACATTACCACGACCTTTCCAAGAACTACTACTACAAGTACAACCCAGTTCCCGTTCTCGAAAACTCATTTAAGATGTACTACGACAGATCAATCTTGACAGACAGAACTATACCCCACAATAGACCTGATATAACCCTCTTTGGCAAAATTAATAAAAGAGTAACCTCGATATATGTTGCTGTCCCAAATACAAATAATATAATGAAAACTATAGAAAATAAACAAAATAAATACAAGGACACACTGGAAATCCAAAATTTATGGAAGGTTAAAAAATTAATCCAACACTCAAAATCAATTTAAAACTAGTACCCGTTGTCATATCAGCAACAGGAATAATACCTAATCAGCTCTCCCAAGCATTGAGAATCCTATATTTACTAAACACTTTGCACATCAATATGCAGAAAGCTATTATTGTCAGTACATGCCGAATAGTTCGTGAATTTCTAAATATTACATCCAGTGGAGGCTCCCAAAGCGTAACAGAAACCCAAGAAAAATAAAAGATAACAGACCACAACAACTTCATTGGTGTTTATTTATTTATTTTACGTAAAAAAAAAAGTTAAAAATTGCGTATGACGTGCTATGGGGAAAAGTGAATTGTGTTTGCTTGTTGTTATTGTAATACCACTAAATTACTAGTGAGGAAAAAAATTATGAATAATAATAGTAATAATAATAATAATAATAATAATAATAATAATAATAATAATAATAATAATAATAATAATAATGTCTGTTTCAAAAATCAAGTGACATTGTAATTTCTATTTCTGCTTCGCACCAACAAAAGAAAAAAGCATACATGGCATTTTACATAACAATTCTCAAACAAAAATAACTATAAAAACCCTGTAGTTATTTAATATTTCCCGTTACTCTCCCCTTGCATGAGTGACCATTTCCTATTATTATTTTAATTGAAAATGAATTTAAATCTATTCCAAAACTTGGTCTTACATTATTCAGATTTATATGACCCATTTAATAATTATCCTGTTTGTGGAATCCTCAGCCTACTTGATCGTTGCTCGCGCATACATTCTAAATTTCCATTTTCAGCTTAGTCCAATCTTATTGGGGCATCTTCTTCTTTTCCATACATGGTTTATCCTTTGTTACACTGACAACATTTCTGCCATCAACAATTTACACTATCTCGGAAAACCTTCTCTCACCATGCGATCGTCACGGAGTCGGAATCTATTCTGCCCGTCTGTTTATAACACATGCTGCTCTTCTATCTTACACGTTGCGCAGTACAGTACTTAATTTCGTTTCTCTTTAGTTCTATTATACATGTTCATCCCTTCCTCGTAGGCATTATCATTTCTAATTAACTAATACCGCCCAAGCATTCTATTAAGTTATTCCTTGACTATCGATCCTTGAATTCTTTTCGTAAATCAACTGAATACCCTTGGAAATTCCTCACGTGTCCATATGATATTCTCTTCACCACTAATTACACTATTTTCTCCTTATTAATCACACTGCCTTTCTTGACAATTCCATTATTCATCACTCGCCATATAGTTCCTTTGTTTCCCCATTGTTGCTATTGTTCCGCCTTATAGTTTTTACGAAACTTGTACAACTTGTAATAAATCATCGCAACACAACATCCTAAAACATTTTGGGACACTGCAAGGAAACTAATAGCAAAAGGGTATGTCAAATGTTCAATAACGATCGAGGAATGGTGGTCCTTCTAAGAGAGTATATTTCCGCTGAGAATAAAAGACAATACAGATTTTTTTGATGCTGCCCATCCATTTCTGGGCAAACCAATAGATATTGAAGGAGTGACGAAATCAATCCGAAAAGCCAAAAAAACGGGAAGTCTTCGGGGCCTAGTGGCATAGACAATGAGTTTTACAAGGGACTACCGATAAATGGAATAGTACTGATGACCACGTTATTCAACACAGTGATGAACACAGGTAAAATCTCTGACGACTGCTGTCAACTAGATGTAGTACTCTTTCAAAAAAAGGTGACTTAAAGGATCTACTAATTTATCAAGGTATAACGTTAGGCAATTGCCTAAATATATACCAGCATATTAACTGACAGACTTAATATTTGGAGTGAATCTGAGAATATTCTACCAGAAGCCGAATATGGTTTTAGGACAAAACGTTCGTGCGAATACAATATCTTCTGTATCAAAAGCCAAATTGCACTGATCCTGGCAAAACCCGGAGAAAAATTGTACGTAGCATTCATCGCGTTGTGTCAAGGTTTTTAACCGGTGTGTCAACCTTTTCTGAAGTTTGAAAGGGCATCTTGAAAAAATGTCTCATTGAGGTTGTCTTACTAGTCCAGAGTACTTCCGTTTTATTTGTGGTGAGTACACAATTATAAGTACTTAAGAAATACAACAGATTTCCTCAAAAAAGTGTATTATGCATATTTTGGTTTCAGAATACAATCAGTTTTGTTCCTGAATACAGTGTGTAGTAGATTGCTACAACAGACGCGATTCTTATGTTACTGGTCGTCGGTTTCTTCGGATGGATAAGCAATTTAAGTACTTCTTGAGATAGTGTAACTTTACGATTGTACTTGGTTATTGAATGACGGATTTGTGGCTCACGTTTTGACTCACACTTTGAAAGTTTCTGCTCCTTCACAACTCACTTATATTCTAAGGTAAGCAAATATATGCACTTGTTTACCTTAGAATTCCAGAGCTTTCGTTACCATGCATAGTTCTAATGCTTTACTGAATTTACTATTAGATCTGGACATAATTCCATTTTCTTGATCCAACTTTTTCGCCACTTTTATCATGTGTTCGGGTGTTGCGAAGTGTCGTTTAATTTTCCTGTAAGTCCAATTTTCAATAATTGCCAAAATTTGAATTATCAACGTCTTATCGTCTGTTGAGTGAAAGTAATCGATACGTTTCTTAATAATACCTTCAGTGTCTTATTTTTGAATGGACGTCGTAGGACCTTCAGTGAGAGAAACTTTATCTGTGATAACACTTTGTACTTTCTGAAATTTCTCATGGGGATACCGCTTTTGTTGCAATTTTTTTCTTGGCGGGGGTGTCTCCTATTGCAGTTAAACTCTTGTTAATCTTCTCTACTTTCATTTCGCAGTCACTTGAAAAACTATTTGAAGAGCTCAAATTGACGTTTCATTGATTCAAACTGTTTTCATTATATTCACTGGATGTTCCGCTACTTTCGTTAATGCCACGGAAGCCACTGATCTCGACGCTCTCTTCACTAACACAGTGTTTTTGGAAGCCGAGTCACTTTTTCCGACATGAATGACAAATTCGCCAATCTAATGACTCCTCTAAATTCACTAGTGAATCCTGGTTTACACGTCTTGTAAATTTTCTTTTCTTAAAACCGTGATCAGAAATATTAAATTGATTCAAACATCTATCGTATCTCATACGGTGATCGCCACTCATGTTGCACAGTATACACACGATTCACAGAACAAGCTCTAGCCTCTTCTCTTTATAAGATGCGTAAGCGACTGCTTTTCAGAAATTTTACTCAAGTCCCTTGACAAGTGGTCTGTTGTATTTCACGAGCAAGTCAGGAGGGCACCCCATCCCTAGGACGCAAAGGACTCAGCAGTGAAATTCGTTTCGCTGACATCCATCTCTTCTGGGGACAGACTGAACATACGAGTTACTAATATTTCTTGAAACCCTATTCAGGCAGACGGTTATTCTTTTTATGGTTCTTCGGCACTTATTTCAAAGACTGATCGAACACAATTAGGGCAGCGGCAGGAAGCACGCGTCCGCAATACTTCCTTTTTAGATCTGTACGTGTTTAGTGTCCACTCTATTTTCTTGTTGATTTGTAGAAAATGGAACAACAAATACACCTATTTTTTCCCAAATTTTTATCTGACCGAGTTCATATAAAAAGTTTCATTTTTTTAAGTATTTACAATTTTTAATGAAATATTTATTTTTTGAAGTAATTTGCAGAAGAATAAAATACCCCTATCAAAGTATTAAATTAAACAAACCAGGGTTTTTTATGTTAAGTGCATTCGGAGCATCAACCATATTTTGCGGTATCCAAAATTTAATATAGTCATAACTACACAAATAATCAATTTTCAGGTGAATAAAAAATACGCGTCTCCTTTTGTTTATGGTCAGATTTAATAAAAAAAAATGTCATACATAAAAAAAAACGTGTCAAGTCTTGTGCGATTGGACATGGAATGGTTCGTATTTGAATTTGTTTCGCTATCACCCATCCATTCTGGTGGCAGACTGAACATCTGAAATACTAATAACTCTTGAAACCCTAATTAGGCAGACGGTCATTCTTTTTATAGTTATTCAGCACTTGGATCAAAGACTGACTGAACACAATTTATTAGGGTGAGGGTTAATGTGAGGGCAGATCGTGCCCTCACATTTACAATTGATTTGTTTAAACTGTACGTGTGGAGTGCCTACTTTTTCTTGTTGTATTTTATAGAAAATTGAACAAGGAATACGTGTATATTTTTTCGAAAATGTTTATCTTATCAAATTTGTGAAATTTTTTTTGATAACAATTTTTTAAATGGAATATTTAGTTTTTGAAAAATTCATTTACCGAGAAATAAAATTTCAAATTATTGAATAAGACAAATAAGGAATTTTTATATTAAGTACGTTCGGAGCAACAATTGATCATATTTTGTGAAGTACACGTAAATCCAAAAATTTAATACAGACATAACTACACAAATAATCAATTTTCACGCAAGAAAAAACTCTTTTTCTGATGTCCAGGTTTTAGAAAAAATATCGTACATTAAAAAATGTCAATTCTTCCGCGATTTGATGTGGAATGGCTCTAAGAAGAGAAAGTATTGTAATAGTGCGACGAAAAACCGACTTTTTGACAGGAAAAATTCTTATTGCCGGGTCCTGGTGACAAAATGAATTAATCTTGTTCCGACATATAGTAAATGACTTACTCTAACACGTTACCCAGTCAGAAGCCATGTTTTAAGGGTTCTAGATACCGAAAAATCGATTGACAGGATCTGTCCGTTTTTCCGTATGTGGTCAACTCTAGCGCCAAAACCGTTCAGCCGACTCTCTTCAAAATTGATATTGTCTGATCGATGTGTACTAACTCGACGCCCTGCGAGTTCAAACAGATATTTTGATTATTGGGGGTGCTTTGGGGATACTTTGGCCAATTGATGAAACCTCGACAACATTTTCAAAACTTTCTCAAAAACGGCCCCGTAGATTAAAACAGGTCCTTGGATAGCCGAAAGGATGAAAATAATGGCACAGGTCATATTCGTTGAAATCCCAGAGATTTCGAAAATAGCAAAAGTTGAAATCTTTTCGACCTTCTCTTACAACTACGAAGTGGCGATCTCGCCAATTGAAGCGCCCGCCACTAGTTGAGTGTCTCGCCGGCCGCGTTTCGGCATGCAGAAACACCGCGGAAGGCGGCCGCCCCACCTTTCCCCTTCGCCAGGGGCGGAGAGGGACGTCGGGGGAGCGGCTGATAAGCGGCGCCGGTGGCCGCGCGGCGGAATTAGTGATAGTAGAGACCGGGTTTTTATGTAATTACAATTTTTTGTTGTCTTTCTACTTACGTTCTACTTACTTTCTACTTACCGCTCTCAAAACTCTCCGGAATTGCGTTCTGTATCTCCGGAATTGTGTTATTCTCTAAAGCTTGTTAAATTTATTCCCTTGTCTATTAATTTTATCCCTTCTCATTTCTGGTCCGTTTCTGATAATATATCTTTCTTTCTATTATGTAGTTTTTTTTTTTACTCTACTCTTGTTTTCCTCTCGGTCTATCTTGCTGCCTAGAACCTAGTGTTTTTGCTCGTTTCAAGTACAAACTATAATTTGTTTTAAGTGTGCTTTTATTAATTTTCATTTTTCTAATATTCCTGTTGTCCGTGTTTTCTCGTCATGGGTCAAGCTGCAGAAAACCTCCTCGAGAACAAGAATTTCATCGCTCAAGTGAGCGAATCCATTGCTGCTCGCATAACGGAGAGCGTCCAAGAGATAAAGTCTCATCGAGGCGCTTCGGGACGAGCTCTCGAAACTTCGGGAGACCATCAAGCAGCAGAACCGCGTCATTGACGAGCAACGCCAGGAGATCACAGCGCTAAAAATGGCCCACATGGACAAAATGGACGAGCTGGAACAATATCAGCGGAGAAATTCTCTCCGCTTTTTTGGAATCTGTGAGTCGAACAATGAAAATAGGAGTAGGACCTAAGACTGATGGCAAGTGCCGCCCTATTATAGTGAAATTAGTATCGTATAGGAAAAGGGCTGAAATATGTAAAAATAAAAGAAAACTTGTTGGTCGTGGAAAAGTTATACGAGAGGACTTAACCTCACGTAGGTTAGAAATACTGAGAAAATGAATTACAAAATTCCAGCTTAAAAATGTGTGGTCTTTTGATGGGGTAATATATGTAAATACCACACAAGGGACGCAAAAGACGCATCACTAGAATGTGTGAAGTTGACTCGCTACCTGTAAATGGCGCGTAACTTTAGAATTTGTTTTCAGAAGTCTCTCTTAGATTATTGTTTATTATTTAATTTTTACTTGCAATATATATATTTAATTTATTTCTGCCTGTAAAGTACACACTTTCAAATACTATGTCAGAAATTTGGCAACCTGTAGATGACGAAGTCTTGCCGGAAACCGCGGCCCTGGACATACCTGCATGGGACATTGGCCCCAGTCCGGCGTTAAGCTTGCTACCTACCCCTCGAAGCCCTGCTACACTCTCTGATCTCAACGCGTCCATTTCGCACTTTCCTCGTGACTTGTCTGTCTTTCACATTAACACGCAATCTCTAAAGAAACATATCTCAGAAAGTTTTCATGTTCTCTTTGAAGCAAACATATTATTAATTAGTGAAACTTGGTTGAAATCTACTGCACCGTCTGATCTTGTGTCGATCCCTCAATATAAACTCATTGGAAATGATAGAAATATAATAAAAATTAATTTAAAAGAGAAATCCCGTGGGGTGTTGCTATGTTTGTGCGTGATGATATAAATTGTAAAATAATAAAAACATCTACTAGTAACTCACCGAACTTGGAATACATGCTTGTTGATATGGTGATTGGGGGAAAACATTTACTTGTCAGGGTTGTATATTGGCCTCCTAATACGGGACTGTTGTCAGAATTAGAGGAATCACTTTCAGAATTCACAGATAAGTATCAAGATATTATTATAATGGGGGATTTTAATGTGACTTAAAAAATCCCATCACAAAATCTGCCACTAACTTTATTCATACTTTCAATTCGTATAATTTGCAAATATTAAAATTGAATCCTACTCATAGCTCATCTAAAGCGGAATCGTGGATTGATCACTTGATCGTTTCAGATATTTCCAAAGTATTACTATATGGTCAAGTTCCTGTTCCGGGTATTTCAAACCATGATTACTCTTTGTTGTATACTCGTCTAAGTATACTAATACAAAAACAAAACAATCAATTACCGTGATTACAAAAACTTAGATTGTACAGTCGACAGTGAACGTGCACCTTGGCACCAAGTTTACTAACAATATTCAGTAGACTCGAAAGTAAATATGTTTAATGGAATCATAACAAACTTTTTAACAAGCACGCACTATAGAAAACTTATCGTGTCACGCGGCCTGCTGCTCCATGGCTTACAAATTAAATAAAAGTTCATATGAAAGTTGAAATTCCGCATATAACCGTTTTAAAATTAGTAAAACCGATGAAAATGAAAAGGAGTATAAAAAAACTTAGAAATTTCGTAAAACAACAAGTCTAAGATTCGTTATTATCATAATCTTTTCCAAACAAATTCCAGTACGAAGGGAGTATGGAACACTTTGAAAAACTTTGGAATTTGCAAACGTAAGTCATGTGACAGTTCATTAGAAATTCCCCTAGATGACCTAAATGACTATTTTGCTTCCGCTACACATAAAATAGACCCTATTATTAAAGAAAAGACACTTCACTCTCTGGAATCACATGCCCCTCGCTGTGACGACTGTTTCTATTTCAACAATGTTGACTGCCCAGAAGTCGAAAAAATAGTGAAGGCACTCAAATCAAATTCAAAAGGTTCGGACGATATAACGGCAAAGCAATTAAAATTGGTTTTAAAAGATGCTCTTCCAGCGCTTACTCACATAATAAACTTTTCTTTAACAACCGGATATTTTCCCCAATTGTGGAAACTAGCTTACATTCGTCCCCTCCCGAAATGTTAAATGTTCAACCAGAAGCTAAGTTCTCTAGAACTCCGTGTGCAGGTAGTTCCCGCTCTTATCTTTTGGCGGCTATTGCCAAGGTTGAAGTACGTCACAGATGAAAGTTGCGATAACGTAGACTTCAACACAGGCGCGCATGCAGTCGTTTTGAAGTCAGAATTGCAATAGCGGCATATTCTTATATGCCGCTATACTTGATTCTTAAAGACATTAACACATTAAAATAAGTAGTGGCGCCTCAAAAACACATGCTTTATGTGATATTTATAATGGATACAAATGATTATAACTATGCAATTAACCGCAAAATTGTTTCTACTCGCAAAAATTATTCGCCATGGATGGGATTCGATCTTACGTTCACAACTTTCTCCAGCAGTGGGCTTACTGTAACCGCTCATAAGTCGGTTACATCGTTCAAACCGCGCGCGATAATGGTAAACGAAGACCCAAAGCAGTAATAGTACCGCTGAACTCCAAGGAGGTGCGCCAGAAAGAAAATACATTCTATATTCTGAGTAAAAGTTCTGAACGCACTCAAGTAGCGGAAATTCAACATCCAATCAGGAACCGCTTTGAAGAATTTCAGACGGCGCGATCAGCACCGCAAGGAAAAATTCGCTCTCTGCTGCGAACCTTCGAACGGTGCAGACCAGTTTCTCTCTTTACCGCGAACCTTCGAACGGAGCAGTTCCTTTTCTTTGCTATGAACCTTTGCACGCAACGGACCAGTACTGTCTTGCGTTGTATTTCGCTTGGACATTCTAAGTAGTGAGTGGCGTATATTTGTTGGAGACCGCCGTCGGGCTGTGTTGCTTTGCGAGATCTGCGAGCAGCAAACCGACGAAGAAAAGTACTTCACGACGCGAGAGGTTCATTCGACCTTGGACGCAGCCGGACCATCGCCGTCTTCTGCAGTGGCAAGAAAGTGTCTTCGCAGCGACGTCGTGAGTTAAAAAGACAAAATTTCAAAACTTTAACAAAATCCCTTTTGAAAGGACAGTTGGAAGGAGGATAAATCATGCGTTGGAATATAGATTTCACCTCACGCCCAGACGGAGATAGTTAGACGTTTAAACCACAGCTATTAAGCATAACTTATCAATATTTCGATATCGTAGCGAGAATTCAGATCAATTATTTATACGAAAAGATGTAAAATTTATTCCTTTCGATTTTTTGTTTAACCATTTTATTTGTTCTTGTAATGAATATTCTTTTTTTGCAATACATAATTTAAATTGAGTTAATTAAATGTTAAAGAGGTTAATAAATTGTGTGATAGTGTAACCGCTTAAGGGACCTCATTCATTGTATTAGTTTATGTGATAGGTATATGAAAAAGGGTATATTGTACATATGAATTTTTCTTTCAGCAGTGTTTGTGATGTGAGTTTTTTGTTTTTGTGAATTGTATAAAAGTTTTTCGTTGTATTAATGTAAAACTGTAAGATGATATTGGGTCATTGAAAGCATTTTTGTAAATAGAAAAAATATATCTGCAGTCAATTAATATTTTAGGAATTTGCTGAGCCATACAGCAAGTTACTTGAATTTATAGGTAATACGTAGATTAGTAACGAATTTGTACCACAGAAATTTAATAGAATATATCAAAACGTTCTTAAAGTTAAAAGTTAACTGCCCTGTTTTATTTAATATCTTAAAACAAGATAAAAGACGGACCCACTCCTGTAGGACTTCCTAAATTTTGGATATAACATTAAGTTATTGGAGTGACCCGCTCATTTTTTTTATTCCATAGTAGAGAGCGGTCACTCATCTGGTATAGTATCCTTAAAGGAAAATGTGAAAGGTTACACACCACTTACCCATTACACCACAGAAACTCTAATGACACTTCTCTATCACAAAGATTATTTTTAACTGTCATATAGCACAGATTTGACTAAAAAAGAAAGTGGGGCGTTTAGGTACGTGTGTTAACTACAGACGGACAGACAGACAGACGTTTTGTCGTAAATAGATTTTTTAGAAACAAGGACCCACAAAACATGGATTCTGACTACAAACGTATTGGAGTAAGTAATTTACTATATATAGGAACAACATTTATCCACTTTTGTCGTTACCAGAGCTCGAAATTGAGTTTTTTGTCGAAACCTCGCCGTCTCCCGCACATGATTACAAAACATTTTCTTCTTACTACGTAATTACCAGAAAATAAGAAAAAATGTTCTTCGCTGTTTCTATTTAACGAAAATTTACAGTTTCAAATTTAAAAAAACTAGCAAATAGTATGATGAGATTTATTAACAATATGAAATGAAATACAATAAGAAAAGAACCTCCTTTCTTTACTTGGCATTCTTCACAAATCTATAAGAAAAACATAATAAAGGCATTATTTCAACAATATTCGAATATTATTCTTGAGGATCTATGAGGAACACTGTTAATGCCGGGCCCTCGTAACGAAAAAAGGGTTTAACTCATGTTGTGAAATATAGAAAAAAATTCTAAAGGATTTTAAAACTCCTGTTGCCAGAAACCAATGTTTTGTGGGTCGTTGATACAGAAAAAGCGAATGACGGCGAAAAGCCTGTCTGTTCGTGTGTCTGTTCTTGTGTCTATAAAGCATTGAAGGCTTTCACGGCCGGAGTCAATATACATGTTTTCTTCCGGGCTTGTGGGCCGTGGTCCAATTGGCGTTGAACTGCCAAACGTTTCGCCCGACTGCGGCGGGCATCTTCAGTGGCGAGGTCTCGGGCGAAGTGTCCGGGACGGCGGCTGACGGGCGACTGTTACCGCGATGGTCTCGGCCGCGGCATTTATAGCCTCCGCTGCCCCCACCCGCAGCCTATAAATGCCGCGGCCGAGACCATCGCGGTAACAGTCGCCAGTCAGCCGCCGTCCCGGACACTTCGCCCGAGACCTCGCCACTGAAGATGCCCGCCGCAGTCGTGGGCGAAACGTTTGGCAGTTCAACGCCAATTGGACCACGGCCCACAAGCCCGGAAGAAAACATGTATATGTTCTTGTGTCTGTTCTTGTCTCTGTTCGTGTCTGTCTGTAAATTTTCAAAAAAAATGATCTTATTGAAAGAACTATTTATGGACAACAAATTTCATTTGAAAGAAAAATCTGTCTTCAATTCTAGAGTTGTAGGAAGATGGCAAAAAAATCAAATTTTTGAATTTTTTTGAAAATTAAGAGTTAACTGTTACAATGGGACCTATGACGTCTTTATAAGTGTATTTTACTCTATTCTTAGAAGAAATTTAAAGAAAAATTTGGAGCCGTTTTTGAGAAAATTTTGAAAATGACGGGGGGCTTCATGTAATATACCCTCAAATTTATATAGAATGTTTTTTAAAATCTCAAAGCTTCAACTAGAGTCACATCGACAAGGGATTCTTCAATTTCGAAAAGATCGTACAAATGGTTTTGGCGCTAGAAGTGTTCACAGACGGACGCACAGACGAACAGACGCAGACAGACTGACCAACAAACGGAGAATACCGAACGGAGAATACAAAACAGGAATTATGGTTACACCACGTTTGAGAGATTTTTTCTATTAATTTAGTAACTGGATTTATGAACTCTTTTGTTTTCAGAGCCCGGCAATGCATTTTTTTCTGTCAAAAATTCACCGTTTTTTCGCGCAGCATTACATAATTTTCTCTATACTACGTATATTACTCCGTATATATGTGCGTATACGAGAAAGTAAAAAGTTACGTAATGCTACGGAGGAAATCGGCTAATTTTCGACATAAAAAACTGTAATTTCCGGGCCCTGGTATCAAAATAAGTGGATAAATTCAGTTGATAAATATAGATAAAATCCAAACATGTGGTGTAGCCAGAAACCAGGTTTAATGGGTAGTTAATACGGAAAAAACCATTAATGGTAAAACGTCTTTTCTCTGTGAAAAATGCTAGCGGCTAAACTGTTCAAGCAATTTTCTCCAAAGTTGATATTCCCCAAGCGATCTAGATGATGTCGAGCCCCCTGAATTCCAAATCAATATTTTATTGTTGGATGGTACTCTACAAGAAGACCCTGAAACATTTTCAAAATTAAAAAAAAGGCATGAACTTTTTTGATTAAATTTTATTGCCGGATAGCGTAATGGACGCTTTAAGAGGATGGCGCAGATGATTTTCGTTCATATACTGAATTTTTCGAAAAATGCTACAAAACAATTCTTTTTCGGAATCTTCCTACAACTTAAATACTGAAGATAGTTTGTTTCCTTAATGAAATGTGTTCATCAAAAACAGATCTTTAAATATTACTTAAAAAAATAATCAGTCCTTTAAAAAAGATCACGTACAATTGTTTAAAATATAAGTACTTTAGATAATTTTACAAATTTTTGAAATAGCAAATTTGAATTTCCCCCGCTCCGTTTGACGAGCTGTCATTCTGAAGTTCTTTTGAATTCTGCTGATTGTCGGGACGGACATGGAGCTATTACGACGGTGTATATTTCATTTATTTAATGTCAAAAACAGTTAAAAATTGTATGTAATGTACTGCGGGGAGAAATGTATTCAGTGATCGTTTTCTTAAATTTGGGTATCCCCGTACCCTAACGCAAGATGAATTCTACAAGATGAATTCTGAGTACAGAAAGAAACGAGCGTAAACGCGAGTCGCGCGAGCGTTTAGTCTTCGCGTTGCATCGATTTAATTGAAATTATCCCAATGAGGTTTTCTGTCTTAATAATAGTATTTAAATATAACATGAAAGAAAAACAGAAAATACCGTAATTTAGAAGGAACATTTATTACAAAAATTTGCTATTTCATTGTTATAATATTCAACTATGGATATTTGAGATGTGTTTCCGAGAAGTTCATTGTTGGCGACATGTATGGGAAATGCGAGTTAAAGGATTTTTTTCTACATTTCATATTAGTGAACCCTTTTTTCGTTACCAGGGCCTATTATTAATAGTTTTCTCATATATTCTCTACAATAATAGTCGAATGTTGTTGAAATAATGACTTTATTATGTTTTTCTTATAGATTTGTGAAGAATACCAAGTAAAGAACAGAAGGTTCCTCTCTTATTGCATTTCATTTCATATTGTTAATAAATCTCATTTTAATATTTACTGATTATTGCACCTTTGGAATTGATTGAAAATTTTCGTTAAATAGAAACAATGAAAAACTATTTTTTCTTGCTTTATGGTAATTATGTCGTAAGATGAAAAAAGTATTGTAATCATGCGCTGGGAGACGGCGATTTTTCGACAGAAACCTCTAAATTCGGATCTCTGTTCACGACATAAGTTGATAAATATTATTCCTGTATATAGTGAATTACTTCAATACGTTTGTAGACAGAATACATATTTTGTGGGTCCTGTTTACTAAAAAATCTATTTACGACAAAACGTCTGTCTGTCGGTCTGTAGTTAACACAAGCATCTAAACGCCGCACGTTCTTTTTTAGTCAAATCTGTGATACATGACAGTTTAAAATCATCTTTGTGAGAGACAACAGTCATAAGAGTTTCTGTGGTATAACTGGTAAGCGCACTGGTGAAGAACCTTTGGCACGTAAGATCGAATCTCATCCACGGCGAATAATTTTTGCGGTTAACTATACAGTTAACCGCAAAACAATTTAGCGGTTAATTGTATAGTTATAATCATTCGTATCCATTAAAAATATCACAAAAAAATGTATTTTTGTGGCCCCAATACTTAATTTAGTGTGTTAATGTTTTAAAAAATGACGTATAAATACGCCCCGATTGCGATTCTGGCTTCAGATCGTCTGCATGCGCGCCCGTGTTGAGCTCTAGCGTTATCGCAACATTCATCTGTGACGTAATTCACCCTTGGCCATAGTCGCCGAAAGATAAGACCGGGAACGACTTCCACAGAGGGTTCTAAAGACCACGGCTTCTGGCTCAAAATATTTCGTAGCAAAATAAGCTATGTAGTTGCGTGGGTTGTAATCGTTTGAATTCTTATTGCGAATATGATACCTTTGACTCATGTAGAACATTTCTCTAAAAAAAAATTTAAGTGCAATAAATATCACGTAACTATTCTTTTCGTAGTAAGTGTGCTTGGACAGCGTGTTGAGAAATATCTGTGATAGTACAGTGCGGTCGAGCCAGACCTACAGACTACAGGGATCCGAGTTCAAATCTCAGTAACGCTGGAATATTTTTACGTCCACGTGTAAAGAGAGTTACGTAATGCTGTAGGAGGAAGTGTCGAAATGTTCACAGAAAACACGTTTTGTAAGTAGATAGTTCGAAGAAAATGTTCTTTAATTTTTTATACACAAGTCTGTCAAAACGCTTGTTTTTTGAACCCGAAAAAGTGATTGTCCAAAAATCCTCCTTGTCAATCCGTCTTCGTGTGAGTAATTCTAGAGCCTAAAGTAAACATGATATTCATAAAAATGGATATTCCTTGAACGATCTGGCTAATATTACGAATCTTCGAATTTGAAACGAATCTTTTAATTTTGAAGGTACTTTACACCAAACCTTATCATATTTACATAATTTTCTCAAAAAGTGCTCCAATTTTTCTGTAAATGCATTCCTCGAAGCACAAGATGTTTAAAGATGGCGTGCGTTCAATTTTGGGCGAACAATCTGAATTTTCGAAAGTTTCAAACAAATACCTATTAACATTTTGGAAAACCAATATTAACGCTACAGATTTTTGTTTCATGAAATCTCTTTTTAATAATAGATATTATATTAATGTAAATTAAACATTCCACTCTTTCCTAGTAATGCTCCACTCTTCAGTAGTAATGATTGCTGCTATTGGGTCTAACCGCTTCCTTGTTCTTTGGATGGCTACTGTTTTTTTAATTTTTTCCAACAGTATTATCTCAAAAGTACTGGAGGAGAACAGTTGATATCTGGAGTTAAAGGGATGGTGTTAGCTTCTATTGTAGGCCTGGTTCCTTGTGATTCCAGTGAAAATCAGTAACTGCACTGAAACAGTAGAAGCTTCCGCCAATTGATAATCATAAGTGAATCACCATGTACTGGGTAGGGAGGAGAACGAGGAAATCTTTATGAATTGTCGCCTGCTCTTTCCTTCTCAGATAAATACTTGGATAGTTTATCAACATCAAATCGGAATTTTAGCGCGTTTGATGTAATATTAAACATAAAAAAATCCCTTCCACTTGTCTGCGTGTTAATTTTTAGCGTATCAAAATAGCCCCGACACCCGTATCACATTAGCCTCTTAAGTTGTATCATATTAGCCCCACAAATTTGAAGCTGTATATATCATTACACGATTAATATTATTGCATTATTTTAACGCAGAAAAAAGATTAATTTATTCTTAATGATAACCTGTTTTCAAAAATATCGGGTCATTTAAAAATAACGAAGTAACATCAAAAGTTTTATATCACGGCGGTACAGTTTTTGACAGGAAAAATTAGGCATTTTGGTTTTGGTTTTTTCCCTCCTAAATATTGTAACATTCTGAGAGCTTGCTATATGGTCATTATAATAGAATGTATTGTAACGAATATTGCGTCATCCCCCGGCGCCACTCCGAGGTCCCTGTTGTCTCGGGTTACGTCATCTGCCGGCGACCACGGGCTGCCCGCGAGCGCGGTTGCATCACCTGCCGGCGGATTACTCCAGAACAGTCGCGGTGTCCGGAAGGTTCTGGATTGTCTTGACAGGTATAAATACGCGACGGCCGGCGACCGCGAGTCAGTCTTGAGTCCGCAGTGGAAGCTGAACTTTGAAGTGTGTGCATCGCGGTGAATAGCTGTGCAGCGAGTGTGCTCAGTGAAGTGAACCGTGGTCAGTGCATCGTACTGTGGTCGGTGAATGTGAACTGTGACCAGTGCATCGAACTGTGATCAGTGCAGTGAACTGTGGCCAGTGCTTAGGACTGTGCGTGTGTGCGAGAGAAGTGTAGTGTAAAATAACTGAAGAGAAGTGTAGTGTAAATAACTGAAGAGAAGTGTAGTGTAAATAAAGGAAGAGAAGTGTAGTATAAATAAATAATCAAGTGTTTTCAGTGATTGTGTTAAGAAACAAAATAAACGTTTTTTGTGAAAATAATACGAGACTTTTAATTCACCACCTAAAACGAAACAATTGGTGTCAGGTGTGGGGTATAACGAGTGGTGAATTAAAACATTAATCAATATGAGTTTCACAAAAGTTTTACGAGATCTGAAAGTGGCCGAGTTGAAGAGAGTTAGAAGAGAGGAACAAGACACTTCCGGAACGAAAGCAATATTACAAGAACGTCTTGCTAACGCGATGAAGGCAGCAGGCGAGGATCCAGAGACTTTTCTCTTCGAGACAACGGGGAACTTTTCGGACCTATCCAAAATATTGGAAGGAAAGTTAACTGAAAGTTCCAGAATTTTAGAAGAACTGACTGAAAACTCCAAAGCTATAGAAGAAAAATTGATCGAAAATTCCAGGATTTTGGAAGAAAAGCTAGAACAATAAATTGATTCGAGAAGAAATGGAAGAAAAAATTGAGAAGATAGATGAGAAAATATTGAAGAATGAGGAAAAGTTACTAAATCTGTTAGATAAGAAGCTGAAGGTTTTTACTCCCTTAACAGAAAAATCGTATATAAACATCGTACAGGAACAATTTCGAATAGTTAAACACTAGAAATGGCCAGTAGCCACCGTACGGAGCCACTGGGAAAAGCACGAGTAAACCACCTACCTTTGATGGCACTTCTTCATGGTCAATTATTTTAAACAATTCAAGGCTGCTGCAACGGTAAATGGCTGGTCCGCAACAGATTGTCTACGGCCCTGATTTTGGCTTTGCGTGGTAACGCCGTCGATATTCTAGAGACAATACCGACCGATGAACAGTCAAACTTCGAGCAAATTGTCAAGAGACTCGAAACCCGGTACGGGCAAGCGCACCTGGAAGACATGTATTTCACCCAGCTAAGAAATCGTGTTCAGAAGCCTGGAGAGAGTCTTCAAGAATTGGAAGCTGATATTTCTCGTCTGGTGCGCCTTTCGGACCCTAATGCTTCAGAAATTTCCTGCAAACGCACAGCCGTCCGGTGCTTTATTGAAGCGCTACATGATGCAGAAACACAACAAGCATTGAGACTGGCAAGACCGAAAACCTTAGCTGACGCATTAAGTTAATCACTAGACTTCCAGGTTGCAAAAGGAGCATCGAAACGTGACGGACGAGTACGAGAATTGCAAACCGGCGTCGATACTTATGACGAAAAATATTTTGAGGCAATGGTGGAGAGGTTGGTACGCAATTCTAGTGGCAAAAGGCGACAACCTCGATGTTGGAATTGTGGAGAATTAGGGCACGTGAAAAGTCGATGTGACCGTCCACTGAAGCAACAGGAGAGCAGCAGTCTCTTGGTAAACCTAGCAGCCAGCGGGAAACTAAAGCAGGTTGATGGAAGGGGGCATCCATCGACCTGTCAAACAAGAGCCCCACCTTACGAAATACACGTCAAGTCCATTCGACACCGTTCTGACAGCGTTTACGTAGATGCATTTGTAAATGAAAGGCCATGCGTCTTACTTTTGGATACTGGTGCAACCAAGAGCATTATACGAACCGATTTTGCCAAATCATCTCATCTTATGCCGTCCAAATGGAAGCTTCGAACAGCCACTGGTGACTCGGCGAATGTTGTAGGAGAGCATCCATCTGGATGCCCTCCTTGCTATTGGAACTGTTGCTTTCAGTCATCGCCTGCTGGTCGCTGATATAGAAGAAGAAGCAATTTTAGGAATGGATATTATGACGACATATGGGTGTCAGCTGGATTTACGACACGGTGTGCTGAGACTCAACGAAGTGGAGGTGGTTCTACATTCACGTAACAACATTGCTGTGAATGTAATTACGGTTGACGACGTAATCTTGACGGAGTGTAGCGAGATGTTTATAGAAGCGAGCCCTGAGGGCGACGTTCCAGCTGGAGAAATTGCTATTCTGGAACCTAGAAGTCACGACGAAGACATTGGTCGAGGAATTCTAGTGGCCAAAGAACTGGTCAGAGTGAATAGAACAATACCTGTGAGAATAATGAACATTAATCACTATCCCGTTAAGTTGAGAAAAGGAACAGTGATTGGTAATTCTTCTACGGTATCCTCGGTTTTGCAGAATGTGAACCGTACCGAACCACCACCTAAAGGAATTCCTGAACGACTGCAGAATCTGGTTACAGAGGCATATAGGCTTATCTCGGAAGAGTGTCATAAGGCTGAAGACCTAATACGGCGCTACTCAGCATGTCTTTGAATGCATTGACGGTGTAAAAGGAAAGACTGATATTGTTCGTCACCGAATAGACACCGGAAACGCCACACCGATTCGCCAAGCTGCTGAAGATTACCTCTGTCAAGAAGAAAGAAGCAGATGAGATTATTAAAGAGATGAAGAAGGACGGCGTAATCGAACCATCAAGCAGTCCTAGGGCTTCTCCCGTCGTATTGGCAAAGAAGAAAGACGGTCGACTCGGTTCTGTGTCGATTTCCGACAGCTCAACAATGTAACGAAAAGGATAGCTATCCATTGCCCGTATTGACGACATGTGGACACGCTCTCTGGGGCCAAGATCTTCTCGACACTTGACCTGAAAAGCGGATACTGGCAAGTAGAATTAGATCCCAGAGATCGAGAGAAGACTGCATTTACCATCGGATCAGGTTTGTGGCAATTTACAGTAATGCCTTTCGGACTGTGTAATGCACCAGCTACATTCGAAAGATTGATGGAAACTGTGCTTAGAGGTCTATCGTGGGAGACATGTCTTGTCTACCTCGACGATATAATTGTTGTTGGAAAATCTTTCGAAGACCAATCAATCAACCTAGAACAGGTGTTCAAGAGGTTGGAAGGAGCGAACTTGAAACTCAGCCCAAAAATGCCATTTATTTCGGAAGCAGGTGAATTACCTTGGACATGTAGTATCTGGCACAGGAGTAGAACCTGATCCGGAGAAGGTTAAAGCCGTAAGAATGGCGGTCCCAAAGGATAAACATGAACTGAGAAGTTTCCTGGGTCTATGAAGCTATTATCGCCGCTATGTTTTGGGATTTGCCAACATCGCGAAACCGCTGACACAGCTGACAGAAGAAAAGCGTTTGTTTTAATGGGATCAAGACTGTCAACGCGCTTTCGAAAAGCTTAAAAGCGCCATGCTGAGTGCCCTATATTGAGCTATCCACTACCTCAAGGGAATTATATACTTGATACTGACGCAAGTAACGTTGGTATTGGAGGGTATATCGCAGATACAAGATGGACGAGAGAGAGTAATCGTTACTATAGTAAAGTGCTATCAAAGCCAGAACGCAACTATTGTTAACCTGAAGAGAATTACTTGCTGTGGTGAAATCCGTTGAACACTTTTACAAATATCTCTACGGTAAAGAATTTCTTTTGAGAACGGATCATGTTGCTTTGAAATGGCTGCTGAACTTCAAGAATCCGGAAGGTCAAGTCGCCAGATGGATTGAAAGATTGCAAGAATTCACATTTAGAAAAGAACATCGAAGCGGAAGTAGTCACCGGAATGCCGATGCTCTCTCCAGAAGACCGTGCCCTGAAAACTGCAAGCATTGTTGTCATGCGGAAGAGAAGATGTGTCCTACCTTAAGGGTCACTGTCAGTAATGACCAATGGCAGACCAGAGACTTCAGAAAGATCAGAAAGAGGACACGGAATGGAAACATGTTTGGAAATGGAAAATAGCAGGACGGAGACCAAGTTGGCAAGAAATAGAACAGGGAGCTGTTCTTTAGCAGTAAAATCATATTGGGCGCAGTGGGATTCGATTACTGAAGAGGAAGGTGTTCTGAAACGAGTTCTGGAAAGTGATGACGGCTCGCAGAACAGGACGAGATATTGATTACTGAAGAGGAAGGTGTTCTGAAACGAGTTCTGGAAAGTGATGACGGCTCGCAGAAACGTAAGAAAGTGCGCGAACGATTTTACTGGGTTAATTGCAAGCAAGATGTAAAGATGTGTGCACAAGTGTCAAGTTTGTGCTACCAGCAATGGAGCCACATAAAAGAAGAGAGCGAAGATGAGGCAATACAACGTTGGGAGTCCTTTCGAACGAATTGCCATTGACTTGGCTGGCCCATTTCAATGTCAAATGATGGAAATAAATACATACTCGTGGCTATGGATTATTTCAGCAAGTGGGTTGAAGCATATCCCTACCTAGCCAAGAGGCCACTGCTATCTCCAGAAGTGCTGGTTAAGGAATGGGTGAGCCGATTTGGTGTGCCACTGGAATTGCATTCAGATCAGGAAGGAACTTCGAATCCGCAGTGTTTCAAGGGGTGTGTGAACTTCTTGGAATAAGAAAAACAAGAACGACAGCCCTACATCCGCAGTCAGACGGAATGGTGAAACGCATGAACAGAACAATGGGAAAATATTTAGCGAAGGTCGTGTCCGATCACCAACGCGACTGGGACCAATACATACATCTTTTTCTTCTAGCCTACCGCTCATCTGTTCATGAGACAACTGGGCAAACGCCTGCTAATATCCTCTTCGGCGGAACTACGTCTACCATGTGATCTACAGTTTGGTTGTAAAACTAATGAAGAAATAGCCGGTGAAGACTTTGTAAATGACCTAAGACGAAAATGGACGTAATTCACAACCAGGTGCGTGAAAGAATCCAAATCGCAAGTGACAGGATGAAAGACCGGTATGACATCAAAGCTGAAGGAGGAGGTTATCAACCTAGAGATCATGTCTGGCTGTTTAACCCCCAACGTCGCCGCGGTTTGTGTCCAAAATTACAACGACAGTGGGAAGGACCGTACGAGGTCGTGAAGAGGATAAATGATGTTGTCTACCGAATTAAAAAGTTGCGGAATGGAAAAGCACGAGTGGTTCATTCGAATCGGCTGGCCCTGAGCAGGAAGTAATGAAATGATGAAGAAAAGACCACTGAGTTTAGAACTGGACATGCAAGAGTGCACATTTCACGAGTTTATGTCTCAGTATAATGAAAAGCATCAAGCAGTTATGGGGTAACAATGGAGGTGCAACGGATCTGTTTGCACTCCCAGGAATATGCATTGGCGCATTGTGTCGCCCAGATTTAGATATGACCAGAGGTGTGCTACTGATTCAAGAGAAAATACGGAAGGATAGAAGAATTAAAGAACCAACAACCAGATATTGGAAGGTTCTGCATCTGCACGACGTCAGTCACTATGTTTATTACCTTGTCACAAAGTAAGTCATATCACAAGGCATCCTATGAAAATCTTTGGGAAACTCTGATTGAATTACGCCAACAAGTACTGCAAGACAACGTCCAGAAGATTGCCATGTCAAAACTGGGATGTGGTTTTGATGGACTGAACTGGAGAATAGTGAGAAGCATGACTTCTTCTTCGCTGTCCGGGTGACGCCGCGTAGTGGGCTGAGAGGCCGACGTTTCGCCTGTCATGTCGCAGGCTTCATCAGGGTATGACATCGCGATGTTGTGCGTCGGGTATAATATTGTCCGGCCTGGGCGGCCGGTGGGTGGGTGCGCCGTGATTGGCGGAGGGTCGCTCTGATTGGCTGGCGGTCTGTGCCAGCCCGCGCCTCGCGCCGGGCGCCCTCGAGGTCGGACGGCGTGTGGCAGCTCCCTCGCTGTCGCGGATTGGCGGGAGCAGCGATTTCCAGGCCGGGTTCAGGTTGAGGCCGGCGTCCGCGTTATGTTTTGCGGCCGTCTATTAATCTCCAAAGCTTCTTTGAAGCGCCTGGGCCAGTACCTGTTTTCTTTGTGCAGGAGCCGAGTCTTGTCGAACTCGATGGCATGTCCCGAAACCTCAGAGTGGAGTGCTATGGCGGAACGGTTGGTATTGTTCTTGTTGTAATGGGAGATGTGCTCCCTAAGGCGTTCCGACACAGTGCGCCCGGTCTCACCGATGTATGTCCTGCCACAGCTGCAGGGAACTTCGTAGACCCCGGCTGACTGGAGAGGTGGTGACGCGTCTTTGATGCGTACCAGGGCGTTGTGCAGCTTGTCAGGAGCTGTGTAAACCGTCCGGATGTTGTTTTTTCGGAGCAGTTTTCCCAATCGGTCGGTGACGCCGCGGACGTAAGGAAGCACGGCTAGTTTTATTCTCCCCCTCTCCTCCGTGTCCGTAGTAGCCTGTCGATCTTCAGTGCTGCCGCCGTCTTCGGTGACACCACGCCCGTCTAGGATGTCACGACCTTCGGGTTGCCGCACCCACGGAGTACGCAGCACAGGTCAGCGCACGTCTGATCGCAGTTCAGGAATAGCCGTTGGCCTGAACGTCTGTTCGAGTTTTGGAGTTCATCAGGCGGCGAGCGCTCGTCGCACACCTTGATAGCTCGTGTAGTTAACGTCTTTAATATGCCTAGTTTTGTGGATGGATGGTGATGCGACTCTGCGTGGAGGTATCTGTCCGTGTGAGTCGGCTTTCGGTAGACAGAGTGTCCCAAGGTGCCATCTTCGCGCTTACTGACAAGAACGTCCAAGAAAGGCAGACAGTTGTTTTCTTCGGTCTCCATGGTGAACTTTATGTTGTGATGGATGTTGTTAAGATACAGTAAAAATTCCTGGAGCAGTTCCGGTCCGTGTGGCCAGATTACAAAAGTATCGTCCACATAGCGGATCCAGAGAGACGGTTTGTGAGGGGCGTTTCGAAGAGCCTCGGTCTCAAACGCTTCCATGAATAAATTGGCAGCAATGGGTGACAGCGGTGAACCCATAGCCGCACCTTCCACCTGTGCGTAGAATCGATCTTGGTACTGGAAGAAGGTGGACTTTAAGCAGAAGGCGGCCAGTTCCGCCCATTCTGTGGGCTGGCTCCGTTCTTGTAGTTTTTGCCGCAACACTTCCACGGCCTCGTTCACCGGAACTTTGGTGAACAGCGACGTCACGTCAAAGCTGACCAGCAAGTCATTCATGTTTAGTCTTTGTTTTCTAATTATGTCTACGAAGTGCGAAGAGTTCCTCACAGCGTAACGCATGTCTTCGGCGAGTGGCGCAAGATGGGTAGCGACGAGCCTCGCCAGAGAATGAGTCGGAGAGTTAATGGCGCTTACGATAGGACGTAGCGGCACGTCGGTCTTGTGCACTTTCGGAAGGCCGTAAAACCTGGGTGTCGCCGAATTGTTCCGACACAGTGCCAGCTTCTTCGTGGTCTCTATGCATTGGGAGGCGCGAGATCCGGAGGCGGTCTCCGTTCTCACCCTGTGCGGTGAGACGGGACCGCCTCAGTCGCTCATGCATAGTCCGCAAAAATGCCTGTGTCGGCTGTTCGTGACCTTTCGAGATGCACGCTCGAGTGCCGCTCGTCTATCGTAAGCGCCGATGCTCTCCGACTCGTTCGGCGGCGTCGCTCCCATCTTGCGCCTCGCCGACATGCGACGTGAAGTGCGCTCGTGAAGACAATTGAACAGCTGCATGATGACGCGGGTCGGCTTTGACGCGACGTCTGTTCGCAAGTTCCGGTGACTGCCGTAGTGTTGCGGCAAACTACGAGGACCGCGAATGCAACTGGCCTTCAAATCACCTTCTTCCGACAGATCGATTCTACACGGTGAAGTGCGACTGGTTCACTGTCCATTGCTGCCATTATTCTGAAGCGTTTGGACCGAATCTTCGAACGCCTACAAACCGTCTCTGGATCGCTATGTGACGATGCTGGATCTGGCCGCCAGATCTCGAAATTTTGCTATCTTAACGGCATCCATCAACATGTTCCATGAAGCGAAAGCAACTGTCTGCCTTTTTGGACGTTCTTGTCGTAAGCGCGAAGATGCGCAGTTGCTCGTCGCCGAGCCGACTCACGGCATCTCCGCAGATCGTCCATCCTCGCAAACAGGCATATTAAGACGTTAACTACGAGCTATCAGGTGATGCGACGCGCTCGCGCTGATGACTCAAAGCTGAACGAACGTTCAGAGCCAACGGCATTCGAACTGCGATCAGTGCGCTGACTTGCTGCGAACCTCCGTGGTTGCTAGCGTGAGCATCTGACGGGCGGTGTCACCGAGACGGCGCATGATCGACAGTACAGACACGAGAGGAAAAACTGCCGTGCTCCGTCCGCGGCCGACCGTGAATGCTCGCGGCGCTCGGACGGTTTCAGCTCTGACAACTGCAACGCCTGAATCGACGCGTCCCACCGTCGGCGTCAGTCCCTGGTTTGCGGCATCGCTAGCGGCGGCGCTGTCGGGCGCCTGAAGCATCTCCCATTACACAGAAGCAACCAGTTCCGTAAACGACTCGAGTTTCGAGGACATGCCTCGATTCGAGAATCGCTCCACAAAACAGGTACTGGCAGGCGCTCGAAAGCTTTGGAGTGTGAACGACGCAAGCATCAACGGACGCCGGTCAACGAACCGCCAAATGCTGCAATCCACGCGATTTGGACGCCATCGCGACCTCGAGCGCCGGCGCGCGAAGCGCCGGCCATCGAGCCTCCGCCAATCCGCACTGCCACCGCCGACTATTTACCCGACGCGCATCGCGATGTCTACCTGATGAACCTGCGTACTGTTCAGGCACGGCCTCTCATACACTGCGTCACTGAACGAAGAAAAGTCATCGACTCGAGCCGCGAGCCTACGCGTACATAGTGAGAAGCATGTTGGAAGTACTGTTCCGGTACACTGGGGTTAGCATCTTGGTCTGCGGCTACCACCATGGAATGTTGTCATATCAAGAGACAATTGGCTGCCCTTCTTCTAACCTCCAACTGCACTAGAGGCTCCAGCTGCAAGTATCGAGCATGATTTCACTAAACGCCTCCGAGACGGATCGCAGCTAAGGGAGGATAGTGTAACGAATGTTGCGTCATCCCCGGCGCCACTCCGAGGTCCTGTTGTCTGGGTTACGTCATCTGCCAGCGACCACGAGCTGCCCGCGAGCGCGGTTGCATCACCTGCCGGCGGATTACTCCAGAACAGTCGCGGTGTCCGGAAGGTTCTGGATTGTCTTGACGGGTATAAATACGCGACGGCCGGCGACCGCGAGTCAGTCTTGAGTCCGCAGTGGAAGCTGAACTTTGAAGTGTGTGCATCGCGGTGAATAGCTGTGCAGCGAGTGTGCTCGAAGTGAACCGTGGTCAGTGCATCGTACTGTGGTCGGTGAATGTGAACTGTGACCAGTGCATCGAACTGTGATCAGTGCAGTGAACTGTGGCCAGTGCTTAGGACTGTGTGCGAGAGAAGTGTAGTGTAAATAACTGAAGAGAAGTGTAGTGTAAATAAAAGAAGAGAAGTGTAGTGTAAATAAATAATCAAGTGTTTTCAGTGATTGTGTTAAGAAACAAAATAAAGGTTTTTTGTGAAAATAATACGAGACTTTTAATTCACCACCTAAAAACGTAACAGTATTTTCTATCATTTGTCATTTTCTTGTTAATTTTAGACATAGGTAACAACTCTTAAAGTGTATTATATTAGCCCCAATTTTCTACTGTATAATATTAACTCCGACTGATCTTATTAACATTGTCGAAAAACAATATTAACGCTAGAATTTTTTTAATGAAATCTCTTTTTAAAAGTAGATCTTGTATTAATACAAATTAAACACTCTATTTTTTTTAAAAAACTGCAAATGCAAATGGGTCACTTTCTTTTCGCATCGGAAAGGAGGCAGTTTTTTCGTGTACCTGGTGGTGCAGGCGGAACCGTGTCAGACGAGTTGACTTTAAAGACCCGAGTTCGAATCCCGGGGAGTAGAAAATATTTTATGCTGCAGTAGGTGTTTTTCCCCCTTTTTTGCAGGTTCACATAGTCCGTATTGGATATTGCGTAGCAATTAGGAATAATACGTGAAAATACATGCTGTTGAAGCAACACTTGTTTTGAACATAAAACACTTTCTTAATAGTATGTATAGTAAGATAAACTTTATTTAGGTGAGTAAACTTAGACCATTCACTTTGATTCTCTAAATTAAAACTTGACGTAAATGAGAACAGTGTCGTCATAAGAGTTATTATGATACATATATCCAATACTTTATTTTTAAAATCTTAGGCCCCAAAACGCGCCTCAAATTAATTATTAATATAATAGGAATAGTTATTTATATATAATATAACTTAATAATTATTTCCAAGGAACCGGAAACCAAAGAACCGTTCCGTCGCGTACCGACAGAAATCAAACCCTGTATATACAGGATATTCGGGGAGAAATGTCGACAGTTTTAAGGATATTTTGTCTAATTATCTACACGGATATTCCAAATGGCTAAGCCGCAATAAGCATTCAAAAGATGGTTTGGATATATGTTTTCTAGGCACCTATTTGCGTTGTAGAAGCATACATTAATATCTAAATTGTTTATTATTAACAAAATAAATGAATACATTTGATCAGAAAGAAAAATTAACCTAGAAATAAAAAGCACCCAATTTTCACAGTTCGACTGCTATTTTATTTCTCGGTTAATTTTTCTTTCTGAACTAATATATTAATTTATATTGTTAATAAACATGTTACATGTTTCTGGTCAGTTTATATGATTCTAGAATGCAAATTTTTGCGTAGAAATCATATTTTCAAACCAACATTTGCGTGTTGTTTTCAGCTCAGCCATTCAGAATATTTATGTAGTTTATTATACAAAATATGATTAAAATTGTCTAAACAGCTTTTTTTTCGAAGTTTCGACGTTTCCTGCGCCGACACTCTGTATATCCATGCTTCTTTAAAATCAAAAATAATAATTTGCGTACTACAAATTAATTAATTAAACCCATGGTAGTAGAACTGTTAACATAAGTACTGTCACATATCTTTCGCAGGATAAGGAGTTAAAATTAAACAAAAATTATAGTTCACATGAATTTTGACAAATTGCGTCTTACTTTCTATGATGTTCAAATGGTAACATTATATTACAATATTCAATTGGTTAACAATTTCGGTAAAGAGTCTTGTTTGATAATTCTCCAATTTCGTATTGTAATAAGATATCTTACGATACTCATGTCATAAATAACTATTTGACAACTATTATGTTTACAGTATGTGTCTAGCAGGTTTTGTATTATTCTGAGAAACTGGATCATACGAATCACGTTTGCTACGTTATTCACACAGGAGCACATGAGTCACAAAAATGTATTTAATAATATAATCCTTGCTGATGAATCAACGTTTTATTGATTATTTTAATTTTGAAAATTTTCATTAGTTTGGATGTTTAAATATAGGTATCACATGTAATTACATGTCTGTTAAACAAGATAGCATTATATGATAATCGTAGATATTTGAGTGTTTTAAAAATAATAACGTGAATAAATGCTTATATGTATTGAATTGGTTTTATAATAACCTGTAAAAACATGGGTTTTCTGTAGGTTTTGGGGATGTTGAAAACATTAAAATAGTAAAGGCAATGTTTAGCTGGTGACCTTTAACATTGTTTATTTGATATTTTCCTTAGGGATAGTTTATAATGGTTAAAGGTTTTCAAAGAATCACATTAGATACCTTGAATTGCCCGTTTTCTTCTAATAAACCGCTACGTTCTCGCTATAGAGATGGTCGTGCGAAATTCAAGGTTTCGGCAGTTTTGTAGAATGGAGAGTACCGTCCAACAAACCACCTTCGAACTCTGACGATACTGAAATGTAGTCTGTGTTGGGAAGGCTGAAGTTTGAACTAGACCACCAAGTTCGTTCTACGTATATTCACTGGAAAATGCTAGAGCATTGAAATTTACTAAACTGTAAACAAACGCTAAATCTCTTTGAATTGTTATAACATCTGTTTTGCTTTCTTTTAATAATATCAACTCGTTTTACCAAGTACGTGAGTTTGTTATATTTTTACACGCTACAATAATTTAATTTTACAAGTATTTATTTTTAAGAATTAAGGAATTAATGAAATTTCATTGAAACGTTCGCCAATCTAAAAAGCGTTTTAAATGTACATTAAATACATTAATGTTGTTTAAAACTATGTATTAACAATGCGTAGATTTAGCAAATGATGCTTTTGATTTGAATATTATACAATGAAATCATCAAATTAACAGTTTTAGAAAGATGATCCTGACTTATTGAATGATAAATTGAATAGAAAATATTAACTTAAAATGTATATACGTTCATTTAGAAGTTTCTATACTTGTGTAAATATGGTGATGTGTGATTCTACTCATGTGATTTGTCAAAACACAAAATAAATATTTTTTTTTATTTCCTAGCTATTCGGTTTCAAAAATAATTTATATATAATCAGTTTCCTCTTTATTTGATAAATATATCGACTTGCAAATTGCAGCATTTAAAAGAGAATATAAAAACAAAATAAAAGTTAGATTCATATTCGCCATAAAAAGACGGATTTAGCCTAATTAAATTGGCCACAGAATTTGTTTATAAGCTAAGTGTTTTTAAGCGTAGCAAGCAAAAGCGCAACATTGGAGAACTGTTTTTTTCAGTATGCTTGTGTTAAGTGAAAACAAATGGGGTCATTCTAAGTTGTTAATTTCTTATAAACAACTACATATATGTCGAGAACGAAATATGATAACACCGATCGAATTCCGGAATTTTGTATCGTGTTTAAACGCCACTCAGATGAGACAATAAAAAAATTTGCAACAATTGAAAATTTATAAACAATTTACAACTTTTGAAAACTAAAGGAACAATTTTGCAACAATTTATAATTTTATAAACAAATTCGAAATATGCGTTAGAACGAGCGGGAAGGGTCCGCAAATTTTGCGTGAAATGAGCATCTGAAAATGGCACTTTGACTGGTGTTACAAATCGATTGCTAAACGTTAGATCAATTGTTGCTAAAATGCTAAATATTTACGGGTCAATTGACAATAATTCTGGACAGAAACCCCTGCTGAGAAATATTTTTCGTCATGCAGAACGTACAAGCAAAATCTCTCCATCGGTAGGAAATATGACTTATTTCCGCCTCGTACGTAAACAAACTAGCCCCCCCTGATGCAACTTTCTTTCCACCCCTTGGGATGTTGCACCAATTACAGAAAACTGTGGTTCTACCTGCTAGCGATTGATCAACGTGTCTCTCCCCTGCCCTCCCCCAGGCCGAGGGGTGTCCAGAGTTTTTCGGCGTGGTGTGGAAGATAGAATTTTGCCGACATTTTTCTGAGGAGAGTGTACGTCAACAAATAAACAAGTATCTCGCCATAAATTATGTTCTCAATAATTTTCAATCTGGTTTTAGGGGAAGTGGAAGTATTGAAGGGGCTTTGCTTCGAGTCAATGAAGTACGTTCGTCAATCTCTGGATGAAGGCAATATAGACAACTCTAACGCTTTTAGCAAAGGGTTATGCGATTCAGTAGCCCATGACTTGCTTCTGGCGAAACGTAAATGTTTCACTTTTCTGATTCTACCTTATCGTGGATTTCAAAGTTATTTTAGTAATAGACAACAGGTCGTAGCTGTAAAATACTTTCTCGTCACTAAACCAGTTTCACGTGGAGTGCCACAGGGCTCCGACTTGGTCCACTTTTCTTTCTTATCTATGTAAATGATATACCGTCGGTGCTATCAAGATGCAATCATCATATGTACGCAGATGACTTACAGATCTACGTCAGTGGGAAACCTTCTGAAGTGGCTCATTTAATTAGTAAAACAAATCAGGATTTAGCCTCTTTAATGAATGGTCAGTGAGAAAAAAAAAAATTAATTGGCTCCTGTTGGCCCAAAAGCACTTAAAAATTAAATATTCCCATATCGTACTGGATAACACTACTGTTCCTCTATGCTCACAAGTTAAAAATCTCGGTCTGACGATCGATAAATTCCTAAATTGGGAACCTCTGTTCGGACACTTGCCGCAAAGTGTATGCTTCAATGTACTCACTCAAATGTGCTTACAAATGCCTTCCACCCAAAACCACTGATTAAACACACTTCTTTCCCCATCTTCTTGCCAGCTGCCATCTATTGCCGCCCAAAGTACATTTTTTTACATTTTCCCAATTTTTTTTTGTTTTCTAATAAGAATATTACTTTAACAATATTAAGAGTAAAACCTCGTCATAAATGGCAATTTTCATTGAAAAATTAGGAGCAATTTTTTAAAAAAAATAGCGCGTAAGCGTTATTGTAAATGCGAAATTTTAAGCTCTTTTCACAAAAATGTTTGAGTTTTGAAAAACCTCATTTGAAGTCACTTGAGGTACTTTAACTCGCAAATGCAATTGTCTTTTCAAATTGCTTATAACAAGAACTCGTGGCTCATTGCAAAGTCGCAAGCCTTTCACCACTGAGATCCGGGTTCGATTCCCGTCGAATCTCATGTGAAATTTGTTCCAACAAAACGAGTTCGGCTGCTTCACAAGGGCTAGTCCAACCCCTGTGAAGTGTCCTAAACCCTACCCCTATCCTTATTCCTTCCTAATTCTGGCCGCTGTGTAGTGACGCAGGAGCGCGCGGTAGGAGGCGCGTACGCGGAGATGCTACCTGGCGGTCCTCTTGACAACCGACTGCGACGAGACGCGACAGACAATATTAACGGAGGATTACTCCAAAAACACGCGCTGTAATGGGAGGATTACTCCAAGAAGCACAAAGCGCTCAACGCCCCCCCAAGGGGCTTGGAGACGCGTTGCGTCAAAATAGATGCAACAAATCGGCATATTAACCGGTGAAATATATTTCAAACAAAATATATTTGTGTAATTTTTGGGAAAAAATATACAGCAAAATAAACTTTATGTCATTTTTAACCGTGCAATTATCAGTACTCGTTGGAAAAAAATAAGAAAAAATTTGGAGCCATTTTTGAGAAAATGGCGTGTGAGCGTTTCTGAAAATGCGGAATTTTTAGTTCATTTTCACAGAAAACAGTTGAGTTTACGAAAAACTTTATTTGACATTATTTAAAGCACATGTACTCATAAATATTATATTGTGAATAAATTGCCGCTAATGTAAATATTAAGGGCGTGAGAGATAAGTAAAAAAAGTCTTGTAATTCTTGAATAAACTAAGAGAAATTGTTAGTTTGTATTTGTTATTTTATAGGGTACGTTTGGCACCATCCCTACCAAAAATTTAAAGAAAAATTGGGAGCCATTTTTGAGAAATTCTTGTTTTCGTTATTTTTTAATATTTCATATATTGCACGTAATATTCATAGAAAACTACTAAAATGTTAAAAAAATGTACGTGACATTATCGAAAGAACTGATTATGAACATCAAATTGCATTTGTAGGAAAAATCTCTAGCTTTAATTTTGTAGTTGTAGGAAAACGCCGAAAATATTTCAAACTTTTGAAATTTTCGAATATACAGAGTTAACCATTAAAACATGACTTATCCCACCTTTATAACTGTATTTTCTCTATTCTTTCAAGAAATTGATAGAAAAAATTTGGAGCCGTTTTTGAGAAAATTTTGGAAGTGTCCCAAGAGATTTATGTAAAGAAAGAACTTGACCCCACCAGAGTCGGTGTTCAGAAACCCAATTATTCCATATTGTAGAACGATTTAATTGCTAATTAATTACGCAAAAATAATTTAATTGTTCTTCAAACTTCCAAGTAATTAATGGTGAGCTAGCTCTTATGGCTTAATGTGGCACGATACAATCGATGGCCACCAAACAACATACGCCATATTGACGATTTAATTACTAATTATATATGCAAAATTAATTTAATTGCTCTTCAAATTTCCGAGTATTTAATAGTTAACTTGTACTTAAAGCTTAAACTGACACCATCACAAAGGTTACCACAAAACCAAATATGTGATCATAAAGAAAAAGTTCATAGCTAATTCTCCATTAATAACGCGGACGTTCAAAGAACAATTAAATTGATTTTTGCGCAATTGACAATTAAAGGTAACGGTTTGTGGAGGTACCGGTTTAAGTCTTAAGTACAAGTTAACCATTAATTACTCGGAAGTTTGAAGAGAATTAAGTTAGTCTCTCGTAATTAATTAGCTATTAAACCGTTATACAAGAAGGCGTATTTTACCTTATCTCTTACATTCAGAGATTGCCATATTTGCGGACGACACTGCAATATTTACCACTCATAGTGATTTGCTTCTTGGTAGAGACAATCTTCAAGATGACCTAAATCTCCTCATGTCTTGGTTCAATGATTGGCAAATAAAAATAAATCATCAAATATCTCAAACTAAAATTTTCTCCTTAAACTGAATTCTTCCTACTTATCCCTTAATAATTAATAATCATGCAGTTAAATGGCTTCCAAATGACACTCCTGTTAAATATCTTTGACTTCAATTAGATACTAAATTAACCTGGAAAAACCTCATAACATCAATAGCTAATAACACACACATAAAAATATTAAAATTGTATCCATTCATAAATAGAAAATCAAAATTATCAATAGACTCAGGATTAATAATATTTAAATACATTATACGACCTTCAAATAAATTTTTAAGAAATGTTTTAAAAGCTCCATGGTATATCGGAAATGATCATATTTTAAAAGAATTAAGTATAGAACCTCTAAAAACTTGGATTCTAAAACTTTCTTCCTATCTCTTCTCTTTCGTCTTGCCCAGCAACTCCCCTGTACACTCTAGGTAAAGCAGTCAATCTTTTTCCACGAATCAAATGAAGATATTCTATAGACTACTACATCCTCCTTAATTAGCTATAAAACAGGCTCAAACATCCCTAAATTTTTACTCCAAATATTGTATGTATTTTCTAAAGGACCCTTCCTTATATCCTTAGTAGTTAGTTTCAATATTCCAAAGCACAACAGGCAAAACCTAACTAATCCAATTAAGGGTTTTGCTAAACTCATACAACCATCTCTCACTGTCAAATGCACTAACGCTATACGAATCATTCATTCGCTCAACACTATTATACGCATGTCCGATCTACATCCTCCTTAATTAGCTATAAAACAGGCTCAAACATCCCTAAATTTTTACTCCAAATATTGTATGTATTTTTCTAAAGGACCCTTCCTGTATATCCTTAGTAGTTAGTTTCCAATATTCCAAAAGCACAACAGGCAAAACCTAACTAATCCAATTAAGGGTTTGCTAAACTCATACAACCATCTCTCACTGTCAAATGCACTAACGCTATACGAATCATTCATTCGCTCAACACTATTATACGCATGTCCGATCTGGACCAATGTCGCCGAAACCAATCTCAACAAAATGTAAATATTTCAAAACAAATATTTAAGATGCTCCATGGTTTATTAGCAATAAACAACTACACCACGATCTAAACATAAATGAAATAGCTCACCAAATAGCATACGTATCAAACAACTTTTACACTAATTTTCCCTTCATATAGGCGTCAACTCACTACAGACTCGGAAAAGATGCCAGATGCAAAACCAGAATAAACAACAGATTCCCGCTCCATTCTTTCCTCCAGATATTTGCAAATATTGACTAATTCTGTTGAGGTGCTATTTGTTTCCTCTCCCTATTAACTACCGATCCGAGCAGGCCGCTAGAATTCTCTTTCATACAGCGGCTGAATTAGACCTACCTATGTAGCAAGTATCGAAAATCCTGGCACCGTAGCACTATGACACGGATTAGCAAAGAAGAGGACAAAATAGTTTTACTCAATAAAATGAAATTATTTTAACCTAGAACTCTATTTTCAATGTTTGTTTGAAGTTAATTTGCTTTTAAAGTGGTTCACACTTCTTACTGCGAAATGTTAATGCATCTTCAGTGTCGGTTTCTTCAGCGTTGTCTTCCTCTTCCTCTGATGTTTCGGCTGCTCTTTTTTCTTCGGTTTCATTTTCCCGAAAACTTTTTTTTTTAATTTGTTGCGTCGTTGTTGACGCAACGCGACTCTAAACCCTTGTTGGGCGTTGAGCGCATTTGTTGGAGTAATCCTCCGTTACCAAGTAATTACTATCATTACTTTACTGTTGTGTAATTACTAATTATTGTGTTTGCCGAGTCTCGTCACGCCGGAGTCAGTCAGTGCCTTTTATCCCTTCGGCCAGGGGCTCGACGCCGTTAGATCCCGGGATTTCTTGCCGGTCACCCAACCAGGAACCCACGAGTCTCGAATTCGCTTAACCTTCGTGACTTCACGGAGCGTAATAAACGAATTCGGCTAGCGTCGCCGACGTTGAATTGACATTGTCCTCTGAACTATCCGTAGTATTGTGAAGTGTAGGACAGAAGAACCTGAGAAGTGAAGTTTTTAGCTATCGAACACATTCCGATACGGTGCCAATTTGTATTTTTTTCAATGCTCAGCTGTCGTGTTCTTTTCATCAAATGTAAGACTTAAAATCTATCTCTACGGGCTACGAGGCTCTGCGTTTTGCTATCCCAAGCAAATCTGACTACAAATCGTGCACTGGAACATCGTGCACTGTCTTTATATACACCTATAAGTAGCACTACACTAATGAATACATAAACCTCAGTTTCATTCATCCTTCACAGTTTCATTTGTATGTATCACAATTATCTGAATTCTTGATTGAGAAAAAACCTTTTGAACGCTTCTTTCAAATTATAAGTTTTATCCTCTGGAGTAACCTCAGAAGAAAATGTAACAATATTGGGAATGTGTGCTATTGGAGTGCCTCAGCAGAACCGACAGTTATTTTCTTCCGGACTTAGCGATGATTTCAGAAAAAGAATTTATTTATTGTACTATCGACTGTATCCTCTTCATCTGCAAATACTTCTAAAATATCTCCATCTTCTCTTTCTTCATGTAATGGCCAAGCCTTCAGTAATTCCTCTATTTCCGATTCAGCCAACCTTCCTGGCATCTTCAGAGAATAAACAATTAAAAATTGTCTCGCTCTCACCGTCAATTCTGTTCAGGGACGACTTTACTAAACATGTATGAAAGTTGACAACATAGCCAACACAAAAAACAAAATGTTCCTACATAGACGAAAGGGGAAATAAAATACAACCACTAAAAGCACAATGGAAAAACTACGTCTTTTACGAAGGGAGTACTAAACTTGCACTAGAAACATACAGATTTTAAAAAAGATTTATGTGCTCTGCATTATTCAGAATTAATGTATTTCTTGAGGCAGCTTTCTGTATGAGAAAAGAAAATAAATCTGCAATTGCTGTGGAAAATGAAGAGTGCCTTAACGATTACGTGCATTCTCAATAATGTAGAGCATATGAATCAAGTGAACTGACAGTAACTTCAAGGTGGTGGGCTCCTTGAGCCTCCCTTTCGTTTTTCTAGGATTAAGTCAAATTTGTTTATGAAATGTGTTAGCAGAAACTGTTCTTGTTTCGCGCCACACTCACATTTATTTTCTCTAATTTTTGATTGAGCTTACTGCAATTCATTGAAAAAATCTTTTTTTACTTCTCATACTGCACTTGCAACACTAGTGAAGAACTCGACCAAATTACAGTCATGGGGATCTTTCATTGATTCTAAGACTAGCAAGCACATGGCTTTATGTGATCATGCGTACAAGCAATTGGATACAAGAAAGAATTCCCTGTTCGATACCTTCACCGGACATCTTCTTCGTTTTCGATCTATCGAGTGCTTGTTTTAGTCGAGTCCGCGATGCGCGGCGACCTACTCCCTTGCTCACGCCAGAAACACTAACGCCCTCTCCTTCAAGCACGTGGTGATGTTCAGATTATAACATTACATTATAACCACTTCAAGGGCCCCTTGGTTCCATAATATCAGTGTGGCCCTAGACCTTAAACAGGTCAAAGCAGTCTTCGCCCTCCGGCTTCTGTTTCTCCTCACAGCGCGCAGCCGCGGCCGCGCGGAAGAGCGTGCTCTGTTTCTTCTCGTTTCCAGGGTTGCAGATAGTTGCAGAAGAAACCTACATGAACGTGTTTACTGACCGTTTTTGTATTATTCCTGCAATTTTCATGATTTTTTTACAAGAAACGCAAATGTAATGTTGCTTCTTGCAGGCATTATTTGAATAATTTATTTACAACTAATTGGGAAGTGAAAAATATGGTTTTTGTAAGAAATGTAGTTATAAAGTATTAATGACTAACTAGGAAAAAATTAATATCATAACTTTAATAGTAATTGAGAAATGTGCATTTGCGCGCGTTCTAATGGACAAGAAAATAACAAAATATGGCATAATACATTGGGCATTTTCCTGTTCCTATGTGCTTGAATGAAGCAAATCAGACAATTTTGAAAAATTGATTTTTGTCCGCTTTTCTGGCCTTTCAAACCACCGTGCGTCGGGAGTTGAATCCTAGATTCCCAATCATAGGCACTACAGTGACATGAGTTGATGCTCCGAATCCACCCAGTAGTACGCGGAATTAACATCTTCAGAGAATTTCTGGTTTGATGTGGTCAACATTTTTTCGATTTTCAAAGGACAAAGAAACAGCAAAGACAAGAGAGCATTAATGCGATTTTTACACGGTATAATAATAAAATTAATAGAAACTCAACTTTTAGAAAATAAGACGCAGATATTAGAGAAGGATGGGAAAACTGAGATACATCGCGAAAAAGAACCTACACGGAAATATAATTACTTAAAAATAGCTGGCGGGCAGAAAATAGGATGGTCTGGAATAGAAGGAAGGGTAATGAAGAAATGAAGAAAACACCAGAAAAATGAAGGACAAGCAAACGAGCCGTGTTGGAGGCATGCAAGCGCAGTACAGCATGGTTGGCAGCGTGCTTCCGAGGCCAGTGAGGAGGGGCTCCCAGCTCGGGCAGAGCTGCTCCGCTGCCTGCCACCCCACCCTTTCGCTGGGTTAAGAACCGCGCCGCGCCAGACGCCCGCTCGCCCTGCGCTTCCCTTCGCCGCCCACGCACTCGCCTCTGCCAGGGCGCTTCGCTCGTTGCACGCTGCGCTTCCGAACAACAGGCTTTCCTCCTCCCTTTTATTAGCTATCAATTCTAATCGCGACCTTCCGCTGTGAATGCAACTCACACAGAAAAAATATGTAGACAGGCTTGCGGCGGGCGCCTCTGCAGCGGTGCCTCTCCTTACAACTTCAACTTTTCATGAAGTTGAGCTTCAATGGGATACGTATATCGCTTAGTGAGGAAAGTGACTTTTGGTCTCTAAGCTACATGTAAATGGCATTGATATCAAAAGAGCTTTGCGGTGTCTCTCCGTAGCGTCCATTCCAACTCATATGCGTCTGCTAGTGTTGCTCTAACATCACATAATTTGTCTTAAACCATTTTTAGAAATTCAGAGATTTCAGCACAATACAGGAGGTCCATTCTTTAAGCATGCCTATTTATATTCACGAAAAAAACAAAGAAAATAATTTGGAAAGGTTTTTGCGAAAATGTGTTTTTTAAGCATTGCACAGTGGGGCAAGAGGGCCTCGTTTCTGGCATTAATTCGAGTAACACAACTCATAGTATTGCATATCACTGTTATTAATCACAGAAATATCACAGAAATTAATGTTGAAAGAAATGGTGTAACTTCCAATTCGATACCTCTTCACCTGACAAAAAAATAGTCGATTTTCTAGGAATACGCATTGTAAATAAAAACAACAAATAACGTTACATTACGTTTTATTGAGGGAGAGCAAAAAACGAAAGGTTTTACTAATTACATAAATTAAAATCGAATATAAATATAGTGAAATTATATTAAATCATGAAAAATCATCATCGCAATCATCATCCGCGCGGGACTCATAATTTTCAGAATGAACAATGTGTTCGGGTGGTTGAACCAATAGTTCCTGAGCTTCTTTTGGGAGGCTTTGCACATTTTGCGTAGGTATTTTTCTCTTGTTGGTGATAAGTGGATCTGATCTTAAGAGCAGTAAATTTAAAACATCACTATTAGTGTTTTCACGGGAACATTTTCGGGAGAAGTGCTCTCTGTTTTTCTTAAAATCTTTGTTGAGTGCTTCTTGAGATTCCTCTGTCAATTGTCCAATTAGAAGCAAAGCTGACGAGACAATCTCAGGTCCATGAATAAAAGACTTGTGCAGTGTAGGTGACATGTTGTACCATGGATATTTTTTAACAAAATACCGAGCCGTGTTATGAGCAAAAGCCCGAAACTTTTCAACATGAATTTCACAGCCACTTGATACGACAATCATAATTATGTGCATCATTTTAATTAAATTTAAAACAATGCGTGTAATTTCAGCAGATAGTTCAGGGTTCTGAACGAACCGTCTAGCTGTATTTCCGGTATTTGTATTACCGGATCCTGGTTTGGGTGATCCACAATCAAACCACTGCGTTCTCGAAACTCTCTGAATACGAGCTTTATTTTCAGCCACAATGTTTTTATCATTCCCTCGCTCTTGCCACTTCTTAATAGGTAACCTATAAGCCAAATGCAATAGGCACTCAAACATGCGTATCCACCCATGTAGGATTGACAATTAATTGTCCTCTCAATCATTTTATTTACATTATTGAATTTTTTTGAAGTGGCATTACACATGTAACACTTTTTAGTTGAAGTAGTTTCAGTCAGTGTTATATTCCAAACTTGGCGAACCTCGTGACTTGGGAAAGGTAACAATTATAAATGACAAGGTACGGTCGTCAGCTGTATAAGACAGCACAAATTACAATTTTAAACGAAGCCTCGCTATAAAACAGAGAAAGCGAGGTGACCATGCGTGTACCTAATGAATTATTCAGGACTAACACAGAACCCCTAAGCTATCAGATTCGCGAAGACTGTCCTCACATTCGAAACCTTTCGAAAGGACGCCCCAGATCCGTAATAACAGGAACATCAATTCTAAAGGATCTCAGAGAGTGGAGATATAACAATCCAAATAACTCACAAATGTTACATTTATTGCAAAGCTATGAAAGAGTACAAATTCAATTTTTCTTGCTACGCAGATACAGAAGTTGCTGCAAGAAAAACAATACAGAATTACAAATGTAAGTACAAAGACGGAAGAATGCCGTCTCTTTACAAAAATACTGTGATGACACAGGAACACAATTAAAAGGCACTTCCAACAATGCGCCTGAACAAACAGAATTACAATATTCTTGACAACCTCAACAATGCCCACTTTAGGACGAGGGAGACGAATACATAAATATGCAAGATTGACAAAGAAGCCGACATTGGCCTTCAATACAAAAAGAAGTGACAAACTATTACTACAAATGAGCCATTACATATAAAAACCAAATTCAGTATGAGTGCATTAATACCAATTATATGGAAATGGATCTTTTACGAAAACTTACACCTTATTACCAAATTACAAAGTAAGCAGGAATATTCTGAAACGAAAGCCGGGCGGTCAGTGCCCAGCGCACTGGCCTCGTTACGGTGATCATAACACTGACGAAAACCGGTGGCCTATCCACGTCGGCATCGCAGAGCCTGACACCAGCCGGCTTCTTGCCCGAGCGACAAGGTGATCGCTCACGGGGCAAAATTTGACGCGGTTTTTATAGGCCACAGGGCCTTGCCGACGTCTCCAAAAAGCGCCAGACTGCCGAATGCGGCCAAATGCCGTCTTACTCACGACAGAGGCGAAAATTCCAACAAAACTCCATTGCCGAATGCGACCAATCGCCGTCTTACACACGGCAGGTGTGAAAAACTGCAACATTAACAACATCAATTAGTAATGTACAGTACAAAAATGGCACTCCGCAACAATTTCGGAGGTCATTACCATTTAAACGCCGCAAACAGAGTAAACCTTCTACAAAAAAGGCTAGTTCAAACAATCGTCAAGATACAATAAATATACAAAATACAATACAAAATACACAAAAATGCAATATGCCAATTCCATAACATAAAAGACCATTGTTGCCCAGATCAGACTATCATGCACTCATACACATATTTAAAACAACATAATACGATTCTGGAAGAATCAGGCCTTTCTAAAAACAATAGTAATGGCTCTTAATTACGAAAAAAGCATGCGCCAGGCACGCTATACAACAAGTGAACATTACAAAAAAAAAAAAAGAGATAAATTAAAAGGGTCATAAGGAGCCGGGTAGAAGTGCTACATGGCAAAAGGCAAGTAACTATTGTAACGACTCGGAGGGAGCCGGGCTCAGGAGGGCAAGCAGAGCGCCTGTGCGCGGGGAGCGCACGTCTTTTATACCAACCCCAGAAGGGTTGTCACTGTGGCAGTGGAGGGGAGTAGCGGGGAAATATCGATATAAACATAGAGAAGTACAGAAGAGATTTATACTTTGCCTAAGAGATTTATACTTTGCGCCTGAGAAAGTATGCAACACGCGTAGCGTGCCGGCGCTAATGGCGGCCTGGTAGAAATGCCAGGAAGCATACTAATAGATGGAAATAATATTTTGTTTTGCCATAAAAATCTTAATTTTAGGGCTACAAAGGCAAACGAGGTATCCATAGAACCCTAAATTTACTCTAAATTGCGGAGTTTGTTGTTAGAACCCGCTAGAATCAGTTGTTTTCTTATAATAAATAAAAATCTGTTTTGAAAACAATATAAAGTTTTACACACAATGCCAATTTTTTCTCAGCACTCAATAAACCAAGGAATCAGATCCTACTAACAAATTCTTAGGATTTTGGAACCTTCTCATGGCCATGAGATCACAGTTTGATCTTTGCAAGTAAGTTCGTGATCACTTAAATTTCCAAATTTAACAGTCAGAGCATTACATATTCTCTGACTATCTATCTCTATACTCTCTCTCTCTCTCTCTCTCTGTCTGTCTGTCTGTCTCTCTCTCTCTGTCTCTCTGTCTCTCTGTCTCTCTCTCTCTCTCTCTCTCTTCCTCTCTCAACATTACCTTGCTTGTTTGAATATTTTTGATTTCATGGCCAACTCTCATTTTTTCCTTAATACATACTTCCTTCGATTCCTTTTTTCCTTCGAAACTGTATGTGAACAGGTCTACAATATCTTGTCGATGCAGGTCGCGGATTTTGCCAAACAATCTTTTCATTACAAACCAGACGAAGAGGAACAATACTTGTAATGAAAACAGAAGAATCATCAGCATCATTATTTTGAAATACCTGCTTGTAAGATATGTGTCCCGAAGAGCCATCAAACCCCCATTTTCATATCAGAGTGCGTTGATGAAGTACTGCATTTGGTAGTGATTCAATTACAGATTCCAGTGACATTAGAAGGCGCTTCACAGTGTGATCAAGCAAAGCTTGCAGTTGAAATGAGAGCAAAAGTTTCGGTAATGTGCATACTTGTAGGGTAATAGAGTTTTTTCGCATCCTGAACTATTTTATATGACGGAAATTTTTCTGGAGCACTTGTCCTTATGATGTCTAGTCAATTTAGCTTCCACCAAAACTGATAGAGCATCTTCGCCAGTCATCTGTTTTGGTTCCAATGATTTTCTGTAAGCTGCTCTGTATTTCTAGGCACGTGTCGGACTTGAAGTCATTTCCATCAGTAATTTCGAAGCCTGCGGCTGTCCTTCAGCTCTCATGTTCATTTGTGCGGCGAATGTTAAAACTATTTGTTCCTCACTGGCGTAACATCAAATTTCATTAGAAAACATTTAGTACAATTACACTGTGTAAGTATCCTTACAATACAATTTCAAATAAAAGCTACGGATGATCCACCACATACTTTCTGGCATTATTTCTAAATTTGCAATTTTCGAAAATTGATAGAGTTCAACGAAAATGGTAATTCTTTTAAGCGTCCCTTCTATTCGTGAAATAAAAATTGTAGTGGTTTTTTATTTTTTTAATATATACGTCAATTTCATTTTCAAATTACTCTAAAACAACGCGATTTTGCAATGAACTTACATGACCTCTGCAATCTTCGGAAATACGGCGGGTTGGGCGAAAATGGGACCAGCATGATATATTTTATTATGATTAAACAAAAAAATTATGCTCTTTTTGAGAAAAAGTTACAATTTTTTAATTGCCTATACATTGCCCCAAATTGCAAAAAACTACTTATATTTTTTAAAAATTGTACATGATCTTATTTCCAAATCTGTCAGAACAGATTTCAGTAAGGAAAAAATGTATTATAGTTACAGGAAGACGCCCCAAAAATTGCACGTTAGTAATTTTCTAAAAATAAGGGATGTCAACAAACACCGTACTTGCACCCTTACGTTCTGTACGCTACCTGCAGACAAAGTTTAATCAAATAATTTGGTGAGTTTTGAGAAGATTTTGAGGCTTAATGTAAAGTACTCTCAAACATTAAAATATCCGTTTGAAACGCCCAAAGGCTCGAGTTCTTTCAGGTAGATTGGGGAATATCACATTTGGAGAAAATCGGCAGATCGATTTAGGCGTTTGCGTTGACCACAAACTAACAGACACGTTTTGGCGTCAGTCGATTTTTAGGCATCAAGGACCTATAAAACATGTTTTTAGTTTCACTACACTACGAGTTAGAAGTAATTTTTTTTATACTGCAAAAGAATTTATCCACTTTTACATTACTAGGGCCCGGCAATAAGAGTTTTCCGGTGCACGATTACATAAGTTTCTCTCCTTAGATTGAGAAGGGGATTGAGAAGAGGAAGAAAGTAAAATTTTCACAATTTGAAATTGCATTAATAAAATATTCATTAAATCGAATTTAAAAACTAATACTTACTCTGCCTACTGTTTGTGTAAGAGGATGTATTTATCTCAGGGACATCAATGGTATGCACCTAGAAAACTCAAGGACGAGCAGAATCTCTGAAGCACTCTCTTCAATATCTTTACATGAGGAATTTATGAATTAGTACAAAAAATATGGTTATTGGTAAAAAACAACAAATTTAAAAGAAACCTTTTGTTAAAATTAATCAAATATGCTATCGGAAAGAATTTCAAGAAATTTGATAGATTTGTAAAAAATTGTAAAATCACAAAATGTTAAAATACATAATACTGTACAAAATATGTGACGAAAAAAATAGATATTTGTTAAGATTTCAACAATTCGCCGAGATCACAAATTTCAGTACAGTACATAGAAACATGTGTAATTACATTAGAATCGGACTCTAGCCATGAGATCGTCGGGCAGTGCCGAAAGATAATTTTGACATTTCTGAAGATTTTCTGTTTTCTACATTTGTCTATATAATTCTATTTATTCTATTTCAGTGTATGATATGGCGTTGGATTCTGAAGATATCTCGCCGGCGTGCTCTTTTACCACTTTTTCAAGTTTGTCCGAAAGTACGAAAACAGTTTTAAAATTAGCTTCGGCGATTTTACTTCGGAAAACAGGTTCATCAGGTGAAATCTATCAAGGAGACAAACGCCGTTTTGAGATCAAAAATTGAGTCGCGGGATAAAAGAGCTCGGGCGTAATCTCGGCTCATTCTTTCTGGTAGTGGAATGATAACGGAAGATTTGGAAGTCAAATGTATGTAAAAGATGTTAGGACATGGAATATTGGTGATATCTACTAAATTGGTTCAATTTTCTTTTTGAAATCAGTTTCCAAATCGGAATCGATATTTTGAGTAATGCCCCAAATCATTTTTTATGGTCTTCGAAGGAAGACGGAAATATGTGAACAAGATATATAGTTTTATACGACTATTACAGATGATACGACACCGTTTGGTTGTGTTACAGCATCACTAGTTTGATAAGTGGAGAAAAATATATTGGAATTGAAAGGGACGAAAGCATAAACCGACTGCCCGGCTTGCCTGTCAGGAAGTTCGGCCTCCCGCGCCGCAGGCCGCCGGGTTTGGCCCTCAAGGTTCGGATGACGCTTATAATTTCACTTTACGCCGCTCCTATTCATCTTATTTGCATGATTGACACGGCGTTGGATTCAGGAAGCACGTCGTCAGCGCGTAAGCCCACATTTTGTTAATTTCTTCCCGGAACTATGAGAAAAAGTTTTCAAAATTTTTTTGGAAATATTTTTTGAAAAAACGGCTTGATAGCGTAAATTCTATTTTAAAAAGAAGTCCACTGCCGTTTACAGATCGAAAATCGGACAATTTGTTCAGACGTTATCGAAATTTTGCTTATTTTGATGCTGCCATGAGGTGGCGACAAATTGAACTAGTGTCGGTACATTAAGCCTTAAGGACTTCTTCTCCTTCCGTAAGGTCACAGAAAATAGTAAATTACTTTCTCTTACACGTGGTGTAGACAGAATCGGTATTTTGTAAGTTCTTTATACCGAAAAATCGATTGACTGCAAACGTGCCTGCCTGTGTGTCCGTCTGTGGTAAATGCTACACCTAATCTGTTCAGTCGATTTTCTCCAAAATTGATATTCCCTGATCGATATGAAGAAACATGAGGCTTTGAGAGTTTCAATCGGATATTTTTATTTTTGAAGGAACTTTACATTAAGTCTCAAAAACATTTTCAAAATTTTCTGAGAATGGCACCAAACCTTTTAATTAAACTTTGTCCTCGGATAAAGTAATGGACTATGGTACAAGTCTCATTTTCTTTGAAATCACCGATTTTTCGAAAATTGCATAGTTCAAACGTTTTGGCATCTTCCTACGATTACAACATTGGAAAACGAATTTCTTTCTGCAATGAAATCTATTGTTCAAAGACAGATCCTGATATAAGGTCAAATACAATTTATCGGTACTGTGAGTAGTTTTCGCTTCAAATGAAGGCAATTGGTATTTTCTCAAAAACGGCTCTCAATTTTTTCTTTAATTTTTTTTTTTGTAAGAGCAACAGCAGTAGACAGAAATTCGTACTGGTCTGATATTCCATCAACTATGTCTGTTCAAAAAAATAGACCTTTTCGTAAGATCATGTACAATTATCTGAAAAAAAGTAGTTTTCGCGTACTTTGTGTTTGAAGTCAAGGCAATGTAAAAAAAAGTATTACCTCATAAACGACTTCATTTTTTTTTCAATTTTTTTCGAATAGAGTAAAAAAATTTAAAATGCGCAGGTTCCATTTTTGTTGAAACACTCTGATTTTTGGAAAATTGCAAAAGTTAAAAATATTGCGAGGAAGTATGTGGCGCTGAGACAACACTAGTATATGCCTTCGTGCCTCATTAGAGGTCCCCGGCCCCGCGGCCGCGCGCTGATGAGCAGCCGCTGCCCTGGGAGCGACGGCGGAGCGACAGTGGAGCGTGGGCCGCGCCCGCGCTGAGACGAGCTCACGGCAGGGAAAGGCGGGAAGAACGTTCCCAGCAGGAGGCTTGCGAATCTCCACTGCGCCGTTATTTTGAGGAGAAGTAAATAGTGCTTCAAAGTTCTCTTGCTTCCAGCTGATGCAATAAGATATGATTGAATAATAATGATGCAATTGGACATATCGTGCAGATTAGCACGATAGAAGTATACAATATGATATGATTGAAAATTTGCTCTTAAATCGTGTTGATTAAAGAAGAGCCACACGTCATTTAAAAGTTCAAGAAAGTTCTAAAACAGTGAGTAGTAACTATATACCGTGCTTGATTACTAATGATCACCGGTTAAATTAATAATGAAATTTCATGGAAATATATGATGGATGAAGATGACAGCAAATATATAATGTAAAGAGTAGAGTGTAGCTGTATTGGTTATATTCGAGATATAGTCCTCGTTTTGATCATTGCATGTGTGAACGGCCGGCCTTTGCCTCGCGAAGTGACAAGCAAATCCATCCTTTGACAAGCGAGGCCGTCCGAATCGGAGACGTCCTCTCTCGCATGTAGCTGTCTGCTGAGAGGGCATTGTATTCGGGAAAATCAATTCATTTGCGCGTTGCAGCATGGCTTGCGAGCCCCGCCGCGCCGGCTTCCGCGCGTCCCAGCCTCCCGCCGCCGCAGCCGCCGCCGCCCCGAGCTCCGCGCTCATCCGTCCACGAGTGTCGGCGGCGTCGAGGGCACGTTCGTAAGGCCCCCTGCTGCCGGCTCCGGCGGCATTGATCCAGCGCCCCTCCGGCCGCCCCGCCCCCGCCCCCGCCCCCGCCACCAGCCTAGCCCTCCAGCGGCGGTCGCTCCGCCTCCAGCCCACGTCCCGCCACTTCTGGTGGCGGGCGGCAGACGCCGCGCCGCAAATCCATTGCCCCGGCCCTGCCCCGCCCCGCTCCACCCTCCCGGCCGCCCTCGGCCTTCGTCACCGCTCGGCGCACCGCGCACCGCAACCCGCACGCCGCGCCACTGCGGCAGCGCAGAGCTGCCATCATTTAAACTCTCCACTCGAGAATTGCCTTTCCAAATGAAATTCCCTTCTAATTAGCGAAAACGCGACCAACAGATATCAATGTGAGCGATGTGGAATGTTACTGGTGTTGTTAACTTTTCTCATTTGCCTTACGGCGGTCTATCCATAAAATAAAAGCACACGATTACGGCTTGTGCTAGACATGTTTTTTTTAACCGTCCTGATATTGTCTCTACATGTGTGCTTGTCGCGTTATGCAATGATAAAGCACACATTGAATTAATTCGCACTGATAATATTTGTTTATATCTTACTCATAAGGGAGGAGGAAGAAAACTGCCGACATGGGCACGTTTTGAAGTATTTTCTGATAAAGATTTCAAACTGAAAATTTTCTGGGAATTTTTCTTAATTTAGAAGAGTTATCATTGTCATTGGATGATTCTTAATTTCTCCTCTCTTTTTTTCAGAGAAAAAAGTATGTGATGCAAATCATGTTTTCAAACAGGAAAAGTCTGACTCATGTACTCAATCACCAAATCTGTAAATCGGATGTGTAATCCGAAGATTTTTAATGAACAGTATTGACAATGTACACTGAGATCAGTTGAGAGAAAACCGTTGATATGCTCTTTTGCATCAACATGCAGAGAAGATATGATTGGGAGGGTGAGTTTGCAGGAGGGGATTTTATGCTGCGCATAGGGTGCGGTCTGCCACTGCGGTTTAGGCGGCGCAGGGCGGGGTCGGAGGACGGCCGGCGCGCACGGCGCGGGTACACAAGGAGGGGCAACAGACGAGCGGCCGTTTAACCACACCATGAGAAAACCGCAACGTGTTCCATTTACGTTGCGGTGTGGCGCCGCACAAGATTATGAAGCACAAGGCCCAAGGGAGCGCGCGCAGCACAACATGGGGCGGCGCGGCGCACGGCCGCTGCCGCCCCACGGCCCAAGATTGAGCCCTCGTGCGCCGCACCGGCACATTTGCTCTTCTGCATTTGCTTGCCTGCTCTCTGCAATTGAGATGCTGAAAAGCGATCAAAAATCCCTCAAGGTGGGGAATTCTACACTGATTAGTTGAAAACTAGTTGTGCTACAACAGCACATAATTTCTCGCATTATTTGTTAGTTTCATAATTTTCATAATTCAAAGAGTTCAATAAAAATTGAACCTTTTTGAGTTATTTGTATCAGCGAACTTTGACAGAAAAGTGCCTTCTATTCGACAAAAAATTAAAGAAAGTATTTGTAGCCGTTTCTGAGAAAATCTTGTTTTCAAATTTCTATCCAAAAAACTACTAGAAAACTACCAATATTTTTGAGAAACTGTAGAATCTTATTTTAAGATTAATATAAAATATTTTGAAGAAGTGAGTAATTATTGCATCATTTTGAGTGATCTTTCATGAATAATACAAAAAAATATGTGCTGTAGTACTGCTCGTTTCCTTTACATTTCTTGCTAGAATACGGTAAAGTACGCTCATTACGATAGAGAAGTATGATTTTCCCTATTATCTCTGAATTTTTGAAATTTGTAAAGATGTCTAATTTCATAGACCATTCTATCCATTACATCTTCTTTTTAAATTTTTTTTTTTTTTTTTTTGTCATGGAATTAATGCCTTTCACATTTTTTGGAATTTTTTGAAAATTTGAGTGAAAGGTGCAAATTTAAAAAAATCTTGACAAAATTTTCCCAACAAAGGCTCGCAATTTTTTAGTTAAACTTTTTTTACAGACTGAGCATTGCATTTCGCGGAAAAAATGCATGCAGATGCAAATTGAGCTAAGCACTAAGTTACAAGACTTTCGGGCAATTTTGATGAAATGATTGGGCACACAGTGGGGAGCTCATGAGGCAAAACCCTCTCCCCAAAATCGGTGATACATGATCCCAAATATAACTTTTGCTAATTTTCTATATTAATGAAATGTATTAAATACAACAATTGTTAAGGTTATAAACACTGACAATATGCCATAAATAAAATTCATTTGCATTCAGCAGAAATGAATACGTCTTTATTAGAAAACAAGTTGGAGAAATACCAATACAGGAAAATACAGATAACCAACATTGGAAAATATAGAGAAAAATCCTGGTGGCTCCTCTCGATTAAACATTTTGATTTTAAGAAATTGTAAACATATTTTTTAACATACTACATACGTACGTTCATATTTACTTTACTGCTCTATTTTATAATTTAACACATTTCAGAATAAAACTACTTCCAATGATTTTTGAGAAAGCTTTATGAAATCTCCCAGGTTTTGTATGTAAATAAGCTCAAAACTGCGCATATCAGAATTTTCAACGGACATTTTCTCTAAATTCTGCAAAAACCAAAATTTCCTTATGAAGAGAGAACTCTTTCATGACTTCTTCTCAAATACTCTTCCTTTAAACTATTAGTGAACAGAAAAAAATGATAAACTATAAAAAACTCGTGGTGCTCAAACAGCACATGCTTTTTCGCATTCTTTCCTTTTTCATCGAAAATACAGAGAGGTCAACGAAAATGAGACCTGCGCCTTTCTGTTAAGCGTCCCTTGTCCTATCCATGGAAAAAATAGGAAGAACAAAAATTGAGCAGTTTTTGAGAAAATTATTTTTTATAAATTTCATTAATATCAAGTAGAAGTTACGCGGAAAATACTCATTTTTCATAAAATTCTACAAGACCACGTTTAAATATCAGATTTTTACTGTATCGTCCTAAGGAGTCACTCCACGACAAATAGCACAAAAAGATCAACATTTGACCTCCAAAATTTTAATTATTTTCTAATTTGGATCAAATAAGTTTACACATATATTTTTAATTTTTTCTAATTTTATTATTTTCGGCAAGTTTGCATAATGAAATTTGCTAAAAATGACGCGCATCATTAACTTAAAATTAGAAACTCCGTTTAAATTCCATTCGCTTTTCAAAATATTTATTTCCTGAATTTCATTTTTTAAATTAAATTTTGAAAATTAATATTTTTGTAAACTCGATTAAATAAAAATGTTTTAAAGTGTTTATAAACGCACTAGCATATTGTTGACAACCCCAGAAAAAATCAGAGTGGGACCTCAGTAACTTTAAAAAATATTAATTTTTCACGATCCAGTGTATAACTTACACTGAGGAACAAATAGTTTTAACATTCGCCTTATATACATACGATACCATATATACATTAAACATAAGGTATTACATTTTTTCACTTGAATAGAGAGAAGAAAGAAATAGAGTTGACGTTAATCTAAATTAAATATTTGTAAAAAGAAATGTTGATGCGTTTTTTCTTGCTTATCGAGTGTCCTCCCTTTTTCGTTAACATTGTTGGCAGCCCTACTACTACCCTCATTGCATTATGTTTTTACAAGATAGTTTATGGCTATTATATTTGATCTTACTGGACGCTTTTACATTATTATTTCAATTCAATATTGCAAGTCATTTACAAATGTGTTAACTTTATACTCAAAGAGAAAAATAAAAACAATTGTTTCGCCCCGCACATTAAAAAGCTCTTCACTTCCCTTGTATGACTCCAGCAAGTTACACAAGATCACTGATATTGGATTGATTGATAGTGATTTTGGGCGCGTCAGCTACTAGGGTCATTAGTCCCGTAAGTGTAGGGCACGCTTTTCTCGGGAGGTGGCGGTGGTCTTCCTCCGCAGGATGGCGAGATCCAGCGCCAACCTACCATTGGCTTGCGGGGTTTTGCCCAACCAGGTTTCGCTCACCAGCGGGACACCGCCCCAGCCGGGACAAGCTCTAAGTCCCCGACGGGTCGTCTCGTGGCTGTCCGGAACAAGCCGCGTCGATTTGCTCGTAATTGACGTTTCGGCCAACATATTGTGGCCTTCCTCAGAGCGTACTGCTGTCAAATTCAATTTTCCCCTCGCCAATATCCTTGGCGAGGCGGGAATTTATTCAATTATGTGGGATACATGGGCTTCAGCTGTTAAGCTTATGAAGCGAAGATGAGGGCTTTTAACTAAAACAAACTAACTTAAATCTAACTCGCGTGACCGCCTTGTAAGGAAGACAAGGATGTGACCAGGATTGGTCAAGGTATCGGCCAATAGGAAGCCGGCAGATGGTATGGGATTGACGGATGAAGAACCGAGCTGTAGCCGGAAAGGGGGGGGCAGGTGGATGCGTGGGGAGGGTGGCAACAGAATGAGGGAGACATTTTGAAGCGGATTAACATAAAAGGAGCCGAAAATTGGTTGGGTAGAGCCGTCTGAGAGGCAAAGGACAAAACAGCCAATCGGCAACCGTCATTGGTCGACCGTGGGGGGGTGTCCCCTTGGAGAGGTACCTGATTGGCGGGTCGTGAAAAACGCAATCATATCCCCGACGGGTCTCCCGGTGTATGTGGTAGTGTAGTGCATGTTAGTGTGTGTGTGTGTGTGTGTGTTCTTTACGCTATCCGCGATTAATTTTGAAAATAGTTTTTATTAAATTTGTTGTTCGTTTTTAGCAATAAACATCTTTTATCTGATACTAATTCATAATTGCCGCACGTGAAGATTTCGAAGAGAGTGCTTCAAAGATTCTCTGCTCGTTCTTGAGTTTTCTACGTGCGTACCGTTGTCATTGCTGACAGAGATAAATATATTCTCTTACAAAAACAGTAGGCAGAGAAAGTATTTATTTTTAAATGCGGTTCACCGGGAGCGGTAGCTCAGTGCATCAACTGATGACACAGTTTTCACGAGCCAGTCGCGTCAAGCAAGATCACACCCGTTTACGCCCCGAAAATACGTGGTAATTAATTGAAAATTAATTGTACTGGTGTCGGTATATTTAGCCTTAAAAAATCTAATGTTAAAGTCGGGTGGCGTTTGTATCTGATTTCTTTGAATTATTAACCTAAACCTGAAATTGCAATGTGGAGAGTCAATTACATTTACATATCGTGATGCCATAAAAACATATATCGAGATGCTGGAACTTTGGGCACGTAAGATATTGGTACACTCCTGCAGTTATTCATGTTTTACCAACGTAGTTTCAGTCTCTGAAGGAACAAACTTTTAGGGGTTTTTTGAAGGCGTATATATAAAAAAACAAGTATCAAACCATTTGGAACACGTCATTGACGAATTCAATAGATACTTTCCTAATACGTGGGATGATAACATTCACAGATTAACAATATATCCTTCCAATGGCAACATAGACTCCCTGCCCGAAGTACTTCAGGAACAAACTTTAGAAATAAAAAGTGCTTCAGCTGGCAAATACGATTTTGATGAAATGGACAAATCATTGTTTTGGGTTAGGTATTACAAAGTGTACCACAGTATATCACAGCAAATGCTGCAATTGTTTCTACCTTTTTCAAGCACATATTTGGCAAGCCCTTGTTGCATTTAAAACCCAGTAAGGGGGCGATCTTGACTTGATAATGATATTCGTAGTACACTTTCTGATAATTAAGGACAGGGAATCTGGTAAATAAATGCAAGATATTGATATCTGGTAGATAAATGCTCATCCTTCTCTCTGATTTTATTTGTCCTTAACTTAATTTAAAATACGTCTTGTAATATGCTTAATTAATTAAGCATAAATCCGATAGGCATAAATCGTATTGCATTTAGTTGAGCTAACAAAAAAAAACATTTTTACAAGACATCAAAAAGAAATAATTAATTTGAAATATTGCCACGATTTAAAAACATTAAATGTATTGTTATTTAATACAACACTTGTTTTATTCATTTTCAAATAGGAGGCGTGGAAAGTTTTCCTCTTGACAGACGGGGGCGTGGTAAAAATAAGTTTGGAAACTCCGGGGTTAGAGGAAGTAAATTACTATATACAGAATGTCCGGAAAGGAAACGTCGAAAATTTGCAAATAAGCTCTTAGGTCTATTTTAAGCATATTTAGTCTAATAAATTACTTGGATATTCTGAATGACTGACCGCAATAAGCACTCAAAAGTTGGTTTGAAAAATGCTTTCTAGGCAAACATTTGTATTGCAGAAGCATAGGAACACTCCAGAAACATGTTAATTGTTCATTATTTACAAAAATAAATTAATATACTTGTTTCAAAAGGAAAATTAACACAGAAATAAAAAAGGAGTCGAATTGTGTAAATTGTTTCTTGACTTCTGTGTTAATTTTTCTCCTGTATAAGTACAGGGTGAGGATAGGACAAGGAAGAGAAAGTAAAAATCGCGAACGGTCGTGGCCCATTTGTTCGGGTACTGCTCCGGCATTCGCCTGCTGTTGATCGGAGAAACCATGAAAACTATGTATCAGAGCAGCCGGCCGCTAGAATTCTCATCCAGACAGCGCTGAATCTGACCTAGCTATGCAGCTAGTGTCGAACATCCTACCTCCGTAGGGATTCGAATCCTAGGACCTACCAGTAAGAGACACTGCAATGACATCAATTGACGCTCTGAGTCACCTACGCTGGGCAAGTATATCAGAAAATACATTAGAATTAGAGAAAATGAGAAAACTGTGTGAATGATTTTTGCGCTAGTGTTGACCACAGACGAGTGGACAGACGAATAGACGAAGGACGGACGTGCGAAAAGACGGACGATCGGATGATCGGACCGACGGCCATGCGTCAGGTGAAGAGGCGGACTGGTGGAAAGGCGTTTTGGTACGAAGGACCACAAAAATTGGATTCTGATTACTAAACGTGTTAGAAGAGACAATTTTGCTAACGCCCACACAGTAACAGTATATATTCACTTTTTCGATACGGGGGCTCGCCAGTTCACGATTTTCAATAGAAATATCACCGATTTGTGCTACATCATTACAATACTTTTTCTTTAAGTTTTGTAAGTAGGTTACACGACGAGAAAGCAAAAATCTAGAGATAACTGAACAAAATTAGTAATCAGTCTATTGAATCTACTTTATTATATTTTATTTTTCACATCAGTATTCTGGGCGAGTCTCTTAAAAAATGTTAGTTTCTCGATTTAATGCATTCTTTCAATTTCGATATTACAGAAAGTGTACCTACATGGAATGCAGTTGGACCAAATGAACAATAGATGAAATCGACATCTTAATGTCGATTTCATCTATTGTTCAGGATTTTGTTTCATTGTTTTGTTTCATCATTTGTTCATTGTTTCTATTGTTCAATCTACTACCAAGTATAAAATACGTCGGCGTCGCTAGCCGCTTTGCTTAACCACGCTCTGTGAAGTAATGTAAGGTAAGGTAAACAACTGCAAATATCACGGATTCCTGGATGGGTGACCGTCTTAGATCCCTGGGGAGCTTCTGGCCCAAGGGATAAAAGGCTATGACTGACTACGACTGACGATGACTGTCGATGACTGACTAGGTGAAAGGAGGATTACTCCATTCCACGTTCAACGCCAGTAGAAAGGTAAAGGTAGTACGTACTCTGCGCAATTGCACACAGGCCGATGTGGCCCAAAGAGGAGGTGACGGTATTCTTCGCTGTCGACACAAGGAGGATGTTCATCACCAGTTCTTGATTATAAATAGAACGTTGTTACGAAATAACTTAACAGAACTTGAATCTAGTGGTACTCCTACAGCACATAATTTCTCGCAGTATTTATAACTTTGCAACTTTCAAAAATTCAGAGAGTTCAAATGAGCAAATGAGCCCCGCGCCATTGATTTCAGTATCCCTTTTTCTATCCGTGGAAAAAATATAAAAAAAGATTGAGGCGATTTTTCAGAAAAAAATCAATTAATTTAAAAATCCGTCTTACAGAAAAAAAAATTATCTTCAATATTATAGTTGTAGGAAGACACAAAAAAAATTGCACTGTTGCAATTTTCATATCTGCGATTTCAACGAACATGAGACCTACACCATTCTTTTGAGTTCTTTACGCCATCCGAAAACAAACTTTGGGAGGACATCGATCGGGGAATATAAATGTTGAAGAAAATCGGCTGAATTGTTTAGGACCCAAGATAGCAGATAAACGGTCAGACAGGCGTTTTGCCGTCACTCAGTTTTTCGGTATAAAATATCCTGAAAACATGGATTCTGGCTACACCACATGTTGGAAGAATTTTGTTCTGTATTTGGCAAAAGGATTTATCCACTTTCTCTTTAACAGGGCCCGGTAATAAGAGTTTTAGTGCCGAAAATTCGCTTTTTCCCCTCAACATTACCTACCTGTCTTCTGCGTAAGCGATAGCGAGAAAGTAAAAGTCCTGAGGTTGCTTTTATATATCTGTTAACTCACATATTCGATGTAACGTTATGCAAATATTTTCAAAACAGCGAAAATTAAGTATCTTTTTGCATTTTCATCTACTTTTTTACATGCGTAGTAAAGATAATGTGCTGTAATGTTACAGTCGAACGTTGATGTGACTGCAGCGCCTCTGACCGGGAGGTCCTAGGTTCGAGTCCTGGCAGCGGCAGGATTTTCGACACTAGCTTCTCAGCTAGGTCGAATTCAGTCGCTGTCTGGATGAGAATTCTAGCAACTGGCTGCTCTGATCGGTAGTTTTCCGTGGTTTCTGCGATTAACACCAGGTGAATGCCGGAACAGTACCCTACCAAACGGGCCACGGATCGCGCGCGATCTGTCCTTCCTCATCCTTGTCCTATCCTCTCCCCTTACACACACACACACACTTACACTAACATGCACTACACTACTACATATTCCGGGAGACCGTTCGGGAGTTTAGAGCTTGTCCCGGCTGGGGCGGTGCCACGTTTTGTGGGACCTTGATACGGAAAAATTTATTGTCTTTGTGCCCGTTCGCGTGTGCTCAACGCTAGCGCCTAAACCGTTCTGATTATTTAGTCCAAAATCGTTTTTCCTTGATCAATCTGGCCGAACTCAAGGCTCTACGAATTTGAAACATCTATTATTTGAAACATTTGATTTTGGGGGGTACTTTACATGAACCCGTTAACAACATTTTCAAAATATTCTCAAATCTTTGATCTCAGATCAATTCTCAGATTTTGAATAAGTCTACAATTTTTCGAACATATGAGTAGTTTTTGCCTAATTTTGTGTAAATGTTGGGCAATTTAAACAAATATTTTCTCAATATCGCCTGAAATTTTTTCTTTCATTTTTTTCTCGAATATAGTAAAGTATAAATGTAAAAATAATGCAGGAATAACGCATGTTCGGTGAACACTCTATTTTCGAAAATTGCAAAAAATGAACATTGCTAAACTGCAAAAATGATAGAGATTCGGAAATAACCAGTGGCAACGTGCGTGCTGCGTACAGACGACGCGCGGGCCACAGTGTCCTAGGAAGCAAAAATATATAGGGGTTGCACACCGTTCGATGTTGCAACGATGGTATGCAACGCATGGCCAGCGTGCCTAAACGGGCAAGTTGCAAGTTGCAAATACACTGAAGTAATACAACACCTTAGCTAAAATGAGACCCAGTGGATCAATAAAGGTGTTAACATCTTCAAAACATGTTATACGAAAGTGTTATACTAAAGGTAACTTTTGTACAAGCACATCTGCCATTATTGAATGGTTATCTTAAAAAAGGAAACAGAAAAAATAGAATTGGAGCAGTTTGCGTGTCATAGAAGAATGCAGGGAAAAGTTAATTCTATTGTATGGAAAGTGGGAAGTAAATTAAAATAAAAGCTCTATGACATTGGATACAAAAACAAAGGTATAGAAACTTTTAAAAATATTAATAAAATTTTAAGTAGTCTCACTAATAGTGCTTGGAGTTATGTGCCAGATCCAAAGATTTTGAGCAGTTTCAAATATCATGAATGTGGAACGTTTATTTTCAGTGTATAGAAATCTCCTCACAAATCGCTGTCACAGATTTAATCAAGAAAATTTTGAAATGTTTTTATTTGTTAACAGAAAGTTGCTATGCACCTAATTTTTGTAATTTTATCTATATTTATCTTGGTAAATATACTGTGGTTGCTTGTTCTGTACAGAACATAACGTCCTACTGAAAATTTGCGACCCCATAGAGACTATGCTCAGTATCGATCGCAAGGGGCAAAGAATGTAAAACACTGCGAAGGAGACGAGCACACCTCAATTTGAATTCATCACAAGCGACCAGGGTTCAATTCTTTGCAATGTAACAGCAACGGATTCATTCGTTCCGTTAAGGTGTCAAAGGTGAAGACGTGCTGCCTTCTTCCCCGTAAGAGGAACGTGGCCAGCACACTGAACGAATCCGCTGGCATCTAGTGCATACGTGATTTCAGCTCGGAATAAGTTTTTCTGCCGAAAATTCGCCGTTTTCCTGCCCACGATTACATAACTTTCTCTTCTTACGAAGAACTTTTTTCTTCAAGATCTTCGTACGGATAGTACACTGTTTAAGATGGCATAAAACTCATTGTGCTGTATACTTTCGTTTTTTAAAAACTTGCACATTTTTTTAGTCACTTACGTCTTTAATATGCATATTTGCAGCAATTTGTGCACATTTACATTTGTGAGCGGAGGAGCTTCAAATGACTTCAAGTTTTACGAAAACTCAATAGATTCCTGTGAAAAAGTTTCAAATTTCTCATTTACAGTAACGTTTAAACGCTATTTTCTTAAAAACGGCTCCAAGGTTTTCAACAAAAATTCCTTATAGGACGAATTTTACTCTTCTTTAATGATCTCATAGTAATATTTCGGGTAATAATATATATTTCGGGTAATATTTCGGTAGTAATATTAGGAAACCGAAAAATTGAAATTAAGAAATGTGCTTTGGGCGGCAATCGATTGCAGCTGGCAAGAGGATGTGGGCAAGATACTGAAGCTGGCCCAAATCAAAGAAATTAAAAAACTAACAAGTTTGGGGAGATTTGTGACATTCTGTTGCACCACTAGCTTCGATTGCTGAGCTGTAGTTAAAGAAATAAAAAAAAACGTTTTTACTATTTCCCCATCTTTAAATCACATTTGCTTTAAAAACCCTTTGAAAATGGTTTTTTTTTTAAATTTCTAACAAGTTTGGGGAGATTTGTGACATTTTGTTGTCAAAAGAGTATTATTGTAATACTGGAATTGACATTAAGATTAAAACAACAGATTTGCGTTTATAATAACAAAAAAGTGATTTTATATAATATAAATTATATATAATAACATTGAATATTACAGAAAATATTCAGTTGAGATAACAGGTTCGCTTTTTTTTCAATGTACATTTGGCATCAAACAAACATTCATTACATTATATCTTACATTATAATGGAAAATCATACTTACAATAGGTAATAAAATAAACCGTTATACTCAACATCTTTCGTATATTTTCGCTTTCTCCCTTTTTCAAAACTTGTAAACGCGCAGTTTTCGGTCTCTAACACACTGTATGATCATGCCGAATCTAAGAAACGTTAGTCAGTCGGTGCCTAGTTTGAAACAGTAGGTTTCGCACCTTTGACAAATTTCTTGCTTTTTGAAGAAGAAAATAGTTTTACTACCTGGACAAAGGGCTAACGTTTTCAGTTTATGCTTCCGACTATGCTTCCATAGATTATAAGAGATGCCGAAAAAACACGTTTTTTATCGCACCGCAGACCGAGACGAAACGTTTCGTGAGCAGCACCTTTTTTCGGCATTTGAAATATACGCTACGAAATGTGTAATGGAAAGAATTTATTTAATCGTAATATATGTTAATTCAAGTGTTATGACCGGGAGTGCATCAACTGATGTCACTGCAACGCCTCTGACCGGGAGGTCCTAGATTCTAGTCCTCACGGCGGCAGAATTTTCAACACTAGCTTTTCAGCTAGGTCGAATTCAGTCGCTGTCTGGAGAAGAATTCTATAGGCCCGCTGCTCTGATCGGTAGTTGTCCATGGTTTCTCCGATCAACACCAGGCGAATGCCGGAGAAGTACCCTACCAAACGGACCACGGACCGCGCATGATCTTTCCTTCCTCTTCCTTGTCCTAGTCTCCCCTTACACACACACTTACACTAACATGCACTACACTACCACATATTGCGGGAGATCGGTCGAGAGCTTAGAGCTTGTCCTGGCTGGGGCGGTGCCCCGCTGGTGGGAGAGTCCTGGTTAGGGGGAAACCCCACTAGCCGACGGTATGTCGGCGCCGGATCTCGTCGCCATCCAGCTGGGGAAGATCACCGTCATCTCCAGAGAAAAAACATGCACTACACGTACGGGAGTAATAGTCAAAGCAGTTGACGCGCCCGGAAACACGAATACATCAATCTAGTGTTATGAGTCGTGTTTTTAGACTAGAATCTGTTAAATTTCTAATATAACGTAACGCTTAACATGATCCCTCGCTTTTTATAACTTGGAACTAAATTTCACCAATTCATTAATGTATCTTATTAGCTCAGCTTAATCAAATTATTGTTAATTATTATTAAATTTCTTCTGAAAATACAAAAAAAGTAAATCGATGTATATTTGAATATTCGCGAAAAGAAATGTTTTAAAAATATTTGTTCCAAAATTGAGGAGGGCAGTTGCCCCCCTTGCCCCTCCCTGAATCAACACTGAATATAAGCTCCGTTCTGTTCATACATCGCAAATCTAGTAGGAACGATTTTAACAACTAGTTTAGTAACTCCTTTTGCAATCTCCTTTTGCTCTGTGGTTCAGTTGTGAATGAGAGTCAATGTGTAAGAGATGTTCGTGTTTTCTCGGTTCTGAAACCTTTCAAAGGTAAGCCTCTCTATTTAATTACATTTTTGAGTTCGCTTAGACCGATTCCAATTCCTAACGAATGAAATACAATATATTTTTGACGTGACCGGCCGCACACAGTCAAAGCAGCCGCCGCCGAGTGACGTCAGCGAAGCGTTACCATAGAGTAAAGATGTATATAGAGGGCTCATGAGGCTTGTTTCGAGCTACCTCCTTTGAATAGTTTCCCGTCCGCCGATAGAAAGCGCCAACGTCGCGAAGTGTGAAGGGAAGAACAGGACTAGCTGTTGGTGGGGGGTATTTGTAGAAAATATCGCGCGGTGCAGAGGGACACGAAAAGGGGGTGTTATATCCATGCCGACGGGAGGCTCTTGGATGGGTCGGCCGACCTAGCTGGTCTCGCTACCTGCCCCCCCCCCCCTCACTCCGGGGTCTTCCTGACGAACGAAGGCCAGCATTTGCCTCCAGTCCAGTCGAATGGTAGAAAATAAAGAGAAAGTTTTGGTGTAGTTTTTATATTAGGTTCCTATATTTTTTGGTGTCGCTGATCACAAATATCAGGTTTGCAAAGAAAAATTTTGTCAAGAAATACGTTTTTTAATCAAAAAATTCGTAAATGCCACACCTTTTGTCAGTTTTTCCAAAATAACTCAAAGGCCATCCATTTTTCGAAACTAATGGTCCTATACAAAATGAAAGAAGATAAAATTACCTACATTTAATGTCTCTAAGAATTGTTTCTCCGATAAACGATTTAGCCGTGAGAGCACCACAAATTTGGTGATGTAAGCGAAACACATGAAAAACGGAAATTATCCTATTTTATCTCAATATAACTTAAAAACTATAAATTTTTCGTATTAACCGGATATGAAATAAAGGAGGTTAAAATTGCCTATAATGTGTATGTACAGTTTTCTTCTAGGATCAATGGTATTGCCGTTAGTGTGCGAAATATCCCTGAATGTTACTGTGAAAATGGAACTCCACTTTACCTCCTTCACTACATTATATCCAATGAAGTTGTATGCAAATAAATACAGCGCCGTTAGAATCTGTTTACATTTTAATTGGAAAAAGGAAAGTAGGTAATTAATAAAGTGCAAGGGAAAATTAATATTTTGGAAGTCGAACGTGCCTTCAGCGATGCGGAGGTTCTGAAGGCCCTAGTTTTTGTAGACATACATATTTTATATATATATATATATATATATATATATATATATATATATATATATATATATTGAGACGAGCTCGAATATACGCCCTGGTAACGGACCGGACCATATATAAAAATTCCCAAAATACCGTCTTCGGCAGTTCGCTCATTTGAACGGGGCGCGAGAACCCCGTCACTGTCTGACGTCGGCCGCGGCCGCGTCGAGCGAGACGCTTGTTCACGAATAAGAAATTCGAAAGATAAGCTTGGGAACGAGATCTTGTGATTGGCTGGTATCCGAAAAACGAGGGAAGCCAACGGCAAGAAATTTTTTTCCGTTGAAAGTTGAAGGGGTCTCAGAAAAATCTCGGAGGAGGACGGATCGCTGCGGAACGCGTCTCACAAATCACGTAAAAACCTAACGGTTTTTAAGGGACGGTTAGTGAAGAGAAACCGGTCGCGAGTCGCTAGCAGTGAACTTCACGCGAGATTGTTTCATCCGAATACGGGAAGAGAACGAACATTGTACTCGTTTTTTGTTGATAACTCACAACGGAAAAGAAACACGTGTCAGTGAGAGCGAATCGAATTGTGTGAATTCAGTGAGGGCTGAATCGGACTCTTTTCCGGCGTACGCCGAACAATTTTCTGCACCGCCGCTACGTCACATCACCGAAGCAAGGAGCCAAGGCGATAACCATTCCTGAAAACACCGCCAGAGAAGCATTTGTGTTGGGGAAGGAAGACGGGCGCAGAGGCGAGGCCGAGGCACTTCCCGGCCGAGAAAATTGGTTCGGAGACGCAGCGGAAGGAGGGCGGAGGATCGTGGAGGCCAGGCTACCCCGACACGTTGCCAGCACGAGCCGTCGCGGCAAGCGCAGCGAGAGCCCCGGAGGTCGCGTAGGGCGCGATCCCAAACGCCGAGGCGCCAAGGCGCCGCTCGCAGCACTCGACTAGGCCAGTTCACGTAAAACCCCATTGGAGAAGCGTGAGTACCCGTGCGGCAAACGGTTGCAGAAACGAAAGAAATGTAATTGAACGATGCTAAACCACACTATTTGTTTCTTAAAGGCTTTCAAATATTAGGCATTTCAAGCCACATTTGTGAACGTTGATGTGTGGAACTCCTGAATGAAAGCCATGTTAAGAACAGAAATGATTAATTCACTTTAAACAAGTCACCCAATTAATTGTTAAAAAAGGGATGTTGTAAATAGTTTGATTAATTTTGCTCTGTGTCGAGTTTTGTTTAAGAAGTAGTGATTGAAGTGTATTATGGATTAATAACCATTTGTCAGGAATGAAAGCAATTCAGAGTAGGAAGGTTCAACTTTGTATTCTTTGGGTCCGTAAGACCAAGGCACGCCTGCACCAAATGGTGTATAAAGTACAATTCATTAAATGAATCGTTCGAAATACCTAATTATTGTGAAGAGAGCTAGCAATAATTGCTCCGAATATTCATTTCCGAGCACGAAGGTCGCGTTCTGTACGTGATTGTTTGTCAAGGGCTATTTTTGTTGAATTTGTGTGTGTGTTTTTTTTGTTTTTGTCATTCCTTGAGTGTAGAATATACAGCCTTGTATGCCAGAGCCACAAGTGTTTTGCTTTGAGTATAAACCTGCCCGTATTCCCCACCCAGGTGCATTTTCAGGCATAAGCCTCATCCAGGCAAGCGATTCGAAACAACTCGAGAGGTCTGACGTCGGGACGGCAGTGGACTGTCGAACGACGCCGGTAACGCCCAAGCGATCTCGCACATCCTTAGGGCTAACGACTCCTTCTCGCAACAGAGTTGTATTATGCGCGGCGCGTCGGAGGGAAGGCCACGACGTGAGTTCCGTCGCAATATACAGGGTGATTCACGTAACTTTAGCACCTCCTATAACTTTTGAACGGTTGAAGATATTGAAATGTAGTTTTCACGGAAGTGCGTGAGAAAATAGGGCTAACTGATACGTGTATTTATTTCTATTTTATCACTTGTATTTTACGAGATATTTGAGGTAACTTTGTTTTTTCAAATAGAACTATACATATTTTTTCAGTCTATCATAAAGAGCGTAAAAAGACAAATCCAATGATATACATAATGTCATATGTTAAATAAGGATTTTTTTGAGAAATTTTTATTCTTTTGCGACCAGTTCTTAACGGATATTTTGAATGTAACCGACCGCCACAGAAGGTCACGCAGCGCTCCACCAGCCAGCGCGCTCGGGGAAGGGAAGGGATCTTAGTATTTCAAGACACAAAACATATTCCAAATATTCACTAAACTTGCCATTTTTCCCTGAACTCTGCGTTCCATCCTTCCCCATTTTCAGCTTATTTTTAAGAAATGGAAGGGTTAAAAATAAGGGTTTATTGTAAGTATGTATTGTAATAAAATTGTTTATTACTTCTACTCCAGTTAATGGGGTTTTATATTACAGGATATTAATGGGTGGTACTGTGTGTTGGCCCGCGCGTTCCCAGACTTGACGCTACTAGATTTTTTTCTTTAGGGTTTTCTTAAAAACCACGTCTACCAAGAGGCTCCATCTACATCACAAGATATGCGTAGACGCATTGTAGCTGCATGTTCTGAAGTTAAAAAAGAAACATTGGTCGCAGTTAAGGAATCTTTCAAAAGCGCCTGCAGATGTGTTTGTCTGTGAATGGTGGTCATATTGAACACATTCTAAAGTAATTTGAATAGTAATGTATTTTTATTTAGTATTTTTGAATTCTATTTTTATTTTTGTCATTATCATTATCTTTCTGTATTTGTTTGTTTTCACAAGGTATTGTTATATTATCATTAACAATAAAACTATTTGCTGAAAATATGCAATATTCTTTGTAAAGTCTTAATAATTTATTTTTGCCATATTCTATTAATATCCTGTGGTTTGATATGGATGAAAGCAGAGTTCAGGGAAAAATGGCAAGTTTAGTGAATATTTGGAATATGTTTTGTGTCTTGAAATACTAAGATCCCTTCCTTCCCCGAGCGCGCGCTGGCTGGTGGAGCGCTGCGTGACCTTCTGAGGCGGTCGGTTACATTCAAAATATCCGTTAAGAACTGGTCGCAAAAGAATAAAAATTTCTCAAAAAAATCCTTATTTAACATATGATATTATGTATATCATTGGATTTGTCTTTTTACGCTCTTTATGATAGACTGAAAAATATGTATAGTTCCATTTGAAAAAACAAAGTTACCTCAAATATCTCGTAAAATACAAGTGATAAAATAGAAATAAATACACGTATCAGTTAGCCCTATTTTCTCACGCACTTCCGTGAAAACTACATTTCAATATCTTCAACCGTTCAAAAGTTATAGGAGGTGCTAAAGTTACGTGACTCACCCTGTATATATATATATATATATATATATATATATATATATATATATATATATATTATACATAATGACCTAATGGTCATACCACCAGTCAGTAGTAAAAACGATGCCTATTTGAATCGGGCGCGCAGAAGGACAGGAGAGTCACGAACGAGTCCGGGAACGAGTCGCGCGGGGCGAGAGGAGACGCGAGGCGGAACAAAAGAGAGAGGAGAGGGAGTGGAGATGGCGCGCACGGGTAATGTGATGTGGATGAATAATGGACGTATAATCGGCTAACATCGGAAAATCTAAATGGGGAGAAGTGTTGATTATGAAGTGAACGATAATTAGAGACAGTGAATTAGCCGAAGGAACTGTAACATAAACGCTGACGAGTGATAAACAATCGAGTGCAAACGAAAACACGTGGCGAGTGAGTGCGTGTGGGCCATCAGCCATGGACAGAGCGATAAACGGACGATGTTAATAAAACGCGTTATCGTAAGAAGATTGAACTCGCACGAGAACGTCGAAGGCGTGTGATCGGACAACGAAACGCCGGAATCGGAGTGACGACCCCGAAAACCAGCTAGTGGCGACGCGAGAGGGGGCCAACGCCACGTCGTGGCGTGAAGGCCTTGCACAACCGCAGCTGTGTTCCTGCACCAAGAGGGCGGGAAATCCAGGCTGAGTAGACGAACATTTAATAATCATGTAACTTCAGTGAAGTCAGCACAGCCACATTGGCCAGGAAATGTATTAATGAGGTAGGGCGTAGTAATGAATCGGTATGTAGGTAGGGGAATAAGCAAATGCGATACACATACAATATTTATAACGGTTGCAATCATGATTACAAAGCTGATTAGCAAAGATTCATGTAGTCATAGGTCGGGGTAATCCAGTATAGGATCAAAATTAGATATTAAGTTCTAGTGATGCAATATCATGTAAGACTGCAGATCATGCAGGTGATTGTAACAGGGTCTCTTTAGATTGTGCTTTCTTGATGAATAAATATTCAATTATAGAAAATGGCAAACTAGTGATTAATGAAGGATATGATGAAAGAGAATGTATGGAAAACCATAGCCAACATCCTCCTCGTAAAGGCGCTCCCCCCTAAAGGAATCCCTTGTCCCCTCATCAATTTCAGAAACGGCAGTTATTGCCATCAAAATTTAATGTGTGATCAATGCCTCAGTTGATGGTGGATTCCCAAATGGGAAAATTGAGGTAAGTACAGTCACATATTTGGCGCCCGAACAGTGTGGACAGGGGAAGATTGTGATTTTGTAAGCAAAATCACATCACAAAACAAATCACATCTTCAAAAGTGCAAACCTTTATTAGGAGATGTTGGAATTTAACTATGTCAATTAGGGTACTGTTTAAAATACTGTGTTTGCTTAGTGTTTGAAAATGAAGATGTTTAAGTATGGAGGTAAGAACTATGTACAAATTGTAATACAGATTTTTTTTGGTGATCTCCTTAATTCAGTACAGTGGGTTCCAAGAACAGTTAAAAATCAATCAGGTGTATAAGACAATGGTTTTAAAATACTATGTTTCTTTTTGTTGGTTGCAAAGTGAATGTGCCAAAGTGTATATTTAAATGGTCATGTGTATTGCAATGATAATTTGAAAATTTGAATGTACATGCTTATGTGTCTATTCAACCAATACAGCATATTTGTAGGAAGGTTTCAAATTTAACTGATTGTATCAGGTAGTGTTTTGAAAATATTATTACTATATTATGGAGCAAAGTCAGTATATCAAGGTGCATATTCCAATGATGATTTAAAATTTGAATGTACATGCTTACGTGTTTATTTAACCAATAGAGTATATTTGTAGGAAGGTTTCAAATTTAATTGATTATATCAGGTAGTGTTTTTGAAAATATTATTACTATATTATGGAGCAAAGTCAGTATATCAAGGTACATATTCCAATGATGATTTAAAATTTGAATATACATGCTTATGTGTCTATTTAACCAATACAGCATATTTGTAGGAAGATCTCAAACTTAATTGGTCAGATGGAGATGGTTTTTTGTTTGAGAATACTACAATACCTTATAGGAAACTTGTCCAAGTTAGTAATTTATATCAGATTGATATGTGCAAACATTGTATTAATAATTATAAATGTATTAGGGTTCAACAGAGTTAGGCATCATAGAGCAGGTGAACTCAAACACATATATGGGATATTTTCTAAAACATTGCAGTGCAGAAATGAAAGCATCAAAGTGTGTTGCCTATGTGGTGATACCAGGTTGTACATTCAGTGTATAGTATGTGTATGGTATAGTAAGTGAGATTGTGGTGATCATGTCATGGTGCCTTATGTAACTTATTATTGTTTATTATTGCATTAGTGTGTGTATCTAGTTACAAGGGAAGTTTAGTTGTTCGTGTAAGGACATGGTGAATTGGTTCAGTAGATGATTATATGGAAATTGAGGTGCAAGGTAGCGAACAGTGGGAAAACAGAAGATTATTTTTTCGTGAGAAAAAAAAATCTTGATAACGTGGGGGGTTATATGACCTAATGGTCATACCACCAGTCAGTAGTAAAAACGATGCCTATTTGAATCGGGCGCGCAGAAGGACAGGAGAGTCACGAACGTGTCCGGGGAACGAGTCGCGCGGGGCGAGAGGAGACGCGAGGCGGAACAAAAGAGAGAGGAGAGGGAGTAGAGATGGCGCGCACGGGTAATGTGATGTGGATGAATAATGGACGTATAATCGGCTAACATCGGAAAATCTAAATGGGGAGAAGTGTTGATTATGAAGTGAACGATAATTAGAGACAGTGAATTAGCCGAAGGAACTGTAACATAAACGCTGACGAGTGATAAACAATCGAGTGCAAACGAAAACACGTGGCGAGTGAGTGCGTGTGGGCCATCAGCTATGGACAGAGCGATAAACGGACGATGTTAATAAAACGCGTTATCGTAAGAAGATTGAACTCGCACGAGAACGTCGAAGGCGTGTGATCGGACAACGAAACGCCGGAATCGGAGTGACGACCCCGAAAACCAGCTAGTGGCGACGCGAGAGGGAGGGCCCAACGCCACGTCGTGGCGTGAAGGCCTTGCACAACCCCAGCTGTGTTCCTGCACCAAGAGGGCGGGAAATCCAGGCTGAGTAGACGAACATTTAATAATCATGTAACTTCAGTGAAGTCAGCACAGCCACATTGGCCAGGAAATGTATTAATGAGGTAGGGCGTAGTAATGAATCGGTATGTAGGTAGGGGAATAAGCAAATGCGATACACATACAATATTTATAACGGTTGCAATCATGATTACAAAGCTGATTAGCAAATCATGAGTCATATTCAGTAAGACTGCAGATCATGCAGGTGATTGTAACAGGGTCTCTTTAGATTGTGCTTTCTTGATGAATAAATATTCAATTATAGAAAATGGCAAACTAGTGATTAATGAAGGATATGATGAAAGAGAATGTATGGAAAACCATAGCCAACATCCTCCTCGTAAAGGCGCTCCCCCCTAAAGGAATCCCTTGTCCCCTCATCAATTTCAGAAACGGCAGTTATTGCCATCAAAATTTAATGTGTGATCAATGCCTCAGTTGATGGTGGATTCCCAAATGGGAAAATTGAGGTAAGTACAGTCACAATATATATATATATATATATATATATATATATATATATATATATATATATATATATATATATATATATAATTGGCATTCGCGGTTTTTACCGGATAACTTAAAATATTTTGAAAAATCTTAAATAAAAGTACTGTTTTGTTCATATTTTTGGCTTTAAAAACTTGTTTCTGCGCAAAGTTATTGATGAAAAACCTGAACACTCGTTATAGCATTCTAACTACTAACATAGAAGCAATTTAGTGTACAAGTTCAATACGTCATCATTGACGGGTTTTTATCTCATACAAGAAACACGAGTCTTTCCGAGACGTTAATTATGTGTCAAAATACCTATCACAAGCTTATCTCCTTTGATGTTTTTATTGTTACCCTAAAGTGCTAATCGAATTAAAATGTCTAAAAAATGTGCGTACATAGTGTTAGACAACACAATGATTCATATGACGTGGAAAGAAATTTTCTTGCTACCAGGAATAATGAAAGTCGGTTAATAGCAATGTTGAATACAAAGATTATATCACCAGAAATTGCTTGCAAATAAGCGAAGAAAGACGCGGACACTCCAATAATGAACACAGTTTTGTGCTTATATCCAACTAATAAGAGTGATTGAGGCTGGTGAGGATGTAAGAGATCTGTTGGTAATATGGTTAGATCTCTGCTAGCATGCAAAATGGCTCCTTTTTGAAACAGAAGAACGATTAAGTTTCTTCACCCGATTGCTACCATCAGTAAAACCTTTACTTTGTTTCTCCCAACCAAACAAGTGATTACGAAATCTCGGTGTAGGCCAAGTACGGAATAATGAACTTTGCTGTACAGAAATTTGGACGGAAATTTGCGGAAACGGAAATTTGCTTCACAGAACATTGGTTATCTCCTAATGAACTTTTCCAAATTCCAAACTTTTACCTCGCAGGCTTTTATTGCAGAGAATCGCATAAAGGTCCTACGTATGGGGGTTCTTGTATTTACGTTAAAAATAATATTGATTCTATCTCCTTGGCGAAATTAAATGTGTATTCCATTGAAAATGTTTTCGAAATTTCTGTTGTACATCTTACTTCAGTAAAAGTGATAATACTTTGCATCTACAGACCTCCAACAATGAGAACTGCAGATTATATTTTGTTCTTAGAAAACCTGGAGATAACACTTAACAAAGTCAGCAACCGCTTTTTGAATATATTGTTGTATGCGGAGATTTTAACATTGATTTTCTGGTCGAATCTTGCGAGAAACAAAAGTTTCTCAATTTAATTAATTCCTTGAATTTGGACATTACAATTAATGAACCTACACGGATCACACAAAATTCGATGAAGGCAATTGATCAAATTATAATTAACAAAACTACTACTCGATAAGAACAAAAGATTTAGGATACAGTGACCACGATGCACAAATTCTTACCATTATAAGAAATGCGATCACTAACACAATAAATAAAGTATACACGTATGACTAGATTGTTTACAAAAAGTAAAATAAAATTATTCATTGATTACTTGATGCAGGAGTCATGGGAAGTGGTTTATAATACTGTTGATACAAACGACAAATATAATTCTTTTTTTTCAACTCTTTCATTGAATTTTAACACTTGCTTTCCTCTTCAAAAAAGAAAATTAAATATTTCACGGAAAAGCAATTCTTGGATAACACAAGGGATAAGGACATCTTGTAAAAACAAGCGAATTCTTTCTTTCATTTCTAAACGTCATAACGTATCTCAAGATTTCCTTATCTACTTTAAAAAATACAAAACATTATTTCGAAAAGTCATAAAGCAGGTTAAAATCATGAAACACGATCAGGATAAAATTGAGTTTATATCCGGCGATGTTATTTTGTGTTCTTGTTTAATGTTTCGACTTTTCTTGTCGGTACTCCCCGGTACCCTCCCTACATGAAACTAACAAAGCGTTTAATTCACGGTATTTTGTACTAATAAAGAGTGTTCATAATGATTTATAACTGGTATCTTGTAAATAATGCAAACTTTCGGAACTAAATGCAGAAGATTGAGGATATATAAACACGTTCTTGTAGGTGAGTGTATCTCGTTGCGGTATCCTGTTTTAGAAAAGTTTTGTTTAAAAGTGTTTGTTTGAAAAAAAGCGTTTGTTTACCGAACTTTTGTACTACTAGACCGCATTTCTTGTGGCAGTGGTGGTATACTCCATTTCCTGTGGCAGTTGTAATGCGCATTTATTGTCCTGAATGGAAGATCCTTAAAAAAAAGAATCAAAGAACACGTACAAGTTCATAAACACAAAATAACACAATCACACTTTGCCAGCCACCTCTTAGAACAAGAACACTAATCAGACAGGAAGTAAAATTTTGGAAATTGAAAACAGTACACTGACAGACTTCATTAGAAGCCATACACATCATAATTTATTAAACAATCCCCAGCCACTATTTTGAATGAACAAATTCCTTCTCTCTCACCCCTCCGGAAGCTGGCATCCCAGGCACATTAAGTCCTCCGCCCGCCTCTTTTTTTCCAATACCCGGCCGCGCCTTCCTTAATGGCCGTTTTTTAGAAAAAAAAAAAACGTTCTCCCCTCTCCATTGAGAGCTTTCTTTTAAATAGCGTGCAATGCCCTTGACCTTCGATGTGTTGCCTGATCCGAGGCTCCTAGCCGCGTCAGAATCCATATGTCAGTTTGCTCATCTGAATTTATTTATTTTCTACATTGTTTCATTTTCGCTTTACTTTAGAATAATATTGATGTCATTCCAAAAAACTTTCTTCTTTTAACAGTTATCGCACTTTATAACATCTTTAACAATTATGTTACATTGTCATTTTTATTTCATGTATTGTTTATTCAAAATTATGTTTCTATTTTCACGTTTTATATTCCAATTTTTCTATTTTGCTTAAATTCTAATTCTATTGAATGCATAATAATATTCTGTAGTAGATAAACTTTTATTTTTCAATTTAGATATACTGTTATTATTTTAGTAGCACTGAAGATGGCCGCTATGCGACCGAAAAAGCTTTCTGCCAAAACAAAGAGCTTCAGCAAAACAACGCCTCAATTTTATTTCTTGAATTATAAGCTATAGTGGAATTCATTCTTTCTCCTATCTAATAGATGAATCTGCTTAATAAATGCTTGACCAACGCTGAACTCTTCACCACTATATGATAAATAATTTTGTATTTACAAACTTGCAATGAATGAATTAGAGATGTGCTCGCATGATTATAATAAATATGGTCATAGGATCACGTCATTTTGGAATGTAGTTAATTGGTTCAGTGAAAGGGTAGGTCTCGCGTGCTTATGCGTAGGGCAACACCCCATCATGTGCTCCCTTGCTGTAAATGCCGTAGAAAGATCTTGCGACAGTAACAGTTTCAATGATTTGAAAATGCCGCCACAGGGTACTGGAGGGGAGAAATCGGTAGTGGGGGCAAGTGGGCGACCTGAGCGCACTCTACTCGGACACCACTTTCTAAGGAACTAAAAATTCGACGGTGGCGCCATCTCTTCCACCATTGCCGGGTACTCTCTCGGCTGCCCGCAGTGAGCCGTCTATGCTTCTTTAGTCTATGGCGTTACCGCCCCTGGAAAGAGAGGGAGGCAACCTGGCGAGCCGGCCGGGCCCGTCTGCCCGAGCAGGCGGGTAGAGACTGGATTCGCTACCTAACCGCCGAGGAGGACGGACGCGCCGGGGAAGAGCTCCCGCCTACCTAGGGATCCAGTCTTCGCGGGACGCCCAGCCCTTCTAAGGGCTCTGAGCAAAAAGTGTAGCGAGGCTAGGCCGTAGCTATTGAACAGCCCTTTTAAGGGCTAAAGAGCAAGAAGCGAGGCGAGGCCGTTTCGGCCGTGTAAGCATGTCGGCGAAGGCTCCGTCGCCCGGCGGCGACTTCCACACCCCTTCGGAGGCTGGAAGTAACGGCCGCGGGCGCTCGCAGCGACGCGGCCCGGGGACGCCGAAGTGCATGCGCATCGGTACCCCGTCTACTGAGCGCATATGCACTACCTTAAACGCCATTCCTGTTCGCAGGAATGCTGACGGGAGCGGACCCTCTCCTCCACGACCAGCCGCCGCAGCTGCGGCCTCATCGACGGGCGCCGCCCCGGCCGCTGCCGCGGAGACGCCAACACCGACGCCAAAGCAGACCCCAGACCCGGCGGCCAACGCCGCAGGAGCGCATCGCGGTGGAGCGGTATCGGCCACCGCAAGGACCACTTCAGTGCCGAAATTCTATTTCAGATAGCGTGAATGCGGCTGCCTTCGCCAGGAGAAACGAGCGCCGCCCCGGGCTCCCCCCGGATCATCCGCAAAGATAGCGTGAATGCGGCTGCCTTCGCCAGGAGAAACGAGCAGCGCACGCGGCATCCGGCCGAGCTTATTCTGAACCAGCTGAGGCGGCGTGTAGACGACGCCTTAACTGAGTACAGAAACACAAAGTGGGGAAACCTGCTGAAAAAGCTGTCGCCGAAGGACCGCTCTTTATGGCAATTAACGAGAGCTTTAACGAGGTCATCTGTTTCAGTGCCGCCGCTGCGTAATGCGAATGGCGACAACGTGGATTGCCGACGCACTCGAGTCGCAGTTCCGGCCTGTAGAGGAGCAGCCGCCTGCGGAGCACGCAGAAAGCGTACATTGCAGCGTTGCAGCGGCCTTACACGCCCCCGCAGATGAGCCGGAGCTCACGGACGCCGCGGAAGTAGCGGAAACCATCACCGCCCTACGGAGCGGAAAAGCGCCAGGACCGGACGGCATCACAAACGATGTCCTTAAAAAGCTCCCGCGTAGTGCCATTAACAATATCATGTGCTTGTTTATCGCAAGTTTCATGTTTCAGATATTTACGGCGCAATGAAAACATGCACACGTGCTTAACTTTCTTAAACCAAGAAAGGATAAGGGACTGGATAAGCACTGTACGCAGTCGTATAGACCTATTAGCCTCCTAAACACGCTCGGCAAACTCTTTGAGAAAATTCTCTTTAAGAGAATTTTAAACTACACAGAATTAATAATGAGCAATTTGGTTTCAGGGCGCACCACAGCACCACTCATCAGCTAGTGCGCATAGTAGACAGAATTCGGCGCAACTTTAACGAGCGGCGTTACGGCGCGTGTTTTCCTTGATGTCGCCTGCGCCTTTGACAAGGTTTGGCACGACGACCTTCTCGCCAAACTGATCTCTGCCAACTTTCCTTCCTAAATAGTTCACCTGATCCACTCCTACCTTGCGAACAGATCGTTTCAAGTGACGATTCTGAACGCAAAATCTACCACTCGCTGCATACGGGCGGGGGTGCCTCAGGGGAGTATCCTCTCTCCGGTGCTCTACTGCCTGTATGTGCGTGATATACCAACCTCTACCCAGACAGAACTCGCCATGTACGCAGACGATACGGCTGTAATAGCCACGTGTAGAAGAGCCGATCTGCTTGTTAACTATTGGGATCAACATTTACTTCTGATCCAGGAGTGGCTAAGGCGCTGGCGCGTCAAAGTCAACGTGGAAACGAGAACGGCGGTGCTCTTCACACGTAGATATAAATGCGCTACGCCGCGGCCACTCGCGCTATGCAAACTCTAATATTGAATGGAGCGCAAGCACTAAGTATCTCGGCATTACGCTTGACCGTGCTTTAAGGCTAAATGTACCGACACTAGTTCCATTTGTCGCCACCACGTGGCAGCACCAAAATAAGCAAAATTTACTAGACTGATAACGTCTGAACAAATTGTCCGATTTTCGATCTATAAACAGCATTGAACTCCTTTTTAAAATGGAATTCACGCTACGATGCCGTTTCTTAAAGAAATATTTCCAAAAAGTTTTAAATGATTTCATAGTTCCACGAAGAAATTAAAAATGTGGGATTATAGCGCGATGACGACGTGCTTCCTGAACCCAACAGCCGTGTCAATCATGCAAATCGGATGAATAGGAGCGGTGTAAAGTGAAATTTCGGAAAAAATATCTGACCCTCCCCCCCTCCCTTCTCGCAGTTGCGTCACTCGACCCTTTGGGGCTCCTGACAGTCCATGCCATATCGAATTGGAAATCCTGAACCCTCCCCACGGCCACTTTAGCCTAGTTCGCAGGCGGGCGCTGCAAGAACGCCCGCCCGTGCCTAGAGGTTCTCACAGAGTAACAACCTGCTCCATGGTTTCACTGATGGGCAAACTGAACTAGAGCTGTAGAGAGATTTCAAAGATTTTCACCGTGAAATATAAAGATGGAGTCTCACATTGTTATAAATCTTGGAAACTCAGTCATCAAGTGAAGATTCGAAGGATTATAGTAAGAGATATACACTTTACCTTCGATTCTTCTCCATTTTGATTAATTGTATTATTATTATTATTAATATTATTATTATTATTATTATTATTATTATTGTTTTATAATTATATATAATAATATAATAATAATAATAATAATAATAATAATAATAATAATAATAATAATAATAATAATAAAGTCCTAATGTTCTTCTTTCTCAAGTATTATATTTCTGCTAAGAAAGCAAAGGATAAAGTCAGAGAACTCAACAGGGTATTCCAGGTAGACCAAGACAAGATAAAGAAAAGTTTCTTCAAGAAATATAGCACATCATACGCAGTTTTTAACTGGTATTTTGACGTTAAATAAATAAATAAAAAGGAAAATGCAAAGAAGTGGAAGAACATAACAACAAAAGGAGACCAAAGAAATGTTCCAGGTCATTCGAAATATAACTAGGAGTGTAAACTGGCAATGAGGAATAGGCAGGGACGAAAGGTAATAGATACTGGTAAAATACCGTATTTACATACCTTTTCAAATACCTATGTTCTTTTATACCGTAAAAACCTCTATAGGACGTCTATAATGGTATGTACGTCCATAAAGGTTATAAAGGTATTATGCCTGTATTTCAATGAAAAAATAGCTACCATCCATAAATGTCGACTAAATAAGTTATTTTAGTTAATAATATCTCACAAAATGTTCATTAAACTAATATACTTTTAAAATTGTTATTTATTGTTTGAATTATTATTTTGTTCATATATAATACTCAGTTACTAATAATTAACGAACGCGAATGATTCCATAATTCTTGTATAGTAAATATAATCTCACTTCGTCACTGCACAATGTTCTGCCCACTGAAACTGCTCACCGCCCTCTCCTACGCTTGGGCATATCGATTGCCCTAGTGTAGTACGCAGCCGCCGAAGAACGCGGCGAGATGTCTGCAGAGGTCAGAAAAGTCACGCTATCAGAACAGCAGTGTGCCAGAGGTGCGACCCTGCTTCAGCTCAGAAGGTGACACACTGAGCGCGTCCCCTGGGCTCTGGGCTTGGATAGAAAGGAGCGAAATGAGGAGCAAACATTCAAAACGTGACATGTCCACTTTACTCCTTTTCGAGAAAACGCAAAAATGTTATGTCATCAAATTCTGCAGATGTTTTATTTGTACTTAATTCTGAATTGTAATAATGATAGCTAAATATATTAATATAAAATTTAAATATTCTATGAACAAATTTTAAAGAAAACAACATTTATATCAACTGGTAAAAGGAACCTGAACATCAACGGAAGTGATATACATGGCATGAAGTTAAATACTATGAATTACAATAACAAATTCTGGATACTGTACAGAAAAACTAAAGAGAGAATAATTTTAGAAAAGCAGCGGAAGAAAATTACACAAATTCTAAAATATGCAGGCATATCAAGTGATTGATTTCTAAAATTTTAGTCCCGAACGCGCTCAAAATGATTTATTAATTTAATAGAAATAATTATATTTTAAAATATAATGTAATAATTATCAGCGAGATACAGGAACGCGTCGTCGTGTTCCATCGAAAATCAAACCTTAGTAAGACCAAAATCCAAATAATCGAGAAAATGGTTTTTCTAATCCTGTTGTGTAGGTGTAAAAGCTTAACATTGAGATAGGCGAAAAAAGATGCTTTAGTATGGACAGGGAAAAAAATATTAACGTACAATGGGAGGCAAAACATAAATGGCGAAATTTTGAAAGAAAAGAACTTTTCTAAAAGCCAAAGCAAAATGGAAAATAAAATATTTTCGATGTACTATGAGTCGAACAAAATCTTAGAAAGGATTTTGCTTGGAATGATAGAATGAAGCGGAAGAAAAGGGTGTAAGTGGCACAATTGAATAACTAATGCAATATCACAAACAAAAGAAAAGGCAGTTCAGGTCCGAGTGAGAATGTACAAATTGCTAGCATCCTATTGCTGTGTATATCCACATAGGTCTAACAAGGGATGGCTCGATCTATGTTCTAGTACTATTTCTCTGCCGTTCAGATCCTGCAGAAGAATTGGGACCTGCAGATGAAAGGAGAATGCTCACAGCCGCTGCTTGACCGGGACTGGAGCCGACAAATAGACATCATCGCACTGAACAGTGTGTTTGATACCCACAGTCTTTCATGCGCACATTCTCCCATTATTGGAAGAACTCGCTGAATTATCGGCGTCCCTCCCAGTTTCGGATAGCAAGAAGCGAAGAATGATTCTCAAATAATACAAATGCAAATATCAATGTTCAAAATTAAAACATATTTCAAAAGCTGGTTTAGAAACATCATCAAGTTCGTGCGGAAGATGTTTGACAGTGGCCGTGTTAATTTATAATTACGATTTAGACAAAACGGCAAAGAAATTAAAAGAATAACAGCGAAACTAAGCCTAAAACTGTCGCCCAGGGTCATCTTATGGAGTCACTTCCTCAAATGGGCGAAGGTGGGCGAGAATCTACACCTAGAGTGCTTGGTTGCCGCCCTCTGCGTACAGTAGGACATACGTAGGAAATATCAGAAAAATGGGGAATTTCTGGACTGGATAGTCACTGATGAGCATGTTACAATCACCATTTGCTTTATTCGAACACATGTATTGACAGTGGTATAATGCAATATTATTTCATATTTTAACTTTTATAAAATTGTGATTATCGGTTCTTTCATTCACAACAACTCATCAAAACCATCGATAATAAACATCAGGTTTCATAAATGTTTATTTTACGGAATATGTTCATGTGTCTATATAAAATCTATGTTTTGAAAATATCAACATCAATGTTGCATCCCTATTCTCGACACCTAGATGTGGATCTTGATTTAATACGTTTGCATTCTGATTCCCTAATATGAGGTTTATCAGTGACTGGTACGCTACGTTTTACTAGTAGTATATAAATCTTATGAATTTAATTGCTACCGATTAAATGTTACTGATAAGCGTTGATGTTTAGAAAATGGTATCTTAATGTAGAAATCTAAAAGTTGCCGAATTAATAACTATATAACAAAAAATAATTTATCCCATCATAGACGGATATTCTCTTCTAGTGTGGTGTTCCTGTTCAGGGTTAAAGTTGTATTGCTTTCATGACAATTTATTGCATTAAAAATACATATATATGTACAATACAATGATTTAACTACATCTTATCATTTACGTAGTTTGTATCAAAAAGACGCACCGAAATTACTTATTCAATCTTCAAGTTTATACAAATATAATGAATCATTTTATATCAATATAACTACTAAGTAAGCTGGACATGTCACGATTCTTAATATATATTTAATGTTTGTTACAGTGTTGGATTCAGGATGCATCTCGCTCTACGCTTTACCACTTCTTCAATTATGTCCGAAAATACGAAAACAGTTTAAAACTTTACTGGAAAACAGATTCATCAGTGAAGTCTATCAAGGGGACAAACGCCGTTTTGAGATCAAAAATCAGTCGCAGGATAAAAGAGCTCGTGCTAATTTCAGCCATTCTTCTGGTAGTGGAATGATAACGGAAGATCTTAAAGTAAAATGTATGTAAAATAAGATGTTAGGACATGGAATATTGGGGATATCTACACAATTAGTTCAATTTTCTTTTTGAAATCAGTTCCAAATCGAAATTGATATTTTGAGTAGCCTCAAATAACATTTGATGGTATTCGAAGGAAGACGAAATATGTGAACAAGATATATAGTTTTATACGACTATTACAGATGATACGAGACCGTTTGGCTGTTACAGCATCACTAGTTTGACACGTGGAGAAAAATATTGAGACTGAAAGGACTGATCACCAGCTTGCCTGTCTGAAAGTTCGGCCTCCGTGCGCAGGCCAGGTTTCGGCCGCGTCGATGGAGGGCCCAGACGGCTTCGGTGACGTAGGATCGAGGGGAGGGGATCAGGTAATTTTTCCGAAATTTCACTTTACGCCGCTCTATTCATCCGATTTGCATGATTGACACGGCGTTGGATTCGGAAGCGTCGTCATCGCGCTATAAGCCCACATTTTAATTTCTTCCGGAACTACGAGAAAAAATTAAAATTTTGAAATATTTTGAAAACGCATCGTAGCGTGAATTTATTTTAAAAAGGAGTCAATGCCGTTTACAGATCGAAATCGACAATTTTTTAGACGTTATCGATCTAGTAAATTCCTGTGATAGTGCTGCCATCTAGATTTTTTCCCTTTTAGTATTTTTCGGTGCATTTAGCTTAACTTTCCGAACATCGGACGCAGTCTCAAAAGACATGGCAACGCCTGGCCATGGGGGCTCTCATTCATCCAAATATATTTAATAGGTTTTTCTGTATATTTGTAATGACACCCAACCCCGATTTTTGGTAATAAAACTGATTTTGTTCTCAGATTTCTTTTTATCAGCCCATACATCTTTTAATATGTTATTCTAATTCACTTCACTATTTGATCTAACTAGATTAAAATTAGAATTAGAATCTTTAAATATGAGATGTGTATTTGTTGCATGGTATTTCTTTATCACACTCAAAATCTTCTGGGGTATCAGGATGATTAATAATAATAATAATAATCTTATAATCTCTTAATAATCCACGTTTACCTTCAATTTTTTTTTGTTAATAATAACATTCTTGTCAAAATCATCATCAGTATATTTATGACTACAAATAGGTCTTCAAATGCAATATCATTAGCTTGATGAAGATACTTTGCTACTTTTGGGCCAATAAGTGGGTGGGTACTTTTTGGACCAATATTATCTCTCAATTTTTCTTTTCTCCCTCTTCAGTAGATAGTAATTTAGTTTGTAATTTTTTGGATGTATTATTTGATTCAAACATTTGTTTTTCACATGAAGATTCTGATGATATAGAAGGAATAGGAAGGCTCAAAATGTTTGTGCATAGATATTAATGGTCTTTCATTTTAATGTTCAATGGTTTGAGTGACCTATTTACCAACAGTTTCTACTTTTCCACCATGATCATCTAATTTATTTATCGCAGGTTCATCTTTTTTATATTTATCATATTAATTTCAATCATAATTGTTTCCATTCTCTAAATTTCTTTTATTTTATCTCTCCGTGCTCCAATATGTTTTTGTTCATGTTTTGTCAACATTTATTAGACAGAAAAATAGGTTGTTTTTTTTATTCAAATCTACCTATGAAGGTTCATATTCAAATAAACATGCTAGATGATTCAGTTGACAGAATTCTGACACATCATTTTTCATGATAGATAGATAATTAGAAAAATATACTATTTAATGTATTACATACAACAGATATACAGTTTTTTTATTTCATCTGTCCTTTTTTCTGACCGCATAATATATATAAACTATTTCTTACCATGATACAACATTTCATGTATTCAAATAATCAGACAGACATGGAGAGATATTTTTAATGGACCCACAGGTGTTTATATTGTGTGTGTCTGTTTTTCTGTCAGTTTGTTTCCTGTCTGTTTTTCTCTATTTCTTGTCAGTATTTTTTCTGACTTATTATAAACAATTGTATTTTATTTCTGTACTTGCATTTATTTGATTATTGTGTCATATCAATAGTGATAAAATCACATTGTTCTTCCCAACATAATTAATATAAATTTTTAAATTCTTCAAAGGTCATATCACCACCAACAAATACATGACAAATATGCGTGAATTTAAGATCATCCTGTCCAAATATATTCCAAAGTGTAAATTAGTATCTCTAATAAGCTACTTAGAAATTTTAAAATGTTTGAGCCAAATACGAACAATCAATGCCTTTACATCTTGCATACGTAAAATTTTCTCTTACAAATCTTGATCATTTAAATAATACAAATGAATTTTCTTCTCAGTTATCAAGTGATATAATATCATCATATAAGCTTAGACATGTAATAATATTATTTTCAAGTTTTTATATTACATTATATTTGTTAACCTTTATTTTTTTGTTTTCAGATCTACTTTTTTACTCATTTAAATAAGAAAAATATTGAAGCTAAATGATACTTCATCTTTATAACAAAAAAAACTCATCGCACCTTTATATATTTATTCTCAAGTACATGGATGTGTTGGCTTTTATCTACTTTTCTTACCCGAATTTGTAACATTAAATAATAATAAATTTAGAAAAATATATTTCAAAACTTTCTTTTAATTCAACAAATATTGCCTTGTATCAAACCTGATTGTAATTTCAGTTAAAATCAAAAGTGCTTTTAGATTAAATTTTGAAGTTGAAGATTCTATCAATTCATTAATAGATTTTTAAGGAAAAAAAGTTCAAAAAAAAAAAATTAACCTACTCTTGGTGCAAATAATCCTACATTTATTCTATTCAAATGACATACATTTTAATTGTATTGATGGTGTGATTGTAAAAGAAAAAGAAGAATTTGACAGAGAAACAAACATTCTTCATTTAAACTTCATTTAAACCTCATCTTCAAAATCAAATGTCCATCATTTATCAACCATCACATCCTTTATTTGTACCTGTGAGTAAATTGTTATTTGTACCTGTTGTTATCAAATTACACACAACAATGAATCTGATTTTTCAGTTTATGATGGTAAATCAAATGTTAAACTTATTGATAATTTTGTACTTTATCTGTCTTCATCTATTTGCGTTAAAAACGAGGACAAATTTCTTTTAGATTGGGTTACCTGGAATATCAATTGTTTTACATTAAAGTACATTTTCAACTTCAGAATGAATTCTGTTAGATATTGCTGGGTATAGTTCTAATTCAAAACTTCAGTAAAAAAGGATGAGATTCTTTGTCCAGTGAGATTGTTAGGATACATTTTTAAAGATTTTAATGAAATAACTTGTGAAGAACATTTATGAAGACAGAATTTGATTTTTCGGAAAATAATTATTCAAAAATTATCTATATTACATGCAACATTTCGTGGTAACTTCTCATCTTTTTTGAAAAATTGAAGATCATCGTATTTAAAGATCTGTCATTAAAGTTAGTGGAGCTGCCAATGCACATACTTTCTCGCATTGGTTGTAAATGCTCCGCAAAATTATACTACTACATAAACCAGCAAAAATGATTTCAACCAATTTTTTTTCCTGGTCCGAGACCGGATCTCAGTTCCCCAGAGTTAAATTGTCAGCACACATACCACTTCTCACAAAAGCCGTATGGATTGACTGCGAGGCAGAGTTGCCAGGTGCGGAGGATTAAGATCCGCCATCACTGATTTCATTTCCCGCTAAAAACCGCTAGATGTCATTTAAAATTTTCCGCTAAAATCCCGCGAAATTCAAAACCTTTAACCGATAAAATCGAAGCTAAAAATATATATATAACCTAAAGAAACACGATATTTTAACAATATTTTTATTGTCAGGTAGGGAAGTAATTTTAATTTGATTAAAATATATTATTTTATTTAAAATCTTAAATTAAAAAAAAAGAAAGGTTGATTAAAAATTTTTAATTTAACATAAAATAAAGTTTGAATATCTTCAAAATTTAATTGATAAACTTTTGAATAATGTTCTTACAAAATCTAACAAAACAGTTAAATCGTCCGTACTGTCTGAGCCGGACTTGTATTTTTCATTCGCATTTACTTGTTGTAAAACCTTTTCTGGGAACGTATAATCGTAACAACATTTTCCAACTCTTCTTAAAGCAAAGCGAATTGTTAAAATGGCGTTAAATTTCATTTTTAATTTTTTCGCAATTTTGTTTTGACTATATTCTTAAACTAAACACCGTTAATTTCAGCATTCGAATGTAGTAAAATCAAAATTGATAGAGCAAATTCAGATAATTCCTTAAAAGGATGCGAATTTGAAGCATCAACATATTTTGTTACTTCGCCCAAAAAACCGATTGTACTTTGTGTCTCATTCCAATTGACTAAATGAATGTAGTTAAACTGGGTTCAATTTGAGTAATCAGATCGTCTGAAACATTGAACAGCTTGAAAAGCTCGGACAAGCTTTTTTTATTACTACGCAGTGTATTGTTAACTGACAATGCTGAAATATTTTCTAATATTTCAATATTGTCTGGTAATCGCTGTTTTAATTGTTTGAACAATGACAATAGAAATGAAATGCAACGGTCACGAAGTACAGACTTCAAGTGTAATTTTACCTTGTTTTCTTAGTTCGTCTAATTTTTGCTCTGCGGCATAATTTAAATATGTCTTTTTATTATATAGTCATCTATGTTGCAGTGTAATGGATCAAAACCACGTTTGGAATTATGATTTTTTGCGCTTAGAAAGAGTTAACATTTTAAATCTGTCAGAAGCTTTGTTGGATCAACGTGATTAGACTCAAAAATTGTATTTACTCGTTGCAGATCTGATAAAATGGGATTTAAAAAAGTAAATAGACAAGATTAAGTTCATCGTCATACATTTTAAATAACGACTCGGCAGTGTAACATCTTTCAGAATTTCTGGCTATGCTAAAGTGAGTTTTTAACTCCACCCATTGATTTGAGATTTGTTTCACTGCTCGTTCAGTTGAAAGCCACGGAGTACCTGACAACTAATGAATTTTTAAGGGCTCATCGCCATTATTAATTAATTTATATGATTCGCGATATGCTAGTTGCCGCGCTGACGATTTACTAAACCAATTGTAGGTTTCTGAGATCAAAAATTCTAGACATCGTGGCAAAGATTCCGCAGTAACATGTGATACAGCGAGTTGTAACGAATGACAAGTACATCTGATTAAAATAAGCTCCGGTACGTCTTCTTTTAATTTTGCATACACCCCATTGTTGCAACCTACCATGACGTTGACATTCTCTGTTCCTACGCCTTTCAAATTTTTAATATTCAAATTGACGCGAATGAGCGCCGATTTAATGGCTGATGCAATTGAATTTGCGTCCCCCGCTTCCAATTCGACCAAAGCTAAGAATGTCGACATGACTCTGTTTTGTTTAAAACTATAATAAATAATTGAAATGCCTAATAATTTTGTAAAAGAAATGTCGTTTGACTCATTCAAAAGTAAGCTGAATGGCTTATCTCCAATATCGTCCAAAAGCTCATCTTCAAAGTGTTTTGGAAGTACAGTTTTTATCACAGCACTACATTTTGTTCGATGCATCTGAACCCCACATGCTACTTTACTGTCTGCAAAGATGTCGTGATACAAGTCACACAAATGGTCAGTAGATGCAATCGAGCAATGAATGACAATATAGAGAGCCGTTTTAGCAATATGCTTTTTCGTCTTAGCATGATCCTCTAAAACGCAATGCTTCACCATCAAATCACATTTGCAGAACCTGGCAAAAAATTATAACTTAAGCCATCTTAACATAAATTAAAAGAAATATGGGTTGCAAATAATTTGCAAATTATTTCTTTATATAAATATTTTTCAAAGAATTATTGGAAATATAATAATCTGAATATCATCAATATTATTAGCATGAATAATAAAAAAATAACAGAGTATGTTATTATTACAATTATTATAAGAATTGGAAAATTACTCACCTGCAGCGAACTTTTTCAGGGTTATCAGCAATTTCCATTATCCAGTTAATTCCATTATCCATTATAACTTTTCGGTAAGCCATTCTTTCTAAATAATTGCACATGTTTTTTTTTCTTACTTGTGTCTTTGTTTTTAGATCCTTCGGGTTTTGATTATGTGGGTTTGCCCATTTTTATTATAAATTAGATGAAATTGTATATTTTTTCCACCATAAAAATTGTAGGTCAAACAAATGTTCCAGAAATTCAAAAGCAGTTTGATATAAAAAGAGGTATCGAGTACCAACCTTATAATATATTAATAGTTGTTGCCACTCTGATTAACTTAAATGAAGTATATTCCATTTCTTTCTAACAACTTTGCTAATATGAAATAAAAGTATAGTTGGAACCAAAGGCCTAGTATCCGATTTAATCGAGTTAGTAACTCGATTAAAAGTTGGCGCTACTTAAGCAAACATACAGGCATAAAGCTAATATATTAGTATAAACGAAATTATAAAAAAAAATTTAAAAAATTTTTATGTTATTCAACGTTAAATTTTAAATCCATATATGGCATTTCAGATTGATTTTCTTTCGTGACTAATTCATTGTTCTCTTGCGACTAGCATGCTCAATATCTGATTTGTTTTTAGAAGAATCATATTTCTCTTCGTCGAAATTATCTTCGCCACCAAGGACCCCACAAAACAAAAACCAAATTTTTGTTACATATTTACACACACATTTACATTTTTGTTCACATTTGTTTTGTTATATATTGGCGTATTCGAATACTAACATTTTAAAATAATAATAAAGGACAGACAATTCAGTCCACATAAGTGCGTCCTTTATTATTATTATTTTAAAATGTTCGTGCTCGAATACACCATATGAAAATAATCTTCAATGGCGTGTTCCGATATTAAGAATATTTTTTATTGAGAAAGGACACACAATTGAGTGTACACAATTGAGTGTACATCTTTCGTCAATACAAAATATTCTGAATATCGCAACACAGTATTGTGACAAATAATTATCCCTGAGCGAGGCTCGAACCAGTAGCAATCGTTAATTTTGTAGTTTTGTTCACGTGTTTTGGCATTTTCGAAAAATCAATCAATAGCTGAAATTGGGAAGAGCACCATATTTTTTGACGTCTCTTATTGCATATAGGGAGAATATTTAAAGAAAAAATTTGGAGCGGTTTTTGAGAAAAAAATCTTTAGAAACTACGTAAATTGCAGACTTAAATCAGGATTTTCGACACTAGCTTTTCAGCTAGGTCGAATTCAGTTACTGTCTGGAGGAGAATTCTTGCGGCCGGCTGCTCTGATCGGTAGTTTTCCGTGGTTTCTCCGATCAACACCAGGCGAATGCCGGAGCAGTGCCCTAAAAAACGGGCACGGACCGCGCACGATCTGTCCTTCCTCTTCCTTGTCCTATTCTCTCCCCTTATACACACACTTACACAAACATTCACTACACTGCCCCATATTCCGGGAGACCGGTCGGGAGCTTTGAGCTTGTCCCGGCTGGAGAGGTGCTCCGCTGGTGGGAGAGTCCTGGTTAGGTGGAAACCCCACTAGCCGACGGTAGGTCGGTGCCGGATCTCGCCATCGAGCAGGGGAAGATCACCGCCATCTCCCGAGAAGAAACATGCACTACACTAACGGGACTAATGACCGAAGCCGTTGACGCGCCCGGAACCACGAAAAAATCAATCAATCAGACTTAAATCAAGCGAAATCAACTCGTTTCCGCGAAATATTGTACATGGTCTTTTTTAAGGGCAGATTTTTACAACAGACTTTATTTAAAGCAAAAATCGCTATCCCAAATTTTGTAGTTTTCAAATGTTAACTTTTTGGCAAATTCAAAAACAGACTAATAGCCGAAAATGGAACTATCACCACATTTTTTTACATAGAGGAGCAAATTTAAAGAAACACATTGGAGCGGTTTTCGAAAAAAAATGCATATATTTCGCTGAAAATTACTCGGACACTACTCCTAATTTTGAAAAATTGAACACGAGCTTATTTAAAGACCCGTATCTAAGAAACACAAGTTATTAAGGAAAAAATACTCTTCAATATTACAGTTGTAGGAAGATGATCAAAAAATTGCTCTTCTCAATTTTCAAAAAGTCTGTGATTTCAGCGAACATGAAACTACCACTATGCTCTTACGCGCTATTTACGCAACCCTAAGACAAAGTTTCCTCAAAAACATCGGTGCCTTTTTGAGACAATATTGAAAATGTTTTTGAGGCTTCATATGAAATACCCTCTAAATCAAAATTTCCGTTTGAAATTCCTAAAGCCACGAAATCATTGAGATCGATTGAGGAATATCAAAGAAAATCGGCTGAACGGCTGACCACAGACAAACGGACGTTTTGCTGTCAATCAATTTTTCGGGATTAAGAACCAACAAAACATGGAATCCGGCTACACCCTATGATAGAGGAGTTTTTTTTTAAATTAGGAACAGGATTTCTTCACTTTTTCGTTACCGGAGCCCGGAAAAATAGTTTTTCTGCTAAAAATTTGCCGTTTTCCGGCTCTCATTACTTTTATTTTCTTACGAAAAACTTCATAAGGGGAGAAAGGGGGAAGGTACAAGGGGACAAGTTTTCAAAATTTTGAACTTTTTAAATTTTCTAAAATTCAGAGAGATTAATGACAATTGGCCCTGCGGTACTTTTATAAACTTACTTCGCTCTATCCGAGAAAATAAGTTATAGAAACAATTTTGTGACATGTTTCAGAAAATTTGGAAATTGTCGTTGATGCTTAATATAAAGTAAAGACTTAAAGATATCACTTTCAATTTCGCAGGACCTCCACTTCGGCCAGATCGATGGGGGAAATCAATTTTGGAAAAAATGGTATGAACTGTTTAGGCGCTAGCGTTGACCAAAACGGATGGTTAGCCGTCAACCAATATTTAGCAGGGACCCACAAAATGTAGATTCTGAAAAATGTATTAACTATGTATTAAAAATGTATTAACTAGAAGCATTTTACTACATGTAGTACCAATTATTACCCACATTTTTCAGATCAGTGACACACAATGTTTTCTGTAAAAAAAATCACGTCACTTTCCGGCAGTACGTACTTTGCAGTACGTACTTTGCGTCAAATGCAGTACGTACTTTGCGTTTAATGTGAATGTAGTGGCGAGATTGTAAAAACTTGGCAGATTGCATGTTGAATATGTTTATAACGTTTACTCGATCTCAAAAAAAGGTCTTATCATATCAGTTAAAATGCAGTACGTACATTAAATATATCTCGTATACATTAAATATATCTTGTTTACATTTTGGTGCCGTTTACAATAATATCGTTTTCTTTTCTCTCGGGCAGTCCCAAGAATACAAGAAGCATTGCAGTCTCGAAACATCTTATACCGAGACAACCAAATCTTCCATCTGCAGATGCTGTTCTGATTTACTTAGACAAGCACGTGTGGCGAGGTGTCAGATGAGCCATTATTTTATCAGCGGTCATTGCTTACAATGGGGTGATGGCGCGAAATTGCAGCCCAGTCTTGAAACACGGGAGCACTCTCCCCACGAGTTCCTCGCTTTCATTAACACTTCTTCGGGCGATGACAGCAACCGTCGGCCTCATCGACATCCTCAGAAGTGGGTAATTCACTATGGACAGAAGTCCGCGCTAGATCAAAGAATAGTTAGTAAAAGTATTAGGTGAGTTTTTGTCTTGTGAATTCCTAATACAGAAAAAGTTGATTTTTCCTTTTCCAGCAAGTAGTAAATTGAAGGTGTCACCAGTGGTAAAGCGAAGGTGTCACAGTGAGGTTAATTGTTGGATAAGCTGAGTCACGAATATACTGTAAACACATATGCTACTTAATTTGAGAAATATCCAATATTTCGAAGATGGAGATCAGAAAACTAAAATTTTAATAAAAAGATAATAATAATAATAATAATAATAATAATTATAATTATTATTATTATTATTTTATTTTATTCAATCATGAACAAACTCAAATCAAGAATAAGCCTACTGCAGAATTGAAAAAAGAATTGTAAATGGAACTGCTTACTTATAATTGACTTGTTTTCAAAAGTACGCTACTATCTAAATTGTTTGAATTTTTTTTAAATCAATTCTAAATGTCTGGTTTTCTTCATAAAAAAATGCCACTCTCTTTTAACATAGCATCTTGCGAACAATTACAACAAAGTTTCTTTTCTATTAAAATTCTAGCCAAGTTGGAGAGTATGTTATTTGATTTAGAATTACGTAAATATGTTTCATTTTCAGAGTGCTCATTGTCAATGAGGCACAGCGACATGCAGTTGCAGCGACATGCAGCACACACGAATAAGCTATACAATCAACGTACGAAATGAAATCACACTCATCAGATCCTGTTTGATCTTTCCACAATACAATACTATTGGGGGATTCACACTCTCGCCGCGATACCAACTCATAAATATTTAAAATAAACGTTTTTAAATGATGTGTTTAATTAACACAAAGCTAAATAATGTAGGAGAAAAAAGTGAACATTCTCAATATTATACTTAATGAATTAACGACATAGGAATTCTAATAATGAAATTTGGAATAAATAAATGTTTTACTCGTGATGTTAGTGACACTTAAAGTTGCTCAATGACATCTAGCTCTAATTTCCGGAAGTTCCATGCAAGCTTGTTGTGACCATTCAAATATTTGACATACGAATTCGCCGCCGCCGCCGCTGACGACACCAGCTTCTCCAGCAAGAGGGGTCGAGTGTGTATACTCGCGCAGTTTTGTGAACGCACGTAAGGTGCAATGTACGTTTACACCACCGCGGTGCAGCCATTCCTACCCTTACGGGCATCTATGGCCAATCCTGCTACATGAAAAAGAAAAAAACAGAGCAGTTAGATTTTAGCCAACTGGAGCGCGCATTGCGTGTGCTGAAATTCAAAGAAATATAAATTTCAAGTATCATTTCGCTGTTTCAGATTTCTCTTACTCCAGGAATTGTTTCGGTCGCTTATACTTCGCCCTTTGGTCGGGTTCGTATGAAGCGACCTCGGAAATGAGAGCGTTTTCCGAGTCAGCGGCTATTCTGAAAAATGTGGAAATAATGTTTTTTGAAATGTTCTTTTAGCAGTGGCATTGAAACATCGCGATGCAAATTTTGAATTAAAGTGTGCTTAGGGGGGCAGAGGGCGGCCCTAAGGCATTCATTCCGAACTACTTGCAGTTTATTTAAATGATCTGCAGCAATTCCCCAGCTAGGGCATGCGTAGTCCATTTGTGGCCTAATAATTGCTTTATAAAGCGTGAGGCAGTTTGCCGTTGACAGTTTGCTCCGCCTATGAAATAAGCATCGCAAGCGGCCTCTGGTCTGCCGCGCTTTCTTCTGCACGTTATCTATGTGCAGGTTGAAAGTGAGTGAGCTATATAATGTCACTCCTAAATACATGACATTTTTGGCCCAATTGATTACGTCTCCACTAAGCGCAAGCGGCCTCGGCAGCGTGAATCGCTGTCGCCGTGTGAAAAGCACAGCTGTGCTCTTACTCACATTGACTTTGACCCGCCACAGCTTCAGCCACTCCTGGATCTGAAGTATATGTTGATCCAAATACTTTTGGAGAACCTCGATCTTTTTCAACGTGGCTATTACAGCCGTATCGTCGGCGTACAGTGCGAGTTCCGTCTGAGGGTGCAAGGGAATATCGCGAACACAGAGGCTGAAGAGCGTAGGAGCTAGCACGCTCCCTTGTGGCACTCCGGCCCGTATGGCGCGGCGGGTAGATTTCGCATTCAGAAGCGTTATTTGAAACATTCTGTTTGCTGGGAAAGAGTGGACAAGGTGTATTAGGTAGATTGGAAGGTTCAAGGTATGGAGTTTGTAAAGGAGACCGACGTGCCAGATCTTGCCAAATGCGCTGGCAACGTCGAGAAACACTCCACCTGTTCTCGTTGAAGTTGCGTCTTATGCGGTCTGTAATTCTCACAAGCTGATGCGTTGTGCAGTGGCTCGCGCGAATGCCAAACTGCTCCTTATTCATTAATGAATTATCTGAAACAAATTTTAGAATTCTTTTTAAGATTACCTTTTCACACAGTTTTCCGAGTGTATTTAATAAGCTAATAGGTCTATACGACTCGGGCAGTTTTTTATTTTTTCCCTGCTTATGAAAAGTTAGTACATGAGCATGCTTCCACTGACTCGGAAAGTGCTGAAACACAAATATTGAATTAAACAGTGCGACAAGAAACAATATGGCTTGTTGCGGCAGCTTCTTCAGGACGTCGTTACTGATGCCGTCTGGGCCGGGAGCTTTTTTTAGCTTTCAGCTCTGCAATGGCCGCTTTTACTTCTGCTTCATCTGTAAAACTCGGCTCGTCGGCGGGCGCGTGCAGTGCCGCCATCGCCGTTTGTTGCACTTCGACAACGTGCGGGATTGGCGGCGCCTCCTCTACCGGCTGAAACTGAGATTCTAAAGCATTAGCGAGGAGTTCCGCTTTCGCCTCGTTCGACTCGGCGAATTCTCCTGGGCTGATTTGCGGCACTGTCACTGGATTCCTGGAAAGTATGCGGGAAATTTTTCACAGTGAATTATCTTCAGGTTTGAGGCCTGATAGAAAATTTTCCCATTTCTGATTGCGGAATTCAGCTAACTCGATTTCAACTTTACGCTCGGTTCAGCTCTTGCTTATCAGCGGGGTGTCGCGTGCTCTGCCACACTCTGTGCGTGCTCTGTTTTTCGTGGAAATTAAATTAATGAGAAAGGTTATGGCTGCTCCTTCTTAGAGGAGCGTTGCTTCTCAGCTGCAGCGTTGAGGCTGTCCGTCACAGCTTCGGCGAATTTAGCTGCTCCAGTTTCTATCTGCTTCGGATCTGAAAGAGCGGATGCGCCTGGAATCCGCTGCTGCAGCTCTGTTTGAAATTGTTGCCAATTTGTGCGCCGCTTCTGCGTCGTAGGTGCAATAGACAGTGCAGCGCCGCCGCGTCTCATCTCTGCGATTACTGGGAAATGTGTTAAATATCAAACTTGGCTGACCTCTTAATTAATAACAATTTACTTGAAACGGTCGCCAGCTGTTGAAAACAGCACATTAATTACATAAATTCTCGCTACGTAATAAATAGCGATTTGACCATGCATTTGCCTAAGGAAATAATTATACAAAGCTAACACAAAAGCTTCTAAGCTATCGAACTTCAAAAGATTGTCGTCACACTTGAACTTTTCAAATGGACGCCCCAGGTTTTAAATGAAAAGGTATCACAACTTTATAGGATCTCAAATCTGGAGATATGACAATCAAATAACTTTAAACATAATACATTTATTCAACAAATAACTTTACATAAATCAGTTTTTCCTGATACGCAGGTTCTAAAGCAGCTGCGGGAAAAACAAAGCAGAATTACAATTTACAAACCAATATTGAAGGACGGTCGAGGCCGTCTCACATGAACTTTAAACAAAGGCGCGTCAAAATGCGCCGACATACAGAATTAACAATTTCAGTCGACCTCTCAACAAAACCCACTTTAGGGCGAGGAAGCTGAAAATTCAAACATAAAACCTTATAACAAAAAAGGTGAACACTTTAACTTAGCAGCGCGTCAACAACATTGCGCTGACACATACAGAATTACTGTCTTATAATCTACCTTTGAATGCCCAATTTAGGACAAGGTAGATAGAAACATACATAAACAAATTTGCTAAAGAAGCCGTACTTTGGCCTTCTTTTCGTACTTAACCTTCGTGATAACCAGAATTACTTATGAGCCATTGAACAAACTTTCGTAAGAGTGCATAATACCATAATTCTTGAAATGGACTTCTTACCATAACTTACGTAACATTACAACATGAAATGTGACCTGACACGAGCGCCGATCAACATGCAACGAATACAAGGTCTGCAAGTGACCCCATCGCTCGGTGCCGGTGACAGCTGTAGCCCAGCCGACTTCTCTGTCGGCTACGGGACCGTGACGCTGCAACCAAGGGCCGCGGTTCAGCTACCGCACGGGCCTAGCAGACGCCTTACGTAATCTTCCGAGTGCCGAATGCGGCCAAGTGCCGTCTTACTCACGGCGGGAGCAACTTTCCATAGACTGCCAAATGCGGCCACCTTGGAGGGCCGCGGTTGAGCTACCGCACGGGCCTAGCAGACGCCTTACGTAATCACGCTGCAACATTAACAACATTCATAAGTAATGCGAGTAACATTAGCTGAACCTCCTCACCAATCAGAGGTCCGCGACATACATACAACATAACATTTATAGTAAACGAGCTGCAAACGACATAAACATTAGTAAATCATTAACATTTCATTAACATCATAACCATTTCAATGTAAGAGTTCCATTTCCAAGTCCATAAGCATACATTTCTAACAAATTACATACATCTACTCAATTTCATTAACATTTTGTTTCGTTCTAAGGGAACCAACAATATAATACCAACCATGGCTCTGGTACAAATGACGAAATGAGAAACAATATTAATTAATTTTCATAATTTGATTTGACGGAATAATAGTGAAAATTTACAATAATAGTGCAGTACCTACATTACATTTAAAATACTATTTACAATACTATTTACAAATTGATATTAACGGCTCTGATGGAGCCGGAGAACTAGAACCACATCACTAGATTGGCCGAAGAGAGAATGCAAATAACAAAGCAAAAAAAGATTAAGAAAACGAGTGAGTGAGCACTGTGCTCGAGACGCGCACGCCTTTTATACAAGTCCCCGAAGGGGTGACAGTCGCAAGGGGGGGAATGTCACAGTGGTGGGGAGTATCGATCGACTATCTGGGACCTCTTTGCCAAGGAGCGCGTAAAGGTAGCGCCTGCAAGGTATGTGACCAGTCCAACACCTGAGCGATGCCAGCGAACCCTGTTAGAGACTGCAGGCACTGCGGCTGCTCTCTGAAGGAAAACAAGGAATATTTTAAATTGATCAAAAAACATTGAATCTGATGCTACAGAGGCAAATGAGGTGTCCAAATAGTCCTAAATTTAATGTAGATTCCGGATTTTGATATAGGAATCAGGTAGAACGAGTGGTTCTCTTGTAATAAATAAAAACCTGTTTTTAAATGAGAAAAAATTGTTGCATTAAACATGAATTTTTTCTCAGGTCTCACTTAGGCAAAAACTTAGCTCTTACTAACAAAATCTCAGGTTTTCAAACCTTTCTCATGGCCATGAGATCACAGTTTAACTGTAAACTATTACCTTTTAAGAGAAATTAAAGTGTGAAAAGTTATTCATATGGTACCATGTTAAACCTATTTATATGAATAAACCTTATAAACTATTGAAGTATATTCTTCTCGGATGGTCTTCTGAGATGACTGATGGCTTCTCTTGAGGGTTCACATGACAGAATACAGTAAACTGGAGACACTTAAATTTTCCAAATTTAACAAAATGGTCTGAGGAGAGTTCATAGGTTGTGCTGAGAATAGGTGGGTGGTGAAGTTTATGGCAAAGTGCGATATCTAAAACATCGGGCTTGCCATTCGTCTGGTTGGGACAGAAGGTAGGTGAAGCGGGAGCAAATAATTCGAGCAACTGCTTTCAGCTTACGGCCGCGAGGGCAAGTGATGCGGGAACTCCAGGCCGTGTGTTTGGCATTAAAATCGCCAGCCACAATTGTTGGAGTTCATTTTTGCGTATTTGTATCGCGTATATCGTGCATGTATCGCGAGTGAAGTTTTGTGAACTGCATTTACGTTACGAAGAATTCCAGCAGATACGTGAGTTCAACTAGTGTATTAACTGGAACAGCCGCATTGCGGCTGTCCTGCAAACACAATGACTGCAACTACCAATGTAAACACAAACATAACCCAACTTACTCAAGAACGATCTACAGTACCACAGGAAAAGAAGTCGTACGCAAGTGCAACGGTTAGCCAAGTATTCCCATCAAATGAACAAGCAGTAATAATTGAAGCCCATGAAGGTATTACCATTAAAGACTACGTCAATAAACTAGCTACCTTAGTGAGTTCTAACGATATAAGATTCGTGTCACGTATCTCGAACAATAAAATATGTGTTTTCCTCAGCAGAATAAATAGCAGAAAAGAAATACCAAACGTTAAATATCAACAATCACGAACTGAACATCAGGCCATTAGTTAACAAATTTAAGAGAGTGATCATATCCAATGTATGCCCTATAATTCCTCATAATATAATCCAAAAAGAATTTTCAAACAGAAATATCCAAGTCACTTCAAACATATCATTCATTCGGGCAGGAACCTGGTTTTGCACACATAATGTGTTTTAGAAGACAAACATTTATTGCACTGAAGATATAAAAGAACTTCCAGAATCTACCACAATTCTTTATGATGGAACAGTTTACAGAATTTATTTCTCAACTGATGACATGACTTATTTTGTATGTAAACAAACTGGACACCTCTCCAACCAGTGTCCTAGTAATCCCACACAGAATACAGAAAGGATGGAAAGTAAGGAAACACAAGAAAAACAGGAAATGGAAATAACTGAAACATTCCTAGAAGTGGTAGATGAGCAAACCGAAATTGAAGAGCTTAGAGTAGACAATGCTAACTTCCCAACTATACAAAAAAAGCCCTCCCATCAGATTCATTATCAATAATAGAACCAGACAGAAGTAAAGTAGAAAATCCTAATACTGAAGCAGGAAAACAACCAAAAAAGAAAAAGAAAAAGTCACAAGAAATATATGAAGAAAATTGTACCTAAGAAAATTCTTTTAATAAATCATTAGAAGACCTTCTTACTCCTATAAAAGGAAAAATTGAAAGTAATACACACACATATCCTCTCACTTATAATCAACTGAAAAACTTCATAGACAAACCCAACTTTAATAGCAAAAGATTTCACAAATTATATTCAAATGATGTCAGAACTCAAATCTTACAGAAAAATCAATAAAAAGCAGATTCACAAGAATTATGAACAAGTTAAAAGAATCACTTCAAAAGAATGAGGAAACTGATTATGATCTTTCAGAATAAACCTTCTCAATGCAAATCATTCAATAAAACTGTAATGAATTCTACCTTACCTTATCTGAAATACAAAACAAACCCGGTGGCAGAAGAAAATAACAATTACAAATAACATAATAATATATAAAAAATAAATATAAACAAACAAATTGACTGTCATTTCCTATATATGCAGATGGCATTTAAATTCCTATACTAAACATTAAAATACATATACACTAACATATAAATGAATAAACTACATATTACTATACTAAACATTAAAATGCATATACACTAACATATAAATGAATAAACTAATTACATAAAAAACATTTAATTCACATCACTTCAAATGAAATCACTTCACTTCACTTCACTTCATTGCACTGCATATAACTTTATCTAAATATTAATTGCTCATTACTTTTTACTGTAGACTACGCATAATCGCACCTTCCACTTCACTTCACATCACTATACGTTTTCACCCTATTGACTAATTTCCTATATTTTTTCTAAAACCTCGCGCTGAGCAAGGAAAGGGCTCAAAAACTGCCGCAGGCAAATCGTTCCAATCTACTATAGTTCTGTTTACAAAGGCGAATTTCCCTACGTCCGTTCTTTGTATTCTTGTTCTAATTTTATATTTGTGATCAAATCTATTTAAATAACCTGGTTTATCTAGCCTTCCCCGTATTTCCTGCCATGCGGAGCAACCAACGTAAGATTTATACAGCGTGCAAAGTCGTGCCCTCTTCCTCCGGTGTTCTAATGATTCCCAATGCGCAGGTGTGTTCTTCCGAAATGTATATTTTGCCGCCCTGTTTTGTATCCTCTCTAAGCTCTTTTTTAGTCCTATTCTGTACGGATCCCAACAACTAGCTCTGTATTCCATTATCGGCCTAACAAGCGAGGTATACGCGATTTCCTTTGCTTTCGTATTATATTTTTTAAGATTTCTCATGACGAAATGCAAAGACCTCCAAGCTTTACCCACTACATAGTTCGTTTGTTTCTCCCATCCCAATTTACAATCCAGGAGAATGCCAAGGTATTTACAGCTCGAGACTCTCGGAACTACGTCATTACCTAGCTGATAAGGTATTGTATGAAAAGCTCTGGCCCTACAAAATGTGATCGCTTTACTTTTCTTCCCATTTATAGTCATTTGATTAGCTATTGCCCAATCGTAAATTTTATTTAAATCATCCTGTAGTTGAAACATATCGTGCTGATCTGCAATTTCCCTATATAATATACAGTCGTCGGCGAAGAGTCGAATTTTGACGTTATATTTCGCGATAAATCATTTACAAGATCAGAAACAGCAGTGGCCTATGACACTGCCCTGAGGAACCCGGAAGTAATGTTACCCTTTTCCGATAAGTGCTGTCCAATTCGGACTTTTTGATTTCTATCGCGAAGAAATTCATTTATCCATGCTATTACCCGCCTGTCAATTTTAGCATCAATAAGTTTCAATATCAATATGTCATGCGACACGACATCAAATGCTTTAGCAAAATCAATAACTATTGCATCCACTCTACCCCCTACATCAATTACTTCCGACAAGTCTTGAGTAAGGGAAATAATCTGACTCTCACACGAAAATCCATTTCTGAAGCCGTGCTGTCCATGAAATAACCATTCTGATTGATCCAAATGATTTCTAATCGAATTAGATAATAATTTTTCAAACAATTTACAGACTACTGACGTAAGACTAACTGGCCTATAATTTTGCACTTCACATTTTGGTCCATTTTTTAAAATTGGCACTATTAAGGCAGATTTCCAATCATCCGGTACACTTTCGTTGTTGATTGATATATTGAAAAGTCTGACCAAATATGGTATTATTGTTTCCCCTGCTATCTTTAACATGTCAGTTGTAATACCATCCGGACCGCAAGACTTACAGTTTTTAATGTTTTTCAAATGTGAACGTACTTCCGTTTGATCAATTTTGAATATGTGATCCACGTTATTGAGCCCTATGATAATTTGGTTAGCTTTTTGTTTGTATACAGAACAGAAATAATTATTGAATACATTGGCTTTCTCTTCATCGTTTGCGATATCTACATTTTGCCATCTTATAGGAGGTGTGTCCTCCTGTTTACCTGCCGGTGGCGTACAAAGTTAAAAAACTTTGCCCAAGCATTTTCGTTATCATCTAAAATTAACTTAAGATACGATTCTTGCGCAGTTTTCTTTTTATTTTCTACTTCTTTCATAATTTGTTGGAATTTACGTAAATGTGCCTCGCTGCGATGCCTAATATTATACAATTTTCTCATTTTTCTTTTCAATTTGCGAATTTCCGCGTTATAATACACTGGATCTGAATTTTTTTTATGTACTTGAAAGGAACGAAACATTGCCGAGCTTCCTCAATGATTTCTTTGAATGTCTGCCATATGTTTTCCAATCCCCCTCCTAACTTTTCGAAATCCACGTATTTCAGTTTTAGAAAATGCTGCAGTCCATTTATGTCAGCTTTACGATATTGCCATATTCTATTACCGATTTTATCATTTCCCTTGAAAACAGTAGCATTTATTTCAAGAATTACGGCCTTGTGATCGCTTATTCCCTGAATAACATCGCAGTAGTATAATATGTCCATCGGTCTGATAAGAAAAAAATCTAAAATAGAATGTTGACGCGTTGGTGTATCAACAACTTGCGTCATTCCTGCATCCCAAACTAGTTTATTTATTATTAGCTGTATTTTTCTATCACATAGATCACCCTGCCAATTAATGTCACTTAGATTTAAGTCCCCGCCAATAATAATCGGATTCGTTCTATTCAAATTTTCCGCCAGTTCGAGAATATTCTCAAGAATGGAATAATTACCATTTGGTGGCCTATAACATGCAATAAGATCTATTGTCTGCAAGTTGTCGATTCTTATATCTACTTCTATCATTTCATGCTCAATGCTTTTCCATTTCAAGTTCGCGCTTATACATGATTTAACTAACATAAAGCCCCCGCCTCTAGTTCCCCTGTCCCGCCGAAATATTTTATAGTCGTTTCGACAGATTTCCGAATCTGATATTTCCTCATTTAGCCATGACTCAGTACCGATCACTACGTCCGCATCACACGCCTCAATTAAGTTCCAAAGCTGAATTTCCTTATTAACAACACTTCGGCAATTTACCTGCAACAGCTTAAGCGCATCACACGCCTCAATTAAGTTCCAAAGGAAGCCGCCGTAGCCGTTGACGCCGACGCTGCCTCTCCCGCTGTCTCCGCCGCTTCCTCCACCGTTGCCGCCGCCGCCGCCGCCGGCTATTTTGCTTGCAGGAAACAAATGTCAAAGGAAACAATTCTGGAAAACTTCCAGGATACAAGTCATCTGTTCACAATAGAATTAATACCCAAAATGCTAGTGGAGGAGTAGCTATCTTAGTCAAGAATGAAAGTTTTATACAAGCATACCTCTCCAAACCACCCTAGAAGCCATAGCAGTGAAAGTTAAAATCAAGTCACACATAAGTATTTGTAATATCTATATTTCTAATAGCAAACATTTTGACATCCATGATCTAGATAATATTACTACACAATTACCTAAACCATTTATAATTGTGGGGGACTTCAACAGCCACAATAACTTGTGGGGTTCCACCAAAACAGATAGAAGAGATAAAATAATTGAAGAATGGTTAGACAACCACAGTGATCTGATCCTATTGAATACTGGACTAGCTACCCACTTTAATTAAGCAGTGGTACAGAGAGTGCAATTGATCTGAGCATTGCATCTAATGACATAGCTACAAGTACAGTATGGTCCACTATCCCAGCCTATATGATAGTGACCATTACCCTATAAACATACATTTTCCAGATCCAAATCCAACCCCTGACATTAAATGCTATCCTAAATGGATTATAGAGCAAGCAAAATGGAAACAATTCAACAAGATATTAAGATAAATATTGAAAAATTAAAAAAACCTGATAACTTAAACCCACAAAATATCAATACTTTAACCAATGACTTTATCGAGATAATCATTTCAGCTGCTGAAAAGTCAATCCCCAAACTACAGGAAAAATTAAAAAACATCAAGTTCCATGGTGGAATATAGAGTGTACAGAAGCCATAAAAAACAAAAAGAGAGCTTTCAGGAAATTTAAGAAAAACAAAACTACGGAAAATGGCATTGCTTACAGAAAGTCCAGAGCCCACGCTTGACTAACCTTGAAGTCTACAATGATCCAATCTTGGCAGAAGTACACCTCTTCCATCACAAACCAAACTTCAACAACAGATCTCTGGCACAAAGTAAAGGCCATTAGTGGAATAAGAACACCCAATCTTCCCAGATATCTTATTCACAAAAGTGGTGTAAAATATTCTGGCCCACAGGCTATTAGTAACCTTATTGCTGATACGTTTGCAAATAATTCAAGCAACAACTACTATGACCCAAATTTCTTATCTTCAAGCCCAACATTTTTTAGCATAGACCAAGATCACATCAAGACACTATTAAAACAAAATGAAGAAGAACACAACCAACCATTCACTATGACTGAACTTTTATTTGTGTTAAATAATTGTAAAAATTCAGCACCTCGACCAGATAATTTACCAAATAGTTTTCTAAAATACCTCCCTGAAGTCGGCCTTGAATACCTATTTCAATTATATAATAATATTTGGACCACTCAATACTTCCCTAACCAGTGGAGAGAAGCAACAGTCATACCAATACCAAAACCAAATAAGGATCACACACAACCAACAAATTTTCGTCCAATATCCTTAACATGCAATATACGTAAACTACTAGAGAAAATGGCCTGTCACAGGCTGAAATGGAGCCTAGAAAAACAAAACTTGATCTCACCACATCAAAGTGCCTTTAGATCATATCGATCAACCAACGATCACCTGGTAAACATAGACACGGAAATCTGTGACGCATTAGTAGTAATGAACCACCATGTGGTTGCAGTCTCACTGGATATTGAGAAAGCTTATGAAATGATTTATAAAGACAGGTTAGTATCAATTCTTACAGATTTGAAGGTAAAAGGAAATATCTTAGCTTTCCTTATTAATTTTCTTAAAATGAGATATCTCAAAGTCAGAATCCAAGACAAATTATCACAGGCAACTGAGATGACAAATGGTCTCCCACAAGGATTGGTCGTAAGTGTAATACTCTTCCTCATTGCAATAAATGAAGTGAGCCTTATAGTGAAAGAGCCTGTGAAAATATTTCTTTTGGCAGACGACATCACCTTACTATGTTGTGGAAAAAATCTTCAAGTTACCTCAAACATTATTCAAGAAACCCTAAACAATATCAGTAATTGGGCAGCCAATTCAGGCTTCTCCATTTCGAAAACAAAGTCTGAATGTATAATGTTTTCAAAAAGTCACTCTATTAGGGATGAAGTTACACTAAGAATCTACTTAAAAGGACATACACATGTAAAGTCCTTGGAATGATCTTCGAAGCCAAATACTCATGGAGACATCACGTATCTGCCCTAAAGGTATTAGGAGACTAAATGTCATTAAAATGTTGTCCTCTATTAAATGGGGCGCACAGTCTGAATGCTTAATCAAATCATTTAGGGCACTAATTCAGTCCAAACTGGATTATGGAGAAGTAATTTATAATTCAGCTCCAGAAAACATACTGAAAACACTGAAACCAACAATCAACAGTGCTTGTCGATTAAGTCTTGGTGCTTTTAGAACTAGCCCCTGCAACAGCCTATTAGTGGAAGCAAGACAAATACCACTAGCACTAAGACGCAAACTACAATGTCTGAAATATGCATATTCAACGTTTAGTATCCCACCCAATCCCACAAACTCAACCATTTTCCAAAATCCCAAAACAACCATACATGAAACACATCCAAAATCCCCACTACCTCTGAAAAAGACTTTAATATTGTTAAACCACTCATCTTACCTAGACGTTTAAATCCCATTCCACCCTGGCAAGACCATAAGATTACCATAAACACCCAATTGGTAAATACTCCTTGCTCTTCCTGTGAATCTAATATAAATGTCCAAGATGTGATAAAAGAAACTCTCCAAAAATATGATAACATCTACCAAGTTTACACTGACGGATCATAACGAGAAGGAAAAGCTGGTTGTGCAATAATTCTAACAAATGCTAATGAAGTCAATTCATATCGTCTCCCGGACTATTTTTCCATTTTCACATGTGAAACATGGGCAGTGCTTAATGCCATTGAAATCAGCATCAGATCTGCTAACAACATGCCTATTGTCATCTTTTCAGATTCAATATCAAGCCATTGGAAACCGATACACCAGCAGTCCAATAATCCAAACTATCCAAGAACTTGTATTTACCCAAAACACAAAAGGAGTCAAAATAAAACTAGTTTGGATACCTTCTCATAAAAAAATACAGGAAATGAGAATCCTGTAAAAATACAGGAAATGATTGCTGCAAAAATGGCAACATCATTACCAAATGCTGAACCGCAAATCCATGGCACCCAGAAAGATATACGACACCTTTTCAAGGACTCCTGTTTAAAGTATTGGAACTCACAATGGAAGATGGAGTCTACAAAGCTACATCGAGTAAGAAACTCCATTCTGGAACCAGGTCTATCGAAATCAAACTTCAAAAGAAGAGAAGTAGTCGTCATTACAAGGTTAAGGATCGGTCACTTTAACCTAAATTACTGTCATCTGTTCAAAAAATCCAACCCTGAACCCTGTCCTAAATGTGGCGCTACCGTGTCTACTTCTCATTTTATTCTTGACTGCCAAGGACTTGTTAATATAAGGAAATCATTAAACATAGAATGCAGCTTATATTCACTGTTCAAATCAGAAGAAGGTTGTAAAAAAATTGAAACTACTAGAAATAAGTAAATTGTTGAATGTAATATAATGATGCAATTTTTTTATGATATATTGATATAATGTTTATGGTGTAATGATTCAATTTGTAACCTTGAAATGTAATGTATGTAATCTATTGTAAACACAATGAGGTCGCTGATGACCTGAGCTGTTATAAAGCGACTGTAAATAAACAAATTTTTAAAAAATTGTTGGAGTAGTGTGTCTCTACTAGTTTAGCAATATCTGCAGCTAGCCAACTAGCGAGCGAGCGAGTTGGAGTGCGTTTCCGCGGAGCGGTCGGGACGAGCGTAAAGAGAGACAAGCCACAGCGGCCCGCTCTCCGTCTGCACGACAACAGCAGTGGCCTCGGCGTGCTGCAGCTGCGGGAGAACTGAAACATAATGATTTATGTTGCGTCGTATTAATATTGCTGTTCCGCCTCCTCTATTATTGGCGGCCGTCGTGTTAGCTGCTTGCGCCGTTCTGTCGTTCCGGTAGCAGATATAACCTGGAATATAAAGAGAAAGATGCGGGCTTAGCCATGTTTCACCCAGCATCACGACAGAAATATTGTGCCGAGCGAGAATGCTGTGTAGTTCTGACTGCCTCGCTCGCGCGCAGATGCCGTTGCAGTTCCAGAAGGCAACGGTGCAGCTGTTCCTATAGAAAGAAGGAGAAGCAGCCATTATTAAGGTGCGGGGGAGAGACGAGGTGCGGGCGAGGACGAGGAAGAGCGTGCCTCATCCGCCGCAGCGGCCGCCGTCACCTTGTCGTGAAGACATGATGGGAGGGAGTGAGTATCGGGAGAAAGATGAACTCGGCGTTGGTTATATACAAAATGGTTTATTGTACGTTCCTATGCAAGTACGTTTACCTAACAGAGCCTACGCAGCCCAGCACTCAGTCGGTCGTTGCCATGAGGAGGGTGGGGGAAGGGTGGCAGGTAGCGGCGGCAAATCCAGGGGCCTCAAGGCGGCGGCGGCGTATGCGGCGGAGAAGGCGGCGGCCACAAGGCGACGGCGCAGGCGGCGGCGAATACAGATAGGCTGGCGATGGGTCGCTCGGTTCGGCACGGCGTCGATTCCCGACTCGGTCAAACCCGAAGGCAACCGTAGAGCGGGACGCCGGCGATCACTACCGCACTCACGAAGAGCGGGAAAGGAGCGACCACTTCTTTTTTTTTCTCATTTTCCCCTCACCAGTAACCCTGGTGAGGCGGGAATTTATTCAATAACTGGATACAATTTAACTCCAGCGTTTCCGCTTGTGGAGTTTCGGGGAGGGCTATATCTTAAATATACTAATTATTCTAATGACTAAAACTATATACAGTGCCTCTTTGGGCGATTGAGTTTTAATATGAAATTAAAAATGGATTTGTTGTCAGTTCGTTATGGAAATTGTTCACTTTCTTCTGTTTTCGTTTTGTTTCATTCACTCACTCATTTATTCTTTAACTATATATACAACACATTCACTCACGCATTCATACCACACGACACAGCTCATCACTTAGCACTATTTACACTTTATACACTATACACTTTTGGTTTACGCCACGGCGCCGACTTTACTCAGGCGTCCGTGGCGCCGCGACGTCTTCAGGTCCTGGCGGTTCAGACCCGGCTGGGCGCGATTCCGCGCCTCCCACGCTGATTCCGGCGTTGGTGAGCGGCGACCGCCTCCCACGCACTATCTGCTCCCCCGCGTCGCACAGCTCAGAGAGCTTGTGCGGGGGAAGTGCGCGGAAGGTGAAGGCGACGTGCTTTGGGCCTTTTCTTCTGTGGAAGGCCCTGTGCACGTCGCTGTTCGCCGCTGCGCCGGTCTCGCGCAGGATGCGCGGAGCGGACGGCCTCAGCGCCCTAGCGAGCGCCGTTTCCGCCCGCTTCCGCAGCTCCGCCGGGAACTGATTTCGCACCCACAGAGCTCTGAACACGTCAGCATTGCGAGGGGTGCGGTCTTGGCGGAGGTTAGGAAGGTGCGGGCGCGCGCGAGGCCTGCTTATTCTCTGCGACCCGAATGGGGCGCAGAGTTGAAGGAGCAGCGGCGAAAACTTCGCACGCGTACGCCACAGGGCGCACGCACGCGGTGAATAATCGCCGCTTTGGGAACAGAAAGTTCGGGAGAGCGGAGAAGAGGTTTCAGAAGAAGAGTGCGGTGTTGAATTTTGGCCGCGAGATATCGAGCGTGCGCATGCCAGCGGAGACCGCTGTCAAGCAACACGCCCAGATATCTCGCTTCGCTCTGCCAAGGGAAGCGCGCGCCCGCCAAGCTCACCGTTTCATTGGGGTTTGCCCTCTTACGAGTGAAGTTGACGGCGACGCACTTGTCAAGGTTCAGAGCGAGTCGTTTCCGACTGAGCCATTCGGGAAGGGCGGCGAGACAGTCACTTAAATACTCAACTGACTGCCTGACGTTCGCCGATTTCGCGTAGTACGCGAAATCATCCGCAACGACCACTTCTTAGGCCGGGCCCGGTCTTATATACCGCCGGGCCACTCCATCCCCGGCGTCAGCGGGGGTGGCGTTGCCTTTGTTGGTGGGCACCTATAGGGGTGCGGCGGGGTGGCGAACGGTCGGCCTGGACATCTGGTCGCCAGATCAGCGCGGCCCGAGCGGAGGGCGGGCGGTGAAGGGCGCAAGACGGCGTCGCCTCACCACATCACCCCGCCCGTAAACAGCCGCAGGGGTCATTTGGAAACGCGACTGAGTACCGTGCTGCTATTATATACAAATACTATACTACTACACAGTACAACACAAATACAAATACACAATACAACACAATACTACTACACAATACAACACAAACACACTATACAAATTCTATAAAATACTATACTAACGCATATTAGATATTTACAACAAGAGACACAAAACACAATCTACATTAAAAAATGGCATGAGACATAAGACTGGTAACATCGGCAGTTCAAAAATGTCTTTGAGTCTTTTTGACATCCCCTTGAATTTTTATTTACAGGCTAGTTCACGTTTTTTTTACACGCTGATTCACGGTCCTTTGCATTTAGCATTTAGCACATCTCCCATTTTACGTTCACACACACACGAACACACATGGGTAGGCGGCTTCAGGCAGTGTCCGCAGCTTAGATGGTGTGTGGCAGTTGGTCGGGCGCCATCCGCCCTTTTCACACACCCGTGCCTCCAGGTGGGGGCGCAGGTTGGGCCCGTGCGTCAACGGCGCGCGGGATCTCGCCCGCCTGCGCTTCCGTGCCGCCCGTCATCAGTGCCCGCATTTCCCACAAGCAGTGCCGACGTGGGAGCCGAAAGGCGCTGGCGAAGCTTCGAGGCGCCATGGTAGGGACGCTGTGGCTGCGCTCTGCGGTAGAGTTTCCTCCCCACCGATGCGCGCGAAGGCGGCCGGCGCGCAGTCTCCGCCTCTGGCGCAGCCGGGGGCGGCCGCCCTTCTTCTTGTGTAGCGCCGCTGACTCCGGCTTGGCGTTGTCGGGATCGAGTCCAGCCTCTCCCGTCCGGTAGGGCCCTAGGGCTCTCAGGTTCAGTACTTGCCTGGGGCCAGCTGGTCGTGCCTTCCTAGGGTCCCGGACGTAGGGCTGAAGGAGCTTAAGCTCCGTCACCTGCCGCGGCTTCTGCTGTGGTGGGCACCTTGGGTCCCGAGGGACCTGACTAAATCCCACCGGGACGAGCTCACGTCCTGGTGTGGGCGGGCACTGCCAACTTGCATACTCCGTCTCGTGCCAGCCGTATGCATCGTGCTCACTCCTGATGACGGGGGACAGGGAGGTCTGGCCCGGTGGTGGCCAGTCCGCGCCGTTGTCAGTGAAGAGGCTCCTTCCCGGCGTGGGCGGGCAACGCCATGCCGCTTCCCATGGTAGAGGGGAGGAAGCTATGGGGTCCTCTGCTTCCAGGAGGTCCCTCCACGGGCTGCCGAAGATGGTAGCTAGTCTGCGGCCGAGTCGGGATTCGCGTTCCATTGCGGCTACTGCACGTGCTGCACTTTGCGTCCCGGCAGCGGGCGTAAGTTGTAGGGAGCTCGACTTGTGGCGGCGGTACTTCTTCCGCGGCTGGGAAAGGCCCAGTTGCTGGCGTCGGAACCGGCGAGGGGGAAGGGATTAAGGAGGCCGGGGGGCCGGGGGGTTGGTTGGGGGGGGGGGGGGGGTGGCCTGTTCCGAGTGACTGGGTTTCCGGTGTTGGGGCCCGTAACGCTAGGCTCAGTTACGATACGAGGTGGTTGGATTTCTGGTTCGGGTGGCAGGAATTCCGGAACTTTCCTTTGTGCTTGTGCGCGGGTGGCCGGCGTGGAACCGGTCGGGCAAGAGATTCCGATGGTGTGCGGTCAGAATCTTTCCGTTTGATATGGCTTGAATATCGAACGAGACCGGGCTCCTTACCTTCAAAACTTGATAGGGGCCTATCCAGCGGGGCGCTAATTTTTTGTTTTGCCCAGGCTACAAGGACAGATTACGCAGCAGCACCAGTTGCCCGACTTCAATGGGGAGTAGTATGTTCGCATCAATTTCCCTCTTATGCACAACGGGGCCTTCCGGGCTAAAGCCCAATTCTGCCCAGTTTTCACTATAAAAATTATTTACCTCCGGACGACGCGTTCCCCCTTCCCCCATTAATCCCCAAAAAAAAAAATTTTTGTTTTTTCCCGGGACTAAGAAAATTTCCCGTTTCCCCCTTTTTTCTCCAAAAACTGGTTTTCCTCTTGGAGACAAGCCCAAATTGCTGTCGACCCTTAATCCGCAAATCAAATAACTTTTTCCTTTTGGCGTGGGGCCCTTTCCCCGCTTCAACCGCATTTAACCCCTTTGGTTCGGGGGTTTTCCTTTGGCTGCCCCAAATTTCCCCCCGCCATTAATCTTAGCTCGTTTGGGGATTCCTTTCCGGCCCGGCCCGTTTTCCCCTTTCCCCCCATTAAACCCCTTTTCGAAACTTTTTTCCCTTCGGACTTAAAAGCCCCAAATTCCCCTTCCCCCCGCATTAATTTTTGGTTCAAAACTTGGTTCTTTTGGACAAGCGCCAATTCCGCTGTCCCCCGTATTCCCCCCTGTTCGAAAACGGTTTCTCTTGGAAAAGGGCCGATTCCGCCCCCCTGCTTAATCGCGGGTTTTTAAAAAATTTGGTTTCCTCTTCGGACTCCGAAATTTCCCCGCTGTCCCCCCCCGTATTTTTCGCTATTGGGCTTGGTTTTCCTCTTCGGACGTACAAGCGAATTCCCTCCCCCCCGCATTTCTGGTTCGAGCGGTTTTCCCTCTTCGGACAAAAGCCCCAAATTTCCCCGTTTCCGCCCCATTAACCCGCTTTAAAAAATTTATTTTTTTCGGACGTAAAAGCGCCAATTCCGCTGTCCCAAACCGGGCCTTTTTTTTGGTTTTTCACCCGGGGGGAAAATTTTTAAAATTTGGTTTTTTCCTTCCCCCCAATTTTCCCCCCCAATTCCCAAAAAATACCCCTTTTTTGCAAATTTTCCCCCCCAAAAAGTTAAAAATTTGGTTTTCCCTCTTCGGACGTAAAAGCGCCAATTCCGTTGTCCCCCCTTAATTTTCCTAGTTTTCCCCGGAAAAACCCTTTTCCGGGGTTTTCTTTTTCCCCTTTTTCCCTTTTACCAAATTCCTTCGCCCGTTAATCTCCTTTTAAAAATTGGTTTCCCTCTTCGGGTACCCCAAATCCCTTCCGCAAAATCTGCTTAAAACGGTTTTTCCCCGGACGTACCCTTTTCCCTTGTTATGCGTTAAAAATTTCCTTTCTGACAACCCATTGTTCCCACCCTTCTTGGCCCGGTTTTTTTGGCGCCAATTGGTTCCCCGCCCGTTAATTGTTAAAATTGGTTTTTCCTGGACGTACAAGCCCCAATTCCTTCCCCTTTCGCTGGCCCCGGGGTTTTTCCCTTGGACTACAAGCGCCATTCCCCTGTCCCCCCCGCTTAACCCCTGTTCAAAATTTGGTTCCTCTTGGGCCCTGGCGTTCCCTTCCCGCAATTTTTCCCCCATTCGAAAAACGGTTCCTCTTGACTAAAAACCCAATTCCCCCTGTCCCCCCTTTTTTCCCGTTTTCCAAACTTGGTTTCCTTCGGAAACCCAATTTCCCCGTTGTCCCCCCGATTTTCTGGTCAAAATGGCTTTTGGACTCGCGCCAACCGCTGTCGCCCAATCCTTTCAAAAACTTGGTTTTCCCTCTTGGACTACAAGCCCCAAATTCCTTTGTCCCCCCCGAATCGCTCTTGAAAAACGTTCCCTTTTCCCCGGCCCTGCTTTCCCGGTTCCGCCTTTAACCCCTTTATTGAAAACGGTTTTCCTCTTCGGCCCTCCCCAAATTCCGTTCCCCGATAATTGCTGTTCGAAAAGTTCCTCTTCGCCTGGCGCCATTGCTGTCCCGATTAATGGTTGGAAAATTTGGTTTCCTTTTGGACTACGCCCCAAATTCCCCTTGCCCCTACTTAAATTTTGTACAAAAATTTGGTTTCCTTTCGGACTTACAAGCCCCCAATTTCCCCTTTTTTCCGCCCGTTTTTTTGCTATAAAAACTTAGTTTCCTCTTCGGCTACAAGCCCCAATTCCGCTGTCCCCCATTAATCCCCTTTGTTCAAAAGGGTTGGTTTCCTCTTCCCCGAAATTCCCTTCCCCGAAAATCTCGCTGTCAAATCTTGGTTTTCTTCGGGTTTAAAGCCCCAAATTTCCCCTTGTCCCCCTTTAATCTTTATCGAACGGTTTTCCCTCCGGTTTGGCCCTTTCCCCTCTTTCCCCCGTTTTTTCCATGAAAATTTTGGTTTTTCCTCTTCGGATCCCCCAAATTCCCCCGGCCCCTTTAATCCCCCTTTTAAAAAGTTGGCTCTTGGACTAAAAAACCCCTTCCCGCATTAACCCTCTAAAAAATTTTTTCCCTCTTGGGCGCGCCATTTTCCCCCGCATTAATCCCATTCAAAACTTGTTTTTTGGGTTTCACCCGATTCCCTGCCCCCTATTAAATCTGTTTAAAGCTTCGTTTTCCCCCGGATTTTAAGCCCCTTGTTCCCAACTTTAATTTTAAATGAAAATGGTTTTCCTCTTGGACTCCGCCATTCTTTCCCCGAAAATTTTCTACCAAAAACGGCCCCGGACGTAAAGCCATTTTAACCTTTAATTTTGAAAAGAATTTTTTTCCTCTTCGGCTAAACCTTCCCCTTCCCCCCCGATTAATTCCTGTAAAATCCGTTTCTCTTCGGTTTTCAGGAATTTTCCCCCTTAAATCTTCTCTAAAAACTGGCTTTGGACGGCGAATTCCTCTGTTCCGCCCGTTAATGACTAAAACCCCTTTTTTCCTCTTCCGGGTCAAACCCCCTTCCCCGCATTAATTTTTTAAAAAGTTGGTTTCTCTTCGGATCCGTCCCTATCGCCCCTTATCCTTGGCTCAAAAGGTTTTCCCCTTGGGAAAAGCGCCAATTCCCTTCCCATTTTCTTTTTCCAAAACTGTTTCTTTTTAGCCCATTCCCGCTGTGATGAAATTTCGCGAAACTTTTTTCTCTTGGAAACCCCATTCCCTGCCCCGCCCTTAATCTCCAACAAAAGGTTTACCGGACTGCCCCACCCCCTTTTCCCCCCGTAATTTTGGGTTTTGGTTTCCTTTGGACTTTTAAACCCGTCCATCCCAAAATCTCGTAAAAACCCTTTTTCCCTTTTTTGGGACTAACCCTTGCTGCCATCGTAATTTCCCAAAAATTTTGTTCCTCTTCTGCCTCCCCAAATTTTCCTTCCCCTTTAACCCGCTGTTCAAAAAAGGGCTCTTCCCGTTTTTTAATTCCCGGTTCCCCCCCATTAAATCTCGCAGCTAAAACTGGTTTAAAACTGGCTTAAACCCATTCCGCTTGGTAACCCGTGGCAAGCCCGGTTTTTCCTTTGGATTTGGCCCCAATTTGTCCCCCGTTAACCCTAGTTCAAAAACTTGGGTTTTTTGGAGAACCCAATTTCCCCTTCCGGAAATAATCTTTTAAAACTTGTTTCTTCGGCCCCCAATTCCCAGTTTTTAAGCTTTTCAAAAACTGGTTTCCCCTTTTTGGATTTGGCGCAATTCCTTGTCCCCCCCACGTTTTTTTGTGCTCGGCCCTTTCCTCTTCGGACTTTTAAACGCCTTTTCCCGGTCCGCCGCATTAATCCTTTAAAACGGTTTTCTTGGACCCGCCAACCCGCTTGCCCATTAATTGTTAAAAATTGGTTTTCTTCGGACGAAAAAAACCCAATTCCCTTTGCCCCGCCCGTTAATTTTTCCCCCCAATTTGGTTTTTTGGACTGCCCTTCCCGCTTTTTGTTAATCCCTTTAAAATTTTACCTTTGGCCGCTATTCCCTGTCGAGTTTTGCTATGGGTTTCGATTTGGTTTTCCCTCTTTGCTAAAAAGTTTTTTCCCCCCTTTTAAATCGCGGTTGAAGCGGTTTTCTCTTGGCGACGCGACCCGGTCCCCTTTATGCTGTTTGAAAAATTTATTCCTTTTGGAAATACGCCAAATTCCCCCTTTCCCCTTTATTAACCCCTTTATTCGAAAACTTTTTTTCCTTTTCCTAAAAGGCCAATTTCCCCTGTCCCCCCTTTTAATTCTTGTTAAAATTTCCCCGTTCCCTCTTGTCCCTTCCCATTCCCCCGGTTTAAAATCTCGCTGTTAAATACTTTTTTCCCTCTTGGGTAAACCCCAATTCCCGTTTTTTATTAATCTTTCAGTCAAAACGGTTCTTTGGACTCCCAACCCCCTCGTTCCCCATTAATGAGCTCAGTTTTGGTTTTCCTCTTCGGACGTAAAAGCCTTTCCTTGCCCCCTTAATCTTTTCAAAAAGTTGGTTTTCCTCTTGGGGCCCCCATTTTCCCCCCAAATTTTCGCTGTTAAAATTTTTGGTTTCCTCTTCGGACGTAAAGCGCCAATTCTTGCCCCGCCCGTTTCCCTTTGCTCGAAAACTGGTTTTCCCTATTCGGACTTACAACCCCAAATTTCCCCTCTTTTCCGCCCGTTAAATCTTGCTGCTAAAAAATTTTGGTTTCCTCTTCGGACCGCGAATTCCGCTTCCCCCAATAATCTCGCCTGTTAGAAAAGTTGGCTCCCGGACGTAAACGAAAAACCCCGTCCCGCATTAATCTCGCTCAAATCTTGGTTTCCTCCTTGGACGTAGCGTAACCCCGCGTCCCCGTTTCCTGTTCAAACTTGTTCTTCTTCGACGTACAACGCCAATTCCCGCTGCCCCGACCTTAATTGTCGTTGAAAAACTTGGTTTCCTCTTGGATACAAGCCCTTTCCCCGGTCCCCCCCTTAAATCTCCTCTAAAACTTGGTTTAAATTTCCCCGGACGTACGCCCCAATTCCCGCTGTCCCCCGAAATTCGCTGGTTAAAATTGGTTTTCCTCTTAGTCCGCCCCCCTTCCCCCCATTAATCTCGCTGGAAGAACTGGTTTTTCTTGGACGTGGCGAATTCCCCTTCCCCCCGCATTAATCTCGCTTTTAAAAAATTTGTTTCTTCCGGAAAAGCCCCATTCCCTGCCCCGGCCGTTTTCTTCGTTAAAAAACGGTTTCCTCTTGGACGCAAGCGAATTGGTTCCCGCCCGAATCTTGCTCAAAAACGGTTTCAATTTGGACGTAAACCCCAATTTCCCCTTCCCCCCCTTTTAAACCCGCGGTTCAAAACTGGTTTTTCCTTTTCCCCGGACTAAAGCGCCTCCCTGGCTTTAATTTTTGGCCCCTTTGGTTTTTCCCCCCGGAAAACAACCCCAATTCCCTGCCCCGCCCCCATTTTTGGGGTTACGGTTCCTCTTCTGACTACAGCCCCAAATTTCCCCCTTTCCCACCTTAATTCCCCTCGTTAAACCGGTTTCCCCCCGGCGTCGGCGCATTTCGTGTCCCCCCGCTTTAAATCCCTAGCTCAAAAAACCGGGTTTTTTAACGGGGTAAACGAATTCCTGTCCCGCCCGTATTAATCTGGGGTTTAAAACGCCTCTTCAAATTTACAAGCGCATTTTCCCCGCTGTCCCCCCTTAATCCTATAAACGGTTTCAATTTGGACGACCCCCTTCCCCTGCCCCCTATTTTCTCGCTGGTTCCTTTTCCCTTTTTGGACTAAACGCCAATTCCCCTTCCCCCCCATTAACCCCTGGTTCAAAAACTTTTTTCCCTCGGTTGGCCCCTTCGCTTCCCGCTGAAAAACCCCTTAGTTCAAAACGGTTCCTCTTCGACGTAAAAAGAATTCCCTTCCGCCCGTATTAATCCCCTTTTCGAAAAACCGGTTTTCCTCTTCGGACTAAAACCCCAATTCCCCTTTTCCGCCCTTTTTTGCTACTGAAAATTTTTTCCCTCTTCGGACGTAAAGCCCCAAATTCGGTGTCCCCCGCATTAACCCTTTCTCGAAAACTTCTTTTCCTCTTCGGAACAAGCGAATTCCTTCCCCCCCTATAACCCTGGTTCAAAAAACCGGTTTTCTTCGGACTACAGGCCTTCCCCTTCCCCATTTCGCTAGTTCGAAACGGTTTTCCCTCTTCGGACTAAAGCGCCAATTCCCTTTCCCCCCTTAACCCTTTTTTGGGTTTTGGTTCGTTTCGGACTAAAAAAGGTTCCCCTTTGACCCTTAACTGTGGAAAACTGGTTTCCTCTTCACTAAAGCGATTCCCCTTTCCCACCCCTTAATCCTTTGTTTTGGTTTCCTCTTCGGACGTGGCAATTCTTTCCCCCCCGCTTTAAATCTCGCTATTTAAAAAACGGGTTTTTTTGGACGTGGCGAATTCCCCGCCTTTTAAAAATTCGTTGGGCTTTTTCTTCTTCGGACGTCCCGGCCAAATTTCCCCTGTCCCCCCGCATTAATCTCGCTATTCAAAAAAATTTTGATTCCTCTTCTGCGTAAAGCCCCAACCCCTTCCCCCCTTTTAACCCTTAGTTAAATCTTCGGTTTCCTCTTCGGACTACGGCCCCAATTTCCCCGTTTGTCGTCAACGTTAATTTTGCTGCTCAAAACCCGGTTTCCTCTTCGGATAACGCCATTCCTTGTTCCGCCCTTTAAAATGTATCAAAACGGTTTCCCCTTTTGGACTACAACCCCTTTTCCCCCTTCCCCCCCGCTTAATCTCCTTGTTCAAAAAGTTTTTTCCCCCTTGGACTGGCCAATTCCCTGTCCCCCCATTAACCCGCTAGTTCAAATTTTTTTCCCCTCTTGGTTGGCGCCTTCCGTTGTCCCCCCCGTTAATCTTTGCTCGAAAAACGGTTTTCCCTCTTCGGATACAAGCGCCAATTCCTTTTTTCCCTTTAAATCTTTAGCTGAAAACTGGTTCCTCTTCGGACTAACCCGCCGCCCCGTTCCCTTTGAAAAGTTGGTTTCCTTTTCGGATAAAAACCCTCCATTTTCCGTTTTCCCGCTCCGGTTCCTCCGGACAAAAGCGCTAATTCCCTTCCCCCTTAATCTCGCTGTTAAAAATTTTGGTTCTTTTTTGCGTAAAAGATTTTTCGGTTTTAATTTCCTCGTTGAAAATTTGGTTTTCCCTCTTCGGATTTTACGCCCAATTGTTCCCCCATTAACCCCTTTTGCCCCAAACCGGTTTAAATTTGGACTGCCCCTTTTTCCGCTGTCCCCCCCGTATTAATCTTGGTTCAATTTTTGGTTTTCTTCGGCCCGGCCCCAAACCCCGCTATCCCCGCTTAACCCGCTGGCTCAAAAAACCCGGTTTTTCCTCCGGACTAAGCCCCTTCCGCTGCCCCGGTTAATCGTAGTTCAACTGGTTTCCTCTTCGGTTAACCCCTTTCCCCTTCCCCCCGGCATTTCTTTTCTGGACTTTTCGGACGACGGGCCCCAATTCCCGCTGCCCCGCCCGTAATTCGCTATTCGAAAACTTTTTCCCCTTTTTGGACTCGCATTCCTTCCCCCGTTAATCCCCTAGTTAAAAACCCATTCCTCTTCCCCGTACGCCCCAATTCCCCTTCCCGCCCGTTTTAACCCCTTGGTTAAAATATTGGTTTCCTCTTCGGCCCGGGGCCCCAATTGTTTTGTCGTCCTTAATTTGCAAAATAAAACCGGTTTCCTTTGGATAAAACAAATTCCCCTCTTTCCCCCGTTTTTTGTAAAAACTTTTTTCCTCTTCGGACGAAAAGGCCCCTATTCCGCTGCCCCGCCCCATTAATCTCCTTGTTCGAAAAGTTCGGTTTCCTCTTCGGACGTCACGTTCACTGTCCCGCATTAATCTCGCTGTTCGAATATTTGGTTTTCCCTCTTCGGAGTCGCCCCAAATTCCCGTTTCCCCCCCATTAATCTTGCTGCTCAATTTGGTTTTTCTTCGGCCTGGCCCTCCCCCCTGTTCGCCCTTTAAATCTTGCGGCTAAAAAACGGTTTCCTCCCGGCCCCTCCCCAATTTGCCCCGCCCGCAATAATTTTTAGAAAAGTTCTTTTTCCTCTTCGGACGAAGCGCCAAACCCCTTCCCCCCGCTTTAAATCCTACCCAAAAAAACGGTTTCCTCCGGACGTACAGGAAAATTCCCCTTCCCCCTTTAAATCGCTGTTCAAACGGTTCTTCTTCCCCAAAACCCCAATTCCCCTTCCCGACCATTAATCTGCTCGTTGAAAACTTTTTTCCTCTTCGGACTACGCGAATTTCCCCGGTGCCCCCCTTTTCGCTAGCTCAAAATTTTGGTTTCAACTGGATACAACCCCCTTCCCCTTTTTAAATCCCCTGGTTCGTCGGTTTTCCCTCTTGGGTTTCGCGCCTCCGCTATCCCCCCCGCATTAATCTCTATAAAAACTGGTTTCCCCCTTGGCTAAAAGCCCCAATTTCCCCCTGTCCGCCCGTAATCTTGTTAAAAACGGGTTCCCTTTTTGACGTAAAAGCGAATTCCCTGCCCCGCCCGGTTATCCCCTTCGTTTTGGTTCCTCTTCGGACTGAACAATTCGGTCGCCCGTACTCTAGCTCGAACTTCGGTTTTCACCGGACGATACAGCGCAGTTCGCTGTCCGCCCGTATTAATCTCGCTGGTTCGCTTCCGGTTTCCTCTTCGGACGTACAAGGCCGTCCATAATGCGCCATGTAAACTGCTGGTTCGAAACTTGGTTTTCTCTTCGGACATTGCGCCAATTTCGCTGTCCCGCCCATTATCTGCTGATTCGAAAAACTGGTTTCCTCTTTGGACGTACAGCGCCAATTCTCCTTTTCCGCCCGCATAATCGTAGTTCAAACTGGATTCCTCTTCCCGAAAACGACAATTCCATGCCCCGCCTTTAATCTCTTTTTGACAAACGGTTCCTCTTCGGACGTACAGCGCCAATTCCCGTTGTCCGCCCGTTTTTCCCTTCGAAAAATGTGGTTTCCCTCTTCGGACATACAGCGCCATTTCCGTGTCCCGCCGCATTAATCCTGCTCGAAAACTGGTTTCCTCTTCGGACTTACAAGCGCCAATTCCGTGCCCCGCCCGTTAACCCTCAGTTCAAAACTGGTTTCCTCTTCGGACGTACAAACCCCAAATTTTCCCTGTCCCCCGCATTAATCTCGCTAGTTGCAAAACTTCGGTTTCCTCTTCGGACGTAAAAGGCGCCAATTCCTGTCCGCCGCATTAATCTCGCTACTTCAAAACTGGTTCTTTCCGGACTTTAAGCGCCAATTCCCGCCCGCCCGTAAATCTCGCTAGTTCGAAACTGGTTTTCCTCTTCGGACTCAAGCGCCAATTCCGCCGCCCGCATTAATCGCTAGTTCGAAAACTTCGTTCTCTTCGACGTACAGCGCCAATTCCCGCTGTCCGCCCGATTAATCTCGCTAGTTCAAATACTGGTTTCCTCTTCGGACTAAGCCCCAAATTTTCCGTTGTCTCGGCGTTAATCTTGCTAGCTCGAAAACACGGTTTCCCTCTTCGGACGTACAGCCCCAATTCCCTCTTCCGCCCGTTAATCTGCTAGCTCGAAAAACTTGGTTTCCTCTTCGGACGTACAGCGCCTATTCCCTGTCCCGCCGCTTTAAAATCTCCTGTTCGAAAAGTTCGGTTTCCTCTTCGGACGTACAGCGCCAATTCCCTGCCCGCATTAATCTCGCTAGTTCGAAATACTTGGTTTTCCCTCGGACGTACAACCAATTCCCTTTCCGCCCGTTAATCTCTGCTCAAAAAACTGGTTTTCTCTTCGGACGTACAGCGCCAATTCCCTGTTCCGCCCGTTAATCTGCGCTGAAAAACTGGTTTCCTCTTCGGACGTACAAGCGCCAATTCCCTGTCCGCCCGCATAATCTCGCCTGTTGAAAAGTTCGGTTTCCTCTTCGGACGTAAAGCGAAATCCGCTATCCCGCCGATTAATCTCGCTGGCTCAAAATTTGGTTTCCTCCTTGGACGTCGGCCCCTAATTCCTGTCCCCCCCGCATTAATTCGCTAGTTCAAACAGTTCTCTTCTGACGTAAGCGCCAATTCCGCTGTCCGCGTATTAATCTCGCTCGTTCGAAAACTTGGTTTCCTCTTCGGACGTCAAGCGCCATTATGTCCGGCCGCATTAATCGCTAGCTGCAAAACTTCGGTTTCAATTTGGACGCAAGCGCCAATTCCGCTGTCCCGCCGTATTAATCCCCCTTGTTCGAATACTTCGGTTTCCTCTTCGGACGTACAGCGCCGTCTACCCCGCCCGCTTTAAAATCTCTCAGCTCGAAAATTTGGTTTCCTCCGGACGTACGGCGCCAATTCCGCTGTCCCGCCCGCATTAATCTTGCTAGTTCGAAAACTTGGTTTCCTCTTCTGACGTACAAGCGCCAATTCCGCTGTGCCCGCATTAATCTCGCTGTTCGAAAACTTGGATTCCTCTTCGGACGTACAAGCGCCAATTCCGCTGTCCGCCCGCATTAATCTTGCTCGTTCCAAAACTTCGGTTTCTTCGGACGCAAGCGCCAATTCCGCTGTCCTGCCCGCATTAATCTCGCTAGCTCGAAAACTTCGGTTTCCTCTTGACGTACAAGCGCCAATTCCCGCTGTCCCGCCGCATTAATCTCGCTAGTTCGAAAACTTGGTTTCCTCTTCGACGTCAGCGCCCATTCCGTTGTCCCGCCCGATTCATCTCTACTCGAAAACTTCGGATTCCTCTTCGGACGTACAAGCGCCAATTCCCGCTGTCCCGCCCGCATTAATCTCGTAATTGAAAACTGGTTTCTTTCGCCGTACAAGCGCAATTCCTCTGTCCGCCTGCATTAATCTCGCTAGTTCGAAAAATTCGATTCTTTGACGACAGCGCCAATTCCCTGTCCTGCCGCATTAATCTGCTAGTTCAAAACGTCGTTTCCCTTTGACGTAAAGCGCAATTCCGCTGTCCTGCCCGCATTAATCTCGCTAGCTCAAAAAATTTCCGATTCCTCTTCGGACGCAAGCGCCAATTCCGCTGTCCCGCCCGTATTAATCTCGCTAGTTCGAAAACTGGGATTCCTTTCGGACGTACGAGCGCCAATTCCGCTGTCCCGCCCGCATTAATCTCGCTAGTCGAAAACTCGGTTCTTTCGGACGTACAAGCGCCAATTCCGCTGTCGCGCCCATATTAATCTCGCTAGTCGAGAAACTTCGGTTTCTCTTCGGACGTACAAGCGCCAATCCCGCTGTCCGCCGTTAATCTTGCTAGTTCGAAAACTTTCGGTTCCCTTTCGGACGTACAAGCGCCAATCTCGCTGTCCCGCCCGGGTTAATCTGCTAGCTCGAAAACTTGGTTCTCTTCGGACGTACAAGCGCCAATTCCGCTGTTTCCTCCCAGTTAATCTCGCTAGCTCGAAAACTTCGGTATCCTCTTCGACGTACAAGCGCCAATTCCCGCTGCTCGCCCGTTAATCTTGCTAGCTCGAAAACGTCGGTTTCCTTCGGACGTACAGCGCCAATCCCGTGTCCCGCCCGTTAATCTTGATAGCTCGAAAATCTCGGTTTCCTCTTCGACGTACAAGCGCCAATTCCGCTGTTCCGCCCACGTTAATCTTGCAGCTCGAAAACTTCGGTTTCTCTTCGACGTACAAGCGCCAATTCCGTGTCCGCCCGCATGAATCTCGCTAGTTCGAAAACTTCGGTTTCTTTCGACGTACAAGCGCCAATTCCCGCTGTCCGCCCGCATTAATCTCGCTAGTTCGAAAACTTCGGTTTCCCTTCGGACGTACAAGCGCCAATTCCCGCTGTCCGCCCGCATTAATCTCGCTAGTTCGAAAACTCGATTCCTCTTGACGTACAGCGCCAATTCCCGCTTCCCGCCCGATTAATCTCGCTAGTTCGAAAACTTCGGTTCCTCTTCGGACGTACAAGCGCCAATTCCGCTGTCCGCCTAAATCTTGCTAGTTCGAAAAACTTTGGATTCCTTTTCGGACGTACAAGCGCCAATTCCCGCTGTCCCGCCCGCATTAATCTCGCTAGTTCGAAAAACTTCGGTTTCCTCTTCGGACGTACAAGCGCCATTCCGCTTCCGCCCGGGTTAATCTTGCTAGCTCGAAAACTTCGGTTCTCTTCGGACGTACAAGCGCCAATTCCGCTGTCCCGCCCGCATTAATCTCGCTAGTTCGAAAACTTGGTTTCTCTTCGACGTACAAGCGCCAATTCCGCTGTCCCTCGCATTAATCTCGCTAGTTCGAAAACTTTGGTTCCTCTTCGGACGTACAAGCGCCAATTCCGGTGTCCCGCCCGCATTAATCTTGCTAGTCGAAAACTTCGGTTTCCTCTTCGGACGTACAAGCGCCAATTCCGCTGTCCCGCCCATTAATCTCGCTAGTCGAAAAACTTCGTTTCCTCTTCTGGACGTACAACGCCATTCCGCTGTCCCGCCCGCATTAATCTCGCTAGTTCGAAAACTTCGGTTTCTCTTGGACGTACAAGCGCCAATTCCGCTGTCCGCCCCATTAATCTCGCTAGTCTTGAAAACTTCGGTTTCCTCTTCGGACGTACAAGCGCCAATTCCCGCTGTCCCGCCCGTATTAATCTCGCTAGTTCGAAAAATTCGATTCCTTTCGGACGTACAAGCGCCAATTCCGCTGTTCCGCCCGCATTAACTCGCTAGTTCGAAAACTTCGGTTTCCTCTTCGGACGTACAAGCGCCAATTCCGCTGTCCCGCCCGCATTAATCTCGCTAGCTTGAAAAATTTGGATTCCTCTTCGGACGTACAAGCGCCAATTCCGCTGTTCCGCCCGATTAATCTTGCTAGCTCAAAAACTTCGGTTTCCTCTTCGACGTACAAGCGCCAATTCCGCTGTCCGCCCGCATTAATCTCGCTAGCTGAAAAACTTCGGTTTCTCTTCGGACGTACAAGCGCCAATTCCCGCTGTCCCGCCCGCATTAATCTCGCTAGTTCGAAAAATTGGTTCCTCTTCGGACGTACAAGCGCCATTCCCGCTTGTCCCGCCCGCATTAATCTCGCTAGCTCGAAAAACTTCGGTTCCTCTTCGGACGTACAAGCGCCAATTCCGCTGTCCCGCCCGCATTAATCTCGCTAGTTCGAAAACTTCGGTTTCCTCTTCGACGTACAAGCGCCATTCCGCGTCGCGCGCGATTAATCTCGCTAGCTCGAAAACTTCGGATTCCTTTTCGGACGATAAGCGCCCATTCCCGCTGTCCCGCCCGCAGTTAATCTTGCTAGTCGAAAACTCGGTTTCTCTTCGGACGTACAAGCGCCATTCCCGCTGTCCCGCCCGCATTAATCTCGCTAGTTCGAAAAATTCGATTCCTCTTCGGACGTACAACGCCAATTCCGCTGTCCCGCCCGCATTAATCTCGCTAGTTCAAAAACTTCGGATTCCTCTTCGACGTACAAGCGCCAATTCCGCTGTCCGCCGCATAATCTTGCTAGCTCGAAAACTTTGGTTTCTCTCCGGACGTACAAGCGCCAATTCCGCTGTCCGCCCCATTAATCTCTCTAGTCGAAAACTCGCTTTCCTCTTGGACGTACAACGCCAATTCCCGCTGTCCCGCCCGCATTAATCTCGCTAGTTAAAAACTTCGGTTTCCTCTTCGGACGTACAAGCGCCAATTCCGCTGTCCCGCCCGCATTAATCTGCTAGTTCAAAAAATTGGATTCTCTTCGACGTACAAGCGCCAATTCCGCTTTTCCGCTCGCATTAATCTTGCTAGCTCAAAACTTCGGTTTCCTCTCGGACGTACAGCGCCAATTCCGCTGTCCTCCCATTAATCTCGCTAGTCGAAAACTTCGCTTTCCTTTGGACGTACAATCGCCAATTCCGCTGTCCCGCCCGCATTAATCTCGCTAGTTCGAAAACTTCGGTTTGCTCTTCGGACGTACAGCGCCAATTCCGCTGTACCGCCGCATTAATCTCGCTATTCGAAAAACTTCGGTTTCCTCTTCGGACGTACAAGCGCCAATTCCGCTGTCCCGCCCTATTAATCTCGCTAGTTCGAAAAATTCGGATTTTTCGGACGTAAAGCGCCAATTCCCGTGTCCTGCCCGCATTAACCTCGCTAGTTCGAAAACGGTTTCCTCTTCGACGTACAGGCCCTAATTCCCGCTGTCCCGCCCGCATTAATCTCGCTACTGGAAAATTTGATTCCTCTTCGGACGTACAAGCGCCAATTCCGCTGTCCCGCCCACGTTAATCTTGTAGCTCGAAAACTTCGGTTTCCTTCGGACGTACAAGCGCCAATTCCCTCTGTCCGCCCGCTTATTCTCGCTACTCAAAACTTGGTTTCCTCTTCGGACGTACAAGCGCCAATTTCGTTCCGCCTGCATTAATCTCGCTACTCGAAAACTGGTTCCTTTCGACGTACAAGCGCCAATTCCGCTGTCCCGCCGCATTAATCTCGCTAGTTCGAAAAACTTCGTTTCCTTTCGGACGTACAAGCGCCAATTCCGCTGTCCGCCCGTATTAATCTCGCTATTTCGACAAACTTCGGTTTCCTCTTCGGACGTACAAGCGCCAATTCCCGTTGTCCCGCCCACGTTAATCTCGCTAGCTCGAAAAACTTCGGTTTCCTCTTCGGACGTACAAGCGCCAATTCCCGTTGTCCCGCCCACGTTAATCTCGCTGGTTCGAAAAACTTCGGGTTCCTCTTCGGACGTACAAGCGCCAATTCCCGCTGTTCCGCCCACGTTAATCTTGATAGCTCGAAAAATGTCGGTTTCCTCTTCGGACGTACAAGCGCCAATCCCCCCAAAAAAATCCCGGTGTCCCGCCCGCATTAATCTCGCTAAGTTCGAAAAACTTCCGATTCCTCTTCTGACGTACCCGCTTCCCGCCCGATTAATCTCGCTAGTTCGAAATTCGGTTTCCTCTTCGGACGTACAAGCGCCAATTCCCGTTGTCCTGTCAACGTTAATCTTGCTAGCTCCGAAATACTTCGGTTTCCTCTTCGGACGTACAAGCGCCAATTCCCGCTGTCCCGCCCGCATTAATCTCGCTAGCTCGAAAAAACTTCGGTTCCCCCCTTAATCTGCTGTCGAAAACTTCGGTTTCCTCTTCGGACGTTCCCGCTTTCCCGCAAGCATTAATCTCGCTACTTCGAAAAATTTCGGTTCCTCTTCGGACGTACAAGCGCCCATTCCCGCTGTTCCACCCGCATTAATTTCGCTAGTTCAAAAACTTCGGTTTCCTCTTCGGACGTACAAGCGCCAATTCCCGCTGTCCCGCCCGCATTAATCTCGCTAGCTGGAAAAAATTTGGATTCCTCTTCGGACGTACAAGCGCCAATTCCCGCTGTTCCGCCCACGTTAATCTGGCTAGCTCGAAAAACTTCGGTTTCCTCTTCGGACGTACAAGCGCCAAACCCCGCTGTCCCGCCCGCATTAATCTCGCTAGCTCGAAAAACTTCGGTTTCCTCCTTGGACGTACAAGCGCCAATTCCCGCTGTCGCGCCCGTATTAATCTCGCTAGTTCGAGAAACTTCGGTTTCCTTTTCGGACGTACAAGCGCCAATTCCCGCTGTCGCGCCCGCATTAATCTCGCTAGTTCGAAAAACTTCGGTTCCAAAACTTCGGTTTCCTTTGGACGTACAAGCGCAATTCCCGCTGTCCCGCCCGATATCTCGCTAGTTCGAAACGCGTACGCCCTATACCCTCGCCGAACATTCGGTTTCCTGTTTAACACAAGCGCCAATCCCTGGTGTCCCCCCCGATTAATCTCGCTAGTTCGAAAAACTTCGGTTTCCTCCTTGGACGTACAAGCGCCAATTCCCGCTGTCCCGCCCGCATTAATCTCGCTAGTTCGCCCGCCCGCAATAATCTTGCTAGTTCGAAAAACTTCGGTTTCCTCTTCGGACGTACAAGCGCCATTCCCGCTGTCCCGCCCTGGTTAATCTTGTTAGTTCGAAAAACTTCGGTTTCCTCTTCGGACGACAAGCGCCAATTCCCGCTGTCCCGCCCGCATTAATCTCGCTAGTTCGAAAAACTTCGGATTCCTCTTCGGACGCACAAGCGCCAATTCCGCTGTACCGCCCGCATTAATCTCGCTAGCTCAAAAAATTCGGATTCCTCTTCGGACGTACAAGCGCAATTTCCCGCTGTCCCGCCCGTATTAATCTCGCTAGTTCGAAAACTTCGGTTTCCTCTTCGGACGTACAAGCGCCAATTCCCGCTGTCCCGCCCGTATTAATCTCGCTGGTTCGAAAACTTCGGTTTCCTCTTCGGACGTACAAGCGCCAATTCCTGCTGTCCCGCCTGCATTAATCTCGCTAGTTCGAAAAACTTGGGTTTCCTCTTCGGACGTACAAGCGCCAATCCCTGCTGTCCCGCCTGCATTAATCTCGCTAGTTCGAAAAACTTCGGCCTTCCTCTTCGGACGTACAAGCGCAATTCCCGCTGTCCCGCCCGCATTCCGCGTCCCGCCCGCATTAATCTCGCTAGTTCGAAAAACTTGGTTTCCTCTTCGGACGTACAAGCGCCAATTCCCGCTGTCCCGCCCGCATTAATCTCGCTACTTCGAAAAACTTCGGTTTCCTTTCGGACGTACAAGCGCCAATTCCCGCTTTCCCGCCCGCATTAATCTCGCTAGTTCGAAAAATTCGGTTTCCTCTTCGGACGTACCCCGGCCGCCCGATTAATCTCGTAGTTCGAAAAAGGTTCCTAACCCAATTCCCCTCCCCCCATTAATGCTTGAAATTCGGTTTCCTCTTCGGACGTACAAGCGCCAATTCCGTGTCCCGCCCACGTTAATCTTGCTAGCTCGAAAAACTTCGGTTTCCTCTTCGGACGTACAAGCGCCAATTCCCGTTGTCCCGCCCACGTTAATCTTGATAGCTCGAAAAATGTCGGTTTCCTCTTCGGACGTACAAGCGCCAATTCCCGCTGTCCCGCCCGCATTAACCTCTCTCTTGATCAACCGCCTATTTCGCTCGCTGTGAGCGGCCCTAGCAGATCCAAACTATCCGTGATGCGGCGTCCCGCGTCTGCGTCTACTACCATATCTATGCCTTGATTTTCACTCGGCTCAAAATTTTTTTTAAACCCATTACGTATATGCCCCTTTTCTTCGATTTTCTCCGAGGGCGAGAGTCGTCACGTCCCCTTGAACCTGCATTGATTGTTCCGTAACGAAATACTACTTTCAAACTTCACTGAAATCTAAGCCAAGTATCCCTCGTGATTTTGGTCCCTCAATCCACTATGGCGTGTCATGCTCGCATGTTACCTTATCAATCAAAAATGGCACACACACTGACCAAGTATCGCAGATTGTGCCCAGAAGCGCTTTTAATTGCCAAACCCTATTTGAAAAGGAAGTTGACCGAAAGGAAAAATTTTGGAACCCGCATAAAGTAACCGCAGCTCCGTGTCGACCAGGAATTGGTGCTGTCTTCTAATATCCTACCTGATCGTCATGCTGTCCGCCGGAGTAACGGCTAATACTTCATCCCCGACCTGGTGGTCGGATTTATTAGTTTCCAATTCACATCCCTTTTTTTGACAATCCCTACCGTACAGTGACCGGATTTTTACATTTATCCATTATTAATGGGCATTTTTTATGTGGTGGTCTGCTTGCCCGCAATTAAAACATTTTGTTTTTTCCCGGACACACTCGCGAAAAATGGCCTGCTTTCCACAATGATGCATTCTCTACCTTTAAATGACTGTCTAGGAGGTGGCAATGTTTGCGGCGCGGATCCCAGGTTCCGACCTCGGGGAGGTTGCTGAATGACATAGAACTCCGAACCTGCACCGAACGGCAAGGTTGATGAGTTAGCTCGGTGGTCCTCATTTCATCCTCGTAAGGGGGGAAAGGGAATCCTGCACCGGCACATACGGGTGTGGTGGTGTTCCCCGTTGCGTTACCCGTGCGGCGAGTAGGGCGCATAAAATGATTTTGTGCCGCCGTCTGCGGCATTGTTGCGCACTGTGCGTACCTTGCGGGGCCCCCCGCTAAGACAGTTCAGTGAACTGACGCTTGGTCACAGACGCATGGCTCCTAGCTATTGCTTCTTCTTGGTTTGCAAACGTTACTGCTTCTAACATTGTTTTGGATTGCAAACCCTGCCACGAACCGACTTTTCCCTCTCAAACCTGCAATAAATTGTCTAGCAATCTTTCCTCAAACATTGTTTTGGGTTGTAGCTGCGTCGGGTTACTATAGCAGCTACGTGCTGACGTTCTAGCGACGCGAGCCTGCTGGAGAAGTCGCTAATCGACTCCAAGTGCTTTTGACTACAATCATTAAACATTTTCTCTATGGGGGGCCGTGATAATTTTGGAGAGAACCTATCTTTCATATATTTACAGAAATCCTAGTATGATCCCCTACATATGCATTGTTTTCCGAAAATTTCCCGATGCAATCCCGGCCAGCCGTAAGCGAGCTACAAGTGTTACGGCCTCACTCCAATTACTAAAATTACTAACTATTCGGAGACGTTCTAGAAAGGTTTCGATGCGGGTACCGTCCTCGCCACTGAACATCGGAACGAGACAGATCTGCCCAGCTGATACATTGGCTTGTGCCGGAAAATTTTGTGAAGAGGGGTTGCTGGGCCTTCAATTGTAAATACCGGGATATAAAATCCATGAGATCTGAGCTATGCCCACATTCCCAGGGCAAGGGAACTGCTGATTGCCTCGGTGCGGCATGCTACTGCTTAATCAATCCCAAGCGAAAATTTTGAATCCAGATTGTAAGAAAAATTAATTTTGGTTGGGCCCGTTACATTACCGAGTTCGCTTTCGTCGCTTGCTACAGAATGCTTACTCATGGTGGGGTTTGAACCCGTGCCCCTTTCAGCCAGATTATCCTACGCTCCTCCTCTACGGGTTGCGATTACAATCCCCACCTGACGCCAATATGTCGTGAAGCCCATGATGGGAGGAGTGAGTATCGAGAAAGATGAACTCGGCGTTGGTTATATACAAAATGGTTTATTGTACGTTCCTATACAAGTACGTTTACCTAACAGACTACGCAGCCCAGCACTCAGTCGGTCGTTGCCGAGGAGGGTGGGGGGTGGCAGGTAGCGGCGGCAAATCCAGGGCCTCAAGGGGGCGGCGGCGTTGCGGCGGAGAAGGCGGCGGCCACAAGGCGACGGCGCGGGGCGGCGGCGAATACAATAGGCTGGCGATGGGTCGCTCGGTTCGGCACGGCGTCGTTTCCCCGGACTCGGTAAAACCCCAAAGCAACCGCAGAGCGGGACGCCGGCGATCACACCGCACTCACGAAGGCGGGAAACGAGCGACCACTTCAGGGGGGGCCCCGGTCTTAACCGCCGGGCCACCCATCCCCGGCGTCAGGGGTGCGTTGCCTTTGTTGGTGGCACCTAGGGGTGCGGGGGCGAACGGTCGGCCGGACATCTGGTCGCCAGACCAGCGCGGCCCGAGCGGGCGGGCGGTGAAGGGGCGCGCCGGCGTCGCCTCACCACAACCTAATGGGAGTGCACAAGAAGCTGTGTCACTACCATCTCGAGGATGGTCGCCGGCCACTCAGCAGGATCGCAGCCGGATACTGCTCGCATGAGCGTCTGCGTTACACGCAAGTTAAGTTTGCAAACCAGCAGTCAGGGTAGAGACTGATAATCTGCTAAGTATCGGGTTCGATACCACAGGATGACCAGTGAAGTAAAACTCACAAGAAGATATTACATTTAATTTGGCAATACCCCTGTACACGTTGGAACGGCCGAAAGATGTTATGAGCTCAGTGACTTGTGAGCGAATACGCTGCTTTGGCCGTCGTGCTTCTATATATATATATATATATATATATATATATATATATATATATATATATATATATATATATAAACATGTTTACAAGACATTACTAGAACAAGGTTTTACAGATTTCACAGAGGCAGTTTCCAGAACGTTTCAGGATGTAGCATGTTTATCACTGAATCGTCGATACATATACATATACACAACAAAACATATACACAAGTAAATTTGGAAACGTGAAGCAAGTAGCAGGTGGTGCACTCGGCTGGGCGGCACCGCCTGGAGGTCGCGGGGTGCGGATCTTCCTTGTTGATGTTTCCAATGGAATACATAACTCCTTCACACCCGATTCGAAGTTAATGCCCTCATTAACTTGTTTAAGACGAAAGTGATGCAAAGGATACGTACATTTTTGGTAATGAATTTTCTAAATGCAGCGCACAGAATACATAGACTGAGTACAGAGAAGTTACGTTAAATACATTTAATTTTCTTCCAAACAGTGTAATTTGGTACTATAGGTGTTAAATCTAATATGAGTTTGTATATATCGAGATGAGAATAGTGAAACTGTATTTGTTGATTTACTATAGGTTCACTGTGAATAAATACAAGAGGAAAACTCTTTATATAATTTGTTGGTTTAGGTTCTAAAGTAGTTTCCATGGAAGATAATGAACAACTTAAGTTGCTATATACCAGATGCGGGCCTTGTAATTGAACTGAGGCTTGACTATTTTCACATGTTTGCAAAACAATTTCTTTGCCAGTAGAAAAGAAAAAGATATTAGCATTATTCAGTAATTGAAAAAGTTTGATATCATTGATTATTTTGGCAAAATTACAATTCACAGTTTTGTTAAATTGATGGGGTTGTCTAATTATAGTACAGACATACATAAGTCGTAGTACCTTTTACACAGGAGTTGGTTGACCATTTCGATGCAGAGCCCTGTAGATAATATCCTTCAGATGGTATTAGTACTGTAACGAATATTGCGTCACCGGCCGGCATCACAACGAACTACCTGTACGTGCGGATTGCGTCACCTGCCGGCGCCACTACGAGCTGCCTGTGAGCGCGGATTGCATCATCTGCCGGCAGATTTTCCAGAACGTCGCGGCGTCCGGGAAAATTCTGAGGCACTCGCCGAGTATAAATACGCGGGGCCGGCGACCGCGAGTCAGTCTTAAGTCCGCAGTGGAAGCTGAACTGTGAAGTGTGTGCATCGCGGTGAATAGCAGTACAGTGATTGTGCTCAGTGACGTAAACCGTGGCCAGTGCATCGTACTGTGGTCGGTGACGTGAACTGTGACCAGTGCATCGAACTGTGATCAGTGCAGTGAACTGTGGCTAGTGCTTAGGACTGTGCGAGTGTGTAAGAGAAGAATTGTAAATAAATAATCAGAGAAGTGCAGTGTAAATAAATCAAGAGAAGAGATAAATAAATAATCAAGAGAAGTGTAGTGCAAATAAATAATCAAGTGTTTTCGGTGATTATGTTAAGAAACAAAATAAACGTTTTTGTTAAAATAATACGAGACTTTTAATTTAACACCTAGAAACGTAACAGTACAATATTATCAATAGTAGGTACTGGAGTGATTGAGTATAATTGATAATTGTTATCGTCGGTACTAGGTACTGATAAAATAACTACTAGACCTTTTTCTATCATTATAACTTGGGATTTAGTAAATTTTAAATTTTCCTATATGTGATAAGGGTCAGTATGGACAATTGCTTTGCTTGAATATATAACACGAACATGATTAACAATATTTAAGATGTCTTCCCTGTGAAAATAGCTGTACGTTGGTCATGTCATTAAAAGATAGACTTAAAGTATTTTCCAGTGTCTGTACTATTTTTGAAAGTCTTTTTAGACACATTACAATGCATTGATATTATTCTAGAATGTTTATTTGAAATTATTGGGTTCGCACACCCGCCCAATATATTGCGACACGCTAGCCTCTCGGTAGCAGTATAGCTCTGTAGAAGGCTACAGCAAGATGGCCGAAACGTCAGCTCCATCGACCATGACGCGGCTAATCCCGGACAGCCAAGAATTCAAAGACTAGAAATTTCGTTATCCTAGACACGGCTGCGAGACACTCCGACAGTTCCGTTGCCAAATACGACCGCTGATCCTTGTTCAAATGTTTACTGGCGCAAGCAACCATGTGCTTGCCGTCCTTGAACTCTTGCGACAAAACACCACCAATGGAGTTAGGAATCCGTCGTCAGAACGGTCTACTAAAATCGGAAATCTTGCACTGGATATTCTGTTAAGCAATCACTAACGTTTTAAAGACTCTCTGCTGAGCCTCTTTCCATGAATATTCCCAGTCCTTCGTGAAAGGGTAGTTAAGTTTAATGCAACCTCAGCAAAATCCTTTATGAATTTCCTATAGTACCCTACCAGCCCGAGAAAGGATTGGAGTTGTTTCAGGATGGAACAGGGAATGACTTAATGGCCTATATTTTTCCTCCGTCGGGTTCCAATCCCCATTCAGAAATGACATGCCCGAGAAAACGTGTTTTCTTTTGGAAAAATTTACATTTTTTCGGTTTTAACTTCAGCGGTCTTAACCGCTAGAATATCTCTTTCAGGCCCAGAATGTGGCCCGTCACAGTTTTATCGTAGCGCAGGATATCATCCAAATAGACGATGCAGCACTTATTTATTAACCCATCCATTACTTTGGTCATCAACCTCATAAATAGGGCGGGGGCGTTAACTAGCCCAAATCCCATGCGAATACATTCATAATGGCCATTCGGGGTGCTGAAGGTGGTAAACTCCCAACTTTTCTCGTCGATTTCCACCTGCCAGTAGCCTTAGCCACCTGCCTTAGCCACCTGCCAGTAGCACAGATCGAGCGACGAGAAGTACCTCGCCCTGCCTAATTGATCAAACATTTCATCTACGTGGGGTAGGGGGAAGACTTCTCTTTTACATAGCATCGTAGGCTTTCACGGCCGGAGTCAATATTAGTAGAAGTTTCCGGGCTGGTAGGCCGTGGTCCAGTTGGCATTGAAGTACCAAACGTTTCGTCCACAGCTGCGGTGGACATCTTCAGTGGCGGCAGCGTCGTGGGTAGTCTCCGGGTCGGCGGCTGTCCAGCGACTGACGCCGCGTTCTGTGGCGGCGGCTTTATAGTCGGCGTGAGGGGCGCTGCGGTGGAAATTCGCGCGCTAGCTTGCGATTGGTCGATGGTTCGCGGGCTGGCTCCCGATAGGCTGTCGATTGCGTTGTGGCTGTTTGAAACTCTGTCCTTATATGGTTTTGTTTTGGTTTTCGGAGTACGGATACCAGATAGAATTGAGTTTGAGACCTTCTTCTTTCCTGTTGAAGTTATTGGATGCTTGAAAATCTCAATGCTTCCCCTTGTAGCCTGGCGGTAGTTTGGTGGTAGATAGTATATCGGTGTCTTCAAACAGGATGTCGTGCTCCCCTTTCCCCAGAGGTCATGCTCAGCCACAGCAGATTTGTCTGTGTATCCTAAGCGGCAATTCCGTTTGTGTTCGGTGAGGCGCGGGTTTACAGAACGTTGTGTAGTGCCAATGTACACTGAGCCGCAGGAGCAATGTATCCTGTAGACGCCTGCTGTCATTAGCGGGTCCCTGTGGTCCTTGGGCTGATCTGGGAAAAGATGCGGAGCTGAGTGGTGGGGTGAACATGGTTTTAATATTGTGTTGTTTGAGAATCTTGCCAATACGGTCCGTGATGTTTTTGATATATGGCAGCGACACCGTGTAGGTGGTTTCTTCGGGGACTGCGGGGTGTTATTTGGGGCGTAGTGCTCGCTTCACTTCGAATTGAATATCCATTGGCCTTTAGGGCATTCTCCAAATGACCAAGTTCTTGGTGAATATTTTGTTTTTGCATAAGCGTGTAGCGCGGTGAAGAGTGTTTTCATCATAGCTCTCTTGTGGCTGGATGGTGGTTCGACAGTTTGTTAAGATATCGGTCCGTATGGGTGGGTTTCGAAATACAGTGTGGCAAAAGGGAACCATCTTATTTTTTGTTTACCAGTACATCAAGAAAAGATATTTTTCCTTCGGTTCCTTCTAAATTTTAGAACTGTAGCGTGGATGAATGCTGTTCAGATGTTGAAGAAAATCCTTCAGCGTATCCTCCCGTGGCTCCAGATGACGAACGTGTCATCGACTAACGTAACCAACAATTCGGTTTAAGAGGTGCAGTATTTAGTGCTGTGGCCTCGAGCTCTCCATGTATAAGTTCGCTACACCGGACTCAGCGGGTTACCCATAGCTACTCCATCCTTCTGTTCATAAAATTCACCATTCCAGACAAAATATGTATGGTAAGGACGTGATGGAAGGTTCAGTGATGTCCTCGGGAATAAACCTCGCAAAAGCTAATGTCTCTAACGGAACCATGGTGAATAATGCACGACCAAGTAACACCACACCAGCCCCCGAAGAAACCACCTACACGGTGCCCTGCCATTTTCAAAACATCACGGACCGTATTGGCAAGATTCTCAAACAACACAATATTAAACCATGTTACCCCCACCACCCCAGCTCCGCAATCTCTTCCAGATCAGTCAAGGCCCAAAGGGACCCGCTAATGAAGCAGGCGTCTACAGGATACATTGCCCTAACGGTAACATTGGCACTACAACGTTCTGTCAACACGCGCCTCCCCAAACACAAACGGAATTCCCGCTAGGATACAGACAAATCTGCTGTGGCTGAGCATGACCTCTCGGGAAGGAAACGACATCCTGTTTGAAGACACCGATATCATCTCCACCAACACTACCATTAAACCGGAAGTTATTGAGATTTTCAACCCAATAATTTCACAGGAAAGAAGAAGGTCTCAACTCAATTCTATCGGGTATCCCGTACTCCGCAACCCAAACAAAACCATAAGGACAGAGTTTCAAACTGCCACAACGCAATCGAAGCTATCGGACCAGCCCGCGAACCATCGACCAATCGCAAGCAGCGCCGAAATTTCCACGCAGCGTTCCCCCACGCCGACTAAAAAGCCGCCGCCACGCAGAACGCGGCGTCGGTCGCTGGACAGCCGCCGACCCGGAGACTCCCCCCACGACGCTGCGCCACTGAAGATGTCCACCGCGCTGGACGAAAGTTTGGCTTCAATCAACTGACCACGCTTACCAAGCCCGGAAACTTCTACTAATACTTCTCTTTTAGTCACTCTGTTTAGTCCCTGTAGACGATTAGCCCTGTAGCGCTTTTAATTGCCGAACGGTAACTAGAAAGGGGAAGTTGGCCGAAAGGAAAAATTTTGGAATCGCATAAAGTAACCGCAGCTCCCGTGTCGATCAGGAATTGTCCTGTCTTCCTAATATTCCTACACTGATTGTCATGCCGTCCGCCGGAGTAACGGCTAATACTTCATCCCCGACCTGGTGGTCGGGATTTATTAGTTTCCCGAATTCACATCCCGTTTTTGACAATCTACCATACAGTGACCGGATTTTTTACATTTACTACACATTATTAATGGGCATTTCCTTATGTGGTGGTCTGCTTGCCCGCAATTAAAACATTTTCGTTTCTTCTCCGGACACTCTCTCTAAAAATGGCTTGGTTTTCCACAATGATAGCATACTGTATCAAATGACTGTCTAGGAGGGCTCGCCGGCCTCGGGGAGGCTGCTGAATGGCAAAGAACTCCTGAACCTGCACCGAACGGCAAGGTTGATGGGTTAGCTCGGTGGTCCTCACTTCTATTCCCGTAAGGTGGGAAAGCGGAATCCTGCACCGGCACATACGGTGCGGTGGTTTTGCCCGTTGCGTATGCATTAACATCCCTTCAATCCATTCAATCAGTCCATTAACATCACTCAAATTACTGATCTTGCTTGATCATTTTCATTCATCTAAGGAACATTGAGAATACTTTTTTTTTACATTTTATGACTGAAGAAAAATTAGGTTGCCTGTTCAGGACGGCACGCGATTTCATAAATCTGTTCTCCGAACGAGTAAGATTGCGCATATTGTCTGCAATGCGGGCAGGTTATGCACGCGTAAGTGCCTCCCCTTTAATGCGCTTGCAGAGAAAAAGTTTTTGTTTTAATTAATGGTTTTAGCTCGGCAAATGGTGACAGCCGAGGATGAGAAAAACCATCTTTTAGCCGCTTCCTTGCATTGTATTTGTCCAGAAGCTTGCATTGTATTTGTCGCGGCGCCCGACGCCGACGCCCACGCGGACGCCGACGCAGTCCAGACACCAGCCACGACGCAGACGCTCCCGCGGACCGGGGGCCCCGGGACCTGACGGCGGCGAAGAGAAAAAGGACGCCGAGGATTTACCCTCGTCCGCCGCAAGGCGCCTTCCCCATTTTTGTGTACGGCAGCGGGGACGTGTTTTCCCTGTTGGAAGCGGTGCGTGGGTGTGCGGTGACCCGGTCCCCGCCGAAGGACTGGCGAAGCCGTGCGCCTCCGCACGCAGACAATGGAGGACTACACGGCCTGCTCCCTATTACAAGAGCGAACGATCGAGTACCATACGTACTCGGTCGGCAACGCCGGAAGCTGGGGGTGGTCATCCGCAGCGTTCGCTGAGCACGGACGAGGCAACACTAACACCCGCCTCGGGCGGGCCTTATCGTTTCAGCTGGAGAAGGCGGAAGGATTAAGAGCCGCAAAGCAAGGACGCCGAGGACGGCCGGCGCTCGTCGTCCACGCTGCCCGACGACCCGGCGCGGTGGCATTCTGCGCCTACGAGAGTTTCCGCGGGCGCGGTGGGCGGTATCGGCCCCCGCGAGGACCAGTGCAGTGCCGTAACTGCCTTGTTTTCCCGGTCATGTGCAGGGCACTGCCCCCGCCACCCGCGCTGTGGGGAGTGCGGCGCGCGCACGACACGGCGGCCTCCCCCCTCGGGACAATCCGCGCGTGGAAAACCCGGCGTTGCGCCAACTGCCGCGGCCCCACCACCACGGCGCGCGATATCGGGTTTGCCTGAATATCAGCGCCATTATTTCGGGGGCAACGAGGCGGCGGAGGTTCGCCGCAACTGGGATCCGGCCCGCCGGGCGAGGATCAGCAGCCCCGCCCCTCGAGCGCGTCCAGCGCGGAGACGGCGCCACGCGCTCTCCCTCACGGGACGCAGCGCCGCCTCAGCCCAACGCCACAGCGCAGGCGCTCCGCAGCGCACCGCCGCCGCGGCCCGCCGCCGCGGCGCTCCCGCGCGGCACGGCGGCCGACGCTCACGCCCACGCCGCCGCCCCGAACCCTCCCCCCCCATCCTCCCCCGCAAGTCGCCGTCCTCGTCACCCCGTCGACGACTCGGCAGCTGACCGTGGCGCAGCGAGGGACGTGGACGGGCGACCAACTCAACCGCCGACCGCACCCAGTTCATCAACCGGGCGGCAGAAGATCTCGCCCTAAAGGGCGTCCATCTGCTGCACGCCACATCCGTCATAACCCGCTCCGTCACCGGCCACCCGCCGAGCGCGTGGCTTAAGCTGATTTTGCAGGCAGGCATGCGGCTGCTGCTCCTCCACTCGGAAGAGCACGCGAATCAGCTGGGCTCGTCGGTCGGGGCCACGGCCGACTCCAATCCGCCCCGCCGCCCCGTGATGACTATCGTGGCCTCCCTCTTTCAGCTTCTCCTGGTCCCTAAGCTCGCCTTTGGAACTGCCCAGGGCTGCCACCTTTGGAATTGGGGAGCAGAAACAAGCAGGCGGAATCTAGCCGCATTCGCCGGAATCACAAAATTTCATTTCTGTTGCGGAGAAACACGCAGCCAGTGATCGCTTCTCTTTGCCTGGCTTTATCTGTTACAGGACCGACAGACCAGCAGGCTTCCGCACGTAAATCCGGGCGGCGGAACAGCAGTTCAGTGAGACGCGACATCGCACATTGCAAAACTGTTTCGCCTATTTTCAGTCCGGGAGGCCACGGCGATTGTGTTCAGACGGAAGCGGGTCCGCTGCGCATCATCTCGGCCTACCTTCCGCCGACGTGCAGCGCTTCACTAGTACGGAGTGATCTCGACGCCCTGCTAGAACTTCACGTCCGCGTTCCTACCTTCCTTGCGGGCGATTGCAACGCGAAGCACCCGGCTTGGAATTCCCCACCATCTCACCCGGGGCCCGCGAGTTGAAAAACTTTTGCGGAAGCGCACGGCTACGAGGTGATGGCCCCTCACAACCCACCCACTTCCCTGTCAACCGGGACGGCCTGATGTTCTCGACATCGCCGTCACTCGCGACATTGACAAAAACATCCATCTCTTCACTTCCTGCGAACTGACCTCAGATCACCTCCCAGTCATAGCCGAGGTGGGGCGTGGTGGTCCGCTTTCGATCTCTGCACTTCCACCCGCCCGCAGACGAACTAACTGGCCTCTTTTTCAGAAGGAACTGGAGCCGCGCCTCCCGGAAGCGGAAACCATTTCGGACCCGCAGCAGATCAGGCAAGGCGCAAATAAGCCCCGGATTCTATTCAGATAGGTTAATGCGGCCGCCCAGGGAGAAACGAGCAGCCAGCCCCGGAGTTTCCCGCGGATCATCGCGCTAATTCAGCGCAAAGCAGGGCCGCAGGAATGGCAGCGCACGCGGCATCCGGCCGACAAGTTTTATTCTGAACCAGCTGGGGCGGCGTGTAGACGACGCCTTAACTGAGTACAGAAACACAAGTGGAAACCTGCTGAAAAAAGCTGTCGCCGAAGGACCGCCTTTATGGCAATTAACGGGGAGCTTTAACGGGTCATCTTTTTCCCGTGCCGCCGCTGCGTAATGCGAATGGCGACAACGTGGAGGCGCCCGAGGACAAAGCGGAGCTATTCGCCGACCACTCGAGTCGCAGTTCCGGCCTGTGGGGAGCAGCTGCCTGCGGAGCAGCAAAAGCGTACATTGCAGCGTTGCAGCGGCCTTACACGCCCCGCAGATGAGCCGGGCTCACGGACGCCGCGGAAGTAGCGGAAACCATCCCCGCCCTACGGGCGGAAAGCGCCAGGACCGGACGGCATCACAAACGATGCCCTTTTAAAGCTCCCGCGTAGTGCCATTAAAAATCGTGCTTGTTTATCGCAAGTTTCATGTTTCAGATATTTACGGCGCAATGAAAACATGCCCCGGGCTTAACTTCAAAACCGGGAAAGGATAAGAGATTGCCGCAGTCATATAGGCCTATTAGCCGCTAAATACGCTCGGCAAACTCCTTTGAGAAAATTCCCCTTAAAAGAATTTTAAAATTTACAAAAAAAGCACGGTTTAATTAATCAAGAACAATTTGGTTTCAGGACGCACCATAGCACCACCCATCAGCTGTGCGCATAGTTGATAGAATTCGGCGCAACTTTAACGAGCGGCGATTCACTGGGAGTTTTCCTAGACGTCGCCAGCGCCTTCGACAAGTTTGCCGACAGCCTCTTCGCCAAATTAATTTCCGCTCTTTCCAACCTACATTGTCCACATCATCCACTCACCTCGCGAAGAGATCGTTCAAAGTGGCGATTCTGAACGAAATCTACCACTCGCCGCATTCGGGCGGGGGCCCACGAAAGTATTCTCTCTCCGGTACTCTACGCCTGTAGTGCGAGATATTCGAAATTTCCCCCTCAGACCGAACTCGCCATGTATGCAGACTCTAGGCTGTAATAGCCACGTCGAAAGAGTCGACTTGCTCGTTAAATTTTGGGATCACCATTTACCCAGATCCAGGAGTTCCCGCGGCGCTGGCGTGTAAAGTGAACGTGGAGAAGAGCACGGCGGTGCTCTTCACACGTAAATATAAATAGCTACGCTGCGGCCACTGCGCTATTAATTCTAGTATTGAATGGCCCAAGTACCAAATATCGGTATCACCCCTCGATCGCGCCTTAACTTTCCGCGAGCACGCGCACGCGACCTCTAAAAAAGCGTGGCAACGCCTGTTGCGAAGCTTATTTCATAAGCGGAGCAAATTGTCCACAGCGAACATCCTGCTTCTTTATAAACTAATGATTAGGCCCATTATGGACTACGCCTGCCCAAGTTCGCGGTGCATGCGCATTTAAATAAGCTGTAAATAGTTCAAAATGCGTGCCTAGGAGAATTATTTGGCACCACTTTCATTAAAAATACATAAATTCACTAGTTTTAAAACCCTTTTTAGAAGAGCATTGAAAAAATTAGCTAAACATTTCTTTTCAAAATTAGATCAATCAAATAACCAATTAATTGAAGTTAAGCCCTGTACGAGCCGGACATTCGGCAACGTACAAACTCCCGCGAGATATGCTAGAATAAAAGGGGCCCAACGTCAATCCTGGCAAGAAATTGCGGTAAACAACGCCACAAGCGCGCCGAGGCTATTGTCTTTCCCACCATTTCTTCTCCATTTTTCAGATCAGCCATAGATGTCCGCAAGGATAGGATGGCTCCACAGCAGGGGAAATGTGGCTGCAATTGCACTTAGGCCACACGGAACTGTGCTGTATACAGAGCGGCCGAGGAGGCGAACGCACCTGGGAGCGCCCGCCCGCCTGGGACCGCCCGCCGCCGCGGGGAAAAAACAGCTCTTATTAGTGCTATAAAAGAGCAAAAGCCGTGCTTCGCCCTTCTAAGGGCGTTTTTGTATAAAACAGCCCTTGTTAGGGTTTTTATCTATAAAAGCCCTTCTAGGGCTTTTATAAAATACGATGTCGTCGCCAGCGAGTTCGGCGCGTCGACACCGTTCCAAACCCCCCACGGGGGTCGGAGCGGTGCGCGCGGGAAAGGGCGAGCGGGTAAGGCCCCGCGGGGCCGTGAAACGGAGGAACGGTTCCCATCAACTGAGCGCATTTGCGCTAAACGTACGCCTTCTGTTAACAGGAGGAGGACAGCGGGGCGCGGAAGCAGGGCGCTACGTCGGCCGCCGCGCAGTCCGCCGCAGCCCGCCGCTCGCTGACGCGGCGCCCGCCGCCGCCAGCACCACGCCGCCGCCCGCCACAGCGGGCGCCACGACGCATCCGGCGCAGCAGCAGAGGAGGAGGAGGATGGCGAGTTCACGCTCGTCACCCGTCGTCGCCGCCCACCCCCAATCTTTCTGTACGGGTGACCGACATCTTTGGGGTCCTCGAGGGCTTGCGCGGGCCGGCGCGCGTGCCGCGTCACCAGAGGTGGCCGGCGACGCCGTTAGGTGCGCTGCGGACCTCGAGGCGCACCGGAGGTGCTGACCGCCCCGGAGGAATGAGCGTGGGTACCATACGCTCCGGGAAAAGGGAATGTCCTGAGGTATGTCCTACGGGGGATCCTCTGAACTCTCCTTCCAGAGCCTCCAGTAACCTGGAACGCATTGGATTTCAGGTGAAGAAGCTGGAGAGATGACCCCAGCGGCCGGGACGACGGGGCCGGCCTATCCGTTGGTCATCGCCACGCTGGCCGACACGGAGCGTCACCGGGCGCTCCGCCAGGTAGAAATCGATACGTGGGCCCGCGGAGGTGATCGCCACCGCGCGGGCTCACGCAGTCCAATGCCTGGATTTCGGGGACGTGGCACGAAACTGCAAGCGCCGCACGCCTGCAGGAAATGGGGAGACCCCCGACGCGGAGCAGTGCCCTCTGGGCCAAACCCAGTGGAGGAGCGTAGCGCTCCAACTGCCTCGGCGAAAATCACGGCGCCTAAAGGTTGCCCATTGCGCCGTTGTTTTAGGGCAATGCCGCACAGCGGCAGCGGCACGAGCGGCAGCGGGACCGCCAGCGACGCGCCCGCATCAGCGAGGCGAGCGGCCGAACGGGAGTCGGAGGCGTCGCGTTCTCCTCACGGGAGCGCGAACCTTCGCGCCGCCCCCACCTTTTCGCCTGCCGCAGCCAGCACCGCAGCCACCGCGGTCTCAGCGCTCGCAGAGATGCGAACGCCCACGCGCCCAGCGGCAGCGCGACGCCAGGAGCGGACGTCCCGACGCTCTGGCGCAACGTCCCCGACACGCCCGGGAGCGTCAGCCGGCAAACCCCCGCGCGGCCCGCGAGCGTTCCGCTCGCGTGGAGCAGCGGAGGCGGGCGGCGGAGACGACCCCAGTTCCGCCACCCTGGGAGCAGGAGCGCGCGATGCACGCCGCGGTTGACGATCTCGTCCGGAACGGGATCGGGCGGGGCGGGTACGCGCGGGTCCTGCGAGCCACCGCCGCGACCCAGCTGAGTGGCCGGCGGTCTACTCAAGGTGGTAGTGTCGCAATGCTGCACTCCCACGGATGAGTCGTCGGCAGGGGCGACGGAGGGGGCACGCCTCCCCCGTCCTCACACTCCCCCCCGCACCCCAAATAATGGCTATTTCTCCTTCTTTTTTCAGGAATAGCTGCATGTTGCATTTTGGAACTGCAACGGCATCAGCTCGCGACCGAAGCAGCCCGAACTTCAGTTTCTCTCGGCATAACATTTCCTAATGATGCTGGGTGAAACATGGCTATTCCCGCATCTTCTCTTTCTATTCCAGGCTTCATCTGCTCAGGAATGACAGGCAGCACCAGCAACAAACACGACAAATTCCCCCATCGGTGGCGGAACTGCATACTAATAACATGCAGCATAAATCTATGTTTCAATTTTACCGCAGCTGCAGCACTGAGGCCACTGCTGTTGTCGTGCAGACGAGCGCGGGGCCCCTACGCCTTTCTCTCTACGCTCGTCCGACGCCCCCGCGGAAACGCGCCCTGCTGCAGCTGCAGATTTGCAGAACTAGTTGAGCAAACACTACTCCAACAATTGTGACTGGCGATTTTAATGCCAAACACACGGCCTGAGCTCGCATCATCGCCCTCGCGCGTGTGAAAGCAGCTGTTTATGCGAACGGCTGCGAAATTTTCGCCCACTACACCCACCTTTATCCCTACACCAAATGACAAGCCCGATGTTTTAGACATTGCCGCTCATAAACTTCATTACCCTCCCATATTTAAGATAATATACGAATTTTTTTCAGACCATTTCCCCGTGCTGGTGGAGATGAGGGCGCGGCGACCTGTCTACGATCACGCAGAAACGGTGCCCAAAATTGGCAAAATTTTAGATGGAGCTGCAGCAGCGACTCCCGGACCCGTCTGCTCTTTCAGGTCCGCAGCAGATTGAAGCAGGGGCAACTAAATTCGCCGAAGCTGTGATGAAGCCTCCGCTTGGCAGCTGAGAAAGAACGTTCCCATAAGAAGGGCAACCACTAACCCATTTCTTCTGTCTTTAATCCACGGAAAAACAGACGGAGAGGTGGCAGAGCACGGACACCCCGCTGATAAGCGAGCTGAACGAGCGTAAAGTTGAAATCGAGTTAGCTGATTCCAATCGAAGTGGGGTAAATCTCTTCAGGCCTCAAACCTGAGGATAATTCACTATGGAAAATTACACGCATGCTTTCCGGAAACCGTTACAGTGCGCCGCTTCAAAACCAGCACAGGAGAATACGGAGTCAATGAGGCGAAGCGGAACTTCTTGCTAATGTTTTAGAATCTCGTTTCAGCCCGGTTTGAAGCGCCGCCAATACCGCACGTTGTCGAAGTGCAAAACGGTGATCGACCACCGCCGCCGACGACCGAGTTTTTCGGGTGAAGCAGAAGTTAATCGGCCATCGCAAGCTGAAGCTAGAAAAGCTCCGGCCCACGGCATCTCTAATGACGTCCTGAAAAAGCTGCGCAGCAAGCCATAGTGTTTTGGTTGCCCTTTTAATTCAATAATTATGTTTCAGCATTTTCCGGGCCCGTGGAAACACGCACATGTTATAACTTTGAAAACCGGAAAGAACCCCAAATTGCCGGTCGTACAGGCCCCATTAGGGCCCACTAAACACCTGAAAAAATCTGGAAAAACTTTTTAAAAAAAACTCTTAAATTTGTTTTAGAAAATGCAATAATGAATAAGGAGCAGTTTGGCTTTCGCGCAGGGGCCCCAGCCGAGCATCAGCTTGTGCGAATTACTGACCGCATCAGACGCAACCAACGAGAGCCGATTCCAGGCGGAGTGTTCCCCGATGTTGCGGGCATTTGACAAGGTTTGGCAGTCGGTCTCCTTTACAAACCCACGCCGAACCTTCCTAGTTACTATACACCTTGTCCACTTTTCCCAGCAAACAGAATGTTTCAAATAACGCTTCTGAATGCGAAATCACCTGCCGCCCATACGGGCCGGAGTGCCAAGGGCGTGCTAGCTCCTACGCTCTTCGCCTCTGTTCGCGATATTCCCTTGCACCCTCGACGGAACTCGCACTGTACGCCGACGATACGGATGTAATAGCCCGGAAAAAAATCGGCTTCTCCAAAAATATTTGGATCAACATTTACTTCAGATCCAGGAGTGGCTGAAGCTGTGGCGGTCAAAGTCAATGTGAGTAAAGCACGCTGTGCTTTTCACACGGAGACAGAGATTCACGCTGCGAGGCCGCCCCGCGCTATTGGGGACGTAATTAATTGGTCCAATGTAAATATTTAGGAGTGACATTAACAAATCACTCACTTTTAACCTGCATATTGAAAACGTGCAGAAGAAAGCGCGGCAGACCTGGGGGCCGCTTGCGATGCTTATTTCCAGCAAAGCAAACTGTCAACACAACCGCCTCCTTTATAAAGCAGTTATTAGGCACAAATGGACTACGCATCCCCAGTTGGCAATCGCAGCTGAAGTTATCTAAATACACGCAGGTAGTTCAAAATGAATGCCTAAGGCCGCCCCCTGCGCCGCCAGGTACACTCTTATAAAGACTTGCATCGCGACATTTCAATTTTCCACTGCTTAAGATCCTTAAAAAGCATTCAGCAATTTTTTTTAAAAAAAAGCTGACTCGGAAAAACTCCCCATTTCTGAGGTGCTTCATACGAACCCGACAAACGGGGCGTATAAGCGACCCAAGCAATTCCTGGAGTAAAGAAATCTGAAACAGCGAAATGAGACTTGAAATATAAGCTTTTGAAATTTTAGCACACGCAATGCCCCGCCAGTTGACTAAAATCTAACTGATCTGTTTTTTCTTTTCATGTTGCAGGATTGGCCATAGATGCCCGTAAGGGTAGGGATGGTCGACCGCAGTGGCGTGAACGTACAGCCCCGGCGTTCACAAAACTACCAAGTTGGCCTCGCGAGCAAGGCATTCGCCCGCTGGGGCGTGTGGGCTACGGTTCGCGCCTGGCGCGCTCCGCCAAACTGTCAATCCGAAAAGCTAGCAACGTGCGCTTCCCGCAGTTGGCGCATCGCGGCTGGTCGGGGCTGGCGCAGGTCAAATTGAGCCCCCCCAGTAGAGGCATACCGCATTCTGCGGCAGCCGTTCTGCGTGTGCCCCCAGAGTTGACAACGCGCAGTGGGGACCGGGGCTCTCCCCTATATTCTTCCCAGCGGATGGTCTGTTGCTGGAGCGTTGCAATTTGTTTCGCTTAAACGGCGTGGTTTGTTCAATCCATACAGCCCCATGGAAATCGTTTGCCCCGTTTCCAGGTAGCAAGCTCTCTTCATTTGCTGACGTGATGGACTGTGACGCCGTGGATATGATTTCGGCGAAGAGCCCCTAAATCTTCGCCATCGCGAAGGCCGCAAAACTAGGCGGTGTCGTCTTTCCCCAGTGCCGTCGAAAGAAAAATTGCGCATGCTGGTTATAAGCCTGCATGCGCGTTAATTGTGCTATTATGGCTGCGTGATCCCTCACGCAACGGGGTAAAGAACTCCCGCGAGGGGAGGCCGCGGAGGGGCGTTTTTTCAGCGCTCAGGGGTGAGCCCGGTCTGTCTGTTGGGTTCCCGATAACGTTTCGTCTGCTTGCATTTATAGGGAAATTGGATTATTTGTTTCGGTGGACCAAATTACAGTACCCAGAAACACTATTTATAACTGTCTTCTCGCTGATTCTATAATTTTATAGTTCACTAAAATTACTTTGCGCACGTTGTGCACGGGTTTTTTACAATTGTTTTTACAATTGTTTTACGGACTATTTACAATTGTTTATAACTGTATTCGCACTAAGTCCTACACTTTAAAGTCAGCGCAGTACGGGCCGGCTCGTTTCGGCGCGGAGCGAGCTGGCGCTCAAACCTCACGCAATACACGCCGTACACGCCGCGGAGTTGTGCGGGGGCGGAGGGAGCAGAATGTGCATCAACCTCAACACTGACGCAAAGTCTGGCCTGCAAATTTATCCAAAGTCGAATACGCGATACGCGCCGCGGGGTTGTGCGGGGCGGAGAGCAGAATGTGCATCAACCTCAACACTGACGCAAAGTCTGGCCACGCAAATTTATCCAAATCGCAATACGCGATACGCGCCGCGGAGTTGTGCGGGGGGGGGGCAGATGTGCATCAACCTCAACACTGACGCAAAAGTCTGGCCTACGCAAATTTATCCAAAGTTGCAATACGCGATACGCGCCGCGGAGTTGTGCGGGGACGGAGGGAGCAGAATGTGCATCAACCTCAACACCGACGCAAATGTCTTGCCTACGCAAATTTAACCAAAATCTCCAACTCAACATCCTATTCACTACTAGCACCTTACTCACTACTCGAAAATCAACACGAAATTCGACACTGAGCGACAACTTCGAAAGTTTACCGGCGAAAACCTCGACCAATGCCGATGGGAGTGGGGGCGACGGGAGCCAAAGAGAGTGGCGGGAAGGCTGGTCGGACGCCTTGAGCGAGCGCGGGCCTTGGGCTGGCAGCGACTAGGGTGGCTCTGCGGCGCAGCGCACCAGGGGGCCAAATAAGACAATCTAGAGCGCCCCCAAAGAATTCAAAAGCTCAAAGCATTAAACACCAAATCGGAAGAGCTCCACACTGCAGCAGGCCGAACTACACTGTTCATCACTATGGTTGTCAGCGCACCAGGACAATCAGACACAAATCGTTGTGATTAGATTAGAGCGTTTTATGAGTTGATTGATATGCTAAGCAGTGACTTTGTTGCGGAAGATTGAGCTTAATTTAGTTTAGGTTTTCTTAGATAGTTTTTGGATTTTAATTTTAGTGTTAATTTAGAAGACGTTGATCTTCGGTTTTCTTAGCTCCTTTTGGTTTTGAGGAGTTTGATTGGGGTGAGGGGTGCTCGCTGCTCCGTCATCGTGGAGATCTGCAGTTTCTTCGGCCTGCTCCAGAGTGGAGCTCTTCCGATTTGATGTTTAATGATTTGAGCTTTTGAATTCTTTGCGGGCGCTCTATGATTGTCTCATGTTGGGCGCCCGCGGAGTTTTGATTTGTGCTCATTTTCTGTTTGATTTGGCTGCTCCCTTATGAGTTCATTTTCCGTTTCGCACACGCTACCGGTCTTTTTTTTAGTGAATTTTATTTTAATGGTACATAATTTTTCTTACATTATTTCTAACTATTTAAATTTTTTCTTTGTAACAGAATAACTAAATGTTGATTTCTTAATCCTAATACCTAATACCTACTTAAATCCTAAATCTAGTTCTTAATGCCTAGTTTTACCTATTTGAATCCTAATATCTACCTAACTGTCTATTTTTACCTAGTATCTACCTATTTATCTGATATCTACCTAATAACAGCCGAACGATTTAATTTCTACCTAATATCTACTTATCTAACTGATATCTACTTTTTATCCACCTATCTATATAATGTATACTTAATGTCTACCTTTATGTACAGTTTTACATAGTTACCTAATATCTTAAACTTCTTGAATCTACTTTGGTTTCCTAGTGTTTAGTTATTTTCAAGTATCTAATTTTTATGGGTTTTTGCATAGTTGTCTAATACTTAAATTTACATGTTTATTTACATTTTTCACATAGTATTGTAGAGAACAGAGAACCTATTTACACACTTTAGTTTGTACACAATTTCCTGATATCTGGTTATTTACATAGTTACATAGACCAGCCCCAAAATGGATGGCCATCGCCCCTGCCTGACGCCGCCCCTGCCTCGCCGCTCTCTGTAGCAACCACCTCAGCTGCCATCACACTCACAGAGCAGGAGCGCGCTGATGGATGGGAGATGGTCGGAAAGGCCTTCAGCGCCCCGAAGCCACTCCCGTCCCAAGCTTGGCTGCACCTCAATGCGCTGCCTATTTCCAACCGGTACCAGATTCTAACACCGAGAGAAGTTTCCGCCCCCGCGAAGTGGTAGGGGAAATCTGCATCCAGATGCCTGTCGACACCCATGCCATCTTAAAACTATTAAGGCCTAAATTAACTAAACCTTTGAGAGGCACGGTCACTCCAGCTTTCTTTACTCTCAATCCAGCATGCATCAAAGACCATCAAACCATCATCCTTGAGATGGAAAAGATGCAGAGCATGAACCGGCATGCTCAATACTTCTTCCACCGGGCCACAGAAGGGTGCCGGCATAAACTTGTAATTAGAGGTATAGAGGGCGGAGCAGAACTCAACTCCCTTAAGGAGGAAATCCAAACACACGGCGTGACCGTTCATTTTCTTTCTGAAATGAAGCGACCACGCATAGACTTGAACGGCAAGAAAGTGTTCGATCCGCTAGGTCTATACCTAGTAGAAGTCAACTTTCCCGATATTAATAAGGTTAAAGATGGTTATCCAGGCACTGCAGAACCTCCTCATCAGATGGGAGGAGTACAAGGGGGCTGGGCGTGCCCCGCACTGCAAGCGGTGCCAGATGTGGGGCCACTCGCAGAGTGGGTGCCGCCGAAACCCCGTCTGTTTGTTCTGTGGAGGTGGACACAGCATCGACAATTGCCCCCGCAGCGGTGAGCCCAAATGCGCCAACTGCGGAGAGGCGCACGTCGCAACATACGGCGAATGCCCCGCGCTACACGCTTACCGAGAAGTGCGCACAAGCCAACTGCAGGGAGCACGTAATGCACGCTCCATCTCCGATGCACTCCGCCGGCAAAATAACCTGGCAGCTTCTCCATGATGTCGATAGTTTTAACGGTCTGCTCCGGGGGGGGGGAGCTCTTCCGTTTTGTTTTCCCAGTGGGTGGTTTGGTGTTTATCTTCTCCTTCGCGGGCGCCCTATGATTGTCTCATTTTTGGGCGCCCGCGTGGTTTTCATAAAGTTAGTTTTGTTTTGGCTTTTAGCTGCACCCTTTAAATGGTGTCATTTTCCGTTTCCCACACGCTAACGGTCTTCTTTTTCATTATGTTTATTTATTACTTTGCTTTTACATTTATAATTGTATGTATTTACAATGGTATTTACTACTACAATAATCATTTACATTATATACATTAATTTTGACTTGAACACTACTGTTTTACAATGTTTGAAGGAGTGATATGTACATTAATGTTTAAACTGAGAACACTACAATCTTACAGTCTGGGAATATGTGGATTATCTTTTGAACCTATCTTATGTACATTAATATTTAAGCTAAAAACACTATAATCTTACACTGCAATCTTTGAACCTATCATATGTAACTAATGTATAGACCGAACACTACAATCTTCAGAGTCTGGAATTATGTACATTATCATTTGAACCTGAGGTACTGTTTTTTACATGTTGAAATATATACGCTATTATCTAAATTTACAAACTACGATTACTCACTTGAGGCACTATAGTTTTACAATGTTGAGAATATATGCACTTGTTTGAATTTACTTAATTTTAATATTATTTATATATATAATGTATGTAATAGTGGTGAAAATTTCTGCTTTGATAGCTGGGTCGTAAGTGGGTGGAAGTCCATTTGGGCGTTCCAGGGCTGTTATGGCTGGGGTTTTATTTCGGAGGGCCCGCTGCAGTTTCCAAAGATCTTCAGCATTATTTATCTGAGAGTTTTTAACGTACTCTTCCCACATCGCAGACCTATGCTCCCGCAGAAGCCTGGAGGTTTTCCGACGTATGCGTTGGTATGTAGCCTTGGCGTCGGGGTCGCGAGAACGCTGGTAGATTCGTTGCGCCTTTCTGCGCTCTTGTATAAGGCGGATTAACTCAACAGGTGTTTGTGATGAAGGGTTGGTGGTGTCAGGAAGCTTTTGGGTTGTTTCGTTGAAGGCTGATCTAATTTGATGGTTTTTTGGAGTGGATAGAGTTTTTTTAAATTTCCTGTATTGGTTTTTTTTTAGGAGCAGGGAAGATTTCATTGTGGAGAGCGAAGATTACAGGATGGTGGTCTGAGGTTAGATCGTGAAGTGGTTTGGGAATTGAACGCAAGCAGCGTTCCTCCGCTATGCAGGCGCTCCACTTCGCTTTCTTCATTTCTTCGGCTTTAAGCCGCCGCTGCTCTGTTCCCGCTCTCTTCTTCGACTTCTCGTCCGCCTTTGACACTGTTCACCGCCCGCTTCTTCAAAAACTTCGCCCGTACATCCCTCTTCACATTCTCAATCTAATCACCAGCTATCTCTCCCAACGTTCCTTCACTGTAAAATACCAACTCTTCACTTCTTCCTCTCGCCCCATTTATGCCGGCGTCCCCCAGGGCGCCGTCCTTTCTCCCTTTCTATTTTCCCTCTTCATCAACAATGCGCCAGCGATCACCGGAGTGCATAGCTTCGTCTACGCAAACGACATAGCGTACGCTGTGAAGGATAGCCGGTTTAACTTTGCCACCCGACGGCTGCAGCGCGCCGCACTCGCACTATCGAATTGGAGCGCGGGAAACGGCCTTGCGCTGAACGCACAGAAATGCCAAGCCATCATCTTCACACACAAACACAATCACAACACGCACACCGTCGCGCCCATCCGCCTAGATGCTCACACTCTTCCGTGGCGACAATCTGTCGCATACCTAGGCGTCATATTTGACCGGAAGCTGACTTGGAAGGAGCACATCATAGAAGCGCGGAAAAAAATGACTTGGCGCATCAGCTCCCTGCTGCCACTCTTCAGGAGCCGCTCCCTTCAGGAGAAAATAAAAATTAGATTGTACCTTGCGTGCGTAAGGAGTGCAGGGCTCTACGCATGTGAGGTCTGGGCCACGGCGCCAGAGGCAACGCGCGATCTGCTCACACGAGCAGACAACTTCTTTATAAGAATGGCTCTAAAACCAGCTCCAGGTGACGCCTACGCAAACATTCTCCGCACTCACAACACAAACACCATTTCGTCCACCATTCACACATTCGCCACGGATAGAATAACTTCTATCTTCTCAAACATTGACACCCCCCCTCTTTCGCCCCTACATCCAATACTTTAACAAAAAATCCCGCTTCAAAACCTAAAAACTCCCCTCCGACGTCATCTTCCTCAAACTTCCCTAGTTTCTTCTAAACCCGCACTCATCCCACGTCATCTGCGCCGCGGGCAAAGAACTGACTCCATTAATCCCACCAAACCGTATTTAAAGCCATACGCTGTACACGTGCTGTGCTGCACTCTTCACTACTTTCTGCTACCTCATTCACCACCCTCATGTTTTATTCTCTGTGCATGTACATGTCTATACATGTAACAATCTATGTATATAATTGACAAACTATGTAAATAACCAGATATCAGGAAATTGTGTACAAACTAAAGCGTGTAAATAGGTTCTCTGTTCTCTGCACTACTATGTGAAAAATGTAAATAAACATGTAAATAACTAAGTATTAGTCAACTATGCAAAAACCTGTAAAAATTAGATACTAGACAAAAATGTACATATATGTAAAATCTTTGTAAAGAATAATGGATAGTTAAGATTAGATATTAGGTAAGATTAAGAAGACTTAGAGAAATTAGATACTTGAAAATAACTAATTATTAGGAAACCAAAGTTGATTCAAGAAGTTTAAGATATTAGGTAACTGTGTAAAACTGTACATACAGGTAGAAATTAAGAAGTTATAGTAAAAATTAGAGAATTAGATTGAAATAGGTAAAACTAGGCATTAAGAACTAGATTTAGGATTTAAGTAGGTATTAGGTATTAGGATTAAGAAATCAACATTTAGTTATTCTGTTACAAAGAAAAAATTTAAATAGTTAGAAATAATGTAAAAAAATTATGTACCATTAAAATAAAATTCACCTGAAAAAAAGACCGGTAGCGTGTGCGAAACGGAAAATGACTAAAAACTTCTCATAAGGGAGCAGCCAAATCAAACAGAAAATGAGCACAAACCAAAACTCCGCGGGCGCCCAACATGAGACAATCATAGGGCGCCCGCAAAGAATTCAAAAGCTCAAATCATTAAACATCAAATCGTAAGAGCTCCACACTGGATCAGGCCAAAGAAACTGCAGATCTCCACGATGACGGCCTTGGACTTTGCAGGGATGTTTGGCAATCATCAAAGCTTTTTTGATACGTCTGGGCCACCACTAATCCTCTCTGGCGAATACCTTGGTTTCTACCAAGACCACGTCGTGAGCTATTTTCTATGCATGTACAACTATAACAGATCATTGTACATTCTTGTATTTGAAGTGGCAAATGTGTTACCGTACTTTCTTCTACTGTTGTGCCTGTTGCGCCGATATAGTTGCGACCGCAGCTGCATGGGACGGAATAGATTCCCGCCGTTTGGAGAGGTGGAAGTTGGTTTTGGACCCGAAGCTAAGTTACTGCGATGTCTCTGGTGGGTTCTAAAGACCGTCCTTACTCGGAAACGCCTTAGAAGATTGCCAAACCTGTCCGTTACACGCAAGCGAGTGGAGGCCCCTGCAGAGCAGTACTCCAAGAGCAAAGTGTAGCACGTGGTACAAGATCAAAATTGTAGCACAAGACTAAGCTGAGAAATCGCCCGCGATACTTAGTGGTAGCTTAGCTAGTGGTAGAAGACAGACGGCGTCGCATCAAGATCCGAGGCACCGTGCGCAGCAAGGCGAACCCGATACCTGCGTCTGCGGTGAAACACCGCCCCCTACTTCTGGGACTGACCGGCATCAGGAGGAAGGCCCACAGGCCTAATCATCACCCCCCGGAGCTACTCAAGAGAGCTGTAGAGGAGCTCCAGAACAACACAACCGGGGATGAGCGGCCGCGGCCGCGCCTCCAGATGGAGGCCGGAAACGTTACTACCATGGAAACGTAACTACCTAAACATAACTATCATGCCCACGGACGGCGACCAGTCTGCCCGCTCTAAGCGTGACCGCTCTACCTCCCCCATGCCCGGACATTCCTCTAACCCCGCTGACGACCAACGTGGTGGACCATTTCTTTTCCCCAAAAAGACTGCCCGGCGACCCCCCCTACTCTTCCCTCAGCTCTCCCCTACACAACTCCTTTACCTCCTTAGCCATCGATGACCCCCCGCCATCTACATCCTCCACCCCACAGAACCAAAACCCACCCCCGTCCACCCCTCAAAGCCAACAACCACCACCCCAAACCAACACTCCTGCCATCTTGAAACCAAGGATTGGACTCATCAGAATCGACCTTTGCTCCCTCTTTAGCGCGACTGAACTGACGAACGACTTGATCAGACATAGCAACCATCAGATGACTGCTAAATGTTCAAGCACGGAACTTATCATCACCCCCAAAACTGTCCAGGCCCACTCCCAAATTTGCAATAGATTACAAGCAATCAAGACTGACCCTTCTCTGAAATCCTTGTACGTCCCTGACTTATCATACGCCTTCAATAGAGCCACTGAAGACACACGTGACAAACTAGTCATCAAAGGACTCCCCCCATTCCCGACTAAAACGATACGAGAATATATGACGGAACTGGGACTGACTGTACATCATATCACTGAAATGCAGAGACGCAAGGACGGACAACAGCGACCAATGGGATTGTACACCTTGGAAATCCCTAAGAAAGACATAACCGAGACAAAACAAAAGCTACGGTACATCGGACATTATAGTATCAAAGTTGAACCACACAAGAAGACTGACCACGTCCCACAATGCAGAAACTGCCTGAAATTCTTTCATACCAAATCCTACTGCCAAAGGAAAACCATCTGTGCCCTTTTTGCCTGCCCCCACCCTACTGAATCCTGCCCCCAACCTCAAAACCCTACGACCAAAACTGCCCCTACCTCCTCCAAGCAAAACAAGCCAGAGCCCTACAGGTAAACAGATCCTCAAATCCCCCCTCCCCCTCCTGAACTCAACAACAAGAATTTTCCCCACCTTAGAAATCAATCTCACTCTTATGCCTCCACCCTAAATCCTGACTCACCCTCTCAACAAAACAATACCATTTCTTCCATGTCCGACATAAAGGAACTCCTAACTCTAGTCAAGTCCTGCAACCTACCCCAACTCCTTTAATCCATCAAAACGGTCCTAGAGATCTTCAAAGGCCCAGAAAATACCCTCACAAAATTAATCCTTGCCGGCATTAAGCTTGTCGAGATCTTCAATTAATGGCTCCCTACCTTCCTCACCATCTCTTCCTGGAATGCACGCGGCGGTCTCCACAACAAAAAACCTCTAGTAACCCAATTCCGTAAAGACCACTCCGTCGGTGTCCTGTGCCTCCAAGAAACCTTCCTAAAACCAAATCTATCATTTACTATCCCGAACTCTCACATACCGAAATGATCACCCCTCTGCTTACAGAGGCACGGCCATCCTAATCCGAAAAGATATCCCCCACGCCCAATTTCAAATCCCAAATACCACGTCCCTTGAGTGCTCTGCTGTCATACTAGGTACCCCAACAACCCCTATAATTATAATATCCGCTTACAATAAACCGAAATCTCCCATTCTTGACAACGACTTCTCCATCCTGCTAAATCTCCCCCACCCTTTTATTCTAACAGGTGACCTGAACGCAAAATCCCAGCAATGGGGCTGCAAGACGGACAATAGTAAAGTACGCAAACTCGAACATCTATTAGCTTGTCACCCATCCATCCTAATTAAAAGCCCTGCGCAACCCACCCACTTCATCAACGACCAACCCAACGACATACTTGACATTATCCTTCACTCCGTTAACCTCAATATCTCCACCCCCTCCCCAAAACTAGACTTATTTAACCTATCAGATCACCTACCTATAGTATTTGCAACAACCTCTACCACGCCATTCAAACTCCCTCAACCACCACCCATACTCCAAACCAACTGGAAATCCTACAACCACATCCTCCCCCCAACCCCCCCGAAAAGAAAAATCAATAACCCACCTATCAAAACAAATCAAGAACGCCTTCCAGAAAACCACCATAAAAACCCAACAAGTCCACAGTAAAAACCCACCCTCCCAAACGAAATTCTCTCAGTAATACGACTAAAAAGACAGACTCAAAGACGATAGTACAAAGACAGACGTGACGAAGACAAACGAAGACTTAAACAACTACAAAGACTAGTACACAACCTACTTCTACGCCACGAACAACAAAAAGTCAACGACTTAATAGACGACAAAGGCAGCCCCAATCAATTACATAAAATAACCCGTACAGTCAGAGCAACTCCCACCAAGATATCACCACTCCTCGCCCAAACCAATAACCTTATTTTCGACCCCCAAACTATAACCAACACCCTCGCCCAATCCCTGACCGTGCACTTCGAACCCCGAAACCTCCCCATCCCAGACAAAGTTCTACTGCAGAACCTCAAAACCCCACACTCACCCCCCCCCACCACTTCCCCATGAAATACTACAAATCCTTAAAACCATTAGCATTAACAAAGCGCCAGGCCCCGACGGAATCACCCCATCCCAAATAAAACACATCCCAAAAAATGCAATAGACCTCCTTACAAAAATTTACAACTCCTGTTTCACCTTATCCTATTTTCCCACCTCCTGGAAGACCGCCCGTGTAATAATGATTCCCAAACCCGGCAAAGACCATCGGCTTCCCTCAAACTACCGCTCCATTAGCCTCCTCCCTATTTTTGGTAAAACCCTACAAAAAATCATCCTTCTCAGACTAAGCCCAATCTTAAATCCCATAATCCGTCCTGTCCAGTTTGGTTTCCGTGAGGGTCGCTCCGCGGCCCTCCAAACACTCAACCTCGCTATATCTATAGCCACTCCACTCCGTCAAAAAATTGAAACCCCTGCCATCTTTACCGACCTTTCCCATGCTTACGACACCATAGCTCAATATCCTCTTAATGAAGCTTCACCCCCACATCCCCATCCACCTATACACTCTACTTCAAAACTATCTCTCCCAAAGGTCATTCTTCGTCCGGCACCTCTCAAAATCCTCCCCTACTTATCAGATCCAAGCCGGCGTCCCCCAGAGAGCCGTACTTTCCCCCATCTCTTTATACGTCAACGACATCCCACCCACGCACAGTGTCAAAGCCTTCCTCTATGCCGATGACTTTGCCTTCCTTTCTTCCTTCCGATCCCTATCAACTTCCCTCAAACAAATACAGAAAGCCCTCAACTCCCTCCACCTCTAACCCGACAAATGCCAAGCCCCCCTCCACCCCTCCAAATCGACAACCATCCCACCCATGGCAAACTACAATTAAATACTTAGGAATCCACTTCTCCAACAGGCTCTTCTGGTCCCACCATATCACCCAAGCCCTAACCAAATCCCACCGTATCATAAACATGCTCCTACCAATTCTCACCCATCGCTCTCTCCCAACAAAGAAAAAACTCACCCTCTACCTCACTTACATACGTCCCATTCTTACCTACGCCCACCCAACCTGGTTCAACATCTCCACCTTCAATCACTACAAAATTACCCTCCATTCCCCCCTTTCCTACCAAAAATCCATATCTCAAGTCCAAAAATTCATAGAAGATCCCACCTACAAACACCTACTCTCATCCCACACGCACATCCTCCAAAACCCACCCAGAAAAAGACTAGATATCCTACAACTCCCACCACCACTCACCTAAACCTCACGAAACTAAGACAACTACCCAACAGCACACTGACTGACGGCGACAACGACAAGGACACAAACAGGAAACAAACCACTCTTCTAATATCCACGACAACAAAAATAATAGATAATTCCCCAGCCCATCCCATAATCATCAGTAAAGTCCATAACACCAATATCACACATCATCACCACCAAAACAACATCGACCTAAAAAACCCATCCCCACCCCAACAAAACAACCCGTCCTTCGGCTCCACCAGAAACCCTTAACAAAATAACCCATCTTCCCCAACAAAATAACCCATCTAAACACCCACCCCAAAACCCCAATCCCCGTCCTCGTATGGGGGAAGGTTAGTTGAACTACAAATAATACTTACCATCCAGTATTATAACATGAATGAAGAGCCTAGAAAACTCTAGGCAAGCATTCATCTGTCACCCACCAGTACCTGCCTGCCTGCCTGTCCGTTACGGCGTTGATGTAAAATAAGGATGTTGTCTTGCTCGTGTCAACTACTTAACCTGCATTGAAATGAAAACTAAGTCCAAATTGAAACGGGCTTACAGCGCCTCCCCAAGGTTGTATGGACCACCAAAATGATCAAGGAGATGTACTGTCTACGAACGTGCATTTGATTACAAGAAATCAGAAGAAAATTCTACCAAGACACACTCCAAAAGTACCTTCTGAACAAACCAACTGAAGACAACATAGTGTGACGTCGTGGGAAACCAACAGTAATCACAGACACGAACTTAAGATATTTACAGATTTATTAACAGTATTTACAAATAATAGTTTGATACGTTATTTACAGCTCTGATAGACCCTAACCCTTGATCGCAGGAGCGATTCAAAAATGATGCAATATCTGCCTGAATCGTGACCCTCGCCATTCCTCAGCGAGCGTACGCACACAGCGTTGCCCGTACTCACCCATGTAAAAAATGTTCCACAACGGCGTCCCAACACATGGGTACACACAAACACCACGAGTCTAGCTCGTCTCCGCACCGCCCTGGGCGCAAGTTTTGTGCGTTCACAGGAGGCTTTCACTCAGCTCAAAACCCACCCCCTCTCTTTCCGCTCTCGCTTTCAAAGCACGTGACACGTAATGTCATCTTGCGTCCTCGCGGCAATTTACACCACATGACTGTTGCGCCGCCACGCATTTTGAGCATCCCTTTCCATGAATTTATGTTAATTCCTACAATACTTTGGAGTGCCTCCACCCCTAGCTACCGCCTATTCAAATTCTCCTTTACTTTCTCCGACCGGCTTTCTCTGCCTGCCCTAATCCTGCCTCGCGGCATCTGCCAGGCGCCACTATAGTGCTTACAGCAACACAATATGTTACAATAGACTTAGAATGGAAACTAGTGGTTCTACAACAGCACATGCTTTAACACATTATTTGAATTGACATTGAACATATTATTTGAATTTGAAAATTTTCGAAAATTCAGGGAGTTCAACGACAATGAGACCCACGACTTTCTTTTAAGCATCCCTTCTTCTATCCGTGGAAACAGTTTGTCGAGAAAAACTTGGAGCAGTTTTTAAGAAAATGTTTTTTAGTAATTTCGTAAATTTCTGACACAAATTACGCAATCTACTCTTTTTTCAAAAAATTGTACACGACATTTTTTAAAGAGTTAATTTTCACCACAGACTTTGTCCAAGGCATCTCTATCTTCAATGTTATAGTTTTTAAAACATTAAATTTTTGCAATTTTCGAGAAACGGATATTTCGCCGAAAATGGGGCTAGCATCATATTTTTTCCGTCCCTTGATTAACATGAGAAGGAAAAATTAATGAAAAACTTTTGAGTAGTGTTTGATAAAAAAATTGTTTGAAAAATTTTAATTGCCTATATTTCGCCCCAAATTTCACAAAAACTACTCATATTTTCGAAAATTTGAATATAATTTTATTTCAAGATTGGTCTTTAAAGAACAGATTTCGTTGAGGGAATAAATCTCTATCTTCAATATTATAGTTGTAGGAAGACACCCAAAAATTGCTTTTGCAATTTTCGAAAAATATAGGATTTCAGCGAACATGATATACACCATTCTCTTTAGCGTTCTTTACGCCATCTGAGGAGAAAGTTTAATAAAACACATTGTGCCATTTTTGAGAAAATTTTGAAAATGTTTTTGAGTCATGTAAAGTACCTGCAAAAATAATAATATTAATTTGAAACACAACAGATCACTCGGCTATATTAATTTTGGAGAAAACCGGCTGAACGGTTTAGGCGCTAGCGTTGACCATGGACAGAGCGGTATTGCCGTCAATCGATTTTTCAATATCAAAGACTCACAAAACATCAATCTCACTACTCCATATTTTAGAAGAAATAATTTACTGTATAAAGCAACTAGATTTATCCACTTTTTCGTAACCATAGCCCGGCAATAAGAATTTTTCTGCCGAAAGTTTACCGTTTTCCGGTCCACGATTACGTAACTTACTCTTCTTACGAAGTAAGTGCGAGAAAGTAAAATATACAAGATTGCATCGAAGGAGGTGCAGCGTAAGCCATGGCTAAGAAAAATAAAACCAGAAGCAAGAAAGGTCTTCAGACCTAGAAAGAAGAAACGGCGCCAGCAATAAAAGATCATTGACACGAATACAAAGAAGTAAACATAAGTAAGGAACTTTTTGCTAAAAATAGAAGGATGCGCAAAAGAAGATCGAATAAGAAGTGATGAAATAAGAAAATAACTACATAAGTCAGCAATTAATACTACAATGCAAGTCCATAGGCGAAGATGGGCAGGGTTGCAGAGAGAATGAGTGCCAAATGCCGCTTGTAATACGAGATGTGGGAAGACCACGGAAAAGATGGAGAGAAACTGTAAGAACGGAACAGGCAGTATCGTAAGCCGTGAAGTGAAGATGATGATGATGATCTTGATGAAATATTCACGCGCATATTACTGCAACGTTTATAGCTCACGACTCGGAACAGTCACGAAACAACTCTGCTGTCACATTGCCACACTAAGGGCATGGCTGGGCCATGAGGAGCACTGGTCTGCACTACCAGCCAATCATCTTCGGAGTGTGAGCTCCAAGAGTTTGGAGTCGGTTGTCGGTTTTCATCACGCTCTTGCCCACCGGCGGAGTTACGCTTAGACCACTGACACTGTCCCTGACCGGGAGGTTCTAGGGTTCGAGTCCCGACAGTATTTTCGACACTAGCTAAATAGCTTTGTCGAATTCTGCCACTGTCGAGAAGAATTCTAGCGACCAACTGCTCTGATCGGTAGATTTCAGTGTTTTTTTCGATCAATACGAGGCGAATGGCGGAGCAGTACCCTAACAAACGGATCACGGACCGCTCGCGGTCTTTCCTTTCTCTTCCTTGTCCTACCCTTTCCTCTTACACAGATTTACACTACACTGCCACATATGTCAGGAGACCAGTCGGAAGTTTAGAGCTTGTCCTAGCTGGGGTCGTGCCCATCTGGTGGGAGATACCTAGAAGGGAAGCCCCGCAAATCGGTGCCGGATCTCACCAGCCAGTGGGGAGTAACATTGCCTCCTCTCATCACATTTCTCAACTTCCAAACCAAGAGGTTTTAATGAAAATCCGACTTAAAGCGTGTACACGCACTGGGTTTATGGTAACAGTAAATTAAAAAAGCAATTTTGCCCGTCGCGGCTTTCGAACTTTCGTATAAGCAGGCGACGAATTTGCTGCCAATGCTATCATAGCTACTTACGAGAGTCCGCACTGTATTGTGACGTGCCACCCTCGGAGCTCACTGGCTTCAGCGTATTCCTGAGGCGGTGCGTCAGATCTGTGGTTGATTTACTAAGTTGTGAAAGTTGAAGGGAAGGGGGGGGCAGCGTTCTCAGAAGTCATGTTCAAGTCAATGCACAATTTTATTACTAATTAAAGCAGGGGGAGAGAGAGGGGGAAGCGATAGACCAGATGAAGGAGTTATATAGGAGTCGAGATCTACAGATGGCGATCTCTTATCCGATCACTCTGTGAACCAGATGCTTCGGCAGGGGTGGCAGTGCAGCGGTGGGGCTCTGCTTCCCGTTCATGTCTGGCTCCGTGTCTGCTTCACTTCTCCGACGCTGGCTCACTTCTCCTCTGCGTTCTTTGGCTCCGTTTTATATTGGCCCTTCGCTTCATTCGCAGCGTTTTTTAGAGGTCGCTGCCGAATTTTTGCGACGCTGCATGCCGCTTCCTTGGAGTCACCCCCGGTATGGAGTGATGTAATAGCGTCTCACCATAGAATGTTGACAAAAATATTTACAAGAAAGCTTTTGTGATTTCGACAAAGTTCATCGGCATTCATTTAAAATGTTCTAAAATGAATCGAATCATAAAATATATTAAGTTCCACGATGTTTAAAAAATTACATAGGTATGTACATTTTTGATATTCATATTTTAAAGAAATTGATGTGTGTGTCATCAATGTCTAAGCTACGGTCCGCGGGACACATACAGCCTTCTGCGTCCGCCAAACCAAAGTATAATCTAATTCAGTTTAATTGTGACAAAGGCAGTGCCGTTTTATTGCAAGAAATAAGAATCTGGTTTCCTATTGTTACACATTCTTTGGTCTACATACCAGCCATTTTTTTTGGAAATAGATTCAGAACTGAAAATGTACTTCAAAAATAGATTCACTGACTTGGATGTTAACTCCAGAGATATATCAGAGCCAATTTTTATGTGATATTGAGCAAGTCCCTGTAGCTATAGAAATAGAAATAATGGACCTCAAAGCTGATGACGCAATGCAGAATAAATTCCAAGAAAAAAGTTAGATTGAATTCTACAAACAACTCCCAATGAACCTTTATCCAATAATTTAAAAAAAACTCGTCCAAAAGATTCTAGTCAGTGGTTGATACAAGTTATAGATCTGTTCAGCCTTTCTCGAAAATTATGTATGTGGAGTCTAACACTTAGTACAGAGTACTTAGTACATCTGTACTTAGAACAGATGTAACTTAACTGAAGAACATTTGAGAGATATTTTAATACCATGAGAAACAAACATTTAGCTACAAAGGCTGGTTACGATGGTTAAGATTACCCCCAAACCAAATCGATAATTGTGATGCTCATAAGAAAGAGAAATTAAAATGTCGTAGATAAACAAAAAATAAGCCTCCTATGGCAGTCTGTAACAGACATATGAGAAACATGTTTTTCACGTTTTATTTTTTCTCAACTCCTATTGCATGTGTCAGCTGAAAAAAATTGGGGAGACGGGGAAAATTAATATAATTTAAAGTATTTTTGCCAATCAATTCTGATGCCAAATTCAAATAGAAAAAATAAATAAATTTTTGAAATGGATTTTCGACGTGATAACGGAGTACTGTCTCAGTTTTCCCCCTAGAATGTGTCTTATAACATTCTATATCATATATTTTTCAGATTTTTAAACAATGTGGACGATAATGGAAAAATAATTAAGACCAATTTTATCAGTTCAAAAATTTGAAATTCGCTTGAAATTTTTTTCCCCATGTTTAAATTGGAAAGTATTTATTGAAATAAAATCATCAACCCTTTTGTTTTTAATTTATGTATTGTTTCTAATATAAATCAAATTACTCAGTTTTAGGTATATTAATAATTTATGTTTATAATATAAATAATTATCAGTTGTAGTTTATTAATTATTGACAATTAGACAATAATTAATAAATTACTCTTAGTTTATTAAATTGACAATTACGCCAAGTAACGAACGAGTGCCAAGAAATTAAATGATCGCAGCTATGTAGGAGCAGCATCCCAGGTTGCGACTTCCATTCGCACGTTCACAATAACGTCGTTTCACCGATATTCTTAAGGTGGAAAGAGATAGGTGGGCTCCTCCGATGCAGCAATTTTTGCTCGTTCTGTGCAGCGCAATTTTGTGTCACGAACCACGTGACCACAACAGTGTTGAAAAGCGTGACGCACGTGACGCACTGCTGTTGAAAAGCGAGACTAGACGTTGGCTGCAATGCTGCATGGCGAGCAAGAAGTGTTGAGAAGCATTTTGAAAGCGGCGTGAAGTGACAATCAAGGGTAACCAACCAAAAATAACAATATGAAGGTATAATTGAAACAAAAAAGAAAGTGCTGATCTGTTTCTGCTTCAATGGCTTGCAGCTGTGATAATTTTGTCATTTAAAATCCACGCTAATATTATGACGCAAACTGGTGATTGGCTGAAGTTGGATGCGCGAGAGGTCATTCATCTCTTTCCACCATGGACAATTTATTTATTTTTTATGTCAAAAACACCATGGATAAACCGATTGAGTTTGGTTCATAAATGATGTAACACATATGTTTAAATATTGGTAAAAACGTTTTTTCACAATCACATTTTGGCGCATATTTCAAATTTTTGATCTGATAAAATTGGTTTTAATTTTTTTCACTATCGTCCACATGGTTTAAAAATCTGAAAAAATGTATGTTTTAAAGAATATTATAAGACACATTATAGGGGGGAAAACTGAGACAGCACTCCAACGTTATCACGTCAAAAATCTATTTCAAAAATTTATTAATTTTTACTTTTTGAATTTGGCGTCAGAATTGGTTGACAAAAATTCCCTAAAATTCAACTATTTTCCCCGTTACTTTCATTTTTCGGCCTAATACATGCAATAGAAGCTGAGAAAAAATAAAGCATGAAAAACACCTTTCTCGTATCTCTGCACCAGATTGCCTTAGGAGTCTGATTTTTTTGCGAATACGGGCATCAGTATTGTCGATTTGGTTTGGGTCAGTTTTCACTACCTTATTCGGCTATATCCTTTACTGATTGTTAGAGTCTAAAAAAATTTCATTTATGTCATTGAGACATTTTAAAATTGTGTCGTTTCTGTGATTTAGAAAAGAAGTGTCTGTAATTAAATTTTAAAATTGCAGAACTCAATGTTTTTTTAATTATTGCAAATATCATGTCCAGAATTGTGTGCTCATATGTTCATATGTGTTTTAAGATTTTTTTACTTATTGTTTGATCAACGGAGTGACGTCCATGTAGCAAAATACAAAGTACAAAGGTTGATACAGCACAAAAGTATCTGTTTACAATAATTCATGAATATACTAACAAACTGTTTATCGCCGAAGATAGGAATTAAGGGCATTTTGTTGAGAAGATCACAAAAGGTATCATTCGCTAATTTGCACATTCTGGTTATTGGATTGTTTGCGGTAAACGACATAGTATAGGTTTTTACAAGAGAAAAGTTGATCGTCTCATTGATATAGTAGGAACTCTAAAGTTATTTTGACCTAATAATAAAGTCAATCTATCTTATCATTTATTATTTTATATAAAAAAAAAAAAAAATTTTTAACCTGGATGAAAAAAATAAAAAAATAAAAATAAAATAAAAGGTGAGATCCACTCCTGGCAGAATCCTTAGAACAATTCTTGTATTTCACAAATTGAGCCCTAATTATAAGATCATTTGCGAACCACAAGAGAACGGGTACAGATATACCGAATGCTTTCAATTTCTGTAGAAGTAATCGATGGTTAAACTGAATCAAAATCTTTGTTAAAGTATAAATACTGTCTACTTGATACTTGATTGATATATTCTAACGAGTCACATAGCTATTGCGTGTAATAAGCAAGGGTAGCTTCAATGTTCCTTCTACTCATAAATCCAAATTGTCTTAGCTGTACTATAGTAGATATAGCAGTACTTTCAATTTATCAGTCACAATAGATTCTTTTTTTTTAATTTATTTATATTACGTCAAAAAAGCAGTTAAAAACCGCGTATGACGTGCTATGGGGAAAAGTGAATTGTGTGCACATTTTCAAAATTCTGTGATCCCGCCACTAACTCATATACTACTTAAATTTTGAAGAAAAAAAAGCTCCCATGTAATAAAATCTAGTTTCAAGGATAAAAAGGCAATAAATTTTGGCGCATATCCGTGTTGTCCTTCGGAATAATACTTCCTGCCGCGACAACATGGAAAAGATAATTTGAATAATGCAGCAGAAACGATTTCACTAAGGATTTAAACTTTTCTATTGAATTTAATCATTTAATGTGATCTGGCAAAGTGTTGAAAATAATGTATGTGAATGTGAATGTATTGGATGTGAATTTTTTGTAATGATACTGTCACCTGATGAATATGATTTCTACGTCGAGTGTTATAGTAATAGACTTCGGCATTTTCTGAAAATATATTGCCGTCCTTAAGCGAGTCATTTTTGACAAAAACCACTGATTCGTAAATAAACAGACAAGGTAATGGTAAAATTCCTCGATTAATGAAGAGAGGCTTACAAGAATCACGTGGGTGGGATTTGGTTATTATTCGTACAATTCGTTTTTGTAATCTGAAACTCTGGGAGCTATAAGATGTATTTCCCCAGAATATTATGCCATATCTCGGGCGGGAATGAACATTCGCGAAATATACACAACGAGCAGTATGAAGACTGACTGAATTTGCAAGAATTCGGAACGCGTAGCATAATGAACTTAATTTTGTGTTCAATTCATTTAAATGGACGTTCCATTTAAGGTTTGACTGAATTGAGAGACCTAAAAATTTTGTTGCCTTAACATCAGTCAATGGTACACTGTTCATTTTCAATGGAGCACAAGATTGTTTATTTGAAATGGAAAACTGCATTAAAACCGTTTTCTTTTCGTTTACTATTAATCTGTTATTTCGGAACCAATTTGAAACATCTGATATTGTACTATTTACGGTTTCTTTGTTGCAAAGGATGTTCGTATCATCTGCAAAGAGAACCGTACTTCCGTTTCGAATCGTCGAGGGCATATCGTTTACGTAAAGTAGTAACAGAATATGGCCTGAAATCGATCCTTGAGGAACTCCACGTGCAATGGGCAAAGAGTCGGAAAGGTGCGTACGTAATGTTCCATCATTCCAGTAAGGTATTTCCACTCTCTGAGATCGTTGTTTAAGGTACGAATATAACCAATCTAGAGCAATACCACGGATTCCATATGAAGGTAATTTTGAAAGTAAAATGTCATGATCAATGACGTCAAAAGCTTTTGAGAGATCTAAAAATAATCCAATAGGTGCCTCGTTTTGATCCAATGATGAGGCATCTTTAAGAAAAGAACATATAGCTGTTTCCGTTAGTTTGATTTTCTAAATCCATGTTGGCAATCTGAATGCGCGTCGTGTTTAGTGAGAAAGGTTTCCATTCGTACGTAAAAATGTCTCTCTAATATTTTTGAAAAAACTGAAGAGAAATGGGCCGATAATTTTGAATTTCATTTTTGTTCCCTTTTTTGAAGAGCGGCTTAATTTTAGCTGTTTTTCAAATATCTGGAAACGTTCCAGTGCATAAGGATGCATTAAATATGTGAGTTAACGGGTGTATAATGACATACGCACAGGTCTTGAACAAAGAATCCGGGAATTCATCTAAACCGGACGAATAATTATTTTTTAGTTTACCGATTATTTTGAGAATTTTATAGGAAGAAGTTTCTGAAACGAACACCTTGTCTAAAATTTTGGGTGAACTGTCTGTTTTTGAATTTTGTGGCTGAAGACACTTAGTGAGATCGGCAGCAATTCTCGAAAAGTATTGGTTAAAGATACTAGCCACTGTTGCCGGATCGTTCACATTTATATCGTTATATTTTAAAACAACATTCTCTACAGGGTTTCTAGTTGATTTAGTCGTATTTTTATTATATTCCATTCCAACTTAATAATTCTGTTTTCTTTTCTTTGTCAAGAGATGACTTTATGCCTCCTCCTCTATTCTCACGAGGAGGATTAACAGTTTTTGCACAACTTTTAGCAACTGTATCAACCCGTTTTATAGAGATTTGGAGAATACTTATAGAAGCTTGTTGACTTACGGGAATTTTGGTACTCTTTTTGTTGACTATAGAAAACTTCGTTTGAAATTCTTTTGCAACCATTTGTTGGTCTTCTCCTTTTCATGGGTAAAATGTTAATGTGTTTATGTGTAAATGAATTTTGAGTTTTGTAAATTGCGTTGCGGTAATACTGTTGATGAAACATTTTAATGTCATTTATTGATAATATTCCACCCTTGAATTATTTTGTGATATGTTTATCCTAACATGCAGGCGGTGTCCGCAAATCCTTAGAGACATACCTGTTGAAAAGAGGATATATACTAGTCAATCTTATTCTGAATTTATTACATTACCACAACCCTACTTAACATTATTCTTACCTCCCTATTGATATTCGTTTCCACAAAACTTAGTAAATCTTTACCTCTGTTTTTACCAACAACTCTTTTCCGTTTGCTTGGTTGCTGGATCCTATTCCTTTAGAAGACACAGGTGATACACATTGCGGTATTGTATCCATAACTGAATTGGCAGAAGGAACCTATCACTTGTGCAATACAATAATATATTGTTTTCCTTTCTGAACAATGAAACAATTGAACAATATTAGTGTATATTAGTGTTCTGAAATTTGGAAATTACATTTCCGTCATTCGATAGAGGTGAAACCTCCATTCTGTTGAGGAGCCAGCTGCCACAGCGTGAAGATATTCAAAAGAAGTATCAGTCACACTTATTTAAGTCAATATTTCACAATATTATTACTTACAAAAACCACTGTCGCGAAATCGCACAGTATTTTCACAATACGGCCGTCATCACATGACTACAACCAAGGCAGCCGATTGATGGAATTGGAGATGGTTCTATTTACTCTCAATAGTGCGTGGATTTTGCCATGTTTCAATCCAACTACTGTTTTTTTTATAAATATTCATCGCCATCATAAAAAACTTTTTTCCTTTTGGAAACCAACGAATATCATGGGTTTATAAAGAACTGACAGAAGTATCTGGCGTTAACATAATCTCAATTTCAACCAAAATTGGATTTTGCTCCTTTTGAAACCAATAGCCTCAATTGCTGCTATGCAAAATTTTTAAAAAGTGACTTATAACATTTTGCCATCTTAACACAGAAATATACTAGGGAAGTGGAATTTTCGAAATAAAATAATTTTATTTGTGTAAAATGTGTTGAAACAAAGGTGCAATGTACTGGAGTCGATTTCCGTATTTTCGAACCCACGTTCTTTTTTGCTTTGTATGTATTATATTACCGTCAATTGTCTGAATGTAGAACTAATACAAAAACTTAAGTGCCCAGTAGAAATCAAAGCCAGAACCACGTGCGCGGAATACCTGACACGGACACTACGCATAAAATTATGTAAGTAAAGTTTCTATATGCTCTTTTATTTAACTTCATTTTCATTAATTTACTTGAATTACTTACATTTTATTGTATATCAGTGTTCTGAAATTTGGATACGCGTCATTCGATAGAGGTGAAACCTCCAGTCTGTTGGGGAGCCAGCCGCCACAGCGTGAAGATATTCAAAAAAGTGAGTGAATGTTTTGCTACAAAAAATAGTAAATTAAACAATCAAGTTTACATTTACAAAAAGCACTTCAAAAGTGAACAAAATATTTTTGTGAGAAATGTGGTGAGATTGCATACTAAGAATTATTCTTCCATTGTATGAGAAATACTGTTCAATGCAAGTATCTGTAATATCTTCTAAATAAATATTAGATAATCTAACCAATCTAAGTATTATGCAACTAAAATTGATCTATATATAATATGTATTATGCAAATAAAATATATTAGAAGAAAAGCATTTAAAGTTGTTCAAATATTAAATATTTTGCAGTTAAAGAATATATTTAAATGATAGTATTTTTTTGGTTTTTCATAGTATTCTAGAGTAATTTATGTTAAAAATCATGTAAATAAATCGTTTTTAAACTAAATTATTACACATTTTTGCAGCAGTTACGCGTAAAAAAATGTTATGTGTATGTGACGCAATCATAAAAACACAAGTCGAGTCCAGCGCACCTCACAGAGAAGCAAGGAACTAGACTCAAATTGATTTCACAAGATTCGAGGAAAAAGCAGCAAGTTGACACGGTTATTCCCTGATAACGTTTTCTCTCTGGTTTACGTCGTGGCTGACACAGCTTCTCTGATTAGCGCTTTCGCATAGCGATCCTATGATCGGATGGTGGGAGTTTTTTTGCTCTATGGGAGCGATGCTCAACTCTTTTACAAACTGCCAAAAATATTTATTTATTGGACTGAAACTAGTTAAACAAAAGTATTGCTTATATATTTTCGGAAATGTGCCATGATTCGACTAAAAAACTACGAATATTTTGGAACGACTGAACCATGGATGAATACTAGGATAGCCAGCTCCGTATCTTCCCTTATCTTCGCCCGTTTTCACGGTGGAATATGTCACGACATTTTGCGTGTTTCTCGGTAGTGCCGCTAGGTGTCGCATGATCGCGACATTTTATCAAGCTCGGCTTGATTCTAGCGTGGCTTTCGCGATAGCAGAGACACCTCGCGGTAAAATTTGTAAGCATATCAGACTGCAAGCCGTCACGGTAGGAGCAACCAGTGGTCTGCCAGTAGATAGGCCGGGGCCTGTTCTTATTTGAATTGTATTTGAATTTTTGAATTCAAAATTTAAATTTGAATTCCGCCATGTGGGCCCCTCCGTGGGCCAATAGCGTCGAAGGGCGCAAAGGCGCGGTGCGCGAGATCTACAGGCCAGACCCGGCAATTATTAACATGCTTTGTGTGAAACGTGTGAAAACGAAACGGTTTCATCTGAACGTTTTTGCCAGAGCGTTTGTGTGTTTTAGCGTTTGTGTGTTTCTGCGTTTGTGTTTCTCGAAATGCCCCAATTTAGGCGTTGTTGGGTACCCAATTGCCGATACAACCAAAATAGAAGGAGCGATATGAAATGCTCAGCATGGTTCTATAACAATTTTATCATGTACTATTTAGTGACGTAGTAAATTAACTATGTCACTAAATAATACATGAAATTAATTTACATAATGTAATTATTTGCGAGGATATTGTAAACACAATTATTATGAACATCCAATGTATTGAAGTCATGAAAGCACTGGTTGATTTAATAATCATGTAATTGATAAGTTATAATAGCTATATTAACATTAAGGTGATTTTGATATAACTATAATAGCTCAATAATCATTACTAATTTTATTACAGGTGTATGAAATGGTTAAAGGCAATTGGGGACCTGACTTTGGCATCTAGCCCTTGGGAAATTCTCATAAGGCTGAGATATGTATGTATGGAGCACTTCATGCTGGAAATGTTCACTGCAGCAGGCAGACTAGCACATAATGCGGAGCCCATAATTTTTGCTGATGTGCGTCCTGAGTTTCCAGAGGGTGCACTCAGGTCATTTATAGAAGGCTTACCACAACAAAGGTGTACGTTTCTATTATTATTATTATTATGCAACTAGAAGGTGTAATAGAAAACTTTTTCGTTTTAATTTAATTAAACATCCTTATTTCATTTGCTCAGGCATGTAGTGGACAACATTTCTCCTGAGTTCTCGTTTGCGAAATGAAGAGAAAATCCTGCAACACGTGGTGTAGTCAGAATCTCGGTTTTGTGGGATCTTGATGCCGAAAAACCAACTGGAAACAAAACGTCTGTAGTATGTGAACAAACATAGCGCCTAAACCATACGTAGAATTTTTCAAATTGAAGAAACCCTGTCAATATGTATCTAGTAGAAGGTTAGAAATTTTTAAAACCTTCCTTAGTTTTTGGGAACTTTATATGAAGCCATAGAAATGATTCAGAATTTTCTCAAAAATTGCACCAAATTTTTGTTTTAATTTCTTGTAGAACAGAGTAAAATACTTATAAAGGTGGCAAAGGTCAATTTTCAAGATTAACTCTGAATTTTCAGAAATTTTAAAAGTGTGCGTTTTATCATCTTCTTACAATTACAATATGAAGTTAGAACTTTTCCTTCGAATTAAATTTGATGTATAAATAGTTCATTTAAGGTAGAAAGATTGTTTTGTAAATATTAGTAGTTTTGTGTCAATTGTGGGTGAACTATTTGGAATTTTAAAATGACAAAAGATGATTTTCTCAAAACGCTCCTTTTTTCTGAACAGTATTATATTTATGAGTACATGCGCTTTAAATAATGTCAAGTAAATTTTCTCGAAACTCAACACTTTTTATTCAAATGAGCTCAAAATTACTCGTTTTCAGAATAAGCTTAAACACCATTTTCTCAAAGGTGGCTTCAATTTCTTTCTTTAAACTATTTCAACGAATAGTGGTAATGGTACTGTTTAATATAATATAATGTAATGTTCATTTTGCGTATTCTTTTGTTTTCCCAAAATTGCATAAATGTTTTATTTCTTTCAATATCTCATGCCAGTAATATGCACATTTCAATGGATATATTATTGAATTTGTGAGTGGAAGTTCTTCAAATTACTTCAAATGAGTTTTCGAAAACTCAAATAGATTCAGAGAAAAAGGCTTCAATTTGCATTTACAGTAACCTTAACGCCGTTTTTTTAAATGGCTCAAATTTTCAATGAAATTGCTATTTAAGACAAGGTTTTAGCCTTCTTTAATACTCTTAAAATAATATTTCGGTTTTACTATTTGGTAATCGAAGAGTTGAGAAAATGGCAAAAAAATGTATTTTGAGCGGTGATAGATGCCAGCTGGCAAGAGGATGAGGGAAGACCATAGAGCCGGTCCCTCCAAAGGAAATTAGAAAACTTAACTTCGAGAAAGTCTGTGCTATTCTGTAGCACTTCCTGTTACTATATGTAATTTAGTAAATCCAAACTGCGGACCACTTGCTGCAGACATGTACCAAATTGAAGTTTTGGGATTCAATTTAATAAACAAATTGTATTTTTGAGTGATAATCATTTGGTGTTTCTGTTGCAGTAAATTTTAATCTCAGGTTTTTTGGCCCACTATCTGTCTTGTGAACTTTGTATGTCTTTGTGTAACAGTTTGGCATTTTTACCAGGAAGCATTAGCTATTTTCTAAACATATTTCTGATGGTTCTTGAGATGTCTGTTGGGTGTAATCTCCTGAGTATGATAAGTGCTTTTATTTAGTTATATTGTTTTGCAGAAATTGTGTGCGTTAGTCACATAACATGATTGGGAAAGACATGAAAATATTTTTTTAGTAATTGAAAAACTGTTTAATACCTGTATCAAATGTTGAGTAATTCTGGATATATTATCGACCTTTGGATTTTCATCCACGATCCATTGAGCAACTAGCCATGCTTTTGGACAAATATCTAGCCTGTGATATCGGAATATTAGTGAAACCTACCAAGTCCTAAAACTCTGCTTTGAGATTAATGAAGTTGAAGTAGAATCATGAAATTTTTTTTACTTGTTCATCACTTTTACTAGGTAGGAGGTAAAACATGTTTCTTGTAATGCAGTTTAATGTGTAATATTGCTTTTTTGAAGAAAGCAAGCAAAAAAAGACGGATTTTGTGGACTGTTTGTGCAGATGCAAGTTTCCTGTTTATTTATGAAACTTATCAATAATATTCATTTGTATTGTACCTTAGTAGCTATTTTGATAATAGCCTGAAATTTGACAGGTGTTGATAGCTGGAATGTCATTTTAATAATGATGCAATATTAAAGAAGTAATGGTCACTAGTTATATTTGGACAATTGTCAAAATTCATGGTTTCAATATTTAGTCAATGGCAAAGTAAAATAATCTTTATGTCTGATTACTTGCTCACATTTATTTTGTAAAAAATTGTATTATTGTTTATATTGTGTATGACTATTTACATAATTTAGAAATAAATATTGTGTTTATAAAATAACTTTTTATTTTGCACTACCTGGACAATAATTCCATTCAGTGATTTAGGATTCCAAATCCTAATATTTTAGTCTTCTTAATTGCCTAGCGTATTTTACATAAAAATAATGTATTCATTTGACGCCATTTTGAAAACAACTTCATTTTAAATGTCCCGGTCGTCAATACGCGCCACCTCCATTGGTAGAACGCCCTTCGACGCTATTGGCTCAATCGGGGGCCCAGATGGCGGCTTCCCCCCCTCCATGAAAATTATAAATTTGAATAAGAGCCTTGGGATTAACATTGAGTGCCGTCTCTATTAGTATACTCTCTGGGAGCAACTTCGCCAGCTCGACGTAGGACCTGAGCGAGCAGGACACAGGCCGGGGTCCGGGCTGGGCGGAATCGAGCCGGCTGGGCGGAAGTGAAATAGGATTTGGCGACTGGTGTGACCTATAGCTATGGCTTGTCTCGAATAGAAGTTGCGAGTAAAGTTAATAACTACTTGCCTCGGAGGAAACGTATTTCACAATTTTAATAGTAACACCATAATCCTGATAGCATTGGCATACGAATATGAATAGAGAAATATTTGTTTTTAGGTTACGGTGATACGAAACAGTGGCTTGTACATTACTTAATCGTGATTAGTTTCTAGCGTTTATGTTTGTGTGGAAAGTCTTTGTGAATTTTCATTTTCAAATTGCGTGCAATGTCACGTATCTTCGAAATAAAAATGTTTTAGTATATTGTTTTCAGTCGAAACGAATATGTTTACCTGCGTAACCTCCATAGGCTTCATTTTTGTGTAGATGAAAAGTTGTTTGAAGATCGATTTCCTAGCGAAAAATTTTAAAATCGAATTGAAATGTAAAGATGGTCAAAATTAAATAATAACAAAAACTCTACATTGGCTATATTAAAGATATAATTGTTAATTTTTTAGTAAAATGTGCCAGATAGTATTTGGTGTGTAAGCAATAAACTTTTCAATAATTCCCCAATCAATTTTTGCTGCTTCATACCCCAAACTAATTCACGATTCACTGTCAAAAATTTACAAAATTCACCTGAAGTTAATTCATAGGATATATCTTCATTTTATGTAAGATTCTTGCATTATGTAGAAATAGTGAGCCTTTGAAGTGTAGGGCATATCGAGACATGAATGTGTTGTATGTGTATCAATAATATTATTACAAGACTCAGATAAAGATTGAAAATTAATGTTAACAACCCTTATTTACCCAGAAAACATAAGCATTTCCACCCAAATTTGAAATAAAATATCCAGATTCATAAATAAATCTAATAGTCTTAATAATAAAATGAATGTTCTATGCTCTTATTTTACAAGTAAAAGAACCTTACATACTCATCACTTCCTATCTACTCATAATGTATTCTTCCATATCTATTTATTCAAGTTAACAAACCCACATGTATCAAATCGAAATAATTCTTAAGATTCAAATCAGTGCTTCTTTATATTATTATTATTTTTTTTATTATTAATACTTTCTGTTTGATAATATGTCTTTCAGAGCATTGAAATTTACAAAGAAGGACAGTCGTTATGGACACTAAACAGTAACCTCTTTAAGAGGATTTATTGAGGTAAAATTTGAGAAAAAAAATGTTGTAAAGATAAGATTGGAATGGAAATATGTGAAAATAAAACTACGGAGGATGAATTTGTCTTTAGAAAATTAAGAATTAATTCCACAAGGAAAGGGATAAGATTTACCAAGATTAAAACATTGTGCATGATGTAAAGAAGGAAGAGAGTTAAAATATTTCAGACTATAATTGTTAATCAATCATGTATTGTAGGGAGATATAATTCATTATGAATTTGTGTATTGGGAATAAACCAAGGTGTATGTAGAATTTTTCAAAAGAATTTGTTTTGGGTATTTTGAGGTTTTTGTATTTTTGATTTAGCTTCATTTGACCAAATTGGATATGCATACGTTAAAGTAGGCCTGTTAATTGAAGTGTATATTAATTTATCAGTTTTAACACGAAGAGTTTAGTTATTATAAGGGAATTTAGTTCATGTATTTTAATAGTAGTTTTTTGTATCACATTTTTAATATGAATTTTCCTGTTCAGTTTTGTGTCTAAATGGTACCTAAATATTTAATATATGTAGAGGAAGAAAGTCGAGGAATAGGAGTTTTATGAATGAGAAGGTGAGGACTTATTGGCTTACATAACGTACATATTTTGGCTTGGCATTTATTCATATTGATTTTGATTCTCCAGTTGTTGGCCCAAATTGAATAACATTTAAGATCTGTTTAAATACTTCTACTTGAAATACGTATTTTAAATACATTTTACATTTGAAAAATTTTATTTTTGAGTTTTTTGGACATGTATTTTAAAGATGTATTTCAATACATCGAATAGATGTATTTAGAAAAATAAATACTTTAAAAAATTGAAATACAGATGAAGATAACGATGTTAGTTTCTTTTTGATTCTGCTAGTTTATGGATCTCATTGAAACGAAAACAAAAGCCCCTTTTAGCTGTTGATTTTTGTTTCTCTTCATTTTTAAATGATAAGCATAAATCATTACAAATGCTGGACAATTATATGATAGTAAAAAAAGTCTCTTATAACACTAAGTTTCTTATAACACTAGTTTAAATTCATCCATCATTGAACTGATGTAAAGAAAAAAGGAGTGGCATATCCCGTCCTGCCTGTTTTCAATTGCAGTTGTACTAGAAAATGCCTGATCAAAATTCTGTTTTCTTCACTCTGGATTGCTAGATGCATTAGGCATTGTTAACATTAATACAGTAAATTAGCTCTCAATGAATACTGTAAGGAATATTGCGTCATCCGCCGGTGCCACCCCGAGCCTGTGATCGCGGGTTACGTCATTTGCCGGCGCTACCACGAGCTGCCTGGGAGCGCGGGTTGCATCACCTGCCGGCGGATAATTCCAGAACGTGCGCGGTGTCCGGAAGGTTCTGGATTGTCTTGACGAGTATAAATACGCGACGGCCGGCGACCGCGAGTCAGTCTTAAGTCCGCAGTGGAAGCTGAACTGTGAAGGTGTGCATCGCGGTGAATAGCAGTACAGTGATTGTGCTCAGTGACGTAAACCGTGGCAGTGCATCGTACTGTGGTCGGTGACGTGAACTGTGACCAGTGCATCGAACTGTGATCAGTGCAGTGAACTGTGGCCAGTGCTTAGGACTGTGCGAGTGTGTAAGAGAAGTGCAGTGTAAATAAATCAAGAGAAGAGTAGTGTAAATAAAGGAAGAGAAGTGTAGTGTAAATAAATAATCAAGTGTTTTCAGTGATTGTGTTAAGAAACAAAATAAACGTTTTTGTTAAAATAATACGAGACTTTTAATTCACCACCTAAGATACGTAACAATACTATTATTATTAGTATTGTAATTTCTGTTATTATCATTATCATCATAATTATTGTTATTATTAGTACACATAAATATGCTGAGATGTGTACCATCTCAAAAACAGAATCATTACCAGTGTAATTTTTTGAAGAAGAGAGAGGGAAAAAGAAAACAAGAAAAGTGTCTGTATGTACGACTGTTTCCCCTTCATAAGGAAAGGATTTCTTGTAAAGATGTTTTTACAGGAATAAGATATCTGCATTCAATAACCATTTTAGAGTGTACAAGATATTGTGAATGAATTAAAGCCATTTTTATTCTACATATTTTGGTATAATTTTATCTACTGATCAGTGATGTTACGTTCGAATCCAGGTAAAAGAGGCCATCCAATAATCTGTAGTAACATTGATTTGTAATGTAGTAATGAGAGACTGATGAATGTGAATTTGTTAAAGGATATTTTTATTATTAAAGGTACTAACATAACTTGTATTTGCTGTAGGTACCCTTTTATAAAGAGGGCCCGGATACAAGTTTTGCGAGCACTCATTTTGTTACACTACAATTTCTGATATTTTGTAGCAGATTAATATATTTATACGGCGATTCTCAACCTTTGAGATTCAAGTTTCCCAAATATGTTTATGGAATAATGTGTTTTACGAGGCAATGCTACCTATGATAGCTATGCTATTGCAATGCTAATACTCTTCTTTGGCCAGCAAATCGCCATAAGTTGTCAAATAATCCCTCATCTCCCCCTGCTTCTTGGAAACCGCCTTTTCGGAATCAAGGATGGACGGACGTTTGTGAAGAAGTAATTCAACCATGTGTATGCTCATGTTTCATTGACCCCATGCGTAACTCAACCGAAATGTGACAAATGATTTTTACGAATAGTTATTTTAGTGTGTTTGCGTGTTTATATTTGGGAGTGCGGTGCTTTTTCCCTTCACCCCCATCCGTGGTTCATCACTGGCTTATTGTTGTTGCACAGTATTATTGTTTACGTACTGCACGTATTTTAATTTTCGAAAAAAATTCTGGAACAATGTAATTATTTTTGTAGAGATAGAACTTTCTTTCAACTGCTCCGAATCCATTTTGTACATTGTAATACAGTTAATCCAATATGTACATTGTATTTCTATGTAAAATATGAAAATATATTAAACAGTGAGAATGCTACAGGCATTTAAAAAAATATCAGCTCTAGTAGGCCTACTTGGTCTGTGAGTAGGGTTAAAAACAGGGACGGATTTACATATTGACCGAACGGGCTATAATCCAGGGCAGCTCGTTTTGAGGGTGACAAATTTTCCAAAATTTATAATATTTGGAATTTTAATGTCATGTACCTTTGAAGCAAAACTCAAATGAAACCATATTCTACCTTTTTCTCTTTTAGAATTTAGTTTCGAAATTAGTTTTTGTGCGTCAAAGGAAACGGTATTAGTTACGATATACATTTTTTAACATGTAGAAAATATTTATTCTCAATCAGTATAGGGGGAATAAATCAAGAACATGCTTATTCCTCCGTGTTGACTTTTTTTTTAAATAAATTGCTATTTAAACACGAGACTCGGGGTTGTTGAAATTCAGAATTTGTCTATTGCAAATGTAATAAAATCCGCCAATATGTTAATATAAACAATTTTAAGAAATATAAATAAATATATTAGGATCAATTTTATTTATTTATTTTTTCTTATTTCGTTTGAACTGAAAGCATCATCATCCAAGATTACATAAAATCTGATGGCATCGAAAAGAGAAAAAAAGGAGGTTGTACATTTCAATTCGCGCACGTCAGTAATTTTTTCGCCAGGTTTTTTGCAGGATATTTCTTCGCCAGGTGCCAGCATAATCGTCCTCTATGTTACATTGTCAGTTGGAATTTGTAATATCAACATGGCGGACGTACGTTTGAGTTTTGAAGAACGTAAGCAGGTTATTAAGTGGTACTGGAAGTTTGAGAATGTAAATGAAGTTCAAAGACAGTGGAGAAGGGAGTATGATAGAACCACCTTCAAGATTAACAATTACACGCATACGAGACAAATTCGAAGTTCATGGAACAGTGTGTGATGTGCATAAAGGTCATTCAGGTCGACCTCGAACAGCTACAAGTGATGAGTCATCAACGGCAGTCTTGGAACTGTTTCAACGCTCTCCTAATAAATCTTCAAGGCAAGGGCACGTGAAAGTGATGTAAGTGCTAACGCGTGCTGCGCATTCTGAGAGACGCAAGTATCGTGTTTACATTCCAAGGCTGGTGCAACAGCTAGTGACGACGATCAGATCGAAGGTTGCAATTTTGTGAATGGATTCAGGAGATACGTGAACCGGGATTTATAGGTAGCATCATTTGGTCGGATGAAGCCCAATTCAAACTTAATGGAACTGTCAATAGGCACAATTGTGTTTACTGGGGTGAAGAAAATCCTCACATTACAATTGAAAAAGCTGTAAATTTGCTGTGTAAATGTGTGGTGCGTTTATCTTCAAAGGGGACTCATTGGACCTTTTCGATTTGAAGGCACTGTAACTGGTATTAATTACCTAACAATGCTTGCTGATTCCATATTTCCTGCCATTCTGCATTATACGGTAATGATAATTTTTATTTTCAACAAGATGGTGCCCGCCGCACTATCACAGGGACGTACGAGCTTACCTGGATCAAAATTTGCCGGGCCAGTGGATAGGACGCAGGGCCAATCGAGTTTCCAGCACGCTCTCCAGACCTTACACCACTGGATTTCTTCTTATGGGGCACAGTAAAAGATGAGGTGTACAAACGTAAACCACGTAACCTAGACATTCTTTGGAATGAGATTCAAGCCGTGTATAGAGAAATCTCATTGGACGTTTTGATACGATGTACAGAATCAGTGGTGACTCAGTACTCAGAATTGTATTGATGCTGAAGGTCACCAATTTGAACACTATAACATTTGTTATTTATGTTTCATTTACATTGGACTTTCAGCTTCTAATTTCCTGAAATTTAACTTTGTAGAACGGTAAATAAATTTTCTATTGAAGTTCAAAGTGTGTATACATTTTTTGAAGCACCCTGTATATATATTTTTGCCTCCTCTTCAGAATATATATATATATATATATATATATATATATATATATATATATATATATATAACCCCCCAAAAGATCCCTCCTCTCAATCCAACTTCTTACTGCTTTGCTTTTCTTCCTGCTTTGCGAAGATACGATAACCTCTGTTACAACAATTGCTGCAGATACCACGTCTGTTCACATTGCGCTTGAATGATCTAAACTAGCGCGCCTGCTTCGGTGTCACGTGGTAAAAATATCGTGAAATAGATGTCAACGTGTAAACGCGCACTCTCGACTTTCAAGAAAATTCACGACTGTGAAAGTCGTGCCTTTCAATTGTCATGGAATATTCCATGACATATGCTACCGTGTAAGTATAGTGGAGATCAACAACACCACGTCCAAACGATCATAACCTAACTTGCAATTAGCAAAGAAAAATGCCAGGGAGTAGACGCGCACCTACAATCTACTGGTGCAGTGCGGTACTGGAACATTGTGTTCACAAACGACAGCAGAAATTGAGGCCAAAGCGAAATGAATATTGTATTGGGCCTTAAAATATGACTTTCAGGAACAACGCTGGGACTGAAAGGGTTATTCTATAACTGAACCTCAAGTGATTTAAAGTTGGCAGTTGTTAGAAACAAATGTGAACTTTTGCAATTTTCGAAATATCATAGTACTATTTAATGAAAATCGAATCTGTAATAGTTTATAAGTAAACTTTGTATTTCAGCAAAAAATATAATAAAATAAGAATTGATCCGTTTTTGAGAAATGTTTAGATATTGTAATTAATATCTCTCCACCCTCCTTTGATACCACGACGCCTCCGTCGCGGCGCCAATTGAATAATATACTACTTCTAATCAAACACGATGGCCCGTTGGTCTGCCATGTAATATTCTCTTACAAAATCTCACGACGATTGTAATCTTTCTCGTCACGCACTATCTTGCCCTGCCCTAGCCCTAAATTATAATTGGGTGCCACATATGATTGCCCGTACCTCTGCTAGCTCGTACTATTGTTTATTTCTTACCGTGTCGTAGTGCGCGCTCACTCCATCGGAGTTGAAGTAAGGTCCGTTTCGTTCGTGCCTGGGTCAACATTCATACCACTACAGAATAAAAATACATGGAATCACGGCAATTATGAGCCATTGGGATGCTCATGCATTTAATTTTGGATTTTTTTCGCTGATATCCCTTTCATTAACACAATCTGCCCCTCCGACTTACGAAACATAAGAATACAAATATATGAACACACAGGAAGAAAAAAAATAAACATACACACTAAAATTACAATACAAAGAAAAATCTTATCGCATCCATCAGAATGCGCATTCTGTCGTGGCCTTCCTTATTATCCTTAGCCTAATAGCATAACTTGGTCTTCGACAGAACTTCTTTTCTTTCTTTTGAATGGAGCGTAAACAAACCAAAAAAAAATACAGTTATTGCACAATTCGTTCCACTTCCCTTTTTTGCAGTGATGTCACCTTCCGTCAGCGCCCGTCGCTGGTAGTTGTCACGTGCATTATTCCGCACGCAGTTCCCGTTCAGCTGCACAGATCCTCGATGCACTCCTCCGTTTAAAGTTTGCCAATGCATCCACAATTATTATTTTTTGTCTTAATCGCGTCTTCCCTGAATGTTATTTCTATATCTCATATATATATATATATATATATATATATATATATATCTTTGCGACGCTCCTATTTCCTGACACCTAATTTGCGTAAATATTGTCTATGCGGATTTTTTTCGTGAATTTCTAAATGAATTTAAATAAATTTTCGATACACTCAGTCTGAACAATTGTTTTATCAACTAAAATAACTTAATAACGTTTACACGACACTTCCGCAAAATTTTTCAAAACTTAACACAACATAAAACGCGTGCAATCATCCTCAGATCGAACTCATTCTGTCTGTAACCTAGTTCACATTGTTGGTCCCTACAATCCTAGTGACTGTCTTTTTCCAAACATATGCCCATCACCGTAATAAATGTTCGAAACTCTTACATTTTCGCTGTTTTCGGGCATCTGCGTCTACTCTCTATTTCATAGTTTTATTAACTTTTGGTTTGTAATTATCACATTATCAATTCCCTTTTCCCTTTCAAAAACCTTTATTTTCCGCCTTCCCACTCGTGATGACGTCACTTACATCTTCGGTCGATCTTTTAATTATTTCTTAGTTCGCTATGCTATGGAACTGGATACTGATTTATTAACGCCTACATAAATTCCCGCGCCGTAACTAATTTTGCCCTGATCTAAATATTTTCCCTATAATTTCTGTAAGTTTGTAAAATCCACCCAGGCATTCACTGGATATTCAACAAAACTCGTATTGTATATTTCCAGGAATACAACAATGAGTTCCATGTCTTCCATCTTCGTCATGTTATGCATGCAATTTATACCGTTTATAATATATCGGAACCCGTGGCTCGAATAACGTGGTTCTTGCTTTAAAATGTTCTAAATTTAAGTTCTATTCATTGTTCATCACATATATTTCCGCCCTATTTTTCTATTGCTTTCCTAATAATTATGATTACGCGGCGCTGTTGTCTATTGTTTGTTTCATTCTTTTAATTCCTCCTTGCTTACATAAAAGTTCCATGCATTCTTGCGGGCTAGTCCCACAGATCATTACAATATTTTTAGAAAAACTTGCAATTTTACTCAAAATTATTAAATATCACCACATTTGAAACACCACATTTCGTCATTAAATATTTAATTTTTTAAATATAATTTATTAAGAAAAAACTAGTATAGCTATTAATAAATAAGTTGTAGAAAGAGTAAACAAAATGGAACTTTTGATTTTGAATTCAGAGTTTTAATTGAAATCGGTGTATACCATAGTTAAATCGATTGTCCTCTATTACACCCCAAAAGTTGGAGCAAAGTTCCAGAATTCATGTGTACAATAAAGGAATTGGCGGGCAGTGTGATTGTTCTTATCAATTTTGGAGAATATCTTGTGTGCAGTTTAGGCAGTAGTGGCGTTCACGAATTGATGTTTTATAAAATAAATTTAAAAAATTGTTTGGTAACAAGGATCCAAAAATATGTACTTCCGTCACAATCTTACATCAAATTTTGCTCAATACTTAACTATCACAGAATTTTGAAAATGTCACACATTCACTTTTCCCATAGGACGTCATACGCAGTTTTTAACTGTTTTTTGACGTAAAATAAATAAATAAATAAATAATAAATAAATAAATAAATAAATAAATAAATAAATAAATAAATAAATAAATAAATAAATAAATAAATAAATAAATAAATAAATAAATAAATAAATAAATAATAAATAAATAAATAAATAAATAAATAAATAAATAAATAAATAAATAAATAAATAAATAAATAAATAAATAAATAAATAAATAAATAAATAAATAAATAAATAAATAAATAAATAAATAAATAAATAAATAAATAAATAAATAAATAAATAAATAAATAAATAAATAATTAAATAAACTATTTATACAACGTTAGGTTGCAGCAAGAGTGTGCAGCGTTGCCGTATGTGTCAAGTCGAAAATGAACCACGGTGAAATGCACGAGGTATAAATCACTCTGTATACTTCGTGGTGAAATGACTATACCACATCTGTCACAACAAGAGGTGGTTGTGATCAGGATTCGCATTCGAGGGCGTGTGAGGAAGGAGAGGGTGTAAAAGGTGTAAGAGTGGAGATGATACATTTAAAGTAAAAACGCTCTTGCTGGTTCATAATATGGGTCCCCTTTTGCCTGATTTATTGTGGCATTTTGTGATATCCTGTGGTTCCAAATCAAAGTGAATTGACGCACCGAAACTACAAATTGTGCTGCTTGTTTTAATGTATTATTAGAAATTTGAAACTTTCAGGTTATGTTATGGGAGTTGCTGTTTTTAATATGCATTTTCAGTATTTTGTAAACACACTTCATTATTCAAGGGAAAGCCTTTCGTGGCATTTTCTACGGTTTGATTTTTCTGTAATAGAGTGCGTTTGTTATTTCTTGCACTAGCAATGATTCATTTGTTTTGGACAGTGTGTAGTGAACTGAAAGGACTATTAACAAAAATATTTTTAATTGTAGATGTCCCAAAATTGCATTTACAAATCTGCATCAGTATTTATCCAAATTAATTAAGTGATGTATATTATGTCACATTTCTAATTATTTTCAATATTTGTGTATTATATTTATTGCATTGTTATGAATAAAGTAATCATTTTGTCAGCTATGTACTGTAATTTAATAACCTTTTTTATGAATTATATTTCAGTGTGACTTTTGACTTCATCATGTCTCAAGCATTGCTTCTTACATTACCAAATGGAGCACAAGTTTTGATTCCAGCACTGGATGCAAAGGGGTGAATACATACCATTAGTTCTGTTAGGTGACAGAACAGGCAAGTCAAATTTGGTGATTTACTTAGATTAAGTTTTGTGATGTGTGTATGTACATATTGTTATTTATGTATTGTTAATTGTCTGTTTCAATAGATCCTTTATTTGAAGCTAATAGTGCTGCTAGTATATTTTTATCTGGAATGCAAGTGGAAAGTGATGATTTAGACAATGTTGTGGATTCAGTGCAGTTCAGAAACTAATGACATTCAAGATAACCTTGATTCAAACAATTTTGGCCATTCCTATCCTGATAAACAAGACATATTTGGTGGAGCTGTAATTGTCAATTCAGAACTAAGTGAATTTGTTGAAATGCACAGATCCAAGAATGACTTGAAAGATTGTGATATCAACATTAAAAATTATAGTGAAGAAAGAATACCTAAGAGTGATCATATTCCTAATGTTAAAAATGGTCTTGTACAATCTAACAGTCTTGGTTCAACCTGTGATACAATTAAAGTAGAGGAAGTAGTTACTCTTCAAGAAATGTTGGACACCTGTGAGACAGCTGGAATGTTATTAAAAATACCAATGGTGATAGCTCACAGATGGGGCTAGAAGTCAATTGTGATAATGGTAATTGTGATAGTAATACTGTAAAAGACAGTGTCTCATTGAAGTCTGGTATCAAAGTAGCTGTTGAAGATGTGAAAAATGCAATTAATATAAGTGATTACATGGATGTAAGAGACAAAAGTGCTACGGAAGAATTAGTTCAGTTACCTGACACAGTTGTCCAAACAGCAGATTCTGTTTTAAAAGAAGCGTGTGACAATGTTACACAATGTTTAGAAAATGAAAGTGTAAAGAGTAGAGAGGTAAGTTGCACACTCACATTTTCTTTATATCTCAAATTAATTATTAGTATTATTGAATTAACTCTATTGTGTTAGTTGTGCTTGTATTTTATTTTTATCCTATTTACTTCCATTTTAATTTTCTTTATTTAACTACTAAATAATAATTTAAATATTTAATTAGATCTTGTTTTATCCATGCATAAATATCTGTGATAGTATTCAGTTATGAAACTGGAAATATTTTTTCATGTAATATTGCTAATGTATTGTGTAAATAAATGTACATTATTCTTAATTACCTAGCATTGAATAAAGTGTTCAGAAGATATTGACCACATATTGGGATATTGTTGCATTGAAACTCTTTTGCTGCTGGGATTTATATTCTTGCAAACGTTTCATTTAGCATTTGCAATTTCCTTCTTCAAGTGAACCATTTTTGTCCTGTCCTGGATATATATTTTTCATTTAAACAATTACTCTTCATTGCTTGCTGGCCCATTCACTCTAGATTTTTCTCAGCCTTATTTTCTTATCATTTGGTGATCAGTTCCACACTTTCAGCAGCCACCTCATATCTTTCTTTCTTGAAGGTGATTATGCCTCATCATTCTCCTTATTTCACTCCTGGTAATTGTACCCATTTAAAATCAGTTCTTTATTTTATATCCACATTCTTTATCTTAAATATAGAAGCTCCTTTGAAGTCCATCAATTTCTAAAACTTGCAATTTGTTTACCTACCTTTCAATGCAATACCCATGCTTCACATCCATGTAATGCACTTCCTTCAAAAATTTGTTTATATTCTCATCTTTGTGTTAATTCTTATTCCATTTAGCTGCTAGATAGCTCTTTGATCTTGATGTATGTATGTATGTATGTATAGTTGCTACAACTGTCTCTGCCTTCATTATAAATACAGCTCCAACGTGTTTGACTTGCTTACATGTCTTGTTACAAGATTCGTATCAAGAAAACTTCATTTGCCATTGCATTAATGGTGATATATTGTCGAAATAAAATAAATCCTGTCTCTTTTAAGTGTTATAATAATTAGCGAGATAGTTGTGATGTGTGGAATTCATAGCCATTCCTCGTGGATATTTGCATTGTAATGCTGATGCTTAATGTGAAAGAATGTTCTTGGCCCATTGAATCAGTATTTTATGATTGATGAAAATGTTCAATTTTAGGCATCAGCGTTGTTTTGGTAACAACTAATGACTATTTTATGTATATTTTAAATTGAAAGTATATTTTTTGGATGCTCTTTATTAGTGGAGTTTGAAATAATTAATTACATATTTGTGACACTTTGTTTTGGTCTTGGCTTATGATGCACTATAATATTTATGTATGCTTTTAATTTGAATTTACTCCTTTGAGTTGAATACCTTTGATTCCTTAAAAAGCATCAGATAAAGGGTTAATGTATATTATTATAATAAGATAATGTATAGTATGTCACCAGTTCCTGAAAAATGTGGTTGATTATAAAATTGTGTCTAAAGTGAAGGGCTCAATGTACTTTCACAGGGTGAAATATACATTGATTTTGTTGATGCTAGTGTAGGATTTCTGAGGACAAAAATTTTATCTGACTTATGAATGTGGAAATGAATGCACACGTTTTAAATTTAACATATGATCTATTATGATGAATGAAGGATCTTCCTCTCGTATTGAAAGTTACTTTATTGTATGAGTCATTGCATGTGCTTTTGTTTAAGCCCTTCAAATATTATATATTAATTATTTGTAATACACATTGAGCTTTTCAGTTAATGGTATTTATTGATATGTAGTGCTGTATACATTTAATATATGAGTATTTACAGGCTGCACAAGTTATAAAATGTTGCAATTTTACAAATTAAGCCCTTTCTTTGTTGTAGTTCACAGGGCACACTAACAGTATGATTTTGGATCATTTAGATGAATTTCGGAAATGGTTACATTGTTCAAATGCAGATTATGTAAATTTGCTGCTGGAACAAAGAAGAATTGTTCAAACATTTGCAGACAGAGCACTTGGAGGTTAGTATTTTATTATACGCTTGATAATTTTGTTTTGATGTTTATTTGTATCTTTACTGTACTGGTGGAATGAAATCAAGCGAGGATTTTTTAAAAATTTATTTATTTTCCATTCCGGGGAACATGGATTCAGATCAGTGTAAACTAGAAGATACATTATCTGATCGAAATGGAGGTAACTTGCTTTTTACCATTAAAATTCTCATTATTTGCTTGTGCTAGTGTAGTATTGACTTTTATTATTAATTTCATTGCATTATATACTATTATTGACATTGTCATATTTAGGACTCTTAAATGTATTGATTAAATATCTATTGATTATAAAGAGTTACATACTAATTACTAGATAATGTAAGATAGGATTAATCTTTGGTTATGTACCTTTTTAAGTAGTTAAGTTTTGATTTTTTATTAATATTTATTAATACTTTATTATTTTATTTATTTTTAATTCAGTTTATGATGCAATATCAATAAAAATTAAAAATTCTCAACGTTGGTAAGATAAGGCAAGTCAAATTTCCATTTATTATATCTTGTACAATGTATGTAAAAATTCATTAATTTTAGTATTGTTTATTATTTATTGTTTTTTATTGATGCACCTGAAGAATCAAACAAATCCATCTGGAAACGTGTCAATTAATAAAACAATTTATTTGAAATTGTCTGTCTATAATCAATAGATATGTAATCCAATATATTATTATTATATATTATTTGTACATTGTTTTGTATATTTTTTGGAAGTCACATTGAATGGCTAAAAATTTGAATGTTAAGATTTGATGTCTATAATAGTTTAGACTAAAAGAAAATTAAATGTGTATAAAAATAACTTTCATCTGTATTTAAAGTGATTCATGGAACCATTTTCACAATAACCAGTTGTACTTAAAAGTGAGAAATTCATTTATAATTGTAAACAAAATAATTTTGGACATGAACTATTAATGTGCATTGTTTACACTGAGCCTGTCCATCAAGATCAGATTCAGGACTTAGTTGCCTGGAAAATGCTTAGGTAATCTGGTGCCTTTTCATCTCCTCATTTCTTTGCCTCTGAGGCTATGTCTGTTGTGACTCAAAGAGCTTTGCTATATGGTCCTGTGAACAAACTGTACTACATTGTGCTGAAAATTCTGCACCACAGAAAATGTCTTGTCATGGTACAGTAGCTATCTCCTACATTATCCAGTAATTAGTGTTATGAAAACAAGACAGAAGGATTCTTTACTTGGAACACTGAGATTACAGTTTGAGACAGTGTGTCATTTTGGGAGAAATGAGAGGAAACCCTCTGTACAAACCTAGTCTCTTTGGAATTGAGCTCAGTATTGCACCTGACCTTCAAGAATCCATGTGCCTGTGGCTATCCTGACCGTAGGTTCACTGTATTGGCAGATCCGGTTTACATCATAACATCACTCATGTGCTTGCAGGTATGAGGTTACCTCAAATTTATGTGACTGCAGATTTTTTTTTGATAGTTTGAACTTCAAATTTTGATGTATTTGTTTATTTAATGTTTGTCAACAATATTTGTTTAAGTTGAGAATAATGAATTTGGGCAAGCAGTGTTTGGGAACACTTCAATGCTCTTTGACAAGAAGCAACAGCTGGTAATGTAGAATTGTGTAATAATTGAAACATTATTCATTTGATTATCTGTTTGCAGAAAGTAAAAGCAGCATATTTAGTGTTTACAAGTAATGTGACATGGTTTATTTAATTTGTGTAATTTTAACTGTAAGAAAGAAAATGGCAATGAAAAATCGAAATAACTTCAATAAAGAGAGAGACTTTTTATGTTTCAAAATATTAAAAACATTATCTGAGCAAAATGAATAAAACATTTGCACACAACATTTTGGTGTGTGGTGGTGGTGGTGGTGGTGGTGGTGGTGGTGGTTGTTGTGGTTTGTGGTCACGGGGAGGTGTAGAAAGCAAGCAAGCTTTACTACACAATTTCTTAAACACCTACTCCCCTAAGATTATAATCACAACTACATCAGCATCCCTTTATTTTACATTTCTTTATATACACTTGTATGTATCTACCTATTATACAAACCACTTACATGTAACCTGAACTTTGATTACTTCTTCCTCTCACTATATTTCCTCTTACCAATTTCTCTCTACCATCGCATGGGAGGCTAGTGTAACTTGCTCTATTGCCTAACTGAATTTGGAGCCCTGGATTTTTATTGTAAACCTACAAAAAAGTGCATTTTTTAAATTAAATTAACTGCAACAAGTTTTCTCTGTTGCACAGAGATGGATTGTTCTTATTGAGGGTTGGGACATTTGTTTGAAATAAGGCCCCTGTAAATGTATTGCCCCATGTCTCTGTTTTATCCTGGTTCCTGCTGTCCACTACTCAACTTTTTAATTCTAAGAAAAGTTTCACTATTTAAAATTGTTTCCCTCTCCAATCCATCCTCTTTCTTCCTCATACCTCACATTTTATTCTCATTATTTTCTTTTTCTCTTTTGAAAATAATGAAATATCTATATAATACTAGTTCCTCTCTCATTCAGAATATTTTGATGTTATTCTCACTACAGCTCACGTATTACACCCTCTTTCCCATATTGTCTTAGTCATGAGTAGGTGGGTTTTTATGACCTAAACATTGACTTCTTCTTGCTGTCAGACACGCGTTGAGGCGAGGCGCTTTCGCCTGACATGCCGAGGCTTCATCAGGGTATGACGTCATACCTGATGAAGCCTGCATGTCAGGCAACGCGCCTCTCAGACACTACGCCGTGTCACCGGGAAACAGAAGAATCATCGACTCGAGCCGGAAGCTACCGCATTAGACCTAAAACATTGCCCAAAAAAAATCAATAAAATGCTCATAAATTGTTTTAAAATCGCCTTATTAAGAGGATTAAAACCGTTCAGATGAAGAACTGGAGCTGTTGGATATGTTATTGATGAACGAGGCTTCTTCCATTCGTTCAAGTGAACTCGGCTTGCAAACATTTGGTTTGGACTGTTCTTCTTCTTCTTCTTCGGCATTTTCCCCTTAGGCGCTTGCCGTTTTCACCCTCCACAACTCTCGATCCTCCCAATCTCATGATTTGAGGCCTCTATCCTTCATAGCTTCTTGGATGTATTTTTCCCATTCTGAAGCTGGTCTTCCTCTTTTCGCCTCTCAGGTGGTTGCCATTTTAAGATCTTGTGTTGCCATCTTTTTTCTGACATTCTCTGAACATGTCCATACCACTGTAGTGCTCTATTTTCCAAGGTCTTCGTAATAGAACAAATTATATTCATCCTTCTCCTTTCTTCATTTCGCACTCTGTCTTTGTGAGTAAGTTGTAGGCATCGTCTCATGTAGTCCTTATCTTATCTCTTATTTTTGTGTTTGGCTACATTTCCTCTCCATATAGTACTATATTTTCTACTACACAATGAATATCCTTCTTTTGACATCTTGGTGGATATTGTTATTCCATAATATGCTGTTTAAAACTTTGGTTGCTTTCTTCCCATAATTATTCTCGAGTTTATATCTAGCCATGTACCGAGTTGTTTATTAAAGATCCAAGATATTTGAAGGTGTTACAGCTTTTAATTTTGTTACCATTCACGTCTATATCTGTTATTCCTTGTCCAATGCACATACATTCGGTTTTATTAAAATTTATTTCTAATCCCCATTTATTATATTCTTCTATTAGCTTTCTTAGCCTGTACACCATATCCTCTTCATCTTGGGCAAAGATTACCTGGTCGTCAGCAAATAGAAGGGAGTGAAAGTGTCCTCTCGATTTTTATTCCATGCCAGAACATTTTCTGTACCAGTTATAGAGGGCTTGTTCTAGGTAGATATTGAACAAAATGGGAGATAACCCACATCCTTGTTTTAAACCCTTGTTTATTAGAAAGCTTCCCGTTAACTTATCTCCAATTTTTATTTGTGCTTCGGTTTTTTTGTAAAGTTTTTAACCAGATTTATCCACTTTTTTTTTATATAAACCCTTTTCTCATTGCTTCCATATCTTTTTCTTGGGACACTATCGTATGTTTCTGAGGTCTATAAAGGTTACAAAATATTCATATTTCTGCTTTATGTTTCTATAACTTGTCTGATACTTTGGGATGTTATCTGGCATGATCGTCCTCGTCAAAAACCCTCTGCTCTTCACTCAATCAGGTTTATCTTCTGATTTTTTTACAAAGAATACTAGAAAACAATCTTGCTGTTGATGGTATGCACTTATTCCCTGTAATTTGCATGATTTTGTCCCTTTTAAATATAGAAGAGATGTAGGATATGTTTCATTCTACAGGTGGATCCTCACCTAATTCTATCTTATTGAACATTTTCTTTAGGTTTTTGGGCAACACATTCCACCATATTTCAAGGCTCCATTTTTATTTCCAGGCCCTGGGGCTTTGTTGGTTTTGCTTCATAGTGTTTTAATATCATCCTCATTATTTCAAATTGCTGTCCTCCACATCTCTTATTTTTTCTTCTCTTACATTCTGGTCTTTTTCTTGTAGGAGCATTGAGTAGTGGTGTATCCTTTTTTGAGGGGGATTTTTGTACTATGCTTTACACTCATTATTTCTTCTCATTTTATTTAAAATTTTTCCAGGCTTCAAGATTTATTGTATCCTACAGTTCATCATGTATGCAAAATTTATCCAATGTTCATTTTTTCCATTTTACACCTGTTTTAACTTTTTGTCAATCAGAACATATTTCTCTGACTTTTTTTTTGTCATTTAACCATTTCATATTCCTCTTCTTCTTTTTGAATCATTTCTTCTAAATTCTCAGAAAATTTTTCCTTATATTTCCTTTTTCTTCTTCTCCAAGGGCTTCCTTAGCTGCTTCATATCTCCTTCAAGTGTTGATAATTTTGTGGGATTGCCATTTTTTTCCAAATTTTAAATTTTGTTTCTCAATCTATTTTGTGAGCATTTTGACACTATACTGATTTAAGAGTCTGTCTTGAATTTGATTCCTTGTTCTCTATAAGCTCATTGTCTATTTGGAGCGTTTTTTTTCATTCTTATAACAACTTTCCCACTAACATGTGATGGTTGCTGGCACATTCAGGTTGTCTATAAACCACACATCCTTTAATAGTGTTGTCTTATCCTCCTCATTATCATTAAATCTATAAGACGTACGTTGTCTTGTGGATCTTCCATGTAAATTTATGTATTTTATGTTGAAACAACGGACGTGCAACCAGAGAGGCGTTCTTCCGTCAATCGGTTTTTCCATATCAACGACCTACATACCATAGATTCTGGCTACACCACCTGTATTAGAGGAAGTATTTTACTTCATGTATAAACAGAATTTATCTCCTTTTCGTTAAAAGTGCTCGGGAATGAGTTTTTGCCAAAACATGTCATTTTCGAGTGTCCGATTACATTACTTCCACTTCTTACGAAGTAAGTGCGAGGAAGTAACAACTAAAGAAAGGCAGAAGTGACTGGCGTTGCCCATGTATTTATCAACACAGTCATACAATGTGCAGGAAAAAGAATGATTTGTCTGTAGCGTGTAAATGGAAGTTAGTCTGCTTTAATCTCCGCTCTGCTCTGCCCCAACCTCCTCCCTGTTCAGGGGCGCCCCGCCCGACCAGAGCCCCCCCCCACACTCTCCCCCCTCCACGTCGCGCCATCCCCATCATCCCCCACACAACTGCACTCCGCTTGCAATTCCTAGCGACATCGCTCGGCCGTTCAGGCGATTTTCTCCAAATCCGATTTTCCCTGATCGAATTAAATAAATTCTAGGGTCTCTGAAATGGATATTTTGATGAACGGAAACGTATTAAAAGGATATTTTCGTTTTAGGGTCTAAAAGTTTTCAAAATTTTCTCAAAAATGGCTTAATTAATTAAAAAAAAATTTCCTAGTTTGTTTCAAAGGACGAAAAAAGCAGTGTCAGTCTCATTTCAGGCGACTTCTCGATTTTCAAAAATTGCGGAGTTTTAACATTTAATAATATGCAATTGAAGATAGAGATTTTTGCCTTAAACAAAATCTGTTCTAGAAAAACAGCTCTATAAAAAAGATCGTGTACAGTGTATTGAAGAAAAGAATAGTACATAATTTGTATTTAAAATATATCCAATGTATAAAAATACATTTTCTCAAAAACCGCTCAAAATTTTTTCTTCAATTTTTTCCCCCGGATAGAAAAAGGGACGCTTAAAATAATGGTGCAGGTCAGAATTACATTGAACTCTCTGAATGTGCTCCATTACTTTGTTATGAAAATCGAAAATAAATAAATAAATACTTTTGTGATTTGTAAAGTAGTATTCAAGATTCTGCACTTAAACAATGTTTTTAACTATGTAGGAGATAGAGTATCTATTTTGTATTGTCTTTCTACGTTAATTTAGTATAAAATGTTATACCTAAGTAATGTACTGGTTTTATTTGTGGGTTATCATTCAATAGATGAATTTGTAATAGCGGCGGTGAATACATTTTTCTTAGAGTGAATATATGGATTGAGGAATGCATACTGGGAGGGGTAGATGGGTCAAGGGATAAGTTAATTGGATAAGCGAGGGTGCAGGGGATGGAAGAGACCTAGGAGGCATGGGTGGAAATGGGCCTTGGACTGGTCACTGCGGAACAAGTGAAAAAAATGTGTTTGGTAGCTCTGAAGTAACTGGAAGGTTAAGGTAAAGATCGTGTAGGGTAAAGTGTTTTTCTGAAAGCAAGTTTAGGTAAAATAGATCAACTTGTCTCTCGCGAATGCAGTGCGGACCGTTCAGTTGAACCGCGTAGAAATTGCAGTTGCAGCCAGGGATATTTTATTTTAAATCGTCTGACGCTTGTAAAATATTAATTATCCTCTCTCGGTTTCTTGCCGCGCAGTCATAGCACCACCAGCCCAAATGTTAAGCACCGGCGGATTTGGTCAATGGCGCAGTTACACGTGAGAGGAGAGAGTGAATAAATGGAAAAGGTGCCACTGGTATAACATAATATAACTTTAAATATATTTTTAAATAAATTAATAATATACAAAATAAACATTTATTATATATAAATTTACCTTCTATAGCGGTGCCATCTTCAGATATTTAATTGCTACTTAAGGTACTATACGTATATAATAACTTAATATATTAACATGTAATTCTTAATAAAAGCTTCTCAAATCTAGACCTAAATCTGTTGTCTTTATTCAGTGATGTAGATGTCACACCTGTCGATTGTTCCATCACAAACTACTTCAGATTAAAATTCCGCTGTACATAAGCGAAAGTTTCCGATTCGTTGTTGCTTAGATGGCAGGACGTGCGTTTTCCCTTTCCCACGAAGTGTCAATTACTGCCTTCGCGCATTCGTAGTGTCAGGTGTTTTCTTCGTAGCTTGTTAATAATCAACCACTATCGACTTATATTCGTAGTATAAAGCGTTTTCATCCAAGCTTATTAATAATTTCCTGTAAATAAAAGTGATAGGAAGGCGCGGTATTTGTGGCCACGAGGCCAGGGAGCGAGCACCCCCCGCGGGCGTTCCTTTCGGGGCGAGGCCTGCAACGCGCTGGGCCGCGCTCGCCCGTATATTTGTGTTTGCTTTTGAGTGGAGAGCGGATTCCGCGCACGGCGTGGGCGCGGGCGCTCTGCGGAGAAGGGCGGGAGAGGCCAGGGGCGACCCGCACTCCTCGCTGCGCGCGTGCCACCCGCTGCGAATCGAAGGCGCAGGGGGAGGAGCCCTTCCGGAATCCGAATGGTACTCACTGGCGCAATCGCCCCCCCCCATCCTCCCCAATTTTCTTCGACGTCGCTCCTCGCCGTCGCCCTCGCCCTCGCCCTCGCCCTCGCCCTCGCCCTCGCCCTCGCCCTCGCCCTCGCCCTCGCCCTCGCCCTCGCCCTCGCCTCGCCCTCTTCCCCCAGCTCCCGCCCTCGCCCCCTCGCCTCGCTCCCCGCCCTCGCCTCGCCCTCGCCTCGCCCGCCTCGCCTCCTCGCCTCGCTCCCCGCCCCTCGCCCCTCGCCTCGCCCCGCCCTCGCCCTCGCCTCCCCTCGCCTCGCCCCTCGCTCCCCCCGCCTCGCCCCGCCCCTCGCCCCGCCTCTCCTCGCCCTCGCCCCGCCCTCGCCCTCGCCCCTCGCCTCCCGCCTCGCCTCGCCCTCGCCCCCTCGCCCTCCCCGCCCCGCCTCGCCTCCCCCTCGCCCGGCCTCTCCCCTCCCCTCCTCGCCTCGCCCCCGCCTCGGCCTCTCCTCCTCGCTCCCCCGGCCTCTCGCCTCGCCCCTCGCCTCCCCGCCCCTCGCCTCCCGCCCTCGCCCCTCGCCCTCGCCCTCGCCCTCGCCTCGCCTCGCCCTCGCCTCGCCTCGCCCTTCGCCCCGCCCCCGCCCCGCCCTGTCCCGACCCCGCCTCGCTACCACCAACGCCCCCGCCCCGCCTCCTCCACCGCCCACGCCCGCCTCACCCCCTCCTCGCCCCCGCCCGCCCCGTCCCTGCCCCGCCCTCGCCCCGCCCCGCCCCGCCCCTGTCCTCGCCTCGCCCCCCTCGGCCTCGCCCCCGCCCCCGCCTCGCCCTCGGCCTCGGCCCTCGCACCGAGTCAGGGCACTCCTTCCTCCCATAACACGATACACCAGCAAACAATCTTGTCAGGCAGTATTCTTAGCTCACACTTACTCGTTTACCCTTGAATTTTTTTTCATTTTATTTATTTTTTTGTTTATTTATTCCAAGTTAAGCACCGAGGTGCTTTACAAGGTGCTATATGAGAACTATATAAGGGAATATTGCAAAAAAATATTTTATTTCTGTGTGATGATACCACATAATGCACCTCCCCAAGATTTGCGGTAATTGTTAAAAGAAAATTATAATTCGGCGATAGTGTTCAGTTGTTTGTGGAAAGTTATTTTTCATTAATTAATTTTTAATTAGTTACATTAAGATGGCCGAAATTTGTCTTTAGCAAATTTGGACTTGAATCTGGTTGTGTTGGTGGTGGTTTCTAAATGAAAGTGTGCGGATAATGATAAACTAGATATTTTTTATTAAATGCTAAGTCTAATGTTGCCTTGCAGGTAGTCTTGTAGGGGTTATTTAAATTGTTGTGGATTTGCACAATGGAGACATACCAAGGTGCTTTTAAGATATTGTGGAGAGTTCTACTTTGAATGGTCTGCGGTTTTTAATGTTCGATTTGTCAGCACTACCCCATATGGGTGAGGCGTATAGCATAATTCTTATACTTGATTTATAAGTGGAACGTGATGTTTTTATTTGTAATGAGAATTTATTGTTTAACAATGGATATAATTTTGAAAGTTTTCTTTAATGTTAGCGAGGTTTTGTTGATATGTGATTTACAATTTAATTTTGTGACGATGGAGACGCCTAAATATGTGATGGGTGAATTTGGATCAACATACCGGATTGTTACACCAGTACCATTTAACGACGGAATATTGGGTATTTTTCTATGTGATAATATTTTTTAGACAGGATTTGGGTGGGTTGATTTCTATTTTCCATTTCTTAACCAATCTATGAAAACGAAGATATCTTCTTTAAGTCATCCAATTCCTTCATAAATATCAACAGAATTTAAGAAGAATGTTGTGTCATCGGCGAAAAAAGCTAATTCTGAGTGGGATAATTGCAGGAAATCGTTAATAAATGTAGAGAATAATAGGGGGTGATAGGAAGGAAGCCTGAGGGACTCCTGCAATTATTTTGTACGGAGAAGATTCTGCGTTGTTGATCCTTACAGAAAAGGTTCTGTCCGATAGGAAAGTTATAATTAAATTTTGTAGTTATAGCGGTATCTCTAGTATTCTTAATTTATATATTAGACGTGAATGCCAAATGCAGTCAAATACTTTAGTGATGACTACAAATAACCCAATCTGTGTCTTTTCAAATGAATCTGCGATAAATTAAAATAGATCGTCGGTTGAATATTCCTTCGGAAGGCAAATTGAGTAGCTGGAATACCTTTAAACTGATTATATACATTTAACATTTTTATCAGTGATTTTTCGAAAACCTTACTCAAATTTCATAAAAGAGATAGGGGTCTGTAGTTACTTGGGACTGAATTGTTTTCCTGTTTTTCTGTAGGTGTGATATGAGAATGTTTCCATGATTTTGGAAAGCGACCCAACTCAGTTAAACAAAGCTGCTAAATAAATACCGGATATTAGGGGTAAATCTTTCAGAACCTTGTTAAGTATTATATTATTCCCGGTTGAGTAGGTTGGTCGTCGGTTTTATTTCAAGTTCAATCTCATTGAGAGAAATGAATTTGCAGGGTTTTGCAGCTGTCAGAATGAGCTTTGTAATTTTATTCTTAATGAAACTCATGTATTTGCTGGCAATACGTAAATGAGGTTTGAATGTATATGACAACGTTTTACAAGAACGTTTGCTTTATCTTGATCATATTCCCCAATACTATTACGGTATTTAAGTGGGGGATTTGCTTTGTTTGTAATTATTTATAGCTTTCCATAGAGACCTAGTGCCTGAGGCTATTTTTTGCAAAATATCGTCGAAATTTGCTGTGTATCTGTGATGCTCAAGATGTACTTTGATGAGTCTCCCTAATTTATTGATTTCGCTCTTACAGTTTTGAGATGTATTTTGTCAGATATCCCTTAAACAGCTTTTTGTTTTAATTAGGTTTAATATAAATTTTTGAATTTCATTTTTTTTTGCCTGGGTGAATTTAAATTAATTCTTTAATCTGCAAAAGCTTTGTAAATGATGTTAAATTTTTCTGTAATAATCGATCTTACCCGGAATGCCTACTTGTTTTCGTAAGTGTAATTCATTACTTGTAATGGTCCGAAATTTCGTCCGATCTATTCCACCATTTATCAGTTTTGGTCGGTAAGTTGTTTATGCCATGAGTGGTGCTATTTCTATGAGTTGCATCCAAACTAGGTAATGCGTTTTCGAGGTCAGGTAATACTTGATTTTTGAGAGTTTAGTATAACGTGAAACGTTGGATCTCTTGATTAATTTTTTGATTGGACACTTGCCGTTATTTGCAGTGTGCATCCCTAAGCAGTTCACAAGTTCATCTCTCGAGATTTCTTACACTTTGAGGAACGGCGTGGCTCAATATATTTTATACATCTGGGTTTACGATTAAAATTAGCTTGGGTGTGACCGTGTCTCTATCATCTCTTGCATTAAAACGGGGTTTTCGGTCCGTTCTTTTGTTCAACCTTGACAATTGCTATAAATAACTGGTTTAATTTGAATATTTCCTTTATGTCAAAATTACAATCGAGGTGGTTAAATGATAATGAGATTATGATTGTGTTTTTGCACAATCTGTTTTGTTATTACAACGAAATAGCTAAAGGCACTTGTTATTTCTTCGTAACTGTAATCGATTGGTATTCCTCTAATTATTACTTATTTAAGTTTTGTCGATGGATCTTGAAACGAGTGAAAATCTATGTTTTTCTTTACAAAAACGAATCAGACCTCTAAAGACCTCTCTTCTTGATACTGAATATGTTAATTTTTACAGCTTTGTTGATGATTTTAGCAGTAAAAATTGTTGCAATCAGTTTAACTTTTTACGTCCGTTATTAGCATTTTGTAATGATCGACATTATGAATGAGAATAGGTGGTGTAGCTACTGGAATTCAAGAAGTATTATCGTCTTTGTTGGATAAGAGAGCTTCGAATCTGTTCCTAGTTTCATTGTAACTGCTTTCATATTTTCCCGGCATAACGTAATTATTCGAGGTCACTGAGACGAATCTTTTGGTCCTTTTTAAATTTTTGAAGTTAACGTCGTCGGTAGGTCAGCTAGTCTCTTGCACGAACCATTGTCGGGCACACCATTTGAGATACGATACCTTTAAATAGTTAATAAATGGCGAGATAGCTGGATATTCTTCTAACAGGTGCGTATCTGTGTCGTAAACATAGAGGCGTATTGTCTCAAGTAACAATATACCCACATTTTCAATGTCGCGACTGAAATTTGAACATTATCTACAACACCACTCTGAAGCCATCATATCAAATATGGAGCTTAAAATATAAATTAGATGCCCCATCGAATAGATATCCCATTCGAAATGTTAACTGATATAACAGAAATTAAGGAATACATTTGAATATGGTAATTATATTGATAAAATTAGCCTTCTAGGGCACATGCCATCAATATTATTTTCTTCCGTCAATACAAATGGTTTTACAGCATTTAATTGGCCCAATCATGCATCAGAGAAAATGCCTTCACATTTTCAAGCGCCTCAATTGCGTTTGCAATTGCTCCACTAAAAACCCTTGCCATCAATTTGAAACATTCATAAATTGGGAGATGCAGTTGAGTGGTGTTGGAGATAATTGAACTTAAACTATGCAATTATAATTAATTGTGTTTCATTTAATTTGGAATGCCAAATACTGGTATAGAATTCAAACCATGCCAATTTTCAGTCTTGTTATATAAGTTAGTAGAGTTGAATGAATATTAACTTTTATTATTTAAAAAATCAACTTGAATGTAGAAGTTTTTTGTAACAATATGTTACTATCAACAATTGTTACAAAGAATAAAGAAATTAATGTAATCCTTCAAGCAATTAATGCTAACATTTTGACGAAAGTACACTTACTGAAAAACCGTGATACCGAAGAGGTGTTTTTTTTAGTCTATCCATCCGACCCTCCTCACAAATCTCACAATTTGCCAGTTCATCCGTCTGTCAGTCGGTCCGTCTGTTATATTCGTTCTTCTGAATATCCGTCTCTCTCTCTCTGTCCGTCCGCCTGTCTTTACGTCTCTGGCTTTCTGTTTGCCTGTCGATCTGTCAATCCCTCCACCTGTCTGACCAAAGTCAGAAGAAAGGTTAGCGGAAGAGCTAATGCAAGTATTGTCGTCAGGAATCAAAAAAATAAGATTGGGGTCAAAGGAACCAAAAGAATGAGAATGCCCAACTTCATGTCTCTAGCGGAATTGAATTTGCTTCCACACCAGAATATATATTATTAAGGATCTTACTTAGATGGAAAAATACGGTCTTGTTTGTCAGCAGTAATACACTGCACAACGATCTTGCAGTACGTTTATTGTAATCATTAATATATTATTGCGTGAAAATATGTTCCCACCGTGAAGTAAGTCACTTAACAGAATAAAAATACAGGTTCATAAATAAATAGGCAGGGCAACTGTAAGATAGCAAGCTCAATGAAGGAAGCCTTCCAGGAATTACGTCAAGGACATTTGCTTATAATTCCTATAATTTTTACTGAAAACTAAACGTCTAGATACTATAGGACGAGTTTTCCAAAATATTATGCCATGTCTCAAACATGAATGTATGTTATACTATTGCTATGCAAATAACATGCAAAGAGCTGCACGAAGGCAGAAAGAATTTGAAAGAATGCGTAACATAATTTAGTGTTTGATTTATATTGATTTTCAATTTGCTGTTTGAATGAAGTGAGAGACCAAGAAATTTTGTTGCCTTCACATTACCCAAAAGAATATTGTCCATTTTCTGTGGCGCATTCGATTGTGGTTTTGAAATGCAAAAATCCATTGAAACCTGTTTTCTAACTTTAACTGGTTTTTTTTACGGAACCAATTTGAAATTTCTGAAATCGTACTATTTATTGTTTCTTCGGTGCCAAGAACATTCGTCTCATCAGTAAAGGGAACTGTCCTGTTTCTAGCAGACGAGGTCATATCGTTTACGTGCAAAAGAAAGAGGATAAAATGTAAGATCGAATCCTTCGGAACCTCCAATTGTCGAAGAAATATGAAAGATGAGTAAAAAATGTTATGTGCCAGCACGGATTGGACAATCGAAGTTTATGATACGAAGATAAATAATATTATGTATATAATATGTACGTTTGCACAATATTGTTGCATAGGTATGCATGCTCATTTTTGTTGTAAATATTAGGTACTTGTTATGTTTACTAAGAATTTCAAAAAATGTAAAAAAAAAACTGACAGGATGCGCTTTGCTAAGCAATTCCATGTTTTTCCCCTTTCAAATCTTTTTCATTATGATTCAGAACTGTATATACGCCAGTGGCGTAGCTAGGGGTGGAGGCAGTGCGCCCCGAGTGACACCATTTAGGGGTGACACAAATTGAAAAAATGTATAGTTCGAATGATATAATTTTAATGATTTATTTGAAAATTATATGTATATATATTAATTTAATAGTTATACAATTAAATCATATATACTAGAAAGAAAAAATATGTAAAGTAAAACACGAAACTATAAACAGTGAGCCCCAATTCTTCAGTGGTCCAAGAGTCTCGATTTCGGTGATTATCTTATCTTATCGTTAAATCTTGATAAAATAATCTGCAAATTATCTTTAATATCTTGCAAATATACTTACATTTTTATTAAATAATGTATGACCTATTCAGATATAGATATTTTTATATTTAACTTAGGAGAGTTGGCACCATTAGTTTTCTCCCGAGTGACACCAACGTAAGCTCCGCCACTGGTATACATTTCAACTCCAGTGATTTCAAACCATCCTATATTACTTTGCATATTTAAACAATAAACATGTAATTTTTGTTAAACTTACGAGATGGAAACGAGAAACACAAAAATAGTACTGTGACTTTTCGCGCACTGTAGAATTGTTTTAATGCAATTCTGTAAATCGTTAATGAATATAATTATTTTAATCGTGTAGTTTTGTGCCTTGCACTTTCAGATTTAATGTTTTATCATTTCATTTTCCAGTTCCTGATTGTTTTCGATTTAAATCTTAATAATAAAAATTAAATGAAGTAGCTTATCGAATTATAACGAGAATTGTAGATGTATACTTTTTCAAACCTCTTGTTCCGTACACTCTGCTCATTAATTGTGGCTATCTTCTGTTAGCTCGGTCCCTGCTTCTATCGTGAGAATGGCCGCTGTTTCCGAGCGCGCCGCTGTAGACTCTCGTCTGAGAACCCCGCCCCCCGCCCTGCGAGCCACGGCCTGGGCGTTAAATGTCGCCCTGTGCGCACAATGGAAGTAAATTTCGTTCCCAAAAATCTCTTCGGTGGCGCACAATTAAGTCGGCGACTTTACGGCGGCCTCGCGATAATAGCGGCGCGCGCCTCGGCCCCCGCCCCGCCCGCCCGCCCCGCCCCTCCTCACCCCTCCCCCTTCCCCCCTCTGGCCCAGCACGGCCTGCGCCGCGTCGTTCTTAACACGGGAACTTTATTAGGAGCAACTTCGCGTAGCTCTCCGCTGCGGCGCACAGGGCGCTACGAAGAGGCAGGGTTCGTCGGGGTGGGGGGGTGGCAAGGGAAGGGGAGATCGCGGGACGTGAGGCGGTTGCCGCAGCGCTCGCCCCAGAACCCCCTTCCCCCTCCCCCCTTTGACCCTGGAGCTGCGTTCGACATCATTGGAGCGACAGTGGGAATCCTTGGAATGGGCTGCTACAAATGCATTCGCCCGTCCGTGGAGCCGGTCTGGATGTGAAGGGTACTCAATCGTTCACTAGGAAGAGACGGCATGCACTATTTTGCTCTCATTTGACTGTCGCTTGATATAACCCGACTTTTGTTCTAGCTCGGGCACGTCAAACCACGCCCGCACGAGCTACTTGCCCGCCTGGGGAGCCCCGCGCTCCTACGGGCAAGAGCACGGGTACGGAGAACTTCCCCTGATTCCACACTCATTTCCCCTTAAAATCCAGAAAGAGCGCTACTTGCGAAAGCTGAAGCAGTTTCCTTGGAATGGGCTGCTACAAATGCATTCGCCCGTCCGTGGAGCCGGTCTGGATGTGAAGGGTACTCAATCGTTCACTAGGAAGAGACGGCATGCACTATTTTGCTCTCATTTGACTGTCGCTTGATATAACCCGACTTTTGTTCTAGCTCGGGCACGTCAAACCACGCCCGCACGAGCTACTTGCCCGCCTGGGGAGCCCCGCGCTCCTACGGGTGCAGCACGGCACGGAGAACTTCCCTGATTCCACTCATTTCCCCAAACTGCAAAGAGCGCTACTTGCGAAAGCTGAAGCAGTGAATAGCTTTATACGAAAAATATATTACACGATTAAACGTAATATATTATCATGATGTTCTTCACGACTTATTACTTTTTGAAGTTTATTTTATTACTAAATTCTCCCTCATAAAAACACCTATTGCTGTGACAGTAATATGTTTGGATAGCGTATGTATGGAATATGTATTGTTTTGTGTTATTAAATCATTCAGTTATTTGCTGTTTTTGGCAAATATATGAAATAAATTGGTCTCTATAAGTTAATAGGTGTTGCTTACTTACGGATAGCGCTTTTAACAGACAAGAATATTTGTCTCTTCAACTTTCTAACCTGGACTTTGAAAGTTCTTGCTTTTGTATCACTCTTAAGTAAAAATTATTACAAAATCTAGATACTTACGTTACTATTGATTCAATTTTTTAGAACTTTACTCTCAATTGAAAATTTTAAATCGGATCGATGTAGTATTTCATTTTAATAGATAATTTCTTTGCTTTAAAGAGAAAATGGGAATTAACAGCCAAATTTTGACGATAATTAGCAAGTAACTTCTCCCAAAGACTATCAAAAGACAAGGTATTCAGTGACGTACCACTGCTCCGTAGTATTTGTACAACCCTTAATTTAAACCACGTGCCAATTTCTCTGCATGCAGCCCCCGCGAGCTCCAGTAAATGTGTTACCTTTGCCCGCGACTCCTGGCGCAGGCGCTTGTTGTAGCTGCAGTCACCCAGTTACCGGTACATGGTTGTTCTTTCGGCGAAATCGTAGGATTCCGCGGCCAAAGTCATGTCAATGATCTTTGCTGCCCGGGTGACGCCGCGTCGAAGGCTGTGTTGCCGACGTTTCGGCCATTTGTCGTGCTACCCTCTTCCTCCTCGATCTTCGTCATTTTAGAATCATGAAATGGAAACTAGCGTTTTCTAGTTGGTTTCTTCGACTTCTTTTCCGACTTTTCAGTAGTATCCTATTTAACCCATTATTTCATAGTGTTGTCAAAAAATTAATATCAGTTCGAAGCGTTTGCCAGTTATCTATAAATTCTTTGAAATTAAAAAAACTACACAAAAGTAAATTTTCTTTATTAAACCTGACAACAGACCTAACAAAGAGCCCTTTTTCATCATTTATCCTGTGGACTCATCATGACCCCTCAATTTCCCAGAATGTCACCCTTCCCCCCAAAATTATATTAAACTATTCTTAGACTACGCAACAATAAATGAGAATACTGAATAGAATTCCAAATGAAAAAAATCAAAGCAAATGTAGCCTACTGTTAGTTATAGACTCTTCATTCACCAAAGCGTGGATCAATTTGGACCAGGATACACGGATTTTTAGAGGGTGAGCGCAGGCAAAGGTACCAAGGAAAATATTGTTTTACAGTGGGGTTACATGTTTCTTTTCCATAACTTCAGTTCTCTTATTTGATGAACATTTCAAATACTTGCAGAAGAATTACACGCTTGAAATGAAGAAAACTTCTTGCAATTAAAAAGATTTAGGACTTTTTAAAATTTCGGTTGATTGCAAAATTATTTTAATCTCGTATTCAAGTTTTGGTAGCAATTCTCACAATATATTTTCAGAAGTGTGAATGTGCAAAAAATTCAGTAGAAAGCCATATCTTGGATTATATATTTTATCTGTTCACATTAATTTGTAATGGAATTAATTTCACTAACGGCTGGATTAGTTTTCTGCTTGGCAAGGGGTCAAATATCTACATTGAGCGACGGATTGCTTTTGTAGAAATGAACAACAAATTATCAAATTTATGTGTTGCTGTTATTATTATAATTTATTTACATCAGTAAACAGCACGAATTGAATGTGACATTTGGGGTGGAGTACAGCTGCATTTACAGCTACGATGCAAATGAGGATTCGTGCCCTGCCTCATTCTGTAGATCTCTACGGAATTGTTCAACAATCATGGCAATGAGTTTAATTCACTATAGAAATTATGAAAGTCAATATCGTAGTTTTATTAGCAGTTATATCATTACTTAAGAACGTTTTAAATCTTTCTCGAAGTCAGTCACCATAAGTCAGGGTTCATGAAGGAAATAAACGGAGAATAAGGAAGAAATTAAATGAACCAATTAAGTAGAGCAAAAATTAATCCGAATAAAATTTAACTACTTTATTGAATAACATTACAATTAATGTATTAAATATTATCACCTTTTTATGAACTTTTTTGTGTATATGGCTGACATATTGTTAATTTTTCTCTTAGTGTCAAACCTGTATGTTGCATCCCCTCAGAATTAGAAGTGGATGTGGTAAATATATTCTTATGGCAGATATATTCTCATTAAAATAAACTCTTTATCTAGCTTTCCGACGTCTGTGTATGAGTAATCTATGAAATCTATAAATGTTATTTACTTAATTAAATTTATCCAACTACAGGGTTTTTGTAATAATACCCGAAACTCACTCAACTGAAAGAAAATTGACACAAATAAGATTGATGTAAAAGTTTGGAGTAGGCTTATACCTACGTCTATCGAAATTTATTTTGTCTTTTCTTTTATTCGTAATTGACTCAAAAAACAAATTACCAAATATACTGCTTTCTTATCTAAGAACATGAAATCCGATTGTAATATACCAATATTCTGGAATCGATCATTAAAAGTATTGTTCATTATTTCGTGCACTCATTTCACAAATTTTTCGAACACGTGTTACTTTTGTTATTGCTTCCTACCCTCTACTGGTTTTTCATAATTTTACGTGATCGCGCTCGTATGTTTTATGGTCCAATAATTAATTTCTGTCAGAGCGAATTTGGAACAATGTATCGTTCAACAAACAACATTCTCATGGGGATAATATCCTAAAGCTTTGCATTAAACATGCCAGCCTGCATATTCATATATTAGCATTTAGCTCAAATGCGAAGGCATTGTGAAAATTGTTTCCGAGCGTAATATCTGCAGTTCCTTCTGCCTTAGTGGAAACTGGGTACAAGAGATATTCACTTATACCCATTTGCTTAAGAACAGAGAATACTATAGAATGTCTTTGAATTTTCTGAATTTTACTTACATCGAAAAAAGAGTTTGTCGGAGAAGGAACGTGTCGCATAGAGTTTAAAAGCCATTTGATGCTCTCATTTATAGGAGCTAACACAACACTTTTTAATCGTTAGATTGAGGTATTTTAATTCCTTGGGTTATCATCAAACTTGTATGCAATATTAACCATAGCGGACGATGTTGTTTCTGAAACAAAGATATACGCAACATACATATACGCAACGTTTTTGTCTGAACATTTTAAAACTATATTGAAATCATTAGTTATTTTGTAAGCTTGGGTCTATTGCAATGTTTCCTTCATTCCTCATACTTTTGTACTCTTCATTCCTCAACGTTTCGTTCATACCTTTTACCGATAAAAATCATATCCATTGCGGATGTAAAGAAAGCTTCTCACTATCCAGGTTCTTCAAGGTGACTCTCTCTCTCAGATGAATAGTTTTAATACATCTATTATATTTATATTTATATGCATTATATTATTATTTTGTTTATATAATATATTAGAGTATTTCAAGTAAGTTAGAGTTTAAGTTAAGTTAGTCAAGAATTTTTTTTATTAGTGTTTGGTAATTTTTTTTTGGCAAGTATTAAAGATGATTTGAAAAGTAGCTATCGTTTCACAGGTATGAATAGGAAAGTTATTTTGGAATCTGTATCTGTATGTTCTGTCATTAGCTACTATTGAAAAACCTCTTCTCCTCTTTATTGCTAAGCCATCTTTATTGTGAAATCCTTTTCGTCTCTGCTATTATTATGGATATTATTGTCTCTACTGCTGCGCTGCTACGCTCACGACTTTTTCACACTAATTTATTAAATTTAACTTCAATTTCACCATGGGTTCGCCGTTATCCCTTACCGGTTGCATGTGCACGTGCAATTTTATACAGAATCATGATTCCTGGAAGTTATATTGTTTGAAATCAATTATTAAATTGATGGCAGCTAATATAAATTGTCAGTCTTTCTCAACAATAAAACTTTAACATTCGTATATTTATTACAAATTCTTTCCAGCTCATGAGAATTACTTCCTCTATGTAGAACATTAAAACACCGTACAGGTTTGAGTACAGTTCGTAAGTTTACTACAATATTTTGTTACAGCTGAACCGCTCGCCAAAAAACCATCATGGCGGACGTACCTTTGCTAAAGTCTCGGAGGCTGCCCCTACCCTGTCGCATCTGAGATTTCCCCTCTCGGCGATAAGGAAGCGCGTAGGCGACAAGGAGAGGCGACTGCAAGACGCAGAGATCGCCAATCGTCATCACTGCCCTCTTCGCCGAAAGAGGAACTCGCCATCACATTATCTGAATTATGATGTCGCCTCCATTCCCTACACATGCTCGTAGGATTTCTTCCATTTTTCAGCACTGTATTGTGCAAACGCTTCTCTGCAAAACGTTTCCTTTTCTTTTGGGCGACGCACCAATTGTTTCTGCTGCCTCGCGCCCTTATAAATTCCCAAACAAGTTCTATTGGATTCAGATTTGATGGTACGGTGGAAGACAGAGAGGGATGTGGCCATGTTCAATGATTCTTTGATCAACGACCTAACGTTTTTCATTGGATATACTTTGAATTATTTGTAATAATTGGGTTTTTGTGAATAACAGCAGCTTCTGTGTAAAGCACACTATCACTGCTCACTAGCCACGGTAAAACGAACTGGAGACCGAAACTCTTCAAGACACGGCTTATTCTCTGTTGATCGTTTGGACAACCCCTACTGTAGAAACACGTAAGCTGCCTTCCGTCTGATCGTTCTCACTCATCAGTTTATCACCAAACTCGCAGTGTTGAATTACCGCGCGACCTACGAGAGAAAGACAGAGAGAGATAGAACTATGTGGTGACAAAGAGCGCAGGCAGACGGGGGAAATATTAGGAGCTTTGGAGGACAGGCCACGTTCCGGCATGCGCAGTGGAAGGTTTTTTTTAGAGTGGTAGAACGTATGTGGTGGTAATAGGTAATAGGTGGCTTTCCGGTTGACCAGCAGAATGTCCATGGAATGTCCTTTGTATTCCTATTCTCGCGTTCTTGCCTATTATTCAAATAAATTCAAAATTTTCCGGGATGCCCTCAACGATTTCATATTAATATAATTTAATATACCCATAAATCAATACGCGAACGCACCATTCCCTATCTGTTTTGTATGAAACACCAACACGCAACTAACTTCAGCTACTTATCGAAAAATTCTTCCATCTACGCAGCTATCCTAATATACATTCCCTCGGAAACACGAAGTATATTTTAATTCAAAATTCCAACTACCATATTAATAAAATCTACAATTATAATTCAATACTACTATTTAAACAATACCAATCATTTAGATAATACCCCAGCCTATGCTGAAAATTCGTTCGCACCTCACCAACCGCTTCCGTGTGCACGCTTCAATATCTTTTTAGAGAATAATTCCTTGCGCCCTTCTGCAAGATCACGGCTTGCAATGCCTTCTCCACACCTTTTTCAAATGTTTTTAGAGGCTGTGTCCATCTGCAAAGCGCCATGACACCAAGCATGGAATATTGCACAATGTTGTGTTATTTGAACAACGCGTTTTCTTTGACTTTCGAGCTTGTCAACGATGCCATTATTACTAACGCTGGTTACCAATTTTCTTCTGTAATATCCATTTGTGTTTCATTGTAGTGTATCCATTACTTGTTTTTACAATATAATTTCCTGAATCTTTGTTTATTGGCGATCACTAGCTGAAGGTTCACTTGTTACCTGATTGTTGTTATTTCTTAATTGTTGCAATGTTTTGAAAACCGAGTAAATTTGTTGGTTCATTTTCCGATCTAAATCTTTACGCATCCTGATTAAGTCTTCAGTTTTATCTGTCTATTCATCTAATATTTGTTTGTATATTGATTTTCGTTTGTTCTCTCCATCAGACAACTAAATTGGTCTATATTAAGAGGATAACTTTTTTTTCTGGATTGGTTGAAATTTGTTATTTTCTTCCCACAGTTATTCTGTTTGGTTTACAGCGTCTTTTTTATCTCTTTTTTCTTTTTACTTTGTATTGTTTCCTTTACTTCATCACTTAATGAATTACTAAATATATATTCTGTTTCATCTGATCAGTAAATGGAATCATCAAATGTATCACTAAGATCTTTAGTGTTTACATCTATTTTTTTGTACCTTTGTATTGCTTAGAAGTGGAAACTTTTTCTTTCTCATTAGGCTCAGTATCTTTGGCGATAATGACGTTAATTTGATCAGATGGTATTGTAGTAGTAGATGCTAATGGTGTCTTTGTGGGTTTATTTTGATTAATGGAATGGGGTAAGATCTTCATTTTGAGGGATGGACTGATCGGTAAAATTAGGATATTCAATATTATATTTTTTGTTTACTATAGGATTGGTGAGGTTATGTAAAGTCTTAATGAGAGGAAATAGTGTCTCTTTAGATTTACAGTCTTTGGGTATGTGACTAACTTTTTCGCAGATAAAACAGGAAAAAGTATATTTAGATAGGTAGTTTCAAAACATAGTGTTTTCATATTCTGTTTTCATTATTATTTCCGGAGTTTTATTCTATAGTTGTCTTCAGGATGCGTGTATATCTTTCCTCTGAAGCTTAGTATGTGAGTAAATCTAGGTGTTACCAAAAAGCCGAAATGTCATTGAGGATCCTATTCTTATTTTTTGATTTAGTAGCATATTTACAACATTTTGGAGGATGATATGGAATACGCTGGAAAGATTTTTTCTTCAATATTTGGTAATTAACAGCTTGATGTCTAGTAGAGTATTATTAAGCTTGCTGCAGGTTTTATTTTCAGTGAGATTGTTCAAAATTTGTTTAGTAGCTAAGTAAATACAAATATGACTTTTTGAAATGCGTGATGCAAATCTAATGTTACTGGGTTGTACGATCTTTGCAACTTCTTCTATTACTGTTTTAGAAAATAATCATCCACAAAATCAATAATATTGGCTTATGCTGTTGATGGTAAAATTGCGTATATCTGCGTTATATTTGCGTAACTTTTGGTGACATTTCCTGGATGGTCGATTTCTTGTTTATTCCTTGGAGAGGCAGAAGTGGCGTCTTGATACGAAACCATTTCTTGCCTTCACAAGGTTTGAGAACTGTCGCGAAAACACACCACATTGCGGACTAATATAATATCACTTAAATTGTTTGTGGACGTAACGGCCCGTATAACCGGTCTCGAAACTTGATCTAAATATGTTGTGTAAGTATGATGTTCTCGGTAGTAGTAGTTTTTGTTAATGGTGTTGTTAATGGAGTGATCTGGAACACTTTTTATGCAGATTCTTAATGATATTCGAAATTTCAACAGGAGATTAATTTATTCTCTTGACGACCAAAGAAGTTTAACTTGGTAGCCTGTATTATAGTGTTATAATGCGGATGGGCACTCATGTTCTCACAGAATGTGCTTTCGAAATGAGTGGCCAGGGGACATAATTCAAACAAAGGGTATTCAAAGAAAGGGTGTTCAAAGACAGGGTCAGTATTGAGATATTTGTGTCTAAATAACACACATGTTCATAAATTATTTTTATTTACATTTACATGATTAAAGTTACTTTTTTTTATCTATGATCCCATTCTAGTTGGTGCAATTCGGGTTTCGTATGTTCTCCCTATGATTTCTATTGCAATTTGCGTATACGGGAGTTAAGTCCTTGCGGCAGAGCACTGAATAATGTTTACCCATACAGGACTCACAGGTGATGTAGTGATTACAACTTTTTTGCAATGGTCATAGTACAAATATCTTAGGCGTTGAATGACACTCTTTATGTTTTTTCTCACCTTTCCGTGCTTACTCGGCATTGTGATTTGCTATATGGTTAAGATTACGATGATTCTCAACCGTTAAATTCGCAGACTACTTTCACTGATGGCCACCTTTTTGAAGTCTGGTAACTCTGATTACAGAAGCGTGGCACTGTTGTAGGTCCGGTTCTGATATGGATTGGGAAATGTTTTTAAATATGACTGACAACTTTTTTGTTTGATGAATCATTGAATGAATCTAAATTACATTGCGTATGAATCAGGTATCTGATGATTATTTTTCGGAAGACTTGCATTTTTGGCATTAAACTTAACTTTCTTATTTTTAACATGTGTAATGGTATTGTCTGTGACATTAGATTTGAGTTCTATGATGCATTTACGCACAGAATATATCCGACACAAAAATTGGTGGAATTGTGGCTGGTTGCGACGAGTGATCGTCCGTAGTTACATGCAAGTATACGCACCGTTTATCTTCGGAGTTAGGGTGCACGTTGGCAGCCTTCATCGGTATCTGTTCTTTTCAGGGTCATTGTACTCTGAGTCACTGTACTATGGGTCATTGTTTAGATTAGAGTTCACATTAACGTTTCTTAAGTCGGCATTTTTCTTCTTTGTTTCGTTGGGGTTTCGCAGTCACCGTGTTAATGTCTGATATTGATGGTTAAGACTGAGTGCTGGAGTTTGTTGAGGCGGCTTCCTGGCTGCCATCGAAGCATTGCTCGTCGATTACAGCAGGTGCGACGACCTCCGTTTCTACTTCAGGTGTAATATTCTGCAACTCTAAATAATGATTTACATGATGAGAGTAAGAGGAGATTGGGTGATTGCCTGCCCTGTTGAGTTTACGTCAAGCGACGTGCACTTAACTGCTGCTGGTACTACACAATGAGTGCTGTGTGTAACAACAACAACAACAACAACAACAACACGTAGACTGCGCACAACGGAACTTCGCGATACTGTATTACTCTTGGTTCGCCCTTAGAAAAAAGCTGATGTAAAGAAACCCGACGTATTCATCCGCCTTGCTCCGATTCTCAATTGCCGACTCCGCTCGCACTACTTTTGGCCACGAGCACTCGATATAGTCAGTGGTAGCTCAAAAAGAGAACCCGACATCTGCAGATCAACAGGCGATCATTAACATTTTTAATAGCTCCGCAAACGCATGCTCATAAACATTAACAAAACTACGTGATTTAAAAACAATTAAATCATTCTTAACTACCAGTTTGCAAAGGTTAAATTTAAAAAATATAAACAAGAATAATGTGAACAAGTGAATTTCATTATCCAATTTACATTATTTCGACTTATTAACTAATATTCACCCTTTACTCTCATGCCAACAATTTACTTACGATCTCTCTGCTTCAGGAAGAGGTAAAATTCCTTTCATTTCTGAAGCAGATGATTTGGTGTAGAAAGAGGAAACTTCGGTGAGGACTACCTTGTCCACGACACTGTCACTAAAGCAATCTATGTCCCACATCCTCTGTTTCTCTTTAATAGTGTGCTCTACACCAGCGTTCTGGCGTCACTTTAGAAATACCTTGCTCGAGAAGTTCTGAGAAATGTTAAAAATGTATTTAAAACTTTCAATACCACACGTTTCTCACCACTCCGTAATAGTTTAGCACTGTAGTGTTTCATTACGGAAGGACCTGCACCGCTCTCCGACATCTTCAAGCGAACGTTTCGAACTGCTTGACAAAAACTTCTTAAACTGATCTGCTTCGCTTCGCATGAGCATACCGCCTCCCACCGTGCGTGACCGAACCTGCGTCTGTCATCAGTTCTTACGAAATCAACAGCTCCAGTTACTGCTGCCCGTGAGTGTGATACAGTTCGCCTCTTGACTCTCCGGATCCGTTCGGGAAAAAATCAATCATCACTTTAATTCTCAATATAGCACCACGTATTTGCAGGCAGCATCCATTCATGTAAGTGATGCATTTGGATCATTGAATATTGCAGCAATATACTGCCCTCCGAAGCATAAAATCCAGAGTTCACAATTCGCAAGCTTCTTCAGAACACATGCACCATGATTTATTTCTGGCGGTGACTACAATTCTAAACATCCATTGTGGGGCTCCAGACTAACTTCCCCGAAATGTAAATCTCTATTTGAAACTATAATAAACGAAAGATTATCCTCGTACTCTTTTGGCCAACTCACTTATTGGCCGAAAGACACTAACAAAATTCCTCATGTATTAGATTTCTTTATTGTAAAAGGAGTAAACCAAAGTTACATTCACACCTACTGGTCAGCAAGATCTATGGTCTGGATTCATTCACCAGTTCTACTAGTCATTAGCTCACCTATTGAAGACAATAAGCAAACCTCAATCCACAACAATAGAACATATTGGAAATATTTCTCAGAATGGCTAATTAATAACAGCACAGCTAATCTACCATTGAAAACTGCTTTCAACATAAATGACGCTATAGTATATGTAACCTGACAAATTCATCAAGTTGTATGGCATTCTACACCAGAAATAAAGCAAACCAAAAAACTATATATCCCACTAGTAATAAGAGAAAAGGTGAAATCGAAACGTAAATTAAAGAAACAATGGCAAATCACTAAAGACCCAGCAGTCAAAAGAAGACTAAATTCAGCTTCACGAAACCTCAAAAGATTCCTCTTCTGAGAATGCTCAAAACTACGCCCAACGAGATAAACTCTCAAAACTGATTCCGAATTCGAATGCAGAGCATTTTCTTTCAAAAACTATTAAATACTTGATGAGACCGATGCAACATATTCCTCTCGTCAAAAAAACCGACAGCACATGGGCTAAACCGACGAAGAGAAAACGGAATGCTTCGCGTCCCATTTCTCTAACATCTTTCAACCATTTCCTTCACAAATATCTGCAAGAGAAGAGGAAGAAATTTACAACTTCTTAGATTAACCATTGCAACTAGCTCCCCAAATCAAACCCGTCAGTGCTCAAGAAGTTGAAACAACAATCAAGAACTTACCAACTAAAAAAGCTCCCGGATACGATATGATTTCTGCAACAATCCTACACCATCTACCAAGAAAACTAATAGCCTTACTTACTTTCATCTTCAATGCCATTCTAAGACTAGGACACTTCCCTTTTTTTTATAACACACGTTTATTCATTTTGGAAGATTTATATTGTTCAGTACAATTACTTTACAAGTGTATTTTTTTCGGACTTATTCTAGTTAAAATAGCTAAGCTATCTAAGTCTATAGATTGGAGAGGATACTCTAGGGGAGAACCTCCGTGTTAAGAATTGTGGTTGGCTAAAATTTTGAGGAAGCCTTCAAGCGGAAATCTAATTCGTATTCGGATGTGGGTTGGATTTTTTGCTAGTTGGTAATGGGATGCTGCTGGTCTGTCTGTTAGGTTTTGGTAAAAGTTGTGTGATATATGTACAATTTAGTTTATTGTATTGATGTTTAATTTTGAAGTTGTTATTAATTAGTGAAACCAGGGGTATTTGTGATTAATCTTAAAAATTATTTTGCATTACTTGAATTTTATTGACATTTGTGGGGGCTGCGTTTATCCATATGGGGCATGCATAAAGCAGTAGTGGTCTGATTATTGCTTTGTATAGTGTTGTACTGTTTGTGTATGACAGATTTATGTTTGTTGATTAGTGGCCGGAGTTGAAATAATTTATTTCTTGCTTGTTTAATTTTGATATCTATGTGGGTTTTCCCGGTTAGTTTTGTGTCCAGATGAAGTCCTAGGTATTTTACGGGTTGTGATGGTGAGGTCCAGGTGATAGGGGAGTTGTTTATTACTAGCGGAGTGGGGGAGGTAAACTTTCTGAGTGAGAAGATATTTGCTAGTGTTTTGTCGGGATTGAGTTGAATTTTCCAGAGGTTTGCCCAGGTTTCAATGTTGTGTAAGTGAGTTTGAATTTGTGATTAGTGAGTATCCTGAGGCGAATAGGGCTGTATCGTCTGCGAATTGAGCTATATTAGAATTTGATGATGGTGGAATGTCTGCTATGTATATATTAAATAATATTGGAGATAAAGGGGAGCCTTGCGGGACGCCTGCTTTGGGGTGGAGCAGTGATGGTTGACTATTACTGAGAATGTGCGATCTGATAGGAAACTTTTGATGATGTGAATAATGTAGGATGGAGTTCCTGCTTTTAATAGTTTGAAGATTAGTCCCGGGGTGCCAAATTTGTCAAATGCTTGAGTGCTGTCGAGGAATGTAGATATTAAAGTGTTGTTTTTTCTGAAATGCAGAGTGGATGTGTTCTGTTAATGTAAGTAGTTGGTGTGCAGTTGAGTGATGAGCAATGAAACCGAATTGATGTTTGGGAATTAAGTTAATGTGTTTGAGATGCTGGTTTAATCTGGCAAGGATTAGTTTTTCGAATATTTTGGCAATAACGGGTAGTAAACTGATAGGCCGGTAACTGTCTACTTTGGAATGATTTTTGTTGGGTTTCGGAATAGGGTGGATGATTAAATGTTTTCAAGTTTGGGGGAAGTATCCTGTTCTTAAAATTGAATTGAAAATATTGTTTGGGAAGGCTAAAGCTGACGATGGGAGATTTTTTAAGACTATTGAGCTGATTTTATCGTGTCCGGGGACTTTCTCCTTTGGAAGTTTCTGAATTAGAGATTTTATTTCGCGTGGGGAAATGTATTTTATTCTCTGGGGTATATTAAAGATGGGGGAAGAGGCTATTTGTAGGATTTCGTAGTGTTTAGTGTGAAAAGGAGTATTATTGGGCGTAAACGTATTTTGGAAATGTTCTGCTAATGTCGCTTTTGGCGCTATGAGAGTGTATTTTGCCTGTGTTTGTTGATAGAGGAATCGAATTTTAGGATTTGTAAATTGCCATAGAGAGTTGTTTCTTACTTTTAGAGATTGTAATAAGGCTTATGCTTATTACAGCTTAAGGATATTGCTGCTCTCTGTAAGTGTACAAGACGTGTTTGCAAGTGTCATTTAAATGATTGTATTCTTTTTTGATTGATGATATTTTTAATGAGGCTCAGAGTCTTCTGGTTTTATTCTTTAATTTAATTAGTTAAATTATTTTAGTATGTGAGGTTTGCTTAGTTTAGTGTAAGGAATTTTTTTTGTAGTTTGTTTATTTCATTAATTATTGCATTATGGAATATTGATATTGCGTCGTCAATATCTGTTAGAGATTTTAAGGTTTTAAATGAGAGGATTGAGAGGTTGATATTATCGTTAAATATTTTCCAATTTATATTAAGATACAGGATGTCTGAAGAGGGGGAGTTGGTTGGGGAACAGGAGGGAAAGACAGGTAGAGATATGCTGGGATGTGATCAGAATCCAATTCATGGTATACATAAGCGACTTTAATTGGGAGCTGAAATTTGTGAGTGCTATGTTGAGGATGTCTCGATTCATCTAGGAATCGAAAGGATAGTATGTGGTAACTGGGGGAGTAATAATAAAGAAGGGTATTTGATACTGTAAGTTACGTAAGAAGTTGCCTGCCGGGTTGGTGATTCGTTATCCCCATGAGTGGTGCTTAGCATTGAGATTTCCTATGATGATTGTTGGGGTGGGTAATTGCAAAAATGTAGATAAATTGTTATTGTTTATTTTAATTTTGGGAGGTTTGTATGCTGTTATTATGTTGAGATCACTGTTGTTATTTAATGGAATTTTAATTGCAATTGATTCGAGACCAGGGGTGGGTGGTGGGATGAACTGATAGCGTGGAACGTTTTGTTTAATTAAGTTTAGGACTCCTCCCCCTTGATCATTTTCTCTGTCAGATCTGCAAATTCTGAAACATGGGATTGTAAAGTTCATTGAACTATTGAGGAGAGTTTCTGTTATGCAAGCTATATCAACTTATTTTTGTTGGATGAAATCAATTTGTTCAGTTTTTTTTTGTTTCAGATACTGTTTGAGTTCCAATTCAGAATGTTAAAGTTTTAAGGGGATGGTTGGCCCGGATCATGGGGGTACTCAAGCTCATGGTCATGTACTCCCTAGATGGGATTTAAAAATATGTAAAATAAAAATAGTTCTAATTCATTCAGAATGTCTTGTAACTCTATGAAATATTATTGAGTTCTGTAAATCTAGTTCCTGTAAAAACATGTAATTGCATGGAAATCCGTTCCCTAGTTATGACGTCAATCTCGATATCTGTATACCTCTTTTTACATTTTGCTCTCAACACTTAGCAATTAGCACTTCTATTGAATAATAGTTCTGTAAGGACTACAAATTTACGAAATGTTAAACGTCTTAGATACTAATGCTCATTTTAACAATTAATGTGCCCTCAATTGTTTATTGTATTTACCATATCTATTTTGTTTATTATTCCGCTGGCAATGGTTCTTTGATTAGAATTGAAAATTTATCGTGTTTTAATATTTATTCACAATGTCGTCTCCAGATTTAAAGGCACTAACGGATATGGGATTTTAAGGTTTTTTATTATTATTATTATTATTTATATTATTATTTTTATTATGCAAATATTTGTATACATTTTATTATTATTACTATTGTTATAATATTTTATTATTATTATTATTATTATTAGTAGTAGTAGTAGTAGTAGTAGTAGTAGTGGTAGAAGTAGTAGCAGCAGTAGCAATAGCAGTTGCAGTAGCAGCAGCAGCAGCAGAAGCAGTAGTAGTAGTAGTAGTAGTAGCGGTGGCGATGGTGGCGGTGGTGGCGGTAGTGGTGGCGGTAGTGGTGGCGGTAGTGGTGGTGGTAGTGGTGGTGGTAGTGGTGGTGGTGGTGGTGGTGAGTGGTGGTGGTGGTGTGGGGTGGTGGTGGTGGTGGTGAGTGGTGGTGGTGGTGGTGGTGGTGGTAGTGGTAGTGGTGGTGGTGCTGGAGTGATGGTGAGTGGTGGTGGTGGTGGTGGTGTGAGTGGTGGTGCTGGTGGTGGTGGTGCTGGTGGTGGTGGTGGTGAGTGGTGGTAGTGGTGGTGGTAGTAGGTGGTGGTGGTGGTAGCGGTGGTGGTGAGTGGGAGGTGGTGAGTGGTGGTGGTGGTGGTGGTGAGTGGTGAGTGGTGAGTGGTAGTGGTGGTAGGTGGTGGTGAGTGGTGTGTGGTGGTAGTGGTGGTGGTGTAGTGGTGGTAGTGAGTGTGGTGGTGGTGGTGGTGGTGGTGGTGGTGGTGGGGTGGTGGTGGTGGGGTGGTGTAGTGGTGGTGGTGGTGGTGGTGGTGGTGAGTGGTGAGTGGTGGTGGTAGTGGTGGTGGTATGGGTGGTGTGGTGAGTATGGGTGGTGGTAGGTGGTGGTGGTGGTGGTGGTGGTGAGTGGTGGTGGTGGTGGTGGTGGTGGTGGTGTGGTGGGTGGTGGTGTGGTGGTGGTGTGGTGTTGGTGGTGGTGGTCAGTTTTTGTGGTGGTGGTGGTGGTGTGGTGGTGGTTGGATTGGTGGTGGTGGTGGTGGTGGTGGTGGGGGGTGTGGTGGTGGTGGTGGTGTGGTGTGTGTGGTGTGGTGGTGTGGTGGTGGTGGTGTGGTAGGTGGGTGGTGGTTGTTATTGGTGGTGGTGGTGTGGTGGTGGTGATGGTGGTGGGGGGTGGTGTAGTGGTGTAGTGGTGGTGGGTGGTGGGGTGGTGGTGGTGGGGTGGTGGTGGTGTGGTTGGTGGTGTGGGTGGTGGTGGGTGTGGTGTAGTGGGGTGGTGGGGTGGTGGTGGTGAGTGGTTGTGGTGGGGGTGGTGTAGTGGGTGGGGTGGTGTGAGGGTGGTTGGTGTGGTGGTGGTGGTGTGTGGTGGTGGTGGTGGTGGTGTGGTGGTGGTAGGGTGGTGGGGGTGGGGGTGTGGTGGTGGTGAGTGGTAGTGGTGGTAGTGAGTGTGGTGGTGTGGTGAGTGTGGTGGTGTGGTGGTGGTAGGTGGTGGTGTAGTGGTGAGTGGTGGTGATGAGTATGGGTGGTGGTAGTGAGTGGTTGTTGTATGGTGGTGGTAGTGTGGTAGTAGTGGTAGTAGTAGTAGTGGTATTGGTAGTATTGGTAGTGGTGGTAGTGGTAGTGGTAGTAGTAGTGGTGGTGGTAGTGGGGATGGTAGTGGTGGAGGTGAGTGGTAGTAGTGGTGAGTGGTGGTGAGTGGTGGTGGTGGTAGTGGTAGGTGGTGAGTGGGGTGAGTGGTATTATGGTTGTGGTAGGTAGCGGTGGTTGTAGTGGGGTGGTGGTGGTGCTGGAGGTGGTGGTGAGTGGTGAGTGGTGGTGGTGGTGGTGGTGGTGGTGGTAGTGGTGGTGGTGTGGTGGTGGTGGTGGTTGATTGGTGGTGGTAGTGGTGGTGGTGGTGTGGTGGTGAGTGCTGGTGGTGGTGAGTGGTGGTGGTGAGTGGTGGTGGTGGTGGTAGTAGTGGTGGTGGTGGTGGTAGTGAGTGGTGGTGGTGGTGAGTGGTGGTGAGTGGTGTGGTGGTGGTGGTGGTGAGTGGTAGTGGTGGTGGTGGTGGCGGTGGTGGTGGTTGTGAGTGGTGGTGTTTTGAGTGGTGGTTGTGGTGGTGGTGGTGGTAGGTGGGTAGTGGTGGTGGTGGTAGTGGTGGTGGTGGTGGTGGTGGTGGTATGGGTGGTGGTATTGGTGGTGGTGGTGAGTGGTGGTGGTGGTGGTATGGGTGGTGGTGAGTGAGTGGTGAGTGGTGTGGTGGTGGTGGTGGTATGCAGGTGGTAGTAGTGGTGGTGGTGTATGGGTGGTGGTGGTGAGTGGTAGTATGGGTGAGTGGTGAGTAGTGGTATTGGTGGTGGTGGTGAGTGGTGTAGTGGTTGTTGTGAGTGGTGGTGGTAGTAGTGGTAGTGGTAGTAGTGAGTGGTAGTAGTGGTGGTGAGTGGTGGAGGTGTGGTGGAGGTAGTGGTGAGTGGTAGTACAAGCAGTGGAACAGGTCATCCGCATTAAAGAAGAGACCAGTGAAGATGGGCGGCCCTTATCACCTGGACGTAAGAAACGCGTTCAATTCAGCCACATGGAGCTGATGAACTAAGAGACATGCATCTCACAATGCCTAGTGTCTCTGGTTGTGCAATACTTCCAGGGAAGATGTATCAAACTGGGGGGAAATGAGATTCCTTCAGACGCATGCAGGAGTGTCTCAGGGATCAGTGCTAGACCCTTTCTATGGAACATACTGTATAATGGGGTCCTCAAAGTTAAATTAACGAAGGCATCGTTAATTGGTTTGCAGACGACCTATGTCTTGTGGTCACCGCTGAAGACAGCTACGAGCTTCAACTCAGGCAAATGAGTCTCTGAACGAATAAACAGATGGATGGGGAAAAAACAAACTCAATCTAGCCCGGAAAAAAACAGAAGCGGTTATTTTGAAGGGCCCAAGAAAGCACCAAAACATAACGTTTCAGCTCCTTGGTTCCATAATAACCCAACCAAGGCAGCTCGCTACCTCAGCGTCATGTTGGATAAGACCAACACGTACGGGGAACACATTAAGACAATGACGGCTAAAACGGAAAGAAAGTAGGAATGTTAGCAAGGTTAATGCCTAATATTGGTGGACCGAGAACCGCAAAGCGTGAAATTCTCTGCAGTGCGGCAAACTCAATTCTCCTTTATGCAGCCCCTGTATGGAATAAAGCCTTAAGGTGGAAGAAGCAAAGGAAAGCATTAGAAATTGTTCCAACGGAAAATGCTGTTAAGGATAACATGCGGCTACGGAACAATTTCTATAGAAGCATTGCAGATCTTATCAGGAGTTATACCCATTGACCTCCAGATTGAGGAAAGGCGTCTTGTTCATGAGAGCAACTGTGGAAACTCTGATGACGGCAAAAAAAAAACTATTAGGAATAGAATAATGCACAAATGGCAGGAACAGTGAATAAACAGCACGTTGCACAATGGACAAAAGCAACTTATCCCGGACATTGACAAATGATACAAGAGCAGATATCGCCAACTTGACTACGTCTTGACACAAATAGTGACAGGTCATGGACAATTCAAGGAGTACGCCAAAAAAATTGGCAAATCACTAGATGACAACTGTATATACTGTCAAGATAGAGACACAGCATAACACGTTTTCTTCTGCACTCGTTGGGAGAAAGAGAGACATGACCTGGCTAGCCGCATAGGGAGGAAAGTCGAACCAGGCAGTGTAGTAGAGGCAATGCTTGAGAACCGAAACAACTGGTACACATGACCATTTTTTCAAAACAGTAATGCAGGAAAAGAGAAACAAGCAAGATGTAAACAAGAATAGACCATACCAAGTACGGCACCATCCTGATGACATGCGCCCGGCTGTTCCAGGCGGATTCGCAGACAAACGCAAGGGTTTCTTTTAGCTGGTGGAACCAACCCGCAAAAGAGCGGTGTCTCTGATAGATCTTCCCAAGAAAAGCAGCAGCAGCAGCGTTGCTGCTAGCAGGAGTGGCAGTGGCAGCAAGAAATAGCAGTAGCAACAAGAAATAGAAATAGCAGCAGTATTAGTAGTAGTCGTAGTAGTAGCAGCAGCAGCAGCAAGAAATAACAGTAGCAGCACTAGCAGCAAGGCAGCAGCAGCAGCAGCAGCAGCAGCAGACAGCAGCAGCAGCAGGAGCAGCAGCAGCAGCAGCAGCAGCAGCAGCAGCAGCAGCAGCAGGACAGCAGCAGCAGCAGCAGGAGCAGCAGCAGCAGCAGGAGCAGCAGCAGCAGCAGCAGCAGCAGCAGCAGCAGCAGCAGCAGGAGCAGCAGCAGTAGCAGTAGTAGTAGTAGTAGTAGCAGTAGTAGTAGTAGTAGTAGTAGGAGCAGTAGTAGTAGGAGCAGTAGTAGTAGTAGTAGTAGGAGCAGTAGTAGTAGTAGGAGCAGTAGTAGTAGTAGTAGGAGCAGTAGTAGTAGTAGTAGTAGGAGGAGCAGTAGTAGTAGTAGTAGGAGCAGTAGTAGGAGCAGTAGCAGTAGTAGTAGCAGTAGCAGGAGTAGTAGCAGTAGTAGGAGTAGGAGTAGTAGTAGTAGCAGGAGTAGTAGTAGTAGCAGTAGCAGTAGCAGTAGCAGTAGTAGTAGAAGTAGCAGTAGTCGTAGAAGGCAGTAGCTCTTTTTTGGAGAGGATACTGTGGAAAATCTTCTAACAGACAATCTGAAGAGCCGGTACTCTTGGGTAGTGCTTGCACCCACTAAAACCACGAACCTCGTAATCCTCTTCTAGTTTCCGTCCCGGTACGCTTGTTCAGCATTTCTTCAGGGCGGATACCTTAATTTGGCTCTCTTTGAAGCCATATTCTTCGTTGTCTATTCATTAGTTCTTCGTTTTTTGTTTCTCTATTTCAATGCCGCGCGCCTTGTGTTATGCGGTCAATATGTCGTTTTCTTCTTCCTCTTTTGCAGCAGGACGTCCTGGCATACATTGCCATGGCTGTCCATGATCAGTCGGATTTAACAAAGCAATCAAATCAGGGCTTATTGGGGCTATTCTTGTCTCCAGTCTGGTACGCTTTTCCTGCCACCTTTCACATTCAAAGAATGTATGGTGAGCGTCGTCTCTGTTATGTCCACAGTATTGGCAATCTGCTTGGGCTGTGACCCCAATCCTGTGAAGGAAGGACCGGAAGCACCCATGTCCCGACAGTAGTTGGGTCAAGTAGAAGTCTTCTTCCCCGTGTTTTCTTTTCAGCCACGGTTCGATCTCCTTGATCAATGTGGCTGTCCATCTTCCTGTGGCATCAGTTTCCCATCTGTTTTGCCACGTGTGGATGGTCTTCTGCCTTTCTTCTCTCTTAAGTAGTGCCCTGTCTTGAGAGAGATCGTTGAAATGCCCTTCTTTCAAGAGCAAGAAGGTCAATCGGTATGGTCCTCTGCGATTGCAAGGACTGGTGGCTTCTGACACTGTTCGGTAGGAGCTTGCACTCATTGCCGCTCGCCTTTGAACCGCCAGTACTCTTCTCCCCGTAGAGAAAGCATGCTGCATGGCCGGTGCCCAGATCTCTGCCCCATACAATAAGATGGACTCGTCATTTGGCCATCAGGAGTTTCCTTGTCGTAAGGGCTCCAACGTTATGATTATTCTACTCAGGGCGCCTGTCACCTTTGCGCCTCCTTTGTCTGATGCCCGTTTTATGTGCTCCCAAAAGGAGAGCCTTGAGTCGAGCATTACTCCCAAGTACTTTATTGTCTTAGTGGTCTGGATGTCCTCTTCGAGGATTTTCATTTGTGGTGTCGTATCTATCCGTTTCTTTGTTAATAATACAATTTCTGTTTTATTAACAGCAAGCTCTAATCGGTGTTGGGTTAGCCAGGTTTGTACCCACCTCATTACCTGGTTTAGTCGGCTCTGCAGAACTTTTAGAGAGCGCGCTGACAGGACAGCTGCTATTATACCAGGAATGTATTATCTGGCATGTCAAGGTTTAGTAAGCCGTTGTAATTTGCATTCCAGAGATCAGGCTCTAAGATCGATCCCCGCTGCTCCTGCCGTCATTCTCTACTCCGTTTCCCTGGTCGGTTTCGTACAAGATAACTCGGTCCTGAGGTAGTCTCCACAATTCTCCTCAAGTAGCTGGGAACTCCGAAATTCTCAAGGCGTCTAAAATGTCTCCCCAGTTAGCCGAGTTGAAGCGCATTTCGTACATCCAGCGTCACTACTCATGCAGAGTGGTCTTGTGCGGTGGTTTCCCCTCTTCCGTTCGTCCACAGCAACAATTTCGCGGATCGCGTCTACTGTGGACTTGTTCTTTCGGAAGCCGAACTGTCTTTCGATAAGCCACTGCGTCCTCTATGGCTGCTTGGATGTGGGCTTACATCTTTTCGAACAGCTTACCCGTCGTATCCGGCATGCACAGCGGCCTGTAGGACGACGGGGCTGTTGCGTCTCCTTTCGTTCTCCTTGTTAATTAGGGCCAATCGGGCTCTTTTCCATTCGCACAGAACCCGCCTTCTCGCCACACATATTGTACATGCTGAGAAGTTAGTCTGGTGTGATCCCGCAATTTCTTTAGGACTCTGCCAGATTCCATCCGCCTGGGGCTTTCTTTGCTGCCTGCGGAGGTCACAGCCAAGCTGTTAGGTCCAGAGGGTGGAATATGGGATTTCCTCAGATACAGGAAGCACTTCATCATTTTGAGGTACAGGAAAGAGCGGCAAAATAATATTTTCCATCGTCTTTGCTTCAGGTCTGGCGGAGATATGCATACCTGTTGGTGACGAGTTTGTACCTCGTCCCCACGTGGTCATTGTTGATGTTCTGATAAGTCTTCCCACTTCTGTTGCCTTGCTTAACGCAATGGCCCTGCGTAGTTTCTTCTTGGCGTCCTTGTAGGCTGTCTTTCTTCAACATCTGGTCCTCCTGCTCTTAGGGCTCTCCGTCTAAGACGGAGCATTCCTTCTGAGGCTCCTCGCGATTTCTCGTTCACCAATAAGCGTCGCCGGTTAGAAACAACTCTTCCTGGGCATCGTATTTCTCGCATGCCTGCGTGATGAGGTCCATCGTCAGGCTCATTTAGGCATCGCTACTGAGGTGTGATGCCTTCTTTCTTCTAGCGCTTCATATCCGTGTTCAATAGTCGAAGTGAGTTTGGTCTTATCTATTTTGTTTATGTTCCATCTAGTGATGTTCCGTCGGCATTGGGTCGTCTGAGTTTTCTTGATGCTGAATGTGATGTACCGATGGTCGCTTGCGGTGGGGTGTCGCGACCCCAGTCGCTAATTTGCGCTGCCAGGCGTCTGGTCGCAAGGGTGATGTCCGGTATCGTCCCAGCATAACCTGGTCTACTGAATGTGGGCGTGTCACCTTGATTCAGTATGATTAGGTTCAGTCTTGCCGCCATTTCTAGGATGAACTTCCCCCTAGTATCCGTGTACGTCATCCCCCATTCAAGGGCTTTGCCATTAAAGTCTCCTGCTACAAGGACTTCTCCACTCATATTTCGCACTACGTCTTCGAGGTCATCCAAGTTTCTTTTGAAGTTGTAAATTGGGGTGTTAGGAGTGAAGTAGCAACTAACATAGTAGGTATATCTTGATTTCGCCCACACGAAACCATCGCCTTTCCCCCGGTCCTCTATCTGCATTTTACATGGGTCTGTGATCCAGATTGCCGATGTGCCCAGGTTGTCCGTAAGCCATCCTTCATTGCCCATGTCCTGGTACTGTTCGCTTATTAAGACAATATCCGCCCTTTTTTCGAAGGAGAGTTGACGAAGTAAATCCTTCGCTGTCTTGCTTCTATTTATATTGCCTTGTAGGATCCTGACCATTTTTTTATTCGTGTCTTTTCCTCCTTTAGCTGTCGCCAAAGCACGTCTAAATACGGCGCATTCTCCTGTGCCTGGGAGATGTGCGAGTTTTCCCTCCATTCCTTTGTGGGCGCATAGGATGCATTTTGCCTCCGAGTCACAGGTGGCAGCCTTGGTGGCCATTCTCTTCACACTTGTAGCACGTACCGCCTGTCCGGTCCGTTGCAGTCCCTGGCAAAATGGTTAAACTCCAGGCAGCGGTAGCATCGCGTGACGAGTAATTTTCGTCGAACACGCGATACGAGCCAATTCCTGCCTTTATACCGGGCTTTTTGGAGCAGAAGCTCGGCATCCCGTTCGTCCATCTGAATGACAGCCATTTTTCTCATTCTGCTGTTCGTTCTCGACACTGAGATCCGAATGTCACCCCTGGCATTTTTAATGACCTTTCGGACCGCAGCTTCGATCTGCTCTGCTGTGGTCACGCAGTCGAGGTCCCTAATTTCCAGAGTTGATCGCGGAACTCCATGCATAACGCATGCGGTTTCCCCCAGTGCAGATTTCAGAGCGGTGCTGAAGGATTTGCTGCCTTTAGATTTGTCCGCAAGTTCTAGCAGTACATTTCCGGCCCGGGTTTGGCGGATATCTCTCACTTGAGTGTTGCTGTCGTCTGGGTTTAGCGCTGACTCTACTCTTATCTTTGAGAGCACGTCCGCGAAGGTGACGCCATCTGCCGGCCGTATTACGACGACCTCCGATGGGGGTCGCGCTCTACCGGTTTTGGGTCGCGCCGTACCACTTTTTCTGCGCTCCAGGTCGCAGATGAAGCGTCTTGGCCTTCGGGTGCTTCTTCTTCTTCTTCTTCCTGACCTGTCCATGGTTCGTCGCTCACTTCATCAGCGATCGCCCCTGGTGGAGGTTCGGGAGTTATACTGCCCTGCTTCTCGGTTTGGAGAACTTTCTCGCCCATTTTATCATCCGATCCAGCTCCCAAGCCGGATCTATCATGTTCAAAAGGTGTGCTCCCAGTCGTCTTTCAGCAAGCATACCTCGACGGTGTCTTCTGACCTAGATACACCGCCTTTGATGCAGGTGTTCTTTAACATTGCGCCTTTAATTTCAAGTTTCAGATTTCGAGTGAGATTCGAAACATTCATTTTCTTTACTAAGATAAGGGTGATAACTCGTCATTTAAGATGATAGGTCTCCGTTTACCTCCATTTCTCGGATTAGGAATTAAATTTCCCTCCCGCGAGGCCCTTGCGTCCGACATTTCTTCTGGCGCACTAGGTGGCGCGCCAGACGCAATATGTTTAGCATCCACTCCGCGAGGGGGCGCGCGAGACACACCCTGCTGTGCATCCCCTCCGCTAGGGGGCGCGCAAGACGCACCCTGTTGAGCATCCGCCCCGCTAGGGAGAGCGCGAGACGCGCCCTGTTGGGCGTCTATTCCGCTAGATGGCAGATCAGACGATTTCCTTCTGGCCTTGCGGCGACTACCCAGGCAAGATGGCGGGTCACGCCCAAGCCAAAATACACTATCCTAAGCCCACACAGTTTCAGTATTTGCACGGCACAGCGTCCAGCCCGCACGATGCGCACACGTACACACCATCACCGCACTGTAAGCTACAACTTGCTACATACACCCTGATAACACGCTCCGTAACCGCCGAAATCGGCCAGTTATTCCAGCGTTAACGTGCAGTCACACTGACGCGGCAACCACCCATGAACCCAGCAGTAGTAGTAGTAGTAGTAGTAGCAGTAGTAGTAGTAGCAGTAGTAGCAGCAGTAGCAGCAGCAGCAGCAGCAGCAGCAGTAGCAGCAGCAGCAGCAGCAGTAGCAGCAGCAGTAGCAGCAGCAGCAGCAGCAGAGCAGCAGCAGCAGCAGCAGCAGCAGCAGCAGCAGCAGCAGCAGCAGCAGCAGCAGCAGAGCAGCAGAGCAGCAGCAGAGCAGCAGAGCAGCAGCAGTGGCAGTGGCAGTGGCAGCAGGAGCAGAGCAACAGGAGTAGTAGCAGGAGTAGTAGCAGCAGGGAGTAGCTGGTGGTGTGGTAGTATTTATTACGTGTATTATCATTTGATGAACATTTTGTTAATTGCATTAATTTGTTTAAGAACATGAGTGTATAGTGCTTATACACTCCATGTGAAGGTCTCTTGTCCACTTGCTGTAATATTAATACTTCGGGACGAAGAGAATTTAAATATTTGGGAACATGAGAAATAATAAGCAATACAATTTTATTACTTGAATTAAATAATCATGCAAATAATATTAATTAAGCCATATGAACATATTAAATGTTAAGTGCATATATCTTAAGTATCGCAAAATGTTAAATGTATATGCTGAATGATGCCACGACAACGCCATTGTTATTAACACGATGACACAATTTTTGTTGGCAAGTAATATCGATTTTGGTGAAGTAGCTAATTTTTTGAAATTAGTATAATGTTTATATTTTCTATGTAGGTATCAGCTACATGGTGATCACATATTATGGTTCAATTTCTATTCGACTGTATCTCGAAGCAAATTAACATAACTCTACATCCCGTTATGCGTCACAATTTCTTCTAACAAAGGGCCATAATTCTGGGTGCTGAGTGAGGAAAAAAATATATCGATTTTGTTGTGAAGATTTTATTTTTCTAAATTGAAGGTTTATCTTCGCAAACGATATTTATATATTCACTTTTCAATATATTGTATTTTTATTCCTTAAGATTTATTTATTTCTATTTTATTTTATTTTACGTCGAAAAAGCAGTTAAAAACTGCGTATGACGTGCTATGGGGAAAAGTGAATTGTGTGCACATTTTCAAAATTCTGTGATCCCTACACTAAGTCATACTACTTAAATTTTGAATTTTGGAAAGGAGAAAAACTCCTATGTAGTAAAATCTATTTTCAAGGATAAATAAGCAATCAATTTTGAATTTGAAAGGAGAAAACAAAAAAACTCCCATGTAATAAAATCTATTTTCAAGGATAAATAAGCAATAAATTTTGGCTCTTATTACTTCCTGCCGCGAAAACATGGAAACGATAATTTGAAGAATTGTATTTCCCACTGAATTCTAGAAGACGTGCACAGAAAATGAAGTTACATTTATGTCCAGAAGCAAAACAAGGGGCCATCTCAGTATTTGCTCAATGGATCAGGGAACTGGACGAAAAACCTGATCGAGATGGGGGTCATTGACCCGGAAGCTGTAGTACAATAGTTGTTACAGGTTGTTTATACTCATTTACAGCATCCAAATGGTAAATAATCCAATATGTATCATTGTTAAAATTAATGTTACTTTTGTGATGTCTAGTATAGTTTCACTGCATAGAAACAGTTATGCAGCAGAAAACGATTTCACTTGGGATTTAAACTTTCTATTGAAGTTAATCGTTTAATGTCATCTGGCAAAGTAAGAAAATAAATGTACATGTATTGTATGTGAATTTTTTGTAATCAGCTGTTGATACTGTCACCTGATGAATATGATTTCTACGTCGAGTGTTATAGTAATAGACTTCGGCATTTTCTGAAAATATATTCTCGCCCTTGAGCAAGTCATTTTTTACAAAAACCACTGATTCGTAAATAAAAGACACGGTAATGGTAGAATTCTAGATTTAATGAAGAGAGGCTTACATGAATCACGTGGGTGGGATTTGGTTATTATTCGTACAATTCGTTTTTGTAATCTAAAAGTCTGGGAGCTATAAGATGTATTTCCCCAGAATATTATGCCATATCTCATGCGGGAATGAACATTCGCGAAGTATACACAACTAGCAGTATGAAGGCTGACTGAATTTGCAAGAATTCTGAACGCGTAGCATAATGAACTTAATTTTGTGTTCAATTCATTTAAATGGACGTTCCATTTAAGGTTTGACTGAATTGAGACCTAAAAATTTTGTTGCCTTAACATCAGTCAATGGTACATTGTTCATTTTCAATGGAGCACAGAATTGTTTATTTGAAATGGAAAACTGCATTAAAACCGTTTTCTTTTCGTTTACTATTAATTTGTTATTTCGGAACCAATTTGAAACATCTGATATTGCACTATTTACTGTTTCTTTATTGCAAAGGATGTGTTCGTATCCTGCAAAGAGAACCGTTCTTCCGTTTCGAATCGTCGAGGGCATACGTTTACGCAAAGTGAAACAGAATAGGGCCTAAAATCGATCCTTGAGGAACCTCCACATGCAACGGACAAAGAGTCGGAAAGGTGCGTACGTAATGTTCCATCATTCCAGTAAGGTATTTCAACTCTCTGAGATCGTTGTTTAAGGTACGAACATAACCAATCTAGAGCAATACCACGAATTCCATATGAAGGTAATTTGAAAGTAAAATGTCATGATCAATGACGTCAAAAGCTTTGAGAGATCTAAAATAATCCAATAGGTGCTCGTTTTGATCCAATGTTGAGGCGCGACATCTTGGCAAAAGAAAATATAGCTGTTTCGTTGATTTTGTTTTTCTAAATCCATGTTATAAACTGAAAGCGCGTCGTGTTTAGTGTGAGAAAGGTTTCCATTCTGTATGTAAAAAGTCTTCAATATTGAAAAACTGATAGAAGAGAAATGGGCCGATAATTTTGAATTTCATTTTGGTTGCCTTTTTGAAGATGACAAAACATTAATTAAATTAAACGTTCACGGCAATGACGTTAATCGAAAATAATATTATTCAGTTATAATGCTAGTAGTTTAATTATAGAAGAAAATTATTAACTTTAACGAAAAGTATTACGAGGTCCGGAAATAGAATATCTCTGGAAATTGAATAGATTGACTCCTTCTTGTATACATAGCGGTGTCACTCCGTAACCGATAATGTGACGCGACGCCCTCTCGCTACTGCTGAGCTTCCAAGGGAACGAAGTCCAAAAGGTCAAGCCTCTCGGCTGAGTCATGGGCATAGAGTAAAGATAGCTCATGAGGCTTGTTCCGAGCTACTCTTTAATAGTTTCCGTCCGCCGATAGAAAGCGCTAACGTCGCGAAGTGTGCAGGGAAGAACAGGACTGGCTGTTGGTGGGGCATTGTAGGAAACATCCCGCGGTGCAGAGTGGGACACGAAAAGGGTGTTGTATCCATGCCGACGGGAGGCTCGCAAATGTATCGACCCAGCCTGGTCCCGCTACCTGCCCCCCTCCCTCCCGGCCACCGAGCTTCCCAGGCGACTGCGGGGTCTTCCTGACGAACGATCGCCAGCATTTGCTTCCAGTCCAGTCGAATGGTAGAAAATAAGAGAAAGTTTTGATATAGTTTTGATATTTGATTCCTATATTTTTGGGGTCGCTGATCACGAATATCAGGTTTGCCAAGAAAAGTTTTGTCTAGAAATAAGTTTTTAAGCAAAAAATAAGTAAATACCACGCCTTTTGTCAGTTTTTTACAAAATAACTCAAAAGCCATCCATTTTTCGTAATTAATGGTCCTAAACAAAATGAAAGAAGATAAAATTACCATTTAATGTCCGTAAGAATTGTTTCTCCGATAAACGATTTAGCCGTGAGAATGACCACGAAATTTCATGTAAGCGAAACACATGAAAAACGGGAATTATCCTATTTTATCTCAATATAACTTAAAAACTATAATTTTTTCGTAAGTATTAACCGGCTATGGAATGAAGGAGGTTAAAATTGCCTACAATGTGAATGTACAGTTTTCTTGTAGGATCAATGGTATTGGCGTTAGGCAAAATATCCATGAATGTTACTGTGAAAATGGAACTCCACTTAACTTCCTTCACTACATTTATATCCAATGAAGTTGTATGCAAATAAATATAGCGGCGTGAAAATCTGTTCACATTTTGATTGGAAAAAGGAAACTAGGTAATTAACAAAGTGCAAGAGAAAATTAATATTTTAGTCGAACGTGCTCTTCAGCGATGCGTAGGTCTCTGAAGGCCCTAGTTTTTATAGACACACACACACACACACACACACATATATATATATATAGTATATATATATATATATATATATGGTATATATGGTATCTGTTTTTTTACTTGGATAACTTAAAAATATTTTTAAAAATCTTAAATAAAAGTACTTTGTTCATTTTTTGGCCTTGTTTCCGCGCAAAGTTATTGATGACAAACCTGGACACTCGTTATAGCATTCTAACTACTTACATAGAAGCAATTTAGTGTCCAAGTTCAATACGTCTTCAATGATGGGCATGTGCAAGGTTTTGTGGGTTTCTTTTTCTAATCATTGTTATGTTTTGCTATGATATTATGTTTGTGTCATGTGCAAACAAAATTATTTTTTTATTTCTTAAAGCCAAAGACATGTCATTTATGTAATCAAGGAATAGTATTGGCCCCAGGATGGATCTATGTGGCACAATGTATTTTGTAAATGTGCACTCACACGTACAATATGGAATAATATTTTTGAGAAATGCCCCTGTAAGCTCTCACACATTATTGTCCAGAAAGGTATTCTGTGAACAGTGACCAGCACTCATAGGCTGGAGTCTTACAAACCATTCTTTAAAACATATCATCTGAGGCAGGAGTAGTAGAAGATCTTGTTTTTAATGTGCTGTGGGTAACTACTAATGCGAACTGATAAATATGATTTGACCCATTGGTCTGGATGCCTCGAATCCCTAGCATTTCTATTTTTGTTAAAGGCTGCATTTGTTGCCTAATAATGTCAAAGGCTTTTGTCAAGTCTAAGAAAAGGCCACGGAAATTTCTCTGATTTAGTGTAACAATATGACATTTTAAAAGGAGAAGATATCTGGGTCTATGGATCTATTAGTCCTGAAGTCATGTTGAGCATTACTGAGGGCATTATTTGCTTTGAAAAACTGTTTGAGTCTATCGTTCAAAAGTCTTTCCAGGATTTTTGAAAATTCAGATAGCAGTAAGTCTTTAGTTCATTGGATCATAACTATTCATGGCTTTGTTTTGATAAAGTTCTTACTGACTTTACCACGATTTTGAGAAACAAAGCTTCAAATTTATTATAATATTAAGATTTTGTTTCTTAGACTTACAAGTAATTTTGTACAAAGGCTTATATTTATATTTGCATATGCTCATCACTTATTTGCACCTCTTATTAATTTCATTTTAAATATTTAATTGTGCAATTAGAACTTTGTCATTCCATTATAGATTTTCAGCATGAGACAAAGTTGTAAGTGCAGATAAGGCAGAGTGAAAAAGTGCAGAGGGAAAAAGGAGCAATCCTTCTTTTACATGTTTCTAATTTGTAAATTTATTAGAAATACTTCAGCCATGCAGTGTGACAATCATATTATTAATAACTTTCTATTAAAAATTAAAACTATTTTACACATCATTAATGGATTACAGTAATGAAAGACTGTTCTGTTTCCATAATATTGTGATGTCGTGGGAATACACAGTAATCACAGACACGAGCTTCAATGATAAATATGTACAGGTTTATTCACATATGTACAGTAAATAATTAAAGTTACTCTGGTAGACGTTTACTCCCCTGATCGCAGGAGCGATCCTTAAAAATGAAATGTCTGACTCGTGGCCCGCGCCACTCCTCAGCGAGCCTTATGCACACAGCATTCAGCTCCGGCGACCTAGGTCACCCGTGGAAATACTGTCCACAGCGGCGTCCCAACACATGGGTTGCCGTACGAACCTCGCTCGGCTCCGCACCGCCCTGGGCGCAAGTTTTGTGCGTTCGCACGAGGGTTCCACTCAGCTCGACAACCCCCTCCCCCCGCGCTCTGCGTTCGCTCTTATATAGCTCCCACCCACGTGACCTGAAACGTCACTGGGTTTTTCGCACGGCCCGCGTTAGTCGCGTTGCCAGTCATTTTGGACATCCATTTCCC